>OY804582.1:62047269-63247269 GCA_963680875.1 Bathymodiolus brooksi
GTTAGTTGTGTTTGTTTGGTTCGTCTTTACCTCCAGTTGTTTGTAGGAGGGCCCATGTCTTATTTACGTTAGTTGTGTTTGTTTGGTTCGTCTTTACCTCAGTTGTTTGTAGGAGGGCCCATGTCTTATTAACAGGTATGTTAGTTGTGTTTGTTTGGTTCGTCTTTACCTCAGTTGTTTGTAGGAGGGCCCATGTCTTATTTACATTAGTTGTGTTTGTTTGGTTCGTCTTTACCTCAGTTGTTTGTAGGAGGGCCCATGTCTTATTAGACGATACGTTAGTTGTGTTTGTTTGGTTCGTCTTTACCTCCAGTTGTTTGTAGGAGGGCCCATGTCTTATTTACGTTAGTTGTGTTTGTTTGGTTCGTCTTTACCTCAGTTGTTTGTAGGAGGGCCCATGTCTTATTTACGTTAGTTGTGTTTGTTTGGTTCGTCTTTACCTCAGTTGTTTGTAGGAGGGCCCATGTCGTATTTACGTTAGTTGTGTTTGTTTGGTTCGTCTTTACCTCCAGTTGTTTGTAGGAGGACCCATGTCTTATTTACGTTAGTTGTGTTTGTTTGGTTCGTCTTTACCTCAGTTGTTTGTAGGAGGGCCCATGTCTTATTTACGTTAGTTGTGTTTGTTTGGTTCGTCTTACCTCAGTTGTTTGTAGGAGGGTTCATGTCTTATTTACGTTAGTTGTGTTTGTTTGGTTCGTCTTTACCTCAGTTGTTTGTAGGAGGGCCCATGTCTTATTTACGTTAGTTGTGTTTGTTTGGTTCGTCTTTACCTCAGTTGTTTGTAGGAGGGCCCATGTCTTATTTACGTTAGTTGTGTTTGTTTGGTTCGTCTTTACCTCAGTTGTTTGTAGGAGGGCCCATGTCTTATTTACGTTAGTTGTGTTTGTTTGGTTCGTCTTTACCTCAGTTGTTTGTAGGAGGGCCCATGTCTTATTTACGTTAGTTGTGTTTGTTTGGTTCGTCTTTACCTCAGTTGTTTGTAGGAGGGCCCATGTCTTATTTACGTTAGTTGTGTTTGTTTGGTTCGTCTTTACCTCAGTTGTTTGTAGGAGGGCCCATGTCTTATTTACGTTAGTTGTGTTTGTTTGGTTCGTCTTTACCTCAGTTGTTTGTAGGAGGGCCCATGTCTTATTTACGTTAGTTGTGTTTGTTTGGTTCCGTCTTTACCTCAGTTGTTTGTAGGAGGGCCCATGTCTTATTTACGTTAGTTGTGTTTGTTTGGTTCGTCTTTACCTCAGTTGTTTGTAGGAGGGCCCATGTCTTATTTACGTTAGTTGTGTTTGTTTGGTTCGTCTTTACCTCAGTTGTTTGTAGGAGGGCCCATGTCTTATTTACGTTAGTTGTGTTTGTTTGGTTCGTCTTTACCTCCAGTTGTTTGTAGGAGGGCCCATGTCTTATTTACGTTAGTTGTGTTTGTTTGGTTCGTCTTTACCTCAGTTGTTTGTAGGAGGGCCCATGTCTTATTTACGTTAGTTGTGTTTGTTTGGTTCGTCTTTACCTCAGTTGTTTGTAGGAGGGCCATGTCTTATTTACGTTAGTTGTGTTTGTTTGGTTCGTCTTTACCTCAGTTGTTTGTAGGAGGGCCCATGTCTTATTTACGTTAGTTGTGTTTGTTTGGTTCGTCTTTACCTCAGTTGTTTGTAGGAGGGCCCATGTCTTATTTACGTTAGTTGTGTTTGTTTGGTTCGTCTTTACCTCAGTTGTTTGTAGGAGGGCCCATGTCTTATTTACGTTAGTTGTGTTTGTTTGGTTCGTCTTTACCTCAGTTGTTTGTAGGAGGGCCCATGTCTTATTTACGTTAGTTGTGTTTGTTTGGTTCGTCTTTACCTCAGTTGTTTGTAGGAGGGCCCATGTCTTATTTACGTTAGTTGTGTTTGTTTGGTTCGTCTTTACCTCAGTTGTTTGTAGGAGGGTCCATGTCTTATTTACGTTAGTTGTGTTTGTTTGGTTCGTCTTTACCTCAGTTGTTTGTAGGAGGGCCCATGTCTTATTTACGTTAGTTGTGTTTGTTTGGTTCGTCTTTACCTCAGTTGTTTGTAGGAGGGTTCATGTCTTATTTACGTTAGTTGTGTTTGTTTGGTTCGTCTTTACCTCAGTTGTTTGTAGGAGGGCCCATGTCTTATTTACGTTAGTTGTGTTTGTTTGGTTCGTCTTTACCTCAGTTGTTTGTAGGAGGGCCCATGTTCTTATTTACGTTAGTTGTGTTTGTTTGGTTCGTCTTTACCTCCAGTTGTTTGTAGGAGGGCCCATGTCTTATTTACGTTAGTTGTGTTTGTTTGGTTCGTCTTTACCTCAGTTGTTTGTAGGAGGGCCCATGTCTTATTTACGTTAGTTGTGTTTGTTTGGTTCGTCTTTACCTCAGTTGTTTGTAGGAGGGCCCATGTCTTATTTACGTTAGTTGTGTTTGTTTGGTTCGTCTTTACCTCAGTTGTTTGTAGGAGGGCCCATGTCTTATTTACGTTAGTTGTGTTTGTTTGGTTTGTCTTTACCTCAGTTGTTTGTAGGAGGGCCCATGTCTTATTTACGTTAGTTGTGTTTGTTTGGTTCGTCTTTACCTCAGTTGTTTGTAGGAGGGCCCATGTCTTATGTACGTTAGTTGTGTTTGTTTGGTCCGTCTTTACCTCAGTTGTTTGTAGGAGGGCCCATGTCTTATTTACGTTAGTTGTAATTGTTTGGTTCATCTTTACCTCAGTTGTTTGTAGGAGGGCCCATGTCTTATTTACGTTAGTTGTGTTTGTTTGGTTCGTCTTTACCTCAGTTGTTTGTAGGAGGGCCCATGTCTTATTTACGTTAGTTGTGTTTGTTTGGTCCGTCTTTACCTCAGTTGTTTGTAGGAGGGCCCATGTCTTATTTACGTTAGTTGTGTTTGTTTGGTTCGTCTTTACCTCAGTTGTTTGTAGGAGGGTTCATGTCTTATTTACGTTAGTTGTGTTTGTTTGGTTCATCTTTACCTCAGTTGTTTGTAGGAGGGCCCATGTCTTATTTACGTT
The DNA here is from genome assembly GCA_963680875.1 of Bathymodiolus brooksi. Classification (NCBI taxonomy): domain Eukaryota; kingdom Metazoa; phylum Mollusca; class Bivalvia; order Mytilida; family Modiolidae; genus Bathymodiolus; species Bathymodiolus brooksi. The sequence continues at coordinate 62,050,260 of OY804582.1, forward strand.
AGTTGTGTTTGTTTGGTTCGTCTTTACCTCAGTTGTTTGTAGGAGGGCCCATGTCTTATTTACGTTAGTTGTGTTTGTTTGGTTCGTCTTTACCTCAGTTGTTTGTAGGAGGGCCCATGTCTTATTTACGTTAGTTGTGTTTGTTTGGTTCGTCTTTACCTCAGTTGTTTGTAGGAGGGTCCATGTCTTATTTACGTTAGTTGTGTTTGTTTGGTTCGTCTTTACCTCAGTTGTTTGTAGGAGGGCCCATGTCTTATTTACGTTAGTTGTGTTTGTTTGGTTCGTCTTCACCTCAGTTGTTTGTAGGAGGGTTCATGTCTTATTTACGTTAGTTGTGTTTGGTTGGTTCGTCTTTACCTCAGTTGTTTGTAGGAGGGTTCATGTCTTATTTACGTTAGTTGTGTTTGTTTGGTTCGTCTTTACCTCAGTTGTTTGTAGGAGGGCCCATGTCTTATTTACGTTAGTTTTGTTTGTTTGGTTCGTCTTTACCTCAGTTGTTTGTAGGAGGGCCCATGTCTTATTTACGTTAGTTGTGTTTTTTTGGTTTGTCTTTACCTCCAGTTGTTTGTAGGAGGGCCCATGTCTTATTTACGTTAGTTGTGTTTGTTTGGTTCGTCTTTACCTCAGTTGTTTGTAGGAGGGCACATGTCTTATTTACGTTAGTTGTGTTTGTTTGGTTCGTCTTTACCTCAGTTGTTTGTAGGAGGGTCAATATCTTATTTACGTTAGTTGTGTTTGTTTGGTTCGTCTTTACCTCAGTTGTTTGTAGGAGGGCCCATGTCTTATTTACGTTAGTTGTGTTTGTTTGGTTCGTCTTTACCTCAGTTGTTTGTAGGAGGGCCCATGTCTTATTTACGTTAGTTGTGTTTGTTTGGTTCGTCTTTACCTCAGTTGTTTGTAGGAGGGCCCATGTCTTATTTACGTTAGTTGTGTTTGTTTGGTTCGTCTTTACCTCAGTTGTTTGTAGGAGGGCCCATGTCTTATTTACGTTAGTTGTGTTTGTTTGGTTTGTCTTTACCTCAGTTGTTTGTAGGAGGGCCCATGTCTTATTTACGTTAGTTGTGTTTGTTTGGTTCGTCTTTACCTCAGTTGTTTGTAGGAGGGCCCATGTCTTATGTACGTTAGTTGTGTTTGTTTGGTCCGTCTTTACCTCAGTTGTTTGTAGGAGGGCCCATGTCTTATTTACGTTAGTTGTAATTGTTTGGTTCATCTTTACCTCAGTTGTTTGTAGGAGGGCCCATGTCTTATTTACGTTAGTTTTGTTTGTTTGGTTCGTCTTTACCTCAGTTGTTTGTAGGAGGGCCCATGTCTTATTTACGTTAGTTGTGTTTGTTTGGTCCGTCTTTACCTCAGTTGTTTGTAGGAGGGCCCATGTCTTATTTACGTTAGTTGTGTTTGTTTGGTTCGTCTTTACCTCAGTTGTTTGTAGGAGGGTTCATGTCTTATTTACGTTAGTTGTGTTTGTTTGGTTCATCTTTACCTCAGTTGTTTGTAGGAGGGCCCATGTCTTATTTACGTTAGTTGTGTTTGTTTGGTTCGTCTTTACCTCAGTTGTTTGTAGGAGGGCCCATGTCTTTTTTACGTTAGTTGTGTTTGTTTGGTTCGTCTTTACCTCAGTTGTTTGTAGGAGGGCCCATGTCTTATTTACGTTAGTTGTGTTTGTTTGGTTCGTCTTTACCTCAGTTGTTTGTAGGAGGGTCCATGTCTTATTTACGTTAGTTGTGTTTGTTTGGTTCGTCTTTACCTCAGTTGTTTGTAGGAGGGCCCATGTCTTATTTACGTTAGTTGTGTTTGTTTGGTTCGTCTTCACCTCAGTTGTTTGTAGGAGGGTTCATGTCTTATTTACGTTAGTTGTGTTTGGTTGGTTCGTCTTTACCTCAGTTGTTTGTAGGAGGGTTCATGTCTTATTTACGTTAGTTGTGTTTGTTTGGTTCGTCTTTACCTCAGTTGTTTGTAGGAGGGCCCATGTCTTATTTACGTTAGTTTTGTTTGTTTGGTTCGTCTTTACCTCAGTTGTTTGTAGGAGGGCCCATGTCTTATTTACGTTAGTTGTGTTTGTTTGGTTCGTCTTTACCTCAGTTGTTTGTAGGAGGGCCCATGTCTTATTTACGTTAGTTGTGTTTGTTTGGTTCGTCTTTACCTCAGTTGTTTGTAGGAGGGCCCATGTCTTATTTACGTTAGTTGTGTTTGTTTGGTTCGTCTTTACCTCAGTTGTTTGTAGGAGGGTCCATGTCTTATTTACGTTAGTTGTGTTTGTTTGGTTCGTCTTTACCTCAGTTGTTTGTAGGAGGCCCATGTCTTATTTACGTTAGTTGTGTTTGTTTGGTTCGTCTTCACCTCAGTTGTTTGTAGGAGGGTTCATGTCTTATTTACGTTAGTTGTGTTTGGTTGGTTCGTCTTTACCTCAGTTGTTTGTAGGAGGGTTCATGTCTTATTTACGTTAGTTGTGTTTGTTTGGTTCGTCTTTACCTCAGTTGTTTGTAGGAGGGCCCATGTCTTATTTACGTTAGTTTTGTTTGTTTGGTTCGTCTTTACCTCAGTTGTTTGTAGGAGGGCCCATGTCTTATTTACGTTAGTTGTGTTTTTTTGGTTTGTCTTTACCTCCAGTTGTTTGTAGGAGGGCCCATGTCTTATTTACGTTAGTTGTGTTTGTTTGGTTCGTCTTTACCTCAGTTGTTTGTAGGAGGGCACATGTCTTATTTACGTTAGTTGTGTTTGTTTGGTTCGTCTTTACCTCAGTTGTTTGTAGGAGGGGCACAATTATCTTATTTACGTTAGTTGTGTTTGTTTGGTTCGTCTTTACCTCAGTTGTTTGTAGGAGGGCCCATGTCTTATTTACGTTAGTTGTGTTTGTTTGGTTCGTCTTTACCTCAGTTGTTTGTAGGAGGGCCCATGTCTTATTTACGTTAGTTGTGTTTGTTTGGTTCGTCTTTACCTCAGTTGTTTGTAGGAGGGCCCATGTCTTATTTACGTTAGTTGTGTTTGTTTGGTTCGTCTTTACCTCAGTTGTTTGTAGGAGGGCCCATGTCTTATTTACGTTAGTTGTGTTTGTTTGGTTGTCTTTACCTCAGTTGTTTGTAGGAGGGCCCATGTCTTATTTACGTTAGTTGTGTTTGTTTGGTTCGTCTTTACCTCAGTTGTTTGTAGGAGGGCCCATGTCTTATGTACGTTAGTTGTGTTTGTTTGGTCCGTCTTTACCTCAGTTGTTTGTAGGAGGGCCCATGTCTTATTTACGTTAGTTGTAATTGTTTGGTTCATCTTTACCTCAGTTGTTTGTAGGAGGGCCCATGTCTTATTTACGTTAGTTTTGTTTGTTTGGTTCGTCTTTACCTCAGTTGTTTGTAGGAGGGCCCATGTCTTATTTACGTTAGTTGTGTTTGTTTGGTCCGTCTTTACCTCAGTTGTTTGTAGGAGGGCCCATGTCTTATTTACGTTAGTTGTGTTTGTTTGGTTCGTCTTTACCTCAGTTGTTTGTAGGAGGGTTCATGTCTTATTTACGTTAGTTGTGTTTGTTTGGTTCATCTTTACCTCAGTTGTTTGTAGGAGGGCCCATGTCTTATTTACGTTAGTTGTGTTTGTTTGGTTCGTCTTTACCTCAGTTGTTTGTAGGAGGGCCCATGTCTTATTTACGTTAGTTGTGTTTGTTTGGTTCGTCTTTACCTCAGTTGTTTGTAGGAGGGCCCATGTCTTATTTACGTTAGTTGTGTTTGTTTGGTTCGTCTTTACCTCAGTTGTTTGTAGGAGGGTCCATGTCTTATTTACGTTAGTTGTGTTTGTTTGGTTCGTCTTTACCTCAGTTGTTTGTAGGAGGGCCCATGTCTTATTTACGTTAGTTGTGTTTGTTTGGTTCGTCTTCACCTCAGTTGTTTGTAGGAGGGTTCATGTCTTATTTACGTTAGTTGTGTTTGGTTGGTTCGTCTTTACCTCAGTTGTTTGTAGGAGGGTTCATGTCTTATTTACGTTAGTTGTGTTTGTTTGGTTCGTCTTTACCTCAGTTGTTTGTAGGAGGGCCCATGTCTTATTTACGTTAGTTTTGTTTGTTTGGTTCGTCTTTACCTCAGTTGTTTGTAGGAGGGCCCATGTCTTATTTACGTTAGTTGTGTTTTTTTGGTTTGTCTTTACCTCCAGTTGTTTGTAGGAGGGCCCATGTCTTATTTACGTTAGTTGTGTTTGTTTGGTTCGTCTTTACCTCAGTTGTTTGTAGGAGGGCACATGTCTTATTTACGTTAGTTGTGTTTGTTTGGTTCGTCTTTACCTCAGTTGTTTGTAGGAGGGTCCAATATCTTATTTACGTTAGTTGTGTTTGTTTGGTTCGTCTTTACCTCAGTTGTTTGTAGGAGGGCCCATGTCTTATTTACGTTAGTTGTGTTTGTTTGGTTCGTCTTTACCTCAGTTGTTTGTAGGAGGGCCCATGTCTTATTTACGTTAGTTGTGTTTGTTTGGTTCGTCTTTACCTCAGTTGTTTGTAGGAGGGCCCATGTCTTATTTACGTTAGTTGTGTTTGTATGGTCCGTCTTTACCTCAGTTGTTTGTAGGAGGGCCCATGTCTTATTTACGTTAGTTGTGTTTGTTTGGTTCGTCTTTACCTCAGTTGTTTGTAGGAGGGCCCATGTCTTATTTACGTTAGTTGTGTTTGTTTGGTTCGTCTTTACCTCAGTTGTTTGTAGGAGGGCCCCATGTCTTATTTACGTTAGTTGTGTTTGTTTGGTTCGTCTTTACCTCAGTTGTTTGTAGGAGGGTTCATGTCTTATTTACGTTAGTTGTGTTTGTTTGGTTCGTCTTTACCTCAGTTGTTTGTAGGAGGGCCAATGTCTTATTTACGTTAGTTGTGTTTGTTTGGTTCGTCTTTAACTCAGTTGTTTGTAGGAGGGCCCATGTCTTATTTACGTTAGTTGTGTTTGTTTGGTTCGTCTTTACCTCAGTTGTTTGTAGGAGGGCCCATGTCTTATTTACGTTAGTTGTGTTTGTTTGGTTCGTCTTTACCTCAGTTGTTTGTAGGAGGGTTCATGTCTTATTTACGTTAGTTGTGTTTGTTTGGTTCAGTCTTTACCTCAGTTGTTTGTAGGAGGGCCCATGTCTTATTTACGTTAGTTGTGTTTGTTTGGTTCGTCTTTACCTCCAGTTGTTTGTAGGAGGGCCTATGTCTTATTTACGTTAGTTGTGTTTGTTTGGTTCGTCTTTACCTCAGTTGTTTGTAGGAGGGCCCATGTCTTATTAACGTTAGTTGTGTTTGTTTGGTTCGTCTTTACCTCAGTTGTTTGTAGGAGGGCCCATGTCTTATTTACATTAGTTGTGTTTGTTTGGTTCGTCTTTACCTCAGTTGTTTGTAGGAGGGCCATGTCTTGTTTACGTTAGTTGTGTTTGTTTGGTTCGTCTTTACCTCCAGTTGTTTGTAGGAGGGCCCATGTCTTATTTACGTTAGTTGTGTTTGTTTGGTCCGTCTTTACCTCCAGTTGTTTGTAGGAGGGCCCATGTCTTATTTACGTTAGTTGTGTTTGTTTGGTTCGTCTTTACCTCAGTTGTTGTAGGAGGGCCCATGTCTTATTTACGTTAGTTGTGTTTGTTTGGTTCGTCTTTACCTCAGTTGTTTGTAGGAGGGCCCATGTCTTATTTACGTTAGTTGTGTTTGTTTGGTTCGTCTTTACCTCAGTTGTTTGTAGGAGGGCCCATGTCTTATTTACGTTAGTTGTGTTTGTTTGGTTCGTCTTTACCTCCAGTTGTTTGTAGGAGGGCCCATGTCTTATTTACGTTAGTTGTGTTTGTTTGGTTCGTCTTTACCTCAGTTGTTTGTAGGAGGGCCCATGTCTTATTTACGTTAGTTGTGTTTGTTTGGTCCGTCTTTACCTCAGTTGTTTGTAGGAGGGCCCATGTCTTATTTACGTTAGTTGTGTTTGTTTGGTTCGTCTTTACCTCCAGTTGTTTGTAGGAGGGCCCATGTCTTATTTACGTTAGTTGTGTTTGTTTGGTTCGTCTTTACCTCAGTTGTTTGTAGGAGGGCCCATGTCTTATTTACGTTAGTTGTGTTTGTTTGGTTCGTCTTTACCTCAGTTGTTTGTAGGAGGGTTCATGTCTTATTTACGTTAGTTGTGTTTGTTTGGTTCGTCTTTACCTCAGTTGTTTGTAGGAGGGCCCAATGTCATATTTACGTTAGTTGTGTTTGTTTGGTTCGTCTTTACCTCAGTTGTTTGTAGGAGGGCCCATGTCTTATTTACGTTAGTTGTGTTTGTTTGGTTCGTCTTTACCTCAGTTGTTTGTAGGAGGGCCCATGTCTTATTTACGTTAGTTGTGTTTGTTTGGTTCGTCTTTACCTCAGTTGTTTGTAGGAGGGCCCATGTCTTATTTACGTTAGTTGTGTTTGTTTGGTCCGTCTTTACCTCAGTTGTTTGTAGGAGGGTTCATGTCTTATTTACGTTAGTTGTGTTTGTTTGGTCCGTCTTTACCTCCAGTTGTTTGTAGGAGGGCCCATGTCTTATTTACGTTAGTTGTGTTTGTTTGGTCCGTCTTTACCTCAGTTGTTTGTAGGAGGGCCCATGTCTTATTTACGTTAGTTGTGTTTGTTTGGTTCGTCTTTACCTCAGTTGTTTGTAGGAGGGCCCATGTCTTATTTACGTTAGTTGTGTTTGTTTGGTTCGTCTTTACCTCCAGTTGTTTGTAGGAGGGTTCATGTCTTATTTACGTTAGTTGTGTTTGTTTGGTTCGTCTTTACCTCAGTTGTTTGTAGGAGGGCCCATGTCTTATTTACGTTAGTTGTGTTTGTTTGGTTCGTCTTTACCTCAGTTGTTTGTAGGAGGGCCCATGTCTTATTTACGTTAGTTGTGTTTGTTTGGTTCGTCTTTACCTCCAGTTGTTTGTAGGAGGGCCCATGTCTTATTTACGTTAGTTGTGTTTGTTTGGTTCGTCTTTACCTCAGTTGTTTGTAGGAGGGTTCATGTCTTATTTACGTTAGTTGTGTTTGCTTGGTGCGTCTTTACCTCCAGTTGTTTGTAGGAGGGCCCATGTCTTATTTACGTTAGTTGTGTTTGTTTGGTTCGTCTTACCTCCAGTTGTTTGTAGGAGGGCCCATGTCTTATTTACGTTAGTTGTGTTTGTTTGGTTCGGGTCTTTACCTCCAGTTGTTTGTAGGAGGGTTCATGTCTTATTTACGTTAGTTGTGTTTGTTTGGTTCGTTTTTACCTCAGTTGTTTGTAGGAGGGCCCATGTCTTATTTACGTTAGTTGTGTTTGTTTGGTTCGTCTTTACCTCCAGTTGTTTGTAGGAGGGCCCATGTCTTATTTACGTTAGTTGTGTTTGTTTGGTTCGTCTTTACCTCAGTTGTTTGTAGGAGGGCACATGTCTTATTTACGTTAGTTGTGTTTGTTTGGTTCGTCTTTACCTCAGTTGTTTGTAGGAGGGCCCATGTCTTATTTACGTTAGTTGTGTTTGTTTGGTCCGTCTTTACCTCAGTTGTTTGTAGGAGGGCACATGTCTTATTTACGTTAGTTGTGTTTGTTTGGTTCGTCTTTACCTCAGTTGTTTGTAGGAGGGCCCATGTCTTATTTACGTTAGTTGTGTTTGTTTGGTTCGTCTTTACCTCAGTTGTTTGTAGGAGGGCCCATGTCTTATTTACGTTAGTTGTGTTTGTTTGGTTCGTCTTTACCTCCAGTTGTTTGTAGGAGGGCCCATGTCTTATTTACGTTAGTTGTGTTTGTTTGGTTCGTCTTTACCTCAGTTGTTTGTAGGAGGGTTCATGTCTTATTTACGTTAGTTGTGTTTGTTTGGTCCGTCTTTACCTCCAGTTGTTTGTAGGAGGGCCCATGTCTTATTTACGTTAGTTGTGTTTGTTTGGTTCGTCTTTACCTCCAGTTGTTTGTAGGAGGGCCCATGTCTTATTTACGTTAGTTGTGTTTGTTTGGTTCGTCTTTACCTCCAGTTGTTTGTAGGAGGGTTCATGTCTTATTTACGTTAGTTGTGTTTGTTTGGTTCGTCTTTACCTCAGTTGTTTGTAGGAGGGCCCATGTCTTATTTACGTTAGTTGTGTTTGTTTGGTTCGTCTTTACCTCCAGTTGTTTGTAGGAGGGCCCATGTCTTATTTACGTTAGTTGTGTTTGTTTGGTCCGTCTTTACCTCAGTTGTTTGTAGGAGGGCACATGTCTTATTTACGTTAGTTGTGTTTGTTTGGTTCGTCTTTACCTCAGTTGTTTGTAGGAGGGCCCATGTCTTATTTACGTTAGTTGTGTTTGTTTGGTCCGTCTTTACCTCAGTTGTTTGTAGGAGGGCACATGTCTTATTTACGTTAGTTGTGTTTGTTTGGTTCGTCTTTACCTCAGTTGTTTGTAGGAGGGCCCATGTCTTATTTACGTTAGTTGTGTTTGTTTGGTTCGTCTTTACCTCAGTTGTTTGTAGGAGGGCCCATGTCTTATTTACGTTAGTTGTGTTTGTTTGGTTCGTCTTTACCTCCAGTTGTTTGTAGGAGGACCCATGTCTTATTTACGTTAGTTGTGTTTGTTTGGTTCGTCTTTACCTCCAGTTGTTTGTAGGAGGGCCCATGTCTTATTTACGTTAGTTGTGTTTGTTTGGTTCGTCTTTACCTCAGTTGTTTGTAGGAGGGTTCATGTCTTATTTACGTTAGTTGTGTTTGTTTGGTCCGTCTTTACCTCCAGTTGTTTGTAGGAGGGCCCATGTCTTATTTACGTTAGTTGTGTTTGTTTGGTTCGTCTTTACCTCCAGTTGTTTGTAGGAGGGCCCATGTCTTATTTACGTTAGTTGTGTTTGTTTGGTTCGTCTTTACCTCAGTTGTTTGTAGGAGGGCCCATGTCTTATTTACGTTAGTTGTGTTTGTTTGGTTCGTCTTTACCTCAGTTGTTTGTAGGAGGGCCCATGTCTTATTTACGTTAGTTGTGTTTGTTTGGTTCGTCTTTACCTCAGTTGTTTGTAGGAGGGCCCATGTCTTATTTACGTTAGTTGTGTTTGTTTGGTTCGTCTTTACCTCCAGTTGTTTGTAGGAGGGCCCATGTCTTATTTACGTTAGTTGTGTTTGTTTGGTTCGTCTTTACCTCCAGTTGTTTGTAGGAGGGCCCATGTCTTATTTACGTTAGTTGTGTTTGTTTGGTTCGTCTTTACCTCAGTTGTTTGTAGGAGGGTTCATGTCTTATTTACGTTAGTTGTGTTTATTTGGTCCGTCTTTACCTCCAGTTGTTTGTAGGAGGGCCCATGTCTTATTTACGTTAGTTGTGTTTGTTTGGTTCGTCTTTACCTCCAGTTGTTTGTAGGAGGGCCCATGTCTTATTTACGTTAGTTGTGTTTGTTTGGTTCGTCTTTACCTCCAGTTGTTTGTAGGAGGGTTCATGTCTTATTTACGTTAGTTGTGTTTGTTTGGTTCGTCTTTACCTCAGTTGTTTGTAGGAGGGCCCATGTCTTATTTACGTTAGTTGTGTTTGTTTGGTTCGTCTTTACCTCCAGTTGTTTGTAGGAGGGCCCATGTCTTATTTACGTTAGTTGTGTTTGTTTGGTCCGTCTTTACCTCAGTTGTATGTAGGAGGGCACATGTCTTATTTACGTTAGTTGTGTTTGTTTGGTTCGTCTTTACCTCAGTTGTTTGTAGGAGGGCCCATGTCTTATTTACGTTAGTTGTGTTTGTTTGGTCCGTCTTTACCTCAGTTGTTTGTAGGAGGGCACATGTCTTATTTACGTTAGTTGTGTTTGTTTGGTTCGTCTTTACCTCAGTTGTTTGTAGGAGGGCCCATGTCTTATTTACGTTAGTTGTGTTTGTTTGGTTCGTCTTTACCTCAGTTGTTTGTAGGAGGGCACATGTCTTATTTACGTTAGTTGTGTTTGTTTGGTTCGTCTTTACCTCCAGTTGTTTGTAGGAGGGCCCATGTCTTATTTACGTTAGTTGTGTTTGTTTGGTTCGTCTTTACCTCAGTTGTTTGTAGGAGGGTTCATGTCTTATTTACGTTAGTTGTGTTTGTTTGGTCCGTCTTTACCTCCAGTTGTTTGTAGGAGGGCCCATGTCTTATTTACGTTAGTTGTGTTTGTTTGGTTCGTCTTTACCTCCAGTTGTTTGTAGGAGGGCCCATGTCTTATTTACGTTAGTTGTGTTTGTTTGGTTCGTCTTTACCTCCAGTTGTTTGTAGGAGGGTTCATGTCTTATTTACGTTAGTTGTGTTTGTTTGGTTCGTCTTTACCTCAGTTGTTTGTAGGAGGGCCCATGTCTTATTTACGTTAGTTGTGTTTGTTTGGTTCGTCTTTACCTCCAGTTGTTTGTAGGAGGGCCCATGTCTTATTTACGTTAGTTGTGTTTGTTTGGTCCGTCTTTACCTCAGTTGTTTGTAGGAGGGCACATGTCTTATTTACGTTAGTTGTGTTTGTTTGGTTCGTCTTTACCTCAGTTGTTTGTAGGAGGGCCCATGTCTTATTTACGTTAGTTGTGTTTGTTTGGTCCGTCTTTACCTCAGTTGTTTGTAGGAGGGCACATGTCTTATTTACGTTAGTTGTGTTTGTTTGGTTCGTCTTTACCTCAGTTGTTTGTAGGAGGGCCCATGTCTTATTTACGTTAGTTGTGTTTGTTTGGTTCGTCTTTACCTCAGTTGTTTGTAGGAGGGCCCATGTCTTATTTACGTTAGTTGTGTTTGCTTGGTTCGTCTTTACCTTCAGTTGTTTGTAGGAGGGCCCATGTCTTATTTACGTTAGTTGTGTTTGTTTGGTTCGTCTTTACCTCCAGTTGTTTGTAGGAGGGCCCATGTCTTATTTACGTTAGTTGTGTTTGATTGATTCGTCTTTACCTCAGTTGTTTGTAGGAGGGTTCATGTCTTATTTACGTTAGTTGTGTTTGTTTGGTTCGTCTTTACCTCCAGTTGTTTGTAGGAGGGCCCATGTCTTATTTACGTTAGTTGTGTTTGTTTGGTTCGTCTTTACCTCCAGTTGTTTGTAGGAGGGCCCATGTCTTATTTACGTTAGTTGTGTTTGTTTGGTTCGTCTTTACCTCAGTTGTTTGTAGGAGGGCCCATGTCTTATTTACGTTAGTTGTGTTTGTTTGGTTCGTCTTTACCTCAGTTGTTTGTAGGAGGGCCCATGTCTTATTTACGTTAGTTGTGTTTGTTTGGTTCGTCTTTACCTCAGTTGTTTGTAGGAGGGCCCATGTCTTATTTACGTTAGTTGTGTTTGTTTGATTCGTCTTTACCTCCAGTTGTTTGTAGGAGGGCCCATGTCTTATTTACGTTAGTTGTGTTTGTTTGGTTCGTCTTTACCTTCAGTTGTTTGTAGGAGGGCCCATGTCTTATTTACGTTAGTTGTGTTTGTTTGGTTCGTCTTTACCTCAGTTGTTTGTAGGAGGGTTCATGTCTTATTTACGTTAGTTGTGTTTGTTTGGTCCGTCTTTATCTCCAGTTGTTTGTAGGAGGGCCCATGTCTTATTTACGTTAGTTGTGTTTGTTTGGTTCGTCTTTACCTCCAGTTGTTTGTAGGAGGGCCCATGTCTTATTTACGTTAGTTGTGTTTGTTTGGTTCGTCTTTACCTCCAGTTGTTTGTAGGAGGGTTCATGTCTTATTTACGTTAGTTGTGTTTGTTTGGTTCGTCTTTACCTCAGTTGTTTGTAGGAGGGCCCATGTCTTATTTACGTTAGTTGTGTTTGTTTGGTTCGTCTTTACCTCCAGTTGTTTGTAGGAGGGCCCATGTCTTATTTACGTTAGTTGTGTTTGTTTGGTCCGTCTTTACCTCAGTTGTATGTAGGAGGGCACATGTCTTATTTACGTTAGTTGTGTTTGTTTGGTTCGTCTTTACCTCAGTTGTTTGTAGGAGGGCCCATGTCTTATTTACGTTAGTTGTGTTTGTTTGGTCCGTCTTTACCTCAGTTGTTTGTAGGAGGGCACATGTCTTATTTACGTTAGTTGTGTTTGTTTGGTTCGTCTTTACCTCAGTTGTTTGTAGGAGGGCCCATGTCTTATTTACGTTAGTTGTGTTTGTTTGGTTTGTCTTTACCTCAGTTGTTTGTAGGAGGGCACATGTCTTATTTACGTTAGTTGTGTTTGTTTGGTTCGTCTTTACCTCCAGTTGTTTGTAGGAGGGCCCATGTCTTATTTACGTTAGTTGTGTTTGTTTGGTTCGTCTTTACCTCAGTTGTTTGTAGGAGGGTTCATGTCTTATTTACGTTAGTTGTGTTTGTTTGGTTCGTCTTTACCTCCAGTTGTTTGTAGGAGGGCCCATGTCTTATTTACGTTAGTTGTGTTTGTTTGGTTCGTCTTTACCTCCAGTTGTTTGTAGGAGGGCCCATGTCTTATTTACGTTAGTTGTGTTTGTTTGGTTCGTCTTTACCTCAGTTGTTTGTAGGAGGGTTCATGTCTTATTTACGTTAGTTGTGTTTGTTTGGTCCGTCTTTACCTCCAGTTGTTTGTAGGAGGGCCCATGTCTTATTTACGTTAGTTGTGTTTGTTTGTTTCGTCTTTACGTCCAGTTGTTTGTAGGAGGGCCCATGTCTTATTTACGTTAGTTGTGTTTGTTTGGTTCGTCTTTACCTCAATTGTTTGTAGGAGGGCCCATGTCTTATTTACGTTAGTTGTGTTTGTTTGGTCCGTCTTTACCTCAGTTGTTTGTAGGAGGGCCCATGTCTTATTTACGTTAGTTGTGTTTGTTTGGTTTGTCTTTACCTCAGTTGTTTGTAGGAGGGCCCATGTCTTATTTACGTTAGTTGTGTTTGTTTGGTTTGTCTTTACCTCAGTTGTTAGTAGGAGGGTTCATGTCTTATTTACGTTAGTTGTGTTTGTTTGGTTCGTCTTTACCTCCAGTTGTTTGTAGGAGGGCCCATGTCTTATTTACGTTAGTTGTGTTTGTTTGGTTCGTCTTTACCTCCAGTTGTTTGTAGGAGGGCCCATGTCTTATTTACGTTAGTTGTGTTTGTTTGGTTCGTCTTTACCTCCAGTTGTTTGTAGGAGGGTTCATGTCTTATTTACGTTAGTTGTGTTTGTTTGGTTCGTCTTTACCTCCAGTTGTTTGTAGGAGGGCCCATGTCTTATTTACGTTAGTTGTGTTTGTTTGGTCCGTCTTTACCTCAGTTGTTTGTAGGAGGGCACATGTCTTATTTACGTTAGTTGTGTTTGTTTGGTTCGTCTTTACCTCAGTTGTTTGTAGGAGGGCCCATGTCTTATTTACGTTAGTTGTGTTTGTTTGGTCCGTCTTTACCTCAGTTGTTTGTAGGAGGGCACATGTCTTATTTACGTTAGTTGTGTTTGTTTGGTTCGTCTTTACCTCAGATGTTTGTAGGAGGGCCCATGTCTTATTTACGTTAGTTGTGTTTGTTTGGTTCGTCTTTACCTCAGTTGTTTGTAGGAGGGCACATGTCTTATTTACGTTAGTTGTGTTTGTTTGGTTCGTCTTTACCTCCAGTTGTTTGTAGGAGGGCCCATGTCTTATTTACGTTAGTTGTGTTTGTTTGGTTCGTCTTTACCTCCAGTTGTTTGTAGGAGGGCCCATGTCTTATTTACGTTAGTTGTGTTTGTTTGGTTCGTCTTTACCTCAGTTGTTTGTAGGAGGGTTCATGTCTTATTTACGTTAGTTGTGTTTGTTTGGTCCGTCTTTACCTCCAGTTGTTTGTAGGAGGGCCCATGTCTTATTTACGTTAGTTGTGTTTGTTTGGTTCGTCTTTACCTCCAGTTGTTTGTAGGAGGGCCCATGTCTTATTTACGTTAGTTGTGTTTGTTTGGTTCGTCTTTACCTCAGTTGTTTGTAGGAGGGCCCATGTCTTATTTACGTTAGTTGTGTTTGTTTGGTCCGTCTTTACCTCAGTTGTTTGTAGGAGGGCCCATGTCTTATTTACGTTAGTTGTGTTTGTTTGGTTCGTCTTTACCTCAGTTGTTTGTAGGAGGGCCCATGTCTTATTTACGTTAGTTGTGTTTGTTTGGTTTGTCTTTACCTCAGTTGTTTGTAGGAGGGCCCATGTCTTATTTACGTTAGTTGTGTTTGTTTGGTTTGTCTTTACCTCAGTTGTTAGTAGGAGGGTTCATGTCTTATTTACGTTAGTTGTGTTTGTTTGGTCCGTCTTTACCTCAGTTGTTTGTAGGAGGGCACATGTCTTATTTACGTTAGTTGTGTTTGTTTGGTTCGTCTTTACCTCAGTTGTTTGTAGGAGGGCCCATGTCTTATTTACGTTAGTTGTGTTTGTTTGGTTCGTCTTTACCTCAGTTGTTTGTAGGAGGGCACATGTCTTATTTACGTTAGTTGTGTTTGTTTGGTTCGTCTTTACCTCCAGTTGTTTGTAGGAGGGCCCATGTCTTATTTACGTTAGTTGTGTTTGTTTGGTTCGTCTTTACCTCCAGTTGTTTGTAGGAGGGCCCATGTCTTATTTACGTTAGTTGTGTTTGTTTGGTTCGTCTTTACCTCAGTTGTTTGTAGGAGGGTTCATGTCTTATTTACGTTAGTTGTGTTTGTTTGGTCCGTCTTTACCTCCAGTTGTTTGTAGGAGGGCCCATGTCTTATTTACGTTAGTTGTGTTTGTTTGGTTCGTCTTTACCTCCAGTTGTTTGTAGGAGGGCCCATGTCTTATTTACGTTAGTTGTGTTTGTTTGGTTCGTCTTTACCTCAGTTGTTTGTAGGAGGGCCCATGTCTTATTTACGTTAGTTGTGTTTGTTTGGTCCGTCTTTACCTCAGTTGTTTGTAGGAGGGCCCATGTCTTATTTACGTTAGTTGTGTTTGTTTGGTTCGTCTTTACCTCAGTTGTTTGTAGGAGGGCCCATGTCTTATTTACGTTAGTTGTGTTTGTTTGGTTTGTCTTTACCTCAGTTGTTTGTAGGAGGGCCCATGTCTTATTTACGTTAGTTGTGTTTGTTTGGTTTGTCTTTACCTCAGTTGTTAGTAGGAGGGTTCATGTCTTATTTACGTTAGTTGTGTTTGTTTGGTTTGTCTTTACCTCCAGTTGTTTGTAGGAGGGCCCATGTCTTATTTACGTTAGTTGTGTTTGTTTGGTTCGTCATTACCTCCAGTTGTTTGTAGGAGGGCCCATGTCTTATTTACGTTAGTTGTGTTTGTTTGTTTCGTCTTTACCTCCAGTTGTTTGTAGGAGGGTTCATGTCTTATTTACGTTAGTTGTGTTTGTTTGGTTCGTCTTTACCTCAGTTGTTTGTAGGAGGGCCCATGTCTTATTTACGTTAGTTGTGTTTGTTTGGTTCGTCTTTACCTCCAGTTGTTTGTAGGAGGGCCCATGTCTTATTTACGTTAGTTGTGTTTGCTTGGTCCGTCTTTACCTCAGTTGTTTGTAGGAGGGCACATGTCTTATTTACGTTAGTTGTGTTTGTTTGGTTCGTCTTTACGTCCAGTTGTTTGTAGGAGGGCCCATGTCTTATTTACGTTAGTTGTGTTTGTTTGGTTCGTCTTTACATCAGTTGTTTGTAGGAGGGCCCATGTCTTATTTACGTTAGTTGTGTTTGTTTGGTTCGTCTTTACCTCAGTTGTTTGTAGGAGGGCCCATGTCTTATTTACGTTAGTTGTGTTTGTTTGGTTCGTCTTTACCTCCAGTTGTTTGTAGGAGGGCCCATGTCTTATTTACGTTAGTTGTGTTTGTTTGGTTCGTCTTTACCTCCAGTTGTTTGTAGGAGGGCCCATGTCTTATTTACGTTAGTTGTGTTTGTTTGGTTCGTCTTTACCTCAGTTGTTTGTAGGAGGGTTCATGTCTTATTTACGTTAGTTGTGTTTGTTTGGTCCGTCTTTACCTCCAGTTGTTTGTAGGAGGGCCCATGTCTTATTTACGTTAGTTGTGTTTGTTTGGTTCGTCTTTAC
Source organism: Bathymodiolus brooksi (assembly GCA_963680875.1). Classification (NCBI taxonomy): domain Eukaryota; kingdom Metazoa; phylum Mollusca; class Bivalvia; order Mytilida; family Modiolidae; genus Bathymodiolus; species Bathymodiolus brooksi. The sequence goes on from OY804582.1 coordinate 62,066,003, forward strand.
CTCCAGTTGTTTGTAGGAGGTCCCATGTCTTATTTACGTTAGTTGTGTTTGTTTGGTTCGTCTTTACCTCAGTTGTTTGTAGGAGGGCCCATGTCTTATTTACGTTAGTTGTGTTTGTTTGGTCCGTCTTTACCTCAGTTGTTTGTTGGAGGGCCCATGTCTTATTTACGTTAGTTGTGTTTGTTTGGTTCGTCTTTACCTCAGTTGTTTGTAGGAGGGCCCATGTCTTATTTACGTTAGTTGTGTTTGTTTGGTTTGTCTTTACCTCAGTTGTTTGTAGGAGGGCCCATGTCTTATTTACGTTAGTTGTGTTTGTTTGGTTCGTCTTTACCTCAGTTGTTTGTAGGAGGGCCCATGTCTTATTTACGTTAGTTGTGTTTGTTTGGTTCGTCTTTACCTCCAGTTGTTTGTAGGAGGGCCCATGTCTTATTTACGTTAGTTGTGTTTGTTTGGTTCGTCTTTACCTCCAGTTGTTTGTAGGAGGGCCCATGTCTTATTTACGTTAGTTGTGTTTGTTTGGTTAGTCTTTACCTCAGTTGTTTGTAGGAGGGCCCATGTCTTATTTACGTTAGTTGTGTTTGTTTGGTCCGTCTTTACCTCAGTTGTTTGTTGGAGGGCCCATGTCTTATTTACGTTAGTTGTGTTTGTTTGGTTCGTCTTTACCTCAGTTGTTTGTAGGAGGGCCCATGTCTTATTTACGTTAGTTGTGTTTGTTTGGTTTGTCTTTACCTCAGTTGTTTGTAGGAGGGCCCATGTCTTATTTACGTTAGTTGTGTTTGTTTGGTTCGTCTTTACCTCAGTTGTTTGTAGGAGGGCCCATGTCTTATTTACGTTAGTTGTGTTTGTTTGGTTCGTCTTTACCTCCAGTTGTTTGTAGGAGGGCCCATGTCTTATTTACGTTAGTTGTGTTTGTTTGGTTCGTCTTTACCTCCAGTTGTTTGTAGGAGGGCCCATGTCTTATTTACGTTAGTTGTGTTTGCTTGGTTCGTCTTTACCTCAGTTGTTTGTAGGAGGGTTCATGTCTTATTTACGTTAGTTGTGTTTGTTTGGTCCGTCTTTACCTCCAGTTGTTTATAGGAGGGCCCATGTCTTATTTACGTTAGTTGTGTTTGTTTGGTTCGTCTTTACCTCCAGTTGTTTGTAGGAGGGCCCATGTCTTATTTACGTTAGTTGTGTTTGTTTGGTTCGTCTTTACCTCAGTTGTTTGTAGGGGGGGCCCATGTCTTATTTACGTTAGTTGTGTTTGTTTGGTCCGTCTTTACCTCAGTTGTTTGTAGGAGGGCCATGTCTTATTTACGTTAGTTGTGTTTGTTTGGTTCGTCTTTACCTCAGTTGTTTGTAGGAGGGCCCATGTCTTATTTACGTTAGTTGTGTTTGTTTGGTTTGTCTTTACCTCAGTTGTTTGTACGAGGGCCCATGTCTTATTTACGTTAGTTGTGTTTGTTTGGTTTGTCTTTACCTCCAGTTGTTTGTAGGAGGGCCCATGTCTTATTTACGTTAGTTGTGTTTGTTTGGTTCGTCTTTACCTCCAGTTGTTTGTAGGAGGGTTCATGTCTTATTTACGTTAGTTGTGTTTGTTTGGTTCGTCTTTACCTCTGTTGTTTGTAGGAGGGCCCATGTCTTATTTACGTTAGTTGTGTTTGTTTGGTTCGTCTTTTCCTCCAGTTGTTTGTAGGAGGGCCCATGTCTTATTTACGTTAGTTGTGTTTGTTTGGTCCGTCTTTACCTCAGTTGTTTGTAGGAGGGCACATGTCTTATTTACGTTAGTTGTGTTTGTTTGGTTCGTCTTTACCTCAGTTGTTTGTAGGAGGGCCCATGTCTTATTTACGTTAGTTGTGTTTGTTTGGTCCGTCTTTACCTCAGTTGTTTGTAGGAGGGCACATGTCTTATTTACGTTAGTTGTGTTTGTTTGGTTCGTCTTTACCTCAGTTGTTTGTAGGAGGGCCCATGTCTTATTTACGTTAGTTGTGTTTGTTTGGTTCGTCTTTACCTCAGTTGTTTGTAGGAGGGCACATGTCTTATTTACGTTAGTTGTGTTTGTTTGGTTCGTCTTTACCTCAGTTATTTGTAGGAGGGCCCATGTCTTATTTACGTTAGTTGTGTTTGTTTGGTTCGTCTTTACCTCAGTTGTTTGTAGGAGGGCCCATGTCTTATTTACGTTAGTTGTGTTTGTTTGGTTCGTCTTTACCTCAGTTGTTTGTAGGAGGGTTCATGTCTTATTTACGTTAGTTGTGTTTGTTTGGTTCGTCTTTACCTCAGTTGTTTGTAGGAGGGCCCATGTCTTATTTACGTTAGTTGTGTTTGTTTGGTCCGTCTTTACCTCAGTTGTTTGTAGGAGGGCACATGTTTTATTTACGTTAGTTGTGTTTGTTTGGTTCGTCTTTACCTCAGTTGTTTGTAGGAGGGCCCATGTCTTATTTACGTTAGTTGTGTTTGTTTGGTCCGTCTTTACCTCAGTTGTTTGTAGGAGGGCACATGTCTTATTTACGTTAGTTGTGTTTGTTTGGTTCGTCTTTACCTACAGTTGTTTGTAGGAGGGCACATGTCTTATTTACGTTAGTTGTGTTTGTTTGGTTCGTCTTTACCTCAGTTGTTTGTAGGAGGGCCCATGTCTTATTTACGTTAGTTGTGTTTGTTTGGTTCGTCTTTACCTCAGTTGTTTGTAGGAGGGCCCATGTCTTATTTACGTTAGTTGTGTTTGTTTGGTTTGTCTTTACCTCAGTTGTTAGTAGGAGGGTTCATGTCTTATTTACGTTAGTTGTGTTTGTTTGGTTCGTCTTTACCTCCAGTTGTTTGTAGGAGGGCCCATGTCTTATTTACGTTAGTTGTGTTTGTTTGGTTCGTCTTTACCTCCAGTTGTTTGTAGGAGGGCCCATGTCTTATTTACGTTAGTTGTGTTTGTTTGGTTCGTCTTTACCTCCAGTTGTTTGTAGGAGGGCCCATGTCTTATTTACGTTAGTTGTGTTTTTTTGGTCCGTCTTTACCTCAGTTGTTTGTAGGAGGGCACATGTCTTATTTACGTTAGTTGTGTTTGTTTGGTTCGTCTTTACCTCAGTTGTTTGTAGGAGGGCCCATGTCTTATTTACGTTAGTTGTGTTTGTTTGGTCCGTCTTTACCTCAGTTGTTTGTAGGAGGGCACATGTCTTATTTACGTTAGTTGTGTTTGTTTGGTTCGTCTTTACCTCAGTTGTTTGTAGGAGGGCCCATGTCTTATTTACGTTAGTTGTGTTTGTTTGGTTCGTCTTTACCTCAGTTGTTTGTAGGAGGGCACATGTCTTATTTACGTTAGTTGTGTTTGTTTGGTTCGTCTTTACCTCAGTTGTTTGTAGGAGGGCCCATGTCTTATTTACGTTAGTTGTGTTTGTTTGGTTCGTCTTTACCTCAGTTGTTTGTAGGAGGGCCCATGTCTTATTTACGTTAGTTGTGTTTGTTTGGTTCGTCTTTACCTCAGTTGTTTGTAGGAGGGTTCATGTCTTATTTACGTTAGTTGTGTTTGTTTGGTTCGTCTTTACCTCCAGTTGTTTGTAGGAGGGTCCATGTCTTATTTACGTTAGTTGTGTTTGTTTGGTTCGTCTTTACCTCAGTTGTTTGTAGGAGGGTTCATGTCTTATTTACGTTAGTTGTGTTTGTTTGGTCCGTCTTTACCTCCAGTTGTTTGTAGGAGGGCCCATGTCTTATTTACGTTAGTTGTGTTTGTTTGGTTCGTCTTTACCTCCAGGTGTTTGTAGGAGGGCCCATGTCTTATTTACGTTAGTTGTGTTTGTTTGGTTCGTCTTTAACTCAGTTGTTTGTAGGAGGGCCCATGTCTTATTTACGTTAGTTGTGTTTGTTTGGTCCGTCTTTACCTCAGTTGTTTGTAGGAGGGCCCATGTCTTATTTACGTTAGTTGTGTTTGTTTGGTTCGTCTTTACCTCAGTTGTTTGTAGGAGGGCCCATGTCTTATTTACGTTAGTTGTGTTTGTTTGGTTTGTCTTTACCTCAGTTGTTTGTAGGAGGGCCCATGTCTTATTTACGTTAGTTGTGTTTGTTTGGTTTGTCTTTACCTCAGTTGTTAGTAGGAGGGTTCATGTCTTATTTACGTTAGTTGTGTTTGTTTGGTTCGTCTTTACCTCCAGTTGTTTGTAGGAGGGCCCATGTCTTCTTTACGTTAGTTGTGTTTGCTTGGTTCGTCTTTACCTCCAGTTGTTTGTAGGAGGGCCCATGTCTTATTTACGTTAGTTGTGTTTGTTTGGTTCGTCTTTACCTCCAGTTGTTTGTAGGAGGGTTCATGTCTTATTTACGTTAGTTGTGTTTGTTTGGTTCGTCTTTACCTCAGTTGTTTGTAGGAGGGCCCATGTCTTATTTACGTTAGTTGTGTTTGTTTGGTTCGTCTTTACCTCCAGTTGTTTGTAGGAGGGCCCATGTCTTATTTACGTTAGTTGTGTTTGTTTGGTCCGTCTTTACCTCAGTTGTTTGTAGGAGGGCACATGTCTTATTTACATTAGTTGTGTTTGTTTGGTTCGTCTTTACCTCAGTTGTTTGTAGGAGGGCCCATGTCTTATTTACGTTAGTTGTGTTTGTTTGGTCCGTCTTTACCTCAGTTGTTTGTAGGAGGGCACATGTCTTATTTACGTTAGTTGTGTTTGTTTGGTTCGTCTTTACCTCAGTTGTTTGTAGGAGGGCCCATGTCTTATTTACGTTAGTTGTTTTTGTTTGGTTCGTCTTTACCTCAGATGTTTGTAGGAGGGCACATGTCTTATTTACGTTAGTTGTGTTTGTTTGGTTCGTCTTTACCTCAGTTGTTTGTAGGAGGGCCCATGTCTTATTTACGTTAGTTGTGTTTGTTTGGTTCGTCTTTACCTCAGTTGTTTGTAGGAGGGCCCATGTCTTATTTACGTTAGTTGTGTTTGTTTGGTTCGTCTTTACCTACAGTTGTTTGTAGGAGGGCCCATGTCTTATTTACGTTAGTTGTGTTTGTTTGGTTCGTCTTTACCTCAGTTGTTTGTAGGAGGGCCCATGTCTTATTTACGTTAGTTGTGTTTGTTTGGTCCGTCTTTACCTCAGTTGTTTGTAGGAGGGCCCATGTCTTATTTACGTTAGTTGTGTTTGTTTGGTTCGTCTTTACCTCAGTTGTTTGTAGGAGGGCCCATGTCTTATTTACGTTAGTTGTGTTTGTTTGGTTCGTCTTTACCTCAGTTGTTTGTAGGAGGGCCCATGTCTTATTTACGTTAGTTGTGTTTGTTTGGTTTGTCTTTACCTCAGTTGTTAGTAGGAGGGTTCATGTCTTATTTACGTTAGTTGTGTTTGTTTGGTGCGTCTTTACCTCCAGTTGTTTGTAGGAGGGCCCATGTCTTATTTACGTTAGTTGTGTTTGTTTGGTTCGTCTTTACCTCCAGTTGTTTGTAGGAGGGCCCATGTCTTATTTACGTTAGTTGTGTTTGTTTGGTTCGTCTTTACCTCCAGTTGTTTGTAGGAGGGTTCATGTCTTATTTACGTTAGTTGTGTTTGTTTGGTTCGTCTTTACCTCAGTTGTTTGTAGGAGGGCCCATGTCTTATTTACGTTAGTTGTGTTTGTTTGGTTCGTCTTTACCTCCAGTTGTTTGTAGGAGGGCCCATGTCTTATTTACGTTAGTTGTGTTTGTTTGGTCCGTCTTTACCTCAGTTGTTTGTAGGAGGGCACATGTCTTATTTACGTTAGTTGTGTTTGTTTGGTTCGTCTTTACCTCAGTTGTTTGTAGGAGGGCCCATGTCTTATTTACGTTAGTTGTGTTTGTTTGGTCCGTCTTTACCTCAGTTGATTGTAGGAGGGCACATGTCTTATTTACGTTAGTTGTGTTTGTTTGGTTCGTCTTTACCTCAGTTGTTTGTAGGAGGGCCCATGTCTTATTTACGTTAGTTGTGTTTGTTTGGTTCGTCTTTACCTCAGTTGTTTGTAGGAGGGCACATGTCTTATTTACGTTAGTTGTGTTTGTTTGGTTCGTCTTTACCTCAGTTGTTTGTAGGAGGGCCCATGTCTTATTTACGTTAGTTGTGTTTGTTTGGTTCGTCTTTACCTCAGTTGTTTGTAGGAGGGCCCATGTCTTATTTACGTTAGTTGTGTTTGTTTGGTTCGTCTTTACCTCCAGTTGTTTGTAGGAGGGCCCATGTCTTATTTACGTTAGTTGTGTTTGTTTGGTTCGTCTTTACCTCAGTTGTTTGTAGGAGGGCCCATGTCTTATTTACGTTAGTTGTGTTTGTTTGGTCCGTCTTTACCTCAGTTGTTTGTAGGAGGGCCCATGTCTTATTTACGTTAGTTGTGTTTGTTTGGTTCGTCTTTACCTCAGTTGTTTGTAGGAGGGCCCATGTCTTATTTACGTTAGTTGTGTTTGTTTGGTTCGTCTTTACCTCAGTTGTTTGTAGGAGGGCCCATGTCTTATTTACGTTAGTTGTGTTTGTTTGGTTCGTCTTTACCTCAGTTGTTAGTAGGAGGGTTCATGTCTTATTTACATTAGTTGTGTTTGTTTGGTTCGTCTTTACCTCCAGTTGTTTGTAGGAGGGCCCATGTCTTATTTACGTTAGTTGTGTTTGTTTTGTCCGTCTTTACCTCCAGTTGTTTGTAGGAGGGCCCATGTCTTATTTACGTTAGTTGTGTTTGTTTGGTTCGTCTTTACCTCCAGTTGTTTGTAGGAGGGCCCATGTCTTATTTACGTTAGTTGTGTTTGTTTGGTTCGTCTTTACCTCAGTTGTTTGTAGGAGGGCACATGTCTTATTTACGTTAGTTGTGTTTGTTTGGTTCGTCTTTACCTCAGTTGTTTGTAGGAGGGCCCATGTCTTATTTACGTTAGTTGTGTTTGTTTGGTTCGTCTTTACCTCAGTTGTTTGTAGGAGGGCCCATGTCTTATTTACGTTAGTTGTGTTTGTTTGGTTCGTCTTTACCTCCAGTTGTTTGTAGGAGGGCCCATGTCTTATTTACGTTAGTTGTGTTTGTTTGGTTCGTCTTTACCTCAGTTGTTTGTAGGAGGGCCCATGTCTTATTTACGTTAGTTGTGTTTGTTTGGTCCGTCTTTACCTCAGTTGTTTGTAGGAGGGCCCATGTCTTATTTACGTTAGTTGTGTTTGTTTGGTTCGTCTTTACCTCAGTTGTTTGTAGGAGGGCCCATGTCTTATTTACGTTAGTTGTGTTTGTTTGGTTCGTCTTTACCTCAGTTGTTTGTAGAAGGGCCCATGTCTTATTTACGTTAGTTGTGTGTGTTTGGTTCGTCTTTACCTCAGTTGTTAGTAGGAGGGTTCATGTCTTATTTACATTAGTTGTGTTTGTTTGGTTCGTCTTTACCTCCAGTTGTTTGTAGGAGGGCCCATGTCTTATTTACGTTAGTTGTGTTTGTTTTGTCCGTCTTTACCTCAGTTGTTTGTAGGAGGGCCCATGTCTTATTTACGTTAGTTGTGTTTGTTTGGTTCGTCTTTACCTCCAGTTGTTTGTAGGAGGGCCCATGTCTTATTTACGTTAGTTGTGTTTGTTTGGTTCGTCTTTACCTCAGTTGTTAGTAGGAGGGCCCATGTCTTATTTACGTTAGTTGTGTTTGTTTGGTTTGTCTTTACCTCAGTTGTTTGTAGGAGGGCCAATGTCTTATTTACGTTAGTTGTGTTTGTTTGGTTCGTCTTTACCTCAGTTGTTTGTAGGAGGGCCCATGTCTTATTTACGTTAGTTGTGTTTGTTTGGTTCGTCTTTACCTCAGTTGTTTGTAGGAGGGCCCATGTCTTATTTACGTTAGTTGTGTTTGTTTGGTTCGTCTTTACCTCCAGTTGTTTGTAGGAGGGCCCATGTCTTATTTACGTTAGTTGTGTTTGTTTGGTTCGTCTTTACCTCCAGTTGTTTGTAGGAGGGTTCATGTCTTATTTACGTTAGTTGTGTTTGTTTGGTTCGTCTTTACCTCAGTTGTTTGTAGGAGGGCCCATGTCTTATTTACGTTAGTTGTGTTTGTTTGGTTCGTCTTTACCTCCAGTTGTTTGTAGGAGGGCCCATGTCTTATTTACGTTAGTTGTGTTTGTTTGGTCCGTCTTTACCTCAGTTGTTTGTAGGAGGGCACATGTCTTATTTACGTTAGTTGTGTTTGTTTGGTTCGTCTTTACCTCAGTTGTTTGTAGGAGGGCCCATGTCTTATTTACGTTAGTTGTGTTTGTTTGGTCCGTCTTTACCTCAGTTGATTGTAGGAGGGCACATGTCTTATTTACGTTAGTTGTGTTTGTTTGGTTCGTCTTTACCTCAGTTGTTTGTAGGAGGGCCCATGTCTTATTTACGTTAGTTGTGTTTGTTTGGTTCGTCTTTACCTCAGTTGTTTGTAGGAGGGCACATGTCTTATTTACGTTAGTTGTGTTTGTTTGGTTCGTCTTTACCTCAGTTGTTTGTAGGAGGGCCCATGTCTTATTTACGTTAGTTGTGTTTGTTTGGTTCGTCTTTACCTCAGTTGTTTGTAGGAGGGCCCATGTCTTATTTACGTTAGTTGTGTTTGTTTGGTTCGTCTTTACCTCCAGTTGTTTGTAGGAGGGCCCATGTCTTATTTACGTTAGTTGTGTTTGTTTGGTTCGTCTTTACCTCAGTTGTTTGTAGGAGGGCCCATGTCTTATTTACGTTAGTTGTGTTTGTTTGGTCCGTCTTTACCTCAGTTGTTTGTAGGAGGGCCCATGTCTTATTTACGTTAGTTGTGTTTGTTTGGTTCGTCTTTACCTCAGTTGTTTGTAGGAGGGCCCATGTCTTATTTACGTTAGTTGTGTTTGTTTGGTTCGTCTTTACCTCAGTTGTTTGTAGGAGGGCCCATGTCTTATTTACGTTAGTTGTGTTTGTTTGGTTCGTCTTTACCTCAGTTGTTAGTAGGAGGGTTCATGTCTTATTTACATTAGTTGTGTTTGTTTGGTTCGTCTTTACCTCCAGTTGTTTGTAGGAGGGCCCATGTCTTATTTACGTTAGTTGTGTTTGTTTTGTCCGTCTTTACCTCCAGTTGTTTGTAGGAGGGCCCATGTCTTATTTACGTTAGTTGTGTTTGTTTGGTTCGTCTTTACCTCCAGTTGTTTGTAGGAGGGCCCATGTCTTATTTACGTTAGTTGTGTTTGTTTGGTTCGTCTTTACCTCAGTTGTTTGTAGGAGGGCACATGTCTTATTTACGTTAGTTGTGTTTGTTTGGTTCGTCTTTACCTCAGTTGTTTGTAGGAGGGCCCATGTCTTATTTACGTTAGTTGTGTTTGTTTGGTTCGTCTTTACCTCAGTTGTTTGTAGGAGGGCCCATGTCTTATTTACGTTAGTTGTGTTTGTTTGGTTCGTCTTTACCTCCAGTTGTTTGTAGGAGGGCCCATGTCTTATTTACGTTAGTTGTGTTTGTTTGGTTCGTCTTTACCTCAGTTGTTTGTAGGAGGGCCCATGTCTTATTTACGTTAGTTGTGTTTGTTTGGTCCGTCTTTACCTCAGTTGTTTGTAGGAGGGCCCATGTCTTATTTACGTTAGTTGTGTTTGTTTGGTTCGTCTTTACCTCAGTTGTTTGTAGGAGGGCCCATGTCTTATTTACGTTAGTTGTGTTTGTTTGGTTCGTCTTTACCTCAGTTGTTTGTAGAAGGGCCCATGTCTTATTTACGTTAGTTGTGTGTGTTTGGTTCGTCTTTACCTCAGTTGTTAGTAGGAGGGTTCATGTCTTATTTACATTAGTTGTGTTTGTTTGGTTCGTCTTTACCTCCAGTTGTTTGTAGGAGGGCCCATGTCTTATTTACGTTAGTTGTGTTTGTTTTGTCCGTCTTTACCTCCAGTTGTTTGTAGGAGGGCCCATGTCTTATTTACGTTAGTTGTGTTTGTTTGGTTCGTCTTTACCTCCAGTTGTTTGTAGGAGGGCCCATGTCTTATTTACGTTAGTTGTGTTTGTTTGGTTCGTCTTTACCTCAGTTGTTAGTAGGAGGGCCCATGTCTTATTTACGTTAGTTGTGTTTGTTTGGTTTGTCTTTACCTCAGTTGTTTGTAGGAGGGCCAATGTCTTATTTACGTTAGTTGTGTTTGTTTGGTTCGTCTTTACCTCAGTTGTTTGTAGGAGGGCCCATGTCTTATTTACGTTAGTTGTGTTTGTTTGGTTCGTCTTTACCTCAGTTGTTTGTAGGAGGGCCCATGTCTTATTTACGTTAGTTGTGTTTGTTTGGTTCGTCTTTACCTCCAGTTGTTTGTAGGAGGGCCCATGTCTTATTTACGTTAGTTGTGTTTGTTTGGTCCGTCTTTACCTCAGTTGTTTGTAGGAGGGCACATGTCTTATTTACGTTAGTTGTGTTTGTTTGGTTCGTCTTTACCTCAGTTGTTTGTAGGAGGGCCCATGTCTTATTTACGTTAGTTGTGTTTGTTTGGTCCGTCTTTACCTCAGTTGATTGTAGGAGGGCACATGTCTTATTTACGTTAGTTGTGTTTGTTTGGTTCGTCTTTACCTCAGTTGTTTGTAGGAGGGCCCATGTCTTATTTACGTTAGTTGTGTTTGTTTGGTTCGTCTTTACCTCAGTTGTTTGTAGGAGGGCACATGTCTTATTTACGTTAGTTGTGTTTGTTTGGTTCGTCTTTACCTCAGTTGTTTGTAGGAGGGCCCATGTCTTATTTACGTTAGTTGTGTTTGTTTGGTTCGTCTTTACCTCCAGTTGTTTGTAGGAGGGCCCATGTCTTATTTACGTTAGTTGTGTTTGTTTGGTTCGTCTTTACCTCAGTTGTTTGTAGGAGGGCCCATGTTTTATTTACGTTAGTTGTGTTTGTTTGGTCCGTCTTTACCTCAGTTGTTTGTAGGAGGGCCCATGTCTTATTTACGTTAGTTGTGTTTGTTTGGTTCGTCTTTACCTCAGTTGTTTGTAGGAGGGCCCATGTCTTATTTACGTTAGTTGTGTTTGTTTGGTTCGTCTTTACCTCAGTTGTTTGTAGGAGGGCCCATGTCTTATTTACGTTAGTTGTGTGTGTTTGGTTCGTCTTTACCTCAGTTGTTAGTAGGAGGGTTCATGTCTTATTTACATTAGTTGTGTTTGTTTGGTTCGTCTTTACCTCCAGTTGTTTGTAGGAGGGCCCATGTCTTATTTACGTTAGTTGTGTTTGTTTTGTCCGTCTTTACCTCCAGTTGTTTGTAGGAGGGCCCATGTCTTATTTACGTTAGTTGTGTTTGTTTGGTTCGTCTTTACCTCCAGTTGTTTGTAGGAGGGCCCATGTCTTATTTACGTTAGTTGTGTTTGTTTGGTTCGTCTTTACCTCAGTTGTTTGTAGGAGGGCACATGTCTTATTTACGTTAGTTGTGTTTGTTTGGTTCGTCTTTACCTCAGTTGTTTGTAGGAGGGCCCATGTCTTATTTACGTTAGTTGTGTTTGTTTGGTTCGTCTTTACCTCAGTTGTTTGTAGGAGGGCCCATGTCTTATTTACGTTAGTTGTGTTTGTTTGGTTCGTCTTTACCTCCAGTTGTTTGTAGGAGGGCCCATGTCTTATTTACGTTAGTTGTGTTTGTTTGGTTCGTCTTTACCTCAGTTGTTTGTAGGAGGGCCCATGTCTTATTTACGTTAGTTGTGTTTGTTTGGTCCGTCTTTACCTCAGTTGTTTGTAGGAGGGCCCATGTCTTATTTACGTTAGTTGTGTTTGTTTGGTTCGTCTTTACCTCAGTTGTTTGTAGGAGGGCCCATGTCTTATTTACGTTAGTTGTGTTTGTTTGGTTCGTCTTTACCTCAGTTGTTTGTAGGAGGGCCCATGTCTTATTTACGTTAGTTGTGTGTGTTTGGTTCGTCTTTACCTCAGTTGTTAGTAGGAGGGTTCATGTCTTATTTACATTAGTTGTGTTTGTTTGGTTCGTCTTTACCTCCAGTTGTTTGTAGGAGGGCCCATGTCTTATTTACGTTAGTTGTGTTTGTTTTGTCCGTCTTTACCTCCAGTTGTTTGTAGGAGGGCCCATGTCTTATTTACGTTAGTTGTGTTTGTTTGGTTCGTCTTTACCTCCAGTTGTTTGTAGGAGGGCCCATGTCTTATTTACGTTAGTTGTGTTTGTTTGGTTCGTCTTTACCTCAGTTGTTAGTAGGAGGGCCCATGTCTTATTTACGTTAGTTGTGTTTGTTTGGTTTGTCTTTACCTCAGTTGTTTGTAGGAGGGCCAATGTCTTATTTACGTTAGTTGTGTTTGTTTGGTTCGTCTTTACCTCAGTTGTTTGTAGGAGGGCCCATGTCTTATTTACGTTAGTTGTGTTTGTTTGGTTCGTCTTTACCTCAGTTGTTTGTAGGAGGGCCCATGTCTTATTTACGTTAGTTGTGTTTGTTTGGTTCGTCTTTACCTCCAGTTGTTTGTAGGAGGGCCCATGTCTTATTTACGTTAGTTGTGTTTGTTTGGTTCGTCTTTACCTCAGTTGTTAGTAGGAGGGCCCATGTCTTATTTACGTTAGTTGTGTGTGTTTGGTTCGTCTTTACCTCAGTTGTTTGTAGGAGGGCCCATGTCTTATTTACGTTAGCTGTGTTTGTTTGGTTCGTCTTTACCTCCAGTTGTTTGTAGGAGGGCCCATGTCTTATTTACGTTAGTTGTGTTTGTTTGGTTCGTCTTTACCTCCAGTTGTTTGTAGGAGGGTTCATGTCTTATTTACGTTAGTTGTGTTTGTTTGGTTCGTCTTTACCTCAGTTGTTTGTAGGAGGGCCCATGTCTTATTTACGTTAGTTGTGTTTGTTTGGTTCGTCTTTACCTCCAGTTGTTTGTAGGAGGGCCCATGTCTCATTTACGTTAGTTGTGTTTGTTTGGTTTGTCTTTACCTGAGTTGTTAGTAGGAGGGTTCATGTCTTATTTACGTTAGTTGTGTTTGTTTGGTTCGTCTTTACCTCCAGTTGTTTGTAGGAGGGCCCATGTCTTATTTACGTTAGTTGTGTTTGTTTGGTTCGTCTTTACCTCCAGTTGTTTGTAGGAGGGCCCATGTCTTATTTACGTTAGTTGTGTTTGTTTGGTTCGTCTTTACCTCAGTTGTTTGTAGGAGGGCACATGTCTTATTTACGTTAGTTGTGTTTGTTTGGTTCGTCTTTACCTCAGTTGTTTGTAGGAGGGCCCATGTCTTATTTACGTTAGTTGTGTTTGTTTGGTTCGTCTTTACCTCAGTTGTTTGTAGGAGGGTTCATGTCTTATTTACGTTAGTTGTGTTTGTTTGGTTCGTCTTTACCTCAGTTGTTTGTAGGAGGGTTCATGTCTTATTTACGTTAGTTGTGTTTGTTTGGTTTGTCTTTACCTCAGTTGTTTGTAGGAGGGTTCATGTCTTATTTACGTTAGTTGTGTTTGTTTGGTTCGTCTTTACCTCAGTTGTTTGTAGGAGGGCACATGTCTTATTTACGTTAGTTGTGTTTGTTTGGTTCGTCTTTACCTCAGTTGTTTGTAGGAGGGCCTATGTCTTATTTACGTTAGTTGTGTTTGTTTGGTTCGTCTTTACCTCAGTTGTTTGTAGGAGGGCCCATGTCTTATTTACGTTAGTTGTGTTTGTTTGGTTCGTCTTTACCTCCAGTTGTTTGTAGGAGGGCCCATGTCTTATTTACGTTAGTTGTGTTTGTTTGGTTCGTCTTTACCTCAGTTGTTAGTAGGAGGGCCCATGTCTTATTTACGTTAGTTGTGTGTGTTTGGTTCGTCTTTACCTCAGTTGTTTGTAGGAGTGCCCATGTCTTATTTACGTTAGTTGTGTTTGTTTGGTTCGTCTTTACCTCCAGTTGTTTGTAGGAGGGCCCATGTCTTATTTACGTTAGTTGTGTTTGTTTGGTTCGTCTTTACCTCCAGTTGTTTGTAGGAGGGTTCATGTCTTATTTACGTTAGTTGTGTTTGTTTGGTTCGTCTTTACCTCAGTTGTTTGTAGGAGGGCCCATGTCTTATTTACGTTAGTTGTGTTTGTTTGGTTCGTCTTTACCTCAGTTGTTTGTAGGAGGGCCCATGTCTTATTTACGTTAGTTGTGTTTGTTTGGTTCGTCTTTACCTCAGTTGTTTGTAGGAGGGTTCATGTCTTATTTACGTTAGTTGTGTTTGTTTGGTTCGTCTTTACCTCAGTTGTTTGTAGGAGGGTTCATGTCTTATTTACGTTAGTTGTGTTTGTTTGGTTTGTCTTTACCTCAGTTGTTTGTAGGAGGGTTCATGTCTTATTTACGTTAGTTGTGTTTGTTTGGTTCGTCTTTACCTCAGTTGTTTGTAGGAGGGCACATGTCTTATTTACGTTAGTTGTGTTTGTTTGGTTCGTCTTTACCTCAGTTGTTTGTAGGAGGGCCCATGTCTTATTTACGTTAGTTGTGTTTGTTTGGTTCGTCTTTACCTCAGTTGTTTGTAGGAGGGCCCATGTCTTATTTACGTTAGTTGTGTTTGTTTGGTTCGTCTTTACCTCCAGTTGTTTGTAGGAGGGCCCATGTCTTATTTACGTTAGTTGTGTTTGTTTGGTTCGTCTTTACCTCAGTTGTTAGTAGGAGGGCCCATGTCTTATTTACGTTAGTTGTGTGTGTTTGGTTCGTCTTTACCTCAGTTGTTTGTAGGAGTGCCCATGTCTTATTTACGTTAGTTGTGTTTGTTTGGTTCGTCTTTACCTCCAGTTGTTTGTAGGAGGGCCCATGTCTTATTTACGTTAGTTGTGTTTGTTTGGTCCGTCTTTACCTCAGTTGTTTGTAGGAGGGCCCATGTCTTATTTACGTTAGTTGTGTTTGTTTGGTTCGTCTTTACCTCAGTTGTTTGTAGGAGGGCCCATGTCTTATTTACGTTAGTTGTGTTTGTTTGGTTCGTCTTTACCTCAGTTGTTTGTAGGAGGGCCCATGTCTTATTTACGTTAGTTGTGTTTGTTTGGTTTGTCTTTACCTCAGTTGTTAGTAGGAGGGTTCATGTCTTATTTACGTTAGTTGTGTTTGTTTGGTGCGTCTTTACCTCCAGTTGTTTGTAGGAGGGCCCATGTCTTATTTACGTTAGTTGTGTTTGTTTGGTTCGTCTTTACCTCCAGTTGTTTGTAGGAGGGTTCATGTCTTATTTACGTTAGTTGTGTTTGTTTGGTTCGTCTTTACCTCAGTTGTTTGTAGGAGGGCCCATGTCTTATTTACGTTAGTTGTGTTTGTTTGGTTCGTCTTTACCTCCAGTTGTTTGTAGGAGGGCCCATGTCTTATTTACGTTAGTTGTGTTTGTTTGGTTCGTCTTTACCTCAGTTGTTTGTAGGAGGGCACATGTCTTATTTACGTTAGTTGTGTTTGTTTGGTTCGTCTTTACCTCAGTTGTTTGTAGGAGGGCCCATGTCTTATTTACGTTAGTTGTGTTTGTTTGGTCCGTCTTTACCTCAGTTGTTTGTAGGAGGGTTCATGTCTTATTTACGTTAGTTGTGTTTGTTTGGTTCGTCTTTATCTCAGTTGTTTGTAGGAGGGCCCATGTCTTATTTACGTTAGTTGTGTTTGTTTGGTTCGTCTTTACCTCAGTTGTTTGTAGGAGGGCCCATGTCTTATTTACGTTAGTTGTGTTTGTTTGGTTCGTCTTTACCTCCAGTTGTTTGTAGGAGGGCCCATGTCTTATTTACGTTAGTTGTGTTTGTTTGGTTCGTCTTTACCTCAGTTGTTTGTAGGAGGGCCCATGTCTTATTTACGTTAGTTGTGTTTGTTTGGTTCGTCTTTACCTCAGTTGTTTGTAGGAGGGCACATGTCTTATTTACGTTAGTTGTGTTTGTTTGGTTCGTCTTTACCTCAGTTGTTTGTAGGAGGGCCCATGTCTTATTTACGTTAGTTGTGTTTGTTTGGTTCGTCTTTACCTCAGTTGTTTGTAGGAGGGTTCATGTCTTATTTACGTTAGTTGTGTTTGTTTGGTTCGTCTTTACCTCAGTTGTTTGTAGGAGGGTTCATGTCTTATTTACGTTAGTTGTGTTTGTTTGGTTTGTCTTTACCTCAGTTGTTTGTAGGAGGGTTCATGTCTTATTTACGTTAGTTGTGTTTGTTTGGTTCGTCTTTACCTCAGTTGTTTGTAGGAGGGCACATGTCTTATTTACGTTAGTTGTGTTTGTTTGGTTCGTCTTTACCTCAGTTGTTTGTAGGAGGGCCCATGTCTTATTTACGTTAGTTGTGTTTGTTTGGTTCGTCTTTACCTCAGTTGTTTGTAGGAGGGCCCATGTCTTATTTACGTTAGTTGTGTTTGTTTGGTTCGTCTTTACCTCCAGTTGTTTGTAGGAGGGCCCATGTCTTATTTACGTTAGTTGTGTTTGTTTGGTTCGTCTTTACCTCAGTTGTTAGTAGGAGGGCCCATGTCTTATTTACGTTAGTTGTGTGTGTTTGGTTCGTCTTTACCTCAGTTGTTTGTAGGAGTGCCCATGTCTTATTTACGTTAGTTGTGTTTGTTTGGTTCGTCTTTACCTCCAGTTGTTTGTAGGAGGGCCCATGTCTTATTTACGTTAGTTGTGTTTGTTTGGTCCGTCTTTACCTCAGTTGTTTGTAGGAGGGCCCATGTCTTATTTACGTTAGTTGTGTTTGTTTGGTTCGTCTTTACCTCAGTTGTTTGTAGGAGGGCCCATGTCTTATTTACGTTAGTTGTGTTTGTTTGGTTCGTCTTTACCTCAGTTGTTTGTAGGAGGGCCCATGTCTTATTTACGTTAGTTGTGTTTGTTTGGTTTGTCTTTACCTCAGTTGTTAGTAGGAGGGTTCATGTCTTATTTACGTTAGTTGTGTTTGTTTGGTGCGTCTTTACCTCCAGTTGTTTGTAGGAGGGCCCATGTCTTATTTACGTTAGTTGTGTTTGTTTGGTTCGTCTTTACCTCCAGTTGTTTGTAGGAGGGTTCATGTCTTATTTACGTTAGTTGTGTTTGTTTGGTTCGTCTTTACCTCAGTTGTTTGTAGGAGGGCCCATGTCTTATTTACGTTAGTTGTGTTTGTTTGGTTCGTCTTTACCTCCAGTTGTTTGTAGGAGGGCCCATGTCTTATTTACGTTAGTTGTGTTTGTTTGGTTCGTCTTTACCTCAGTTGTTTGTAGGAGGGCACATGTCTTATTTACGTTAGTTGTGTTTGTTTGGTTCGTCTTTACCTCAGTTGTTTGTAGGAGGGCCCATGTCTTATTTACGTTAGTTGTGTTTGTTTGGTCCGTCTTTACCTCAGTTGTTTGTAGGAGGGTTCATGTCTTATTTACGTTAGTTGTGTTTGTTTGGTTCGTCTTTATCTCAGTTGTTTGTAGGAGGGCCCATGTCTTATTTACGTTAGTTGTGTTTGTTTGGTTCGTCTTTACCTCAGTTGTTTGTAGGAGGGCCCATGTCTTATTTACGTTAGTTGTGTTTGTTTGGTTCGTCTTTACCTCCAGTTGTTTGTAGGAGGGCCCATGTCTTATTTACGTTAGTTGTGTTTGTTTGGTTCGTCTTTACCTCAGTTGTTTGTAGGAGGGCCCATGTCTTATTTACGTTAGTTGTGTTTGTTTGGTCCGTCTTTACCTCAGTTGTTTGTAGGAGGGCCCATGTCTTATTTACGTTAGTTGTGTTTGTTTGGTTCGTCTTTACCTCAGTTGTTTGTAGGAGGGCCCATGTCTTATTTACGTTAGTTGTGTTTGTTTGGTTTGTCTTTACCTCAGTTGTTTGTAGGAGGGCCCATGTCTTATTTACGTTAGTTGTGTTTGTTTGGTTCGTCTTTACCTCAGTTGTTTGTAGGAGGGCCCATGTCTTATTTACGTTAGTTGTGTTTGTTTGGTTCGTCTTTACCTACAGTTGTTTGTAGGAGGGCCCATGTCTTATTTACGTTAGTTGTGTTTGTTTGGTTCGTCTTTACCTCAGTTGTTAGTAGGAGGGCCCATGTCTTATTTACGTTAGTTGTGTGTGTTTGGTTCGTCTTTACCTCAGTTGTTTGTAGGAGGGCCCATGTCTTATTTACGTTAGTTGTGTTTGTTTGGTTCGTCTTTACCTCCAGTTGTTTGTAGGAGGGTTCATGTCTTATTTACGTTAGTTGTGTTTGTTTGGTTCGTCTTTACCTCAGTTGTTTGTAGGAGGGCCCATGTCTTATTTACGTTAGTTGTGTTTGTTTGGTTCGTCTTTACCTCCAGTTGTTTGTAGGAGGGCCCATGTCTTATTTACGTTTGTTGTGTTTGTTTGGTTTGTCTTTACCTCAGTTGTTAGTAGGAGGGTTCATGTCTTATTTACGTTAGTTGTGTTTGTTTGGTTCGTCTTTACCTCCAGTTGTTTGTAGGAGGGCCCATGTCTTATTTACGTTAGTTGTGTTTGTTTGGTTCGTCTTTACCTCAGTTGTTAGTAGGAGGGCCCATGTCTTATTTACGTTAGTTGTGTGTGTTTGGTTCGTCTTTACCTCAGTTGTTTGTAGGAGGGCCCATGTCTTATTTACGTTAGTTGTGTTTGTTTGGTTCGTCTTTACCTCCAGTTGTTTGTAGGAGGGTTCATGTCTTATTTACGTTAGTTGTGTTTGTTTGGTTCGTCTTTACCTCAGTTGTTTGTAGGAGGGCCCATGTCTTATTTACGTTAGTTGTGTTTGTTTGGTTCGTCTTTACCTCCAGTTGTTTGTAGGAGGGCCCATGTCTTATTTACGTTAGTTGTGTTTGTTTGGTTTGTCTTTACCTCAGTTGTTAGTAGGAGGGTTCATGTCTTATTTACGTTAGTTGTGTTTGTTTGGTTCGTCTTTACCTCCAGTTGTTTGTAGGAGGGCCCATGTCTTATTTACGTTAGTTGTGTTTGTTTGGTTCGTCTTTACCTCAGTTGTTTGTAGGAGGGCACATGTCTTATTTACGTTAGTTGTGTTTGTTTGGTTCGTCTTTACCTCAGTTGTTTGTAGGAGGGCCCATGTCTTATTTACGTTAGTTGTGTTTGTTTGGTTCGTCTTTACCTCAGTTGTTTGTAGGAGGGTTCATGTCTTATTTACGTTAGTTGTGTTTGTTTGGTTCGTCTTTACCTCAGTTGTTTGTGGGAGGGTTCATGTCTTATTTACGTTAGTTGTGTTTGTTTGGTTTGTCTTTACCTCAGTTGTTTGTAGGAGGGTTCATGTCTTATTTACGTTAGTTGTGTTTGTTTGGTTCGTCTTTACCTCAGTTGTTTGTAGGAGGGCACATGTCTTATTTACGTTAGTTGTGTTTGTTTGGTTCGTCTTTACCTCAGTTGTTTGTAGGAGGGCCCATGTCTTATTTACGTTAGTTGTGTTTGTTTGGTTCGTCTTTACCTCAGTTGTTTGTAGGAGGGCCCATGTCTTATTTACGTTAGTTGTGTTTGTTTGGTTCGTCTTTACCTCCAGTTGTTTGTAGGAGGGCCCATGTCTTATTTACGTTAGTTGTGTTTGTTTGGTTCGTCTTTACCTCAGTTGTTAGTAGGAGGGCCCATGTCTTATTTACGTTAGTTGTGTGTGTTTGGTTCGTATTTACCTCAGTTGTTTGTAGGAGGGCCCATGTCTTATTTACGTTAGTTGTGTTTGTTTGGTTCGTCTTTACCTCCAGTTGTTTGTAGGAGGGCCCATGTCTTATTTACGTTAGTTGTGTTTGTTTGGTTCGTCTTTACCTCCAGTTGTTTGTTGGAGGGTTCATGTCTTATTTACGTTAGTTGTGTTTGTTTGGTCCGTCTTTACCTCAGTTGTTAGTAGGAGGGCCCATGTCTTATTTACGTTAGTTGTGTTTGTTTGGTTCGTCTTTACCTCCAGTTGTTTGTAGGAGGGCCCATGTCTTATTTACGTTAGTTGTGTTTGTTTGGTTCGTCTTTACCTCCAGTTGTTTGTAGGAGGGCCCATGTCTTATTTACGTTAGTTGTGTTTGTTTGGTTCGTCTTTACCTCCAGTTGTTTGTAGGAAGGTTCATGTCTTATTTACGTTAGTTGTGTTTGTTTGGTTCGTCTTTACCTCAGTTGTTTGTAGGAGGGCCCATGTCTTATTTACGTTAGTTGTGTTTGTTTTGTTCGTCTTTACCTCCAGTTGTTTGTAGGAGGGCCCATGTCTTATTTACGTTAGTTGTGTTTGTTTGGTCCGTCTTTACCTCAGTTGTTTGTAGGAGGGCACATGTCTTATTTACGTTAGTTGTGTTTGTTTGGTTCGTCTTTACCTCAGTTGTTTGTAGGAGGGCCCATGTCTTATTTACGTTAGTTGTGTTTGTTTGGTCCGTCTTTACCTCAGTTGTTTGTAGGAGGGCACATGTCTTATTTACGTTAGTTGTGTTTGTTTGGTTCGTCTTTACCTCAGTTGTTTGTAGGAGGGCCCATGTCTTATTTACGTTAGTTGTGTTTGTTTGGTTCGTCTTTACCTCAGTTGTTTGTAGGAGGGCACATGTCTTATTTACGTTAGTTGTGTTTGTTTGGTTCGTCTTTACCTCAGTTGTTTGTAGGAGGGCCCATGTCTTATTTACGTTAGTTGTGTTTGTTTGGTTCGTCTTTACCTCAGTTGTTTGTAGGAGGGCCCATGTCTTATTTACGTTAGTTGTGTTTGTTTGGTTCGTCTTTACCTCAGTTGTTTGTAGGAGGGCCCATGTCTTATTTACGTTAGTTGTGTTTGTTTGGTTCGTCTTTACCTCAGTTGTTTGTAGGAGGGTTCATGTCTTACTTGCGATATTTGTGTTTGTTTGCGCATAGTGGTGTCCAACACATATTGTGGGTTTTTTGTTGGGTGTTTTTCGTCGTCTATGTCGCCAATTTCTCTGGATTGTCCTTTTTGGTGATATGTGAGTGTTGAGATTTAACTGAAACGTGGAAAACAGTTGTATGACCGCATCATAGCACTAAGAGTTGGGTTGTTGGCCTATACAATGTGTTTATTCCCGCCACTTTTTATTGAAGCTGATGTGTCGAACCAATAAAGTAAGTGGTCATTTATATGTTCGGGGTATCGATTTTGCCTCTGTTCCTATGATGTTTGAAACTGTTTCGACAATGTGATATTTTTACTTTTTTATATTTTATTATAACATGCAAGAAAGTCCGATAGGAGTATAATTTATCACCAAATACCGGTTGGAGTATAAATCACAAACAAATACCATTTGGACTATTATTCATGAGCAAATACCGCTTGGAGTATAAATCATAAAAAATACCGGTTGGAGTATGGATCATAAAGAAGGTTAGGGTTATGGTGTTTTACGCCACTTTCAACAATATTTCACTTATTTATCGTTTCGGTCGGTTTTATTGATGGAGGAAACCGGAGTACCAGGAGAAAAAAACCGACTTGCGCAAGTCGCTGACAAACTTTATCACATAATGTTATATCGAGTACACCTCACCTGAGCAGGATTTGAACTCACAACTATAGTGGTGATAGGCGCTGATTGCATGTGTAGTTGTAAATCCTACTACCATACCACTGTTGGAGTACAAATAGTAAATACGTTTTTTAGAGCATAAAATCACAAATAAATACGTATGAGAGTACATATGTCATAAATACATATTGGTAGAAGTATACATCTTGAATACATGTCGGGATATGAATGATAAATAAATACAAATGGGAGCATAAATCATAAATAAATATATTTTGGAACATAAATAATAAATACACATGGAGAATACATCATTAATGAATACACATGGGGATAAAAATAATAGATATACAATGCATATAAATGGTAGTGTAAATTCATAAATAAAACCACGTTGGATTATGCAATATAAATAAATACACCTGGGAGTATTCAGTATATATCATAAATGAATACATTTGGGAATATAAATCATAAAAAAGTTCACACGAGGGTATAAACCATAAATAAATGCATAGATCTATAGTAATTTAAGTAATAAATAATACATGTGTAGGAGTATACATCGTAAATAAATACACATGGCTTTGTAAATCATAAATAAATGTACACGAGGAAATATGAACAATCTTGGCTAATACAAAAGAAATCCCATTAGAAACCATATATTTTATATACACCTCGCGGGGGTGGGTCCACGTAAATGGAGCGGAGATGCGAGTGGCTATTATTAACAGAAAAATATAGCAGATTGGTGTTTTAATGATCGCAAAATACTGGCGACACCTTCATTTTTTGTGGTAAGGCCATTTCTTTTAGCTTCACTGTTGATTTATATATATTTTCCCACATCTAAGAAGATGACGATAATTGGTACTCTTCCCTCCCGATTCAGTGACAAAAATCAACAACTTTACAAAGGCTCCCTCATACGAGCATGAACATAAAAAATATTCATATTTCCGTCCAAGGCAAGTCGGTTGGTAACATTCAAAATTATGAGGCGCTTGAAGGGGTGTATTGGATTACATAGAAATAATCTGACAAAAACAAGAAAAAAAAATTGGCGATTATTGGTCCTCGACCAGTATAATTATATCATAAATAAATCCATGTGGGAATATAAATAACAAAAAGTACACGTGAGAGCATAAATAATAAATAGATGGCCATGAGAGTATATATAACAAATAAATAATCTGGGAATATAAAACTAGATAATATCCTGTGAGGCACTCAAACAATATCAACGGGAAATGTAGTTTGAAACAGTATGTACATTTGTTCTTAAATTGGTTACCTTGAACTGCCTGGATAGATATTGCTCTCTTATTGGAGACACACCCTCTAGTAATGAGCAATTGTCATACCTAATATCATTAATATTCTTCATGGCATTCAAACTTTCTAAGTGATCAACGATTGTATGGATGACGTGACGTCAGCGACATCATTATAACATCACATTAGAAAACAGCGATATAATGTTGTTATCCCCGGTTTGAAAATTATAACAACTTTTGATTGGTTAAAACTCCGGGCATGAACAACCCATATTCCCGGGTGTTGCTATGCCATATCACCGGGTGTAACTAGCCATTTTACCAATCAAATGTTGTTATAATTTTCAAAACGGGGATAATATGACGTCAAAGCTCGTGACGTTATGCTCCAAAATCAAACTTAGTTAATTTTTGCTATATATTGAATATATTCTAGTTGTCAAATTGATCAACTGTACGGTAAAAACACTCGAAACTTTCATAATTTTTACTTATTCTTTCCAAAAACAAAGAAAACGTCACTTTCATGTGGCCCGCCCGGGTCCAAAATGTCTTATTTTTTTACTATAACCGGGGATAAGTTCGTTATTTACGTTCTTATTCGTAGATATGGAGACTTTAACACCCTTCAGTAGCATGTACACCCTTCGGCTGCGCCTCAGGATGTACTTGGCTACTTCAGGGTGTTAAAATCTCCATATCTACAGATAGGAACGTAAATAACTTATATTATAGCATTATTACGAGATGTTTTACATATTGGCCTAGTTATAGGTCTGAGGCCTGCTGTATTGGCTTGAGGCGCAGCCGAACGCCAATACAGTAGACCAAGGACCTATAATTAGGCCAATATGAAAAACATCACGTAATGATACCTTTATTAATTAACCAGTCGAATATCTCTCGGGATTTTTCCTTGTAATTGTCGAAATGTCTAGCGGATTCCGATCTAGTTGTTATTGGACTGACTGGAATTGGGCCAATACGGAAATTATCCGTATTGGCCCAATGAAAGTTTCTATATTGCATTGACAGATTCGATCATATAAAGGCTAATGAATCAAAGTTAATTAATAATATCAATTAACTTTGATTTATTAGCCTTTATATGATCAAATCTGTCAATTAATATGTAAACTTTCATTGGGCCAATACGACAAAAACCAGTCCAATACGGATATTTTCCGTATTGGGCCAATTTCAGTCAGTCCAATAACAGCTAGATCGGAATCCGCTACACGTTTCGACAATTGCAAGGAAAAGTCCCGAAAGATTAACGTGTGCCATACATT
Source organism: Bathymodiolus brooksi (assembly GCA_963680875.1). NCBI lineage: Eukaryota > Metazoa > Mollusca > Bivalvia > Mytilida > Modiolidae > Bathymodiolus > Bathymodiolus brooksi. Next base: position 62,089,684 of record OY804582.1, read on the forward strand.
ATGATGGTTTTGTTGGATTTATGTGTGTTTTGGAAATTATAATGTTCGAATATGATACCGGTAAGTAATTTTTGTCATAAAAACTTGTGCTAAAACCGTATCGAATACGCTTCACTGAAATATTTTGAATGTAGGTCAAATTAATTAACATCCATAATAATCCCACTCGGAAGGCATTTAAGATTGCATGTTATTAATTTTAGACAGTTCATTAATGTATATATATTTGCATATCCAGAATACAGATGTTTTAGTTGAGTCTTCCCTGTTACTGATCAGTGCTATGTTGTATTAAATTTTAGCTCTTTTCGGTAATTGGATTGATTTCAATTTTAAATCATCATCAGTGTATATGCAATGTAAGCCTAAGGATGTTCAATCTTTACAAAGTAGTTATTTCTTGGTTTTCTATCATTTTGGTTTTGAGACCATGACCTTTTCCCATATTTTTGATTTTGATGACGCCAACCAATCTTTTTTTAAAACAAATATATTCATGTGTGGTAGTTGACGCATGCCTAATATGGACTGACCTAATAATTTTGATATCACGACCAGTACGTTGAGATAAGCTTTATCAATCAACACACTTCAAAGGAGAACTACACAAATTACCGATAAAACAAAATATCTAAATAAAGATATGAAACTACCTGAATATTCCTTATTTTTACAATTGCCCGTGTCACATTTGTTTTATGTACCATATAAAATTGTAAAAATATCAACAATAAAAACGCAATTTTTAATAAATAATGAATAATTTAATGCACACGATGCGCTTTTGGAATAACCTTCTCCAGGACCCGGTTGTTCAACTTGTTGTTAAATTAATCATATGGTTATATTTAACCATTGGTTAAAGATTTAACCATGGGTTAGTAAACCAAGGGATAAAAATGAGTTTTTCAACTTCATTTAACCACTTGGTTAAATAACCATTTGGTTAAAATTTAACCAACCAATAACTGCAGGTTTAATATTTAACCAAGACCAATGTATCCTACAATTCCTTGTTTTATCCTAGCAGCAGATAAATAACAAAATAAATATGAAAATTAAAAAAAAAATATGAAATCTTACTTAAGGAATATAGCTTACATGTCATTATCTAAGGTTATTTGTCCTATATTAAAAGTATTTTGTACAAGTTAGTATGGAAGAGTATATGGACCTCGTTTTAGTTGCTTAATAACATTAAAAGAAATGTTAATAGCGAGCATCGTAAGATGCGAGCTAAACAGCAACATATATGTAAGGAGATGAATCAATATATGATCAATACCGACCGGAAATGGATTCTAAGTTTCGACATAGAATGGACAATTGGAGTGAAGTACACGAAATAGCATTTTAATTTGAATAAAAAATAACTATCCAGTTTAAAAATAACAAAACAAAAATTAGAAAGGAAACCGTACAGCTTCTTTACATGAAACGATTAATCTATTTAAAAAATGGACAATCGTTAGACCTTCTTGTTTCGCCCCTAAAGAACGATCAGCCCTAAAATAAAAGTCGTCCCCGATATATCTCGGCCCAAAAAAAAAGTCATCCCCGATATATTTCGGCCCAAAAAATTTCCTTTGCAATACAATTAACTGGATAAGTCGAATTGAAGAACAAAGAAAAATAATCAAGAATATTTTTACATGTACATGTCTATGCGTAGATGCGATGCTCGCCTGTAGGCTGTGCCTAATCCATATTAAGACGTGCTTAGTGCAAGGGTGTGTTATAAGTTGACGATAAATTATTATAACTCATTAAACTACTTTTAATTAAATCTTCTCATTGTCTTACAATTTCAATGATTGTTAATTTTTATTATGTAAGATAGCCGTAGAATATTTTCTTTAGTTTCCAACATCTCATTAAAATTGAGTCCATGCATGACAATGATGTATGTCAAAAGTCTGTTTTTCTCTCTGATTTTAATGTGTGAATTTCTTTTTATTTCAATTAACATGCAAAAAAATGTTCATGAATAACAATTAAGAAAAAATTAAACCCCTTTTTCAGTATGAAATGAATGGTTGGTGTCTCATATTTAAATTAACCAATTTTTCCAATACGGGAGTTCGGAGTAAGGAAGTCTTTTGTGAAGGAGGTAAAATAGTAATATTCATATATCCCGCCGTTGGACGTTTATTCAAAATGGCGGGTTTTACTTTGTATTATGTTCCTTTGAATTGAACATTGTGCAGCCTATTGCAGGAAAATATTAAAAAAATAATACCCACAGCTATTTTTATATATATTATGCGAGCTTAAGCGAGCTCTTTATGGTATAAAATGTGTACTTAGGATTTTTTAACAAACATGGTTGAACATACCATCGAAGAAAAAAAAATTCTACACTTTGTAAACACCGGTTTCCGTGTAACACACTAACACACTCAATTAATGAAGATCTTCTTCACATAAAGCGCAAAGGTGATCCTGAAGTCTCGTACCCTCTCGTACGTCAGATACCACTGAAACCCGGAACCTGTGTGTAATAAAAGTCATTTTGTTAGCTTGTTTTACTTATATTGATATTTTTTAATTTATTAAATCTCTTCTGACATACTGACAAAATGTTTTGTTTCTACCTGGAAGTTAACTTTTGAGATTTCGTAAGGAACGATAACTCCAATAAAGGAACGACAGCTCGATTGAATGAGACTAGATTCGGCCCTAAAAAAAGTCGTCCCCAATATATCTCGGCCCAAAAAATCTCGACACTTTTTGATGCACTGGATGAGATTGAAATTGCCAGATAATTTTCAGATTCGTGAGCATTCATGGCCGTGCCGGTTTCATATTCTTTTTAATATGACAAATAATTATTGGTTTGTCTGTATATTATGTTACTGTAAATCTGACATTGATACATGGAAAATACCTTCGTAAAAAAAAGTATATGTTTCTTTTAATGTGACAAATAAAATCATAAAATGTCTATTATTTTCATTAAATATAGTCTGTTAAATTTTTTTTTATAAAACAGGTAATTTTACACCTGAAATGTTCAGTGTCATCTACGGTAGCTAAATTTGAACATTGTCATTACATCCGATACTGCACAATATAGTAAAGTTTCTTTATCTGCAACTTCAGCTTCTGATGAATAATCCTAACCTAGCCAGGCAATCATAGAATATGAGATTAACATGCAACCACTACCCAGTAAGGTATAAAAGGGAAAGTGTTTTCTCTGCTGATAATGACAGCTATTTGTAACAAAGGGCGGCAGCCATCTTAAAAAAGTGTCCGAAAATGAGACCCGGATGTACACCTTATGTACTCTCAACGGCAAAGAGCTAGACACGGGACATAACTCCTCCCCCAACTCCCAACTGTCGTATTGATGAGGAATGACCATGATGTCATAGAGGTACCTCATGCTATTTTTGAAGTTTTATAATTTTGTTTTTCCAACGCAATTGTACGACCAGCGCATTTTCTGATTGACTTAGATTTTTGGTCGATATTGATTTTTGACATTGTTACTAAAAAGGGGGGATGATATTACCATTTTAACCCCGTCACATTCATATGCGCCTTTCCTATGCAAAGTGCCTTTGTAAAAGTCATTATTTTTCACTATGCATTTAGTCTTGAAAGGGGTCTTTTACTTCGCATTTCTCCGTCTGTTGTTATTTTACTTTACTTAGCTTTTGTCTAGTCTGTGGCCATATGTTCGTTGTTGTAGACTGCTAGGCGTTCCCTATTTGATACTTTTTATTTAGGTCTTTTCTGGAATGTTGTCTCATGGACATTTATTCCACGTCCCAGTAATTCGTCCTTTCGGTACTATTTGACTAATTACACCGACTGAAATTTCGAGTGAGAGGAAAGAATCATGAACAAAAATTTGATACCGGAAAATGTTTCCCAAAAAACGAGAAAAAGCAACAACAACAAAAAACTGCCCCCGCTTCCGCCGCCTATGCCCCGACTATTCATGGGAAATACAAGCAATTTCTCACATCATAAACAGCAAAGGATATATCAATTTATCATAACTTGAAACACAAGAAACATCCCTGTAAACCCGCGATCGCTAACGATTTTAAATTATATGAAACAAATAGAGGGAAGGAGTCGACTAACTTTATAAACATTGTTCTTTGTGTAAATTTGAAAAATCGTAAGTAATTTCACTATTTTCATCTGAGTTTACCTTGATTTACCTGTGTTTACCTTGAAAAAATAGCGCAAATGTAGGATTTTTTCCGCGCAAATGTAATGTACTGCTTTGAACAATGTAAATGGTAATAGAAATTTAATTTCATTGGAAATGCCATCCAGCTCAGAAACTTCTATTTCAAACAAATTTGCACGGAGCTCAATTGCCCGAAACACTCTGGGTTTCCTGTTTTGTCTGGCAGCCATTTTGAATTGATAACCAATGGTTAAATAATTTAACGGGGCAGAGCCCCTATACCGTGGTTAAATATTAATCAGTTTAGCCATGCTTTAACCAGTAGTTAAATTTAACCATCAGTTAAACAACGCATTGCGTGCTTTGGTTAAATTTTAACCATAGGTTATCATTTTAAACCATTGATTAAAATTCAACTACAAGTTGAACAACCGTGCCCAGACAGGTATACTCAATGTCAAAAGATTTGAAAGCCAAATAAATTAAAAGTCTATGGGAACACGAAAACCAAAGGACCTAGAAAGGATGACATCTATGCCTTAGGGGGGAGAATTTTAGTCTTAGAAATACATACATTATCAAGGAACTGTAAATTTCAATAATAATCATACATGCATTTAATTAACCATACCACTGCCGAAACACTGACTGCTGGGCGGATGATACCACCGGAGACTAATAGTCCATCAACAGTGATAGTAATACAAACGTATATATCTAGTTTAGTGCGCTCAATAATCTTAATATAAATTTAACAACTAGACCCTCTAGGATCCTCATTATTTATTATATGGAAAAACAAACTTCATACTTTGGTAATTAAGGTAAAAAGTAATATCTAAAACTGAAGAGATAAAAGAATATTACTACAAACAATAAAAACCTAGAGATGAAACAATTAAAGGGGATCTTTATTTCATTACATCTATAAAAGGTTTACCATATAAAAGAACCCTTACAGTGTTGGTCATCATAATTATTTCCAGAACATTATGAAACAAAACATCTAAGTGTTCCGAAATCAAAGATTTAATATTAAGTTATTTACACTTATAATCCTTTAATTTAATTTAAAACAGAAATGAATTCTACTATTTTCCCAAATCACACGGAGGAGAATATTACTACCACCAGTAGCAAGAACATTCTTTCACAGGATGATAATCTACTTGGGAGTTATGAAAATGTGACCAGTTATCTATGGATAATGATATCCCCTATTTTATTCCTGACTGGATTATTTGGTAACAGTTCTATTATAGCGATTCTAACTAAAATGAAGTTTTGGCAGAAACCAATATACATCCTTCTCGTGACTCTGGCATTCTCAGACGCAACAGTTTTGTGTGTCGGCCTTTCACGAAACTGGATACGGGAAGTATTTAAGGTCGACATACGCACATTGTCCGAATGGGGGTGCATATTCCACATATTTGTCATATACTTTGCTATGCAGTTTTCATCAGCAATCCTGGTCTGTGTTACGTTTGAGAGGTTTTTGAAAGCGAGGTTCCCATTTCGTTACAATATTATAGTATCTGTTAAAAGGACCATCGTTCTCATCATTTGTATCTTTGTATTTTTGACCGCTCTGAACATGTTTTGGTTCTTCACCCAGACCCTTATTGTAGAAAGTGGGGATGTTATTTGTGACGCGATAACGCCCGAGTATTTCTGGTTCGAGGAATTCATATACACTTATATTGATCTTTTGGTACTTTCAGTTATTCCTTTTGTGTCAATGGTGGCAATGAACATTACTATTCAAAAAGTCTTAATTGAGTCTAAAAATCTACGAAAAATTTCTGTTCCGGACGAAGCAACGAGGAAAGAACTTGGAAAATTTAGTAGAATTCTAACTAAGATGTTATTATTTACCAGTACTTATTTTCTAGTTTCGACGGTTCCTATTTCTGTGTATTTCATCACTGATTCATACCTAGCACCCACAGCAGACGACTTGACAATGGCAAAAATGGATGTTGCATGGTCTGTAACATACCTTTTCCAGTTTTCTAATTACGCAGTCAATTTCTTTTTTTACATGCTGACCAACAAAGCATTTCAAAGAACTTTCCGTCAGATTTTCTGTTGTGACACGGACGATACATCGTAAGTAAATTTCTCAGTATTATATTTTCTGTAAATGCATGTGCTTTGTATTGATCAATATGCATATATTTAATTACAATATGTATATAATTATACAATACTATATGCATAGAATTATACAATTCTATATGTATAGAATTATGCAATACTCGAGGTGTCTTCCAAAGCGACCCAAAGGTTAACCAGGAATCGTAAACAAATGTTCCATAATATTGATTTCCAAAATGTCGCAGTTAAATTTCAAGAAATAGTAACATTAGACATACAAATCGGATTTCGAGTTTTGAAAATAAACGTTCTAGAAAACCGAAGGAGCAATGAAGAATTAACAATCCAGAGACACAAAAAACATTTGACACAAGACACAAAACGAAGTGAAACCACAGAACAATCCAGAGACACAAGCAACATTTGACACAAAACACAAAACGAAGTGAAACCACAGAACAATCCAGAGACACAAGCAACATTTGACACAAAACACAAAACGAAGTGAAACCACAGAAAAACGCAACATAAAAAGACGAGCACTTCGGATCCCCAGTGAATCTATTTGCTCGCGAAGGATAGACAATTTCTGCTTCATATAAGACACCCGCCGTGTCGCTCATGTTACTGTGTACATGTAAAATATTGTCGTTGTTCGAGGAAAGAATAAAAACTATATAAAAGAGATTCATTGCCATTTTAGAAATAAATATTTCGCAATGATCAACCAATTCCTGATAAATAATAATATTGGCCATTATTCAAATACTGCATGTAGATATAAACGTCATTAAAATAACACATCATATTCGACATGAATCTAAAAGACAATGGAAAGTAGCATGGGACAGAGCCTTTACAGAATACAGCTATAGCTAGCGAATAACAAATCCAGTAAGTCTATGTATGAGACCAGTCATATTGAATGTGCAATTTTCAGCTATATTATGGCGAGAAGAAGTTATGATTCGATGAGATGATGATGTTCGCTTTGTACCAGATCAACACGCTTAGTTGGATTATTTTCTTTTATAGTACTAGTTCATAGACACAGCAGTCCCAGTTGCATTGTAGTGCCTAAAGGCCAGTCTTATATCCTAGTCTATTTCTATATTATATAACGATATTACAGTCGGTTTAATCTCCACCAGAGGACTAATTGCATATGACGTCATTGCATACATGGCTATACCAAACATTATCGATGCACACTATTTGCAACAAGACACGACAAATTCGCAATATGGGAAGGAAATTTTGAAATATGTTTTTCATCCAGACAAATGTAACGTCATGTCTGTCACTCGAAATAAAAATCCGATAAAATTTAACTGCACCCTCTATGGTCATCCACTCGAGTCATTAGAAGAAGACAGATATGTTGGTTTAACAATCAGACAAGATATAAATTGGAAAAGCCATGCAAATAACGTCTGCATCGAAACCTTAACACCAGGTCCACCTCCGTACAGGAACAAATCTAACAATCAATTATGCTTGCTTGTTCTGCCTGGGACCCATACAATAAAGGGCTGTAAGGTTCGTTACCAACATACAGCGATGCTACATGTTACAACACTTGAACCTGCGCAGTCTTAAAGACTGGCGTAAGAATGTTCGACTTATTATGATGTATATATTAACAAACGAAAATGTAGCTATTACTAAGCAAGAGACCAAAACCACCACTGAGACAATCTCGGAATATTCACTCCTCGTCTTTCGTTAACCCTCTTTACAAGACAAGACTCCTTTTACCCTAGTACGATATTTTACTGGAACCGACTGCCACAGCTCATAGATTTGAGTGGCTAGGTTGAAACATTAAGGCTGCTTTCTCCTCTATCACATACTTGTTGAAGGCGGTCAGTATTTTGTAAAAGTAGAAGAAATAGACAGCCATGGTCAACCATTTTTTGTTTAAGGAAATATTTGCTGTTTTTTGAATTTGTTATATTATAAGTTATTTACGTTCCTATCCGTAGATATGGAGATTTTAACAACCTGAAGTAGCCAAGTACATCCTGAGGCGCAGCTGAAGGGTGTGAAGGCTACTGAAGGGTGTTAAAATCTCCATATCTACGGATAGGAACGTAAATAACGAATTTATCCCCGGCTATAGCCACGTAAAAGTGACGTTTTCTTTGTTTTTGGAAAAATAAGTAAAAAATATGAAAGTTTCGAGTGTTTTTTTACACGGTGTAGGGCACTACCTTTTGTAGAACCCTTCAGTTGATCAAATTAACAGCTTTTTATTCAATATATAACCAAAATTAACTATATTTGATTTTGGAGTGTAACGTCGCGAGCTTTGACGTCATATTATCCCCGTTTTGAAAAATATAACAACATTTGATTGGTTAATGGCTAGTTACACCCGGTAATATGGCCTAGAAACACCCGGGAATATGGGGCTTTTTTTAATACCCGGGGTTTTAACCAATCAAAAAATGTTATAATGTTCAAGTCGGGGATAAATATATATATTTGTTATGTTTGAAAAACCAGCAAAATGTGTGTGTCCCCAAGCAGCTAGAATGTGTTCCTTTGTAAAGTACTTTTGTAATGTTAGATGTAATATAAAGGACGATTTTGGATTTGGTGGAACTAGTTGTACTTAAAATTCAACCAGCTTTATCGCTTTTTTTATTTATTGATTTATTTTGCTGGTCAAATTAGTTATTAGTCAGTACATTTAAAGAAAACAATGATGTGTAATATTTTCTTCTAATTTTCACAGATCAATTAATAAGGATACTCGAGGTGCAAGCTCCATGAAAATATCCCATATGACATCTCAGACCATAGACGAAGATGAATCGGACGAAAGAGAAACCACTAAGAACATACACAAAGGTGAACTTGGTCATATATAGGTGGTAGACAACGTTATTCTTTGTTTGTTCTGTGTTTATACCCTGTACAAATACCGTGTTCTTTATGAAATATCGATTCAGTAATCAAACATATACATTCATGTAATATATATTATACTTTTAAACCCAATACATGATTTCGTTCATGTTTTGCGAACATAGTTCCGATGTAGCGTGATGGTATAGTGATTGTCGTGATGGACATTTTACAACTTTAGCTTCATGTATGAACATTTTCATTTAAATGTGGAGTTGATTATTGTTGAGCGACAGTTATGGAATAAGAAATGATCCATTGGCAATCAAACAGTGCCAATGGCGAATAATACAAGAAGACAGGTCAGAAGAGATGGTCTGTTTCCAAAAACAACAACAGAAATAAAAGTTTGAAGAACAACTATCATTATGAAATGCAATCTATCGATGGAGCTATCCACTCCTGATGTACTTTACTGTTTAGTATAAATAGATTGAACATTAGCAGTATGGCGTTTTTTAACACATGTTTTAATTTTGATGCTAATACATTGCGAACCAATTCAAGTTTTCAACATCTATTTGTACGAAAACATCTTGTTAGTTCTTGGTGTCCTTGTGGGTTCTCAGTTTAAAGACAGACAAATGTGTATAAATGATTGATTGTATTTTGCGAGATTTGTGTCCACCGTCTTATGCTATTGTTTCGACATGTCAACTTCATGATCTTGTTACATGTATATGTTCATCCGAAAGAATTTGTACATATTGTACCATACTTCCCTTATCGTTAGTCATTGACATTTCGAAATTCGCCCAACTTGTTTAAATTATATCAAGGCAAAGTGGTTGGGTTCTACCTTGGTCTGTCTGTAGTAAAAGACAACAAAACAACAACAGATTGTGATCTGATTAATGGGTTTAACCTCACCACATTGTTTTGTGCCTGACCCAAGCCATCACCTGGATTGTGATCTGATTAATGGGTTTAACCTCACCACATTGTTTTGTGATTGACCCAAGCCATCACCTGGATTGTGATCTAATTAATGGGTTTAACCTCACCACATTGTTTTGTGATTGACCCAAGCCATCACCTGGATTGTGATCTGATTAATGGGTTTAACAACAGCTTCGGTCCATATAATATTTTGTGGGTGACATCCCGGTCCATAAACTGCCATGTGACCCTTAGTGCCATGAACTATTTGTTAAATATTACAGTACATTATTAGCTTCATTAAGAAAAAGATGTACTTCAGAAAAACGATCAATATAACGCGGCCTTCGAAGAAGACACCCATACGATATAGGGTATGCGATATAGGTCTTGGGGTGCGATATAGGGTATGCGATATAGGGTAAACGATATATGCTTGGGACAATCATTGATAATGCATATACAAAACACCTGTATCTTAATCTAAATATATGATAATAATAACTTTATTGTCATTAAACATATATATCATATATTTAGATTAAAATAAATGTGTTTTGTATATATACAATACTTGTGCACTGTCGAAGCATATAGGTAATATGTGTATCAGGCTTAGAAACGGGGGAAAAGGCGAGGCTTCGCCGAGTCTTTTCCCGCGTTTCGCGCCGAATACACATATTTACCTATATTCTGCGACAGTGCACATGTATTGTATTTTTCCTGCAATTTCAAATCGTAAATAAACGTTTATTGGACGATGATAAAAGTATTTGAAATAATTTTGTTTATGTATTTGAAAACAATATCCCCCGATGTGCCCCGATGAGTTCCGAAGTGGGTGGAGCTTACATTTGTATGTTCTATTTATAACTGACCAATATAAAAAAATATGGTCGGTAAATGCTGTCATTGCAGGATAAATGCATTATCAATGATTGCCCCAAGCCTATATCGTGTATACCCTATATCGTATACCCAAAGAATTTCAAAATTTCATAAAATTTCAAAACTTTTCAAAAAAAATTCAAAATTTCAATTTTTTTTCTAAATTTCAAAGATTTAAAGATTTAAAAAAAATTTTAATAACATTTTTTCCAACATTTCATAAAATTTCTAAATTTTTCAATTTTTTTTCAAAAAGAAATTCTTCTTAAATTGTTTGCCGGAAGTTAAGTTAAGTTAAGCCGCACAAAAATATAGTCCACGAAAATCCAATATGGAAGACATACTAAGTAAAATCTAATCATGCAAAACTAATTAAAACTTTAATTGAAATATAGAAAATTGCTTAAAACATAACTTTATCTCAAACTTTCATGTAACTGACATGTGAAAAGTAGTGCGATTTATACGCCTAATGCATACGAGGTCATTTTCAGGGTAGCGAGAATGGCCGAGTAGTTACGATTGATACTATAATGTATATCGCTTCAAAAAACATGGCGCCACCCACCCACGACAATAAAATAATTAAAATGCTTACCTTGAAATATTATTTTAGTTAAATTTGATCCAAATTGAAGCGTACACGAAGCCAAATAACGTCTAAATTTTACTTTTCAAACTGGAAGTCTTCATATGACGTCGATTACGAAATGACGCGAAATATAGCGAGAGTGAAAATAAAAATGGTAATTTCACTAGTGAAAGTATCGTTTGTATTTAACTCGGAAATCACGGTATTTCATCGACATCTATATAATAATATATGTTATTTAGCTATCAGACAGGGTATATAATGTGACATTCCCGGCTTACGATCTATATTCCCTGAGATATATTACGGATTTACCCATTGTTTTTTTTAAATACAGAATCCAACTGTATTAAATATATTTGCGTCTTTTATTTATATTTTTCGTATTTCTAGATGCCCCTTTCCGTACCTCTGACATTCTTTCTTCAATGACGTCAAAATATGTGTCACATCATTTTTCATGTATGAGGTGTCTCATGAAGGAAAATCTTGTACGTAATTTTTAAATCAATGCAATTTCATATGTAGTAAATTTTATAAACTTTATAAATATAACATTAATATATCACATAACAAAACAACTGGTTTGCGAAACAATTTCGACAATTTAAATATTAACAACATGTAAACAAAACCTTGGTGTGGCCCCATGACGTCGAAAATTTTCAAGGCTCAACTTTTGTTTAGTATGATGTTCATCAAGCTATGGTACAGCCGTGGAACATGGGAGTTTGCTGAATCGACAAGGTATTTGTGACGGAATTATCTGTTGTAATATTTTTTTGGTTCATACAGCCGTTTTGAGTATAGAAACAACATTTAATTTGGTAAAAATACATTTATTATTCCGTATTATGCTATTGATTCAGTGAAGTGTAAATTTTTGTCCATCTTATCGTTTTTGGGAGACTGAAATATATACCCCGTCTGTTTTCCGAATATATGCTGACATTCATGGTTGAAGAACCAATGAACATTTGTGTAACAAACTAATTCCGTAATATATGTATATGTTATCTGGATGTCAATGGGGTTCATCTACGATTTTTACGCTAATAGGTGGCACATGTGTTCCATCAGTTATTACTTTCGGAACTCCTCGGTTAGCATTAACAACGTAACTAATGTAAACTACGATATTGATTTACAAAAAATGTATATGTATTCGTGCAAAACGCCACAGATGCTGTGTTTAACAAGATGAGGGTAGCTATCAAGAAGACTGACCATGTGACGAGAGGTCCGTGGACGCCAGGGAAATACGACGTGGTTTGCTCGGCACACAATGGGGGGGGGGGGAGGGGGTAGAATAAAAATCGTTTATTTTCCACTATGTCCAAATTTCAAAGTAGACCTGAATACACCTCAGCCCTAAACAAATATTGCTTGTTTAGGTTAACTCGACCCTACCTAAAATTTAGTGCCTGTAATCCTAGCTATTTCATTAGTTTTTCTCAACAAGCGCAGTCTTGGAACATCTGCATGCCCAATATATCCAATGCAAAAAAAAAAAAAATCCTGGTCACCTTTACCTAACCTTTTTCACAGGGTTACCGGTAACCCTAAGCACACAATTATTTGCTTAGGTCTCGTATGCATGTATCTTTTACCCCGTGTATGTATAAAAAATATTTTTGATCTACCTGCTGCTTGAAAAAAAATTGGATTCTCTACTGACAGACATAAAAAATCCCATGCCCCCCTCCCTCCTTCACTAATAAAATTGTTGGTGTTTAATAAAGAAAACAAGTGAGTGGTAAGACATGTCACTCCACTCGGGCACATTAATGAATATTACGATTCCTAGTCGGCCAGTCTTTGTTCTTACTTGCATGCTTTAATAGCAGAGAAGCAACAAATACCAATTTTATAGTCTTTGGTTTGACCAGACTGGGGCTCTATCCCATGGATCTAACACACTCAAGGCGAGAATGCTAACCATCACACCGAGGAGGTAGGAAACCATTTTGTCTACAGACCAATAACATAATACCACCACAACAAAATTTATGTGGTCGTATAAAAATCACACTGAAAAAGGAGCAATCTTTCAAAACTTTCATTAAACTTAAAGGGTCAATATATTACTTTAATAACAATATATGATATAAATATACAAATATAACATTACAAAAAGACAAATATTTAATGGCTGACAAAAAATAACGAATACCCAGAAAACTGAAGACTGAGACGCACAAACAACTAAAAATCCGGACTGACATGAACTCAGATGCTCCATATGAGTCTGCAGTTCGAACTTCACTAATATCACTTCATGGGCGAATGAGCTGGGGGAAATTGCCCTGCCTACTTTTAAAAATTGAAGGAGGGGGGGGGGGCAAAATAGTTTTGCCCCCCTTTTTGGCATTACATTTAAGAAAAAAACTTTTTTACTTTAGTATGGAAGCATGTATTGTCCATTTAACCACGTGTATAAGGATATTTGGACAAGGGTATGCTTTGAAACCATAGTGACTTTTTTTTTTATTGCTGCACAGTTTTGAAAATATACCAGACAAATAAGGAAAACATTTTTTGTACAAATTTCATAAAGATGTATACCGAATGTAATGAGCATCATTTAAATTAGTATATTTATTGAGATAATTACACATAATTGTGTATTTATATCACAAAGATTTAAAAAATTGTGAAAAAATTAATGTTTGTTTTTTTTTAAATGTAAAATGTTTCTTAAAAAACGTATGAGGGTACCCCTATTGAAAGCCCCATAATTTTTTTCTAAAATATGCCCCGTTTTTTCACATTCTGAATGATGACATGTATATGATGCTTTCAGTGTGTTGTTTTTGAATATTTAATAAAAAGAAAAGATGTGTAAAAAGTTGGGTCAGTTTTGTCAAGGACGTATATATACGTCCTTGGTTTTTTTTAATAAAAATGTTTTTTTTCCCCTAACCTATACCTGGATATGAATCACATCTGATTTTATAAAGGCAGTTAACTTCAAAATCTTCTTTTTCAATTATAATGGATAGCATAAATATGACAAATTCTCCTGGTCTTGTTTCTGAATCCTGTCACGAAAGCACGTTCAAACTGATCCGTCATCATAATTTTAATGATGTTTTATTTTCAGTCGGGGCAACTTGGACATTCAACAAATACAATAATATTGAAAAGTAACGAACATAAATCGTATGCATGGGTTTTCGGTGTAATATGTACCTTTCAATCAAGTCAGTTTTTCGACCGTTTGTCGATGCATTTCGGCGTAGTAGATCATATTCGAGCTTCGGCTTTGACCACAGCTGATCGCCGTCCGCCATCTTGGAATCGAATAACTGATAGCACACATGCGCCACCTGTAGGGAATGGGATAGGTGAACCCCATTGACTTGATACCGAAAATATCAGCATGCCGAGCCAGAATATGAAGTTTGGTGTCGAGTAGGCTGATATTTTTCAGTATCAATCATATTCACATTCATCCTTAAATCAAACATAAACACGGATACATCTATATTTGTATTTTCGCGAGAAAAATCACATGATTCAAAATATTCAAAATACGCTTCCCCAAAACATAGTTCATAAGTAGTTTGCAAATATACCATTCATTTTTACAGGTTTATATAATTGTTAAGATTGTTGAATTTTTTCTTTAATGGTGATATTCATTGGTTTTTTTTTTATTACAAACATCAAAGTCGGCAATTCACCGGTTTTGTTTTCCAATGACGTTCCGTTTTAGAAAACATAAAGGTCACGACCTCGCTTATGACGTAAAAATTATGACGTCTCAGCAGAGGTTACCAAGAATTGGGACAAGTACATTTTTGTAGGACAATTGCTGACACGACAGTTCCTAATTTGATATATGTTTAAAAAATAAAATGTTAAATAGCTAATGGTGTTGCTGAATTTTATTTACTGTTGTCATTTTCACAAGAATTATCGTTTAAATGTTGGTAGAATTTGGTGATAACTCCTGCTCACTGTTAATAGGTCCAGCTCAACTCACGCGAACTTTGATACGAGTTTTTGCTTATGGAGTCAGCAGGTAAATATAGCGGGAGGGAAGGATGATAAAATATAATGAACATTACATATCAAAATCTGTATCACATGCCGTATCAACCCTCGACCTATATCACCCCTCGGGCCGGTGGCCCTTGGGGTGATATAGGGTTCTCGGGTTGATACGGCATGTGATACAGATTTTGACATGTAATATTCAGTATATAAACATGTCTGTGACAAATACAAACAAACAAACAATTGTGTGTATGAAAAAAACAAAAACAAAAACAAAAAAAGGACAAACATAATGAGTTATTTATGTTGCAATACGACTTCTGTCCTCAGTTCTAATGACCGTTTCAAATAGAAGCCAATAACTCTAACATGTCGTACGGAAGCAGGATTTAGTAAATATACTAACTTTTGTTCATCAGAAAAGTTTAAGAAAAAAAAATCATTATCTAATTCAATATTATTAAACAGAGATTCTCTCAGATTCTGATTTACTTTACATTTTAAAATAAAATGAGCTTCATCTTCAATGATTCCACAATTTTTGCATAGTCTTTCTTCACATGGAGTTTTATTATAGCGACCCTTCTCTATTTCAAGACTGTGGTCACTGATACGTAATTGTGTAAAAATATTCCTGATTGAAAAATCATTAAACAATAAATAGAATTTTCTTTCTAATGAAGGTTCTAAATTTTTATAAAGCAAAAGCTTGCTGCTCTCATCAATTTTGTCTATTTTACTTTTATATAAATTTTTATACTTTTCGGTTATTTCATTTTTAATATCTAATTTTAAATGCTTAACATCCTTTAGATTCTTGCAACTGGGATATATCTTTATATATCTATGTGATAAAACCTGATTAGAACGAATGGGATTGAATCAAGTTCATAGCCCCCCCCCCCCTCCCCCCCCACCACCCCCGCTGTATTGACAAGCATTGTGAAATACAATACACGTGATGAACCCTATACACGTCTTCTTTGTAATTAAATCGATTAAATCAACATAATTTAAAGCATTACAATGCACATTTTGTATTTACACTCAATTGTACTACTTGAAATGTTCTAATTTCTAAATTTATTTTCAATGGATACAAGGTTAACCACATAACGATTATATAACCATTTCAAGTCCTTATAGCCAGTAGATTATTTATGAAACGAAACGAAACGAAATTTATTATTTTTTTCAATCGTTGCCTCATACAATGCAACAAGAGTGAAATATTTATGACATGTAAATGTATGCAAATCGTTTGTGAATATTTACATTGTTTCTCTTTGATCGTCAGCACAATATTACGCTCATATTATAAAATATGCATTGAACATTAAAAAAAATATGAGTTGTTTCTAAGAACCCGATATTCAATATTAATTCGACATAGTAATTTTATAAATGTTTTATGGATGACCATACATAGCACTGAGTTATCAGAAAAAATAATGATACGATCCAAAAATTTTATCACTCACTCAACCTCTCCATGTCTATCTTCTTGTCCTGTCATGATTATCTAAACCCTCAATATTGAAGATATCTACGGAAAATTAACCGAATGTAAATACGTGTTATAGGCGAGGATCAATGATGGGTTAGGGTTATGGTAGTTAACGTCACTTTCAACAATATTTCAGTTACATCGTGGTGGTAGGATCAATGCTATGTCAATTTATTTTAAACTATGATAATTAATAATCTCATTTGTATATATCCAAATTTATATCTAAATCATTGTTTAACTTAGAATTAAAAAAATGCTTAAAGATTTTTTTAAACAAAAATCGACGGTTCCATGACTGTCACATGTAACTTTCCACACACAACAAAACACAATGAAAAATCCAGAATATAACAAAGTAACCAAGTATTGAAGTCGAACAATACTTTTATGGACATCTGAGAAATCAGTTACGGTCATCCTAGTGCTTAGTAGTTTCTCAGATACGGGTACAAAAATGTATGTTATCGAAGGTTTCTCAAGTAGAAAACGACTCCTTTGTGGCGGGTTTACGCTTTAATATCTATTGCTATATAAATCTCGAGTTAACAGCTAACTGCTTGTAATTGAATGTGAAACGGCTTAAATGAGAGAATACAAGGAAATATAACACCCTAGTATGTGTCTGCCCTTGGGATGTGCGTATCAGTAGTCATCTTACCCGGTTTAGATGGGATCTCACATTGTTAACTCTTCCATTGGTCAGAATCAACAACACTTTCATCAAGACATTTTTTTACACTGACAAATGTGTTAGAATCAATAAGACTTTTTAGTTGTGTTTTTCTTCTATAATTGGAAAAATAGATCTTTCTTTCTCATATTTTGAAATTAAACATGTGTGAGAAATAAAAAAAAATATTTTGACTTTTTATCTGTCTTTGCAATATTTGAATACAGATAACTATTTTTCTCATATTTTGAGGGCCCGGGTGGCTCAATGAGTTAGGCAGTTGAATTACATAACAACTCATACAAGCCTATCACCAGTACGGCGTGGATTCGCGCACGTTTTTGTAAATTACAAAAAAGGGTGCACTCGACTCGCAGCCGCAAGTGATCAACTTTACCAGTTGCCTGCCCATGGTCGGTAGTTCTCTCCGGCTTCTTCCATCACTAAAACTGGTCGCCATGATATAGCTGCAATATTGCTGACGTGGCGTTAAGCACCAAAAATCAAATCAATCAAAGTCAAATCTCATATTTTGAAATTGAAAATTGAGCGAGAATAAATCAGATATGTTAATTGCTTTCATTATTATTTGAATAAATATTTTGAAGTTTTTCTGAATATTAGAAAGATCAACTAGACTAGTGAACACCATATAGTTCTTATTTGGCATTTACACCGCATCGGTGGTGTAATGGTCGACGTGCTCGCCTTGAGTCTGATAGATCTTGGGTACGAGCCACGATTGGGTCAAAGCAAAGACTATAAAATTGGTATTTGTTGCTTCTCTACTGAGTACGCGACACTAATAAGAAAGAACAAAGACTGGTTGGCTCGGAATCAGGATAATGTGTACGAGTGGGGCGACGTGTCTATCCACAGACTGTTGTTTCAGTGAACTAGCACTGTATAAATCCAAATAAGCGTGTTGGTCTGGTACAAAGCATCATCTCATTAAACATTAAGTTGTTCTCGCCATGATATAGCCGAAAAGTTGCTGAGTTGATGTTTAACAACAATCACTCACTCATTAAAGCTCTTTACAGTCGAACATGCTTTGTGTGTGTTTATGACATACATTTGCTCTTTTCATCATACATGATCGCTGGGGTTCTTGATTTTTTTAAATATGAAAAGCACATTCTTTGCACACTAAATTAGATCACTATGTCGATACTTCTGTTTGTGAACTATTAGTCCAGAGAGTGTCATCATCCCAGTAGTCAGTTCTCCGGTGCTGGCATGGTGTATAAGATATGTTTGTTATTGAAATAAAGGTGCATCTCTCTCAGACATCGGCTGCCTTTCCCACACGTTTGGATACCCTATTTATGGATTTTGTGAAAAGCCTTCATATCAGTTGTCTTTCCAATGTTTTAGCTATGAACACATTGGTGGGCGATGTCAGAATTAATTTCGCTACATAGATTAAACAATTACAGGGTTGATGTCTTACTGCAAACGATTTGAATACAAATATGGTGATAGGGCGTTTACAGCGGTACAGAATGTCATAAATTATCAGAATATCGTAGAGACACAAAAAGGAATAGGTTTAGAATACATTTTAAGAAAGCACTGTTACACTTACATATCTTTCTTTCGAGTTTTTGTTTTTAAAAATGAACCTGAGACCGGCCATCTAAATTATTATATAACATTATATGTACAGTTGTATACAAAATAAGAACCAAAAAAAGATTTTAAAGATATTTTAGCTCAGCTGAACCCTATTTTGTATATTAGTATTAGTATTAATAAGTTACCCATAATTTATAAGTGACGTATGAATATATTTGTTATATATGTAAAATTTCATTTAATTTCCTTTCCCAGTATTATTTAATTTTTGAATTGGCTTAGTACTTTATACTCAGGAGAGAATTGCAAGTTGTTTCGTGTCAATACATGAATAAATACACATAGTGCAAATAGGTTACCTATCAGTGTTGTATCCAGCAGAGGACATAATGGCTAAATGAAAAAGGACAAAAGAACAAACAATGATCTACAAGATATTACATAGAAAACTAAAGATCGAACAACACGCACCACCACTAAAAATCGGGTGTGAACTCATGTGCTCCGGAAGGGTACGCAGTTCCTGCTCCACATGTGGCACTCGTCGTGTTACTCTTGTTACAAACCAGGTGATAAGTCACGAAAGAAGAAAGGACCGAATTGTGATTGTCATTGACACCAGATTCTACACCAATTCAAGATCATTGTAAGCAGTGGTCATATGTAGTGGGGAAAGAAAATGTTATCAATTTTCACCAGATATATGGTTTACAACACATTGAGTGTTACTCATTGTGTCTTATTGAGTATTTGCGTTTTTCGGGAACAATTTAGAAGTTAAGCATTTATTCGCAACCCAACCTTCCTTTTAAATATTGTTTTCATAAAATTTAACTTGTTCCTTGAAAATAGAATCGATGTCAAATTTAAATGTACCATCTCAATATTTTATTTTATCCCAAATTTTTTCTTCACCTTTACATTTATCCAATTGAAAATAATATTTTGAAGACTTTTCTCCTCCCTCGTATCATTTACTTTTTTATCGGAGTAAAGCTGCTTCAGTTTCTTTTCATAAACATCTTTAAAATTTGTTCTAAAGTAATGATACCATTCATATGACTATCATCGTTTTTACTTTATAAAAGTTATAATTTAGTTTCCATGATCTTTTTAAAAATCTTCTTATCTGTTTTAAGTTTTTTATAGAAGAAAACTCGATGCAAAGCGCCTTTAATTTATATTTTGCGATATCCCACCATTCTTTCATAATTATGATACAAGTATATCTTGAATACATTATTTGTCCAAAATGTATTAAAAGCTATCTTAAAAATATCACTCCTGATAGTATTTTCATTCGGTTTAATCCTGGTTTGCCCACATTTAATTATACCAATAATCAATCAGCTAAATAAACAAAAAAGACAAAAATACATAAAATTGTATTGTCTGTTCCAAATATATAAGTGTCAAATATGTATGTTTCTGTGATCGGCGGACATTTCGGCCAGTGGACGTTTCGGTTTAGGATATTTCGGCTTATGACGTTTCGGCCATGGACATTTCGGACAAGGACGTTTCGGATAATGAACGTTTCGACCAAATTTATAAATTAAATAAGTAAATAAATCTAAAACTTGTTATTCATCTAAATAATTTTCCATATCAAACAATCAGATGTAATAAAATAATTAATTTTCTAGATTATTATAATTTTAATCAAACAATCACATGTAATAAAATAATTAATTTTCTAGATTATTATAATTTTAATCAAACAATCAGATGTAATAAAATAATTAATTTTCTAGATTATTATAATTTTAATCAAACAATCACATGTAATAAAATAATTAATTTTCTAGATTATTATAATTTTAATCAAACAATCATATGTAATAAAATAATTAATTTTCTAGATTATTATAATTTCAATCAGACAATCACATGTAATAAAATAATTAATTTTCTAGATTATTATAATTTTAATCAAACAATCAGATGTAATAAAATAATTAATTTTCTAGATTATTATAATTTTAATCAAACAATCACATGTAATAAAATAATTAATTTTCTAGATTATTTTAATTTTAATCAAACAATCACATGTAATAAAATAATTAATTTTCTAGATTATTATAATTTTAATCAAACAATCACATGTAATAAAATAATTAATTTTCTAGATTATTATAATTTTAATCAAACAATCACATGTAATAAAATAATAAATTTTCTAGATTATTATAATTTTAATCAAACAATCACATGTAATAAAATAATTAATTTTCCAGATTATTATAATTTTAATCAAACAATCACATGTAATAAAATAATTAATTTTCCAGATTATTATAATTTTAATCAAACAATCACATGTAATAAAATAATTAATTTTCTAGATTATTATAATTTTAAAGAAAAAAATATTTAAAGGGAGTAATTACTGTGGTTTTTTTTAGACAGCAGTATTCATTCTGATTAGTTAATAAAAACTAATTATAAAAAGAAAATATTACCTTTTAATTTATGATTGTCAAATTAATTAATACATCATACAAGACAATTCTCTTTTATCTTATAGTTTCAAAAGATTTAGTTTTTACAGTATTTTCTCAAATTTTGATTTAGCTTGTAATGCACCTATATACACAAGCCCACAAGTATATATACTATTACTGAGAATCTATAATTATTTAAGCTAAAAAAAAAGACCACTGATAATAATACTATTGAGGTTATTGCAACATAGCGTGGAGGGCAAAAGCTCTGCTTTTGAAGGTTTCATATACATTAAATAATGATTCATTTCTTACAGTGAGTGGTGACTCGGAAATCATAAATTACGTCCATATTAGATTGAATACATTAAAAAAGATAAAAATATCACGTTTACTAAAGATTGACTTGAATCAGAGATAGCAATTTTTTTTAATCGATCGAATTTGCATATACCTTTATATAATATCCTTTTATTCTCAAACCGACAGTGCATAACATATCTTTAGAGAGAAATTACATAACTTGTCATGTTCAGATATGGAAGATAGCTGGGAAGGCAGACTTCCTAGTTAATATACACTTAATATGTACCAGGATGTCGAATATTGAATAAAGTTGAAAGTTGATCTGTTTGTCGCCATTCTGCTAAAATATTGATCTTGTTTAACTCCATTCCATCAATTACAAAAAAACGACAACAAAACTGCATACGAATTCAATGAAATATCATTACATTTTACAACTGAAATTGTCTCGGGTTTTATGTAGAAGATACTATATGCGAAATGGAGCATGATTCGAACTTGAAATTCAACACATGTAAACTCAAAAAAAAGAAACAAAGGGCAGAATAAGTATAATCTTGTAAACCACAAAAAAATAAAAGTAAAAAAGGCAGAATAAAAATAATCTTTTTGTGCTTGCATTCTGCTTGCATATTTTATAACATGTGGTTTTATTAACACATGAAACGTAATGAAAACTTATGTGTCTTGTGGTGTTTACTTTTCAATGTTTACTATAGCCTGTACGTATATAGTAATTAAAATAATTTCTAAATGACATCCTTAATTTCGTTTTATTCTCCAAGTATCGTGCATTTAACTTAATTATCTGTCATGATTTTACCAATTCAAAAAAATTTGGATATTTTGTTAAACATGTTAAAGATATTTCACCAAAATCATACATATTTTGGCAAATTTATAAGATATTTCGTCAAAATTGTATAAGTCTTGCAAATTTTGTTATTAAAATTAAGCATATTTCTACAGAGTTTGTGAAAGATTTATTGTTAAAATGTGCATATTTCACTTAATTCAATAGTAAATTATATAATTCTTTACAAGATTTTACAGTTAAAATACAGGTGAAAATATAACTACATTTCAGAAACAAACTTTAATTGTTAAAACAACATAATCCCCTATGCTTATTTATACCTGTAATTAAAAGTGGGCAAACCAGGATGACACCTTTTCATTCATAACCCATACCAGGGGCGGATCTAGGATTTGTTGTTAAGGGGGCGTGAGTAGGCGAGGTGTCTGGGGACCGCTTAAGGTCCCCAGAGGGTCCAATGCAGAGCCCTGGTAGGGGGCCCAGGGGGCAAAGCCCCCTGGAAGCTCTGGAAGTTTGAGGGATTACAGACATTTATTTGAACGACACTTTTGAACTAACCACACCATTTTTATCAGACCAAAAAAACTTGACTTTGAGTCTTAATTTTGTCGGATAATTGTTAACAATATGTTTTTGTCAGATTATAAGAACCTAAAGTAAAACCTTTTTTGAACAACCGTGATGCGAATTGTTCAACTCATGACTGATCGATCACGATATTTTAACACCCTTCAAAGAACTATTGGTTTAGTTTTAACGCATTCCTCATTTCACTAATTGGTCTGCACTTTAGGTGCTTGTCCTTTCGGGTGGTTCTAGTTAATACTGCCCGTCCGGATGGAGCTTTTCTTTTCGTCGTTTGATTCATTCATTGAAAACGTATGATTCGACCGTTCTTGTTTATAAACAAACAAAAGCGGAAATTGTCATTACATGAACTTGTTGTTGATTTCTGATAGGCTAACGTGACTAAATTAGATGATCAGAATCGTTTCATGCAGCATTAATGTTAACATATTCGCCTTTGTTTGTCTATAAACAAGAAGGAATCATACGTTGTCAATGAATGAACCAACGGCGAAACGAAAAGCTTCATCCGAACGGACAGTATACTGATCATTTATCAATGGGTAGAGCTTTTTAGAATGATATCCCAAATTTACTCCTAATATCATTACTATTCATTTTGACTCACAGGTCACGAGTTAACCATTCATGAAAAAGTTGATTGTTGAACTGCTTAATTAACGTTGTATAACATATGCTTTGCGAATTTTAGGGGGGCGCATGCCCCGCACGCCAACTCTAAATCCGCCTCTGCATACCACGGGACCTCTTTCTATTTCATTCATCTTGATCTTTGTACAAACAATGTCATGGTCACTGAATGGAAAATGTATAATTTTAACATTTGGTAAATTACTCAGAAGACTATCACTAATTAGAACGAAATCAATTCTTGATTTAGAATTATTTCGTTTAAACGTATATCTCTTTTTTTCGGGATTAAGTTAGTCTACGACAAATCATTTGTTTTCTATTATTGAACTCAGTTCAGACAGTCCTACGTCATCACGGGCATGTATAGGGTGTCTCTATATTTGTTTTTATCTAAAACACAATTATAATCCCCATAAGGTGTTCAAGATCGTGATACAATAAAACAGTTATAGAGATCTCTAGAAATAAATCAGGATACCAATACAAATAGCAGAAAAAGATTGATCCTGGATAAAAGGCAGATAACATAGATAAAACAAATTGATATCATAATGATAGACGATCTACTTGACACTGATGATAACGAAGATAATGACGATACTGTTATTATTAGTTCAGTGATAAAAACATTGTTGTAAGCAACATGGATTGATGTTTTTAAGACCGTAGCACGTTACCGTATTTAAGATGTCGGACCAACAGTGAATACCTCCCCCCTCAATTCTTTTGTATCAAATGTACATTTTACGGTGAACTGGATTTTTATTATCATTGCATATGCTTCAACCAAACAATTTTATAATTGCGCCTATATTTATGCTTAGATCAGTATTTGACAAAAATGATACATGTGGCTGTGCACGGATGTGTTAAGAATTGATCAATTGTGATATAAACGACACTACAGCCTTCATATTCTAATTTTAAATCTGGAAGTCTCGTCGACGTCATTATGATTACGTGGCCTGTCCTCGGTACTACCTGGGTCTGAAATGGAGATTAGGATTGCTTCTAAAGTGATGAAGATTTAAAAAAAACATGGATCGGTTCAGAATCAATTCTTTTTAGCAAACAAACACTGATCTGGTCACACCGTTTGTACCTAAGCATACTACTATGTTGTCCATACATTTGTTTGACTAAAAAATAATAGCTTTGGCCTTGGAAATTAAATCGTCAATTTTTTTAAGTGTGTTACCTGAAATGGAAACATCTATAATATTGTCATTAAATACACCAATCTTTTCTACTATTGGACGCACCTAATAACGAAGTATTTTCTAGAGTAGAATGTTAATTTTCATGAACTTGTTCAATGTCTGACGCGTGGCTTAGACTTGTTTCATCATCTTGTCGTCCTTCTATGATATCGGCAGTATAGTCTCCATAATCCCCTCGCATCTGATCCATTTTGTATTTATCACAGTTATTCCTGATATGTCCCTCTTGTTTACAATAGTTGTAGACTTATTACACTGTTTTGCACTCTGCCCACGTTCATTACAATTGTAACAAACTCGTTGTTGTTCTGGTTTGTCTCTACATCTGAATGGTGGATGGTCGGTTTTACCACAGTAAGTACACACAGTACGATTATTGTCTACAAAGATACCGGGACTTCCAAAACGTGTTGTGTTTGGAATTAACGGACCACAGCTTAGGAGTTGAGCATATCGTGTACCATTTTCGATTGCTGTCTATGGAAGGTCTTTAATTGTAATGTTAGTCAGTTGTTTATCAACATCAACTAATTTGGCATGTTTTTGTTTTAAATTTCGATTCCCTTTCCTAGTAATGTCTCTTTACATGTCTGAACTTTCAGCGTTGCTACACAGTCACTCTCAGTAATTTGTACTGATTTAATGTTATCTCGAATAATTTCAGATTCAATATCACAGAGAACTTCTTCATGTCTCAAACCCTCAAAGAATCGTGTAAACTGACTGAGTGTGTGATTGTTGCTTAGCGCCAACTCAGCAATATTTCAGCTATTTCATGGCAAGAACAAGTTAATTTTCAATGAGATAATGATGCGGTCCGCTTTGTACTAGACCATCACGCTTAGTTGGATTTTTATAGTGCTAGTTCACCGAAACAACGGTCTGGGGATACACCTGTCGCCTCACTCGGAAACATCCTGATTCCGAGCCAACCAGTTTTTGCTCTTTCTCCTTAATGCTGCGTGCTTAGCTGAGAAGCAACACATACCAATTTTATAATCTTTGGTTTGACCCGGTTAGGGCTCGAACCCACAATCTACCACACTCGATAACCATTACACCATCGATGCGGTTGAATCGTGTAGAAAAATGTATAGATTGGTCTTTATTATTATTATTATATTATTACTGGAAAATATTCTAGATTCATTTAAATTCATGAATACTAGCTTTCCTAGTGTCATAAATTATGCTATTGTCGTGGATATGTTAATTAGTGAAGTCGTCGATGACCTGATATAGTTTATTTGTACTTGTATATATATATGGTAATAAGTATTCGTTGAATTACTAATTTTCGTGGTTTTATACAATCGACGGATATTGGTATACCACGGAAAATAATTGGGTAAATTTACAGCATTACATATAGATTGAATGTAGTTTTGGTCAAGAATATTCATCTCAATCAAGTGCTTTAAACAAGTTAGATATATAACTAGTCAATTCTACTTTTTCAGGTATCGATGGAGAAGAGATGAGAGTATACTATTTTTTCAGAACAACGAATATCAGTTGATAAATTTGATTGTACAATAATACCCCCAGTAAATGTGGCCTACAATATCAGTTACAGGCCGATGTATTGCAGTTCTTTTTATGAACGATCTTAAAAATTCGACCAATGGTGTAATAGCAAAATTAGGTAAACTCGATCACAAGTAAACTGTTCTCACGATTTTTTTTTATTCTATAAATTATAACATCATCATTGTACAAGTTAGATACAGTATTATTCAAACAAAATATTGGATATAACAGGTTTCTTTTTCCGCATTTGTACTCGGGTGAACTATTTAGTGCTACGCACCTCGGCCTTCACCTTACTACTCATGCGAAAAAGAAAAGTACTGTATCTTATGCATGTAGACGCTAAATGCTAAATATTGTGTATGCATTAACTGGTTTCTTAAAGATTCCAAACACGTATTAAAATTATGAGTCATTTCTGATATTTCTCGGAATCAATGTCAGCTCGACAAGGATATCACACCTTCTATACGTTATTCATGTGGAAACTACTGTTGACAAAATTAATTTCCAAAGGGAAAATTTAAAGATCTAAAAATAATATTAGAGGAATTTCCATCAACATTTGAAAACTATGACGTAATCCAGGTTCATTTTAGATAGAAACATCAGAAAAAGTCGATTTGCCCTCACAAATTTGTATTATTTTGTTAACAACAAAAAATATTAGATATTGTACAAAATAATAAATTCACGCAAATCTCGTTGCAAGATATCTTAGTTACTCCGTTGTTCTTTAATATAAATTTAAAATAAAAAACTCTTTTTTTAGATCGTACTTTTATTAAAGTGGAATTCATAATAAAAATACATTTTTGAGATACGTAACTTTAAAAACTCTGAAAATATTAAACATTTCTTAGAGAACGGAAACTTCTGAACAATCTCAAATTAAAATGACCTTTTTTGTAAAATTTTCTGGAATAGAACATCGATTAATGAAGCAAGTAGATATATAGGTGTGTTCGAATTCCAGAGGAAGAAAATCCAAATGTAAATAAAAGATATTCAATCGACATATTATTCTTAAAGTATTATAAAAATAGGAAAATGAATTTGGTAAGGGAATACACCGAGAAAATTGTGAAATTTAAAAGGAAGTTACAATTAAAAATAACTTTGAAGAGGGGATATGTTATTACTGTAGTATATATATTAAAAGGGGGCGATTGAGATGTATCAAACAAGCAACCTGATACGTAAATGTGTGGAGCACCACGTGGTATTGAAAACCTGTAACATTTAATGACCAGTTTCTTATGTGTTATCGTTTGTGGTTCGTAGCAAAGCAAGTTTTACCTGTGCCTGTTCATTAATCTGCTCGTTGGGCGATCTCATGTTGATTTATTGTGTCTAGACCTTAAGCAATACATCAAATTGTAAATACATTACCATTTGATATAAACAATCGGTAATGTATTTCAACCACCACCATCTACAGCAGTGTATAATGTGAGAATGTTTGTGGATTACCTCATTGTCAGAAATATGTGTTATGAATTTCATGTTTATTGACATGTATATTACAGCAGGATGAATTGTTCTTTTCTATATACCAATTACATTTATAAAATGCCACAATACTGACGTAACAATGCAACATTGAAATGTCAAGCCATCAGTATACATTATTCTGACTTTCAGACTTGTCGAACGGCATGTTTTTAACCGATCATTAGGAATTCTTCTTTGAGTACACTATAAAATACTTGTCATATTAGTTACCCGAAAAAAGAGTTTCCTTTATATTATCAAAGATGATCAAATTTACAGAAATCGTACTCTGATAGTTACGACTGCCTTACAAGAAACAGGAACTGCTCATCCTTCACAAACACCTGGGTTCATCTCCAGTTTTTAACTCATTTTGTTAACAGTGCATTCCAGTATGGCACACTATTATGTTGAAGAAGAAGTTTCAATCAGATGACAATTAAAATGCCATTAATTGAGTAGCCGCATCATTCATTTTTTTTTCACACATTATTGCATTTTATAATGAATCCGCCCAGTATTCTGTTCCTCGGCAACTGACATGGCTTATTAGATATATTTATTATTGAAAATTACAAACCCTAAAACATGTAACTAATATTAGTACTAATATACCCCCCTCTCAGGCATTGTCAATATCAGATATGAAGGCATGGCGTCGTGCGCACAAAATCGATATCTACGTTTTTATTATTCCAGAACAAGCCAGGCACATTTTTAATTACATTAAACAACTGAACAAATATGATGTAGTACAGTAGGGGCCGTCGTGGTCGTGATCGTATGGTAGTTGGATTTACAACTACCTATGTAATCTGTGCCTATTACTACTAACGTTGTGAGTTCGAATCTAGCTCAGACGATGTATACTCGATACAACATTGTGTGATTAAGTTGTTCAGTGACTTGTGGCATGTCGGTGGTTTTCTCCAGGTACTCCGGTTTCTTCCATCAATAAAACTGATAGCTGAAAAATATTGTTGAAAGTGGCGTTAAAAACCATAGCCCTAACCACTGTAGGTAAACTTGAACTATATAGTAATACGAGGAAAATAAAATTTTGAATGTTAAAAGAAATACAATTGTAATACCAAAGAACGGGGAAAATGCCAGGGTGAAGACACGTTGCTTCTACATGATTTCATCAGCTTCATGTACACCAAGCCGAACACATATCAATATATAATAATGGTAATTAAGGGTAATAACAAAATTACCGAACTCTGAACAAACTTACAAATCAGGAAGTGGTCTGTTAATAAACATAGGAGAGCTGTTATATAATTTCACTTCAATAAAATTGGATGGAATGCGATCGATTAAATAAACATAATTGACAATGTCATTTAATGCAAATAAAGATTAATCAAGAGCCTGCCAGTTTGAAATCTATAGAAATGTTTAACCGCAAGATTTAATTCTAATTTTGTATTTATATACTTCTCAACATGATAAACAATCTTAAATAATCTGCCTTTTATATCTAAATGTAGGTGATATGGATTTCTCACACTTTCTATATCATCATCACGTAATGTCAAACAAACACTGACGGAAACATCTCAGCTGCAGTTTTCGTATAATAGCAATTCGTGGACTACTGTCTTATGGGGTTATTACATTGGCCATAAAAACCATGAGATATTAAATAGTCAAACTAGAGGCTCACATAAGCCTGTATCGCTCGCTTGTTCATTTTCAGAAAAATAGTCTTCAATCCAATGGAATAGGACTTTCGGTCCTCTCATATCTTTAATTTGCAACAGTAAAACAACAAATATGCTGCCAAACTCCAGACAATAATTTTCAAAGGAATTCAACAGAATAATACTGCATACAAATCCAACTTAAACTAAAACAAATTATATATATATCATTTCGGATGTTGGTCCCTTTTGGCTACTAGAACTACAAGATCTTGGTCAAATCTGGTTGAAAGAAAAGCAGATAGGACATTTCGTAAAGAATCTAAAGGAATAAAATCGGACTTAAAATGTATATTCTAAATTTTGGGTGTTGGTTCCATTTGGACCCATTACATTTTGGAAACGGTACGAGCCATAATAATTCAGTAGCATACTATAAAAAGATAATTTTATGAGGAACATAGAAGAAAAAAACCATCACGATTGGTTGAAAAATACACACCACACATGTAAAAAGAGATAGCACCCTTTATGACACCTTCGTTTTAAATAATTACGATCAACAAAAAAGAAACATAAACATTTTAGAGGACCATCCAATGAACATTCCAATCAAGTTTGGTTCCAATTGGCTCAATGATTTCAGAGAAGAGGACTAAAAACAGACATTTTTTTTGCCATCGTTGGGCCTATTGTTTCTTTTGTGTATTTCCAACCAAAACGAAAAACACATACACTTTTTAGAGGACGATCAAATGAACATTCCTACCACGCATGGTGCCAATTGCCCAGTGGTTTCAGAGAAGAAGTTTAAAAACAGACAATCCCCTTTTTAACTAATTTCTCTTATTTTATTTGTGCACTTCTGATCAACAAAATAAACCATTTTAGATGACCACCGAATGAACATTCCTACCAAGATTGGTTCCAATTGGCTTGAAGTTTCAGAGAAGAAGATTAAAAACAGAAAACAAATCATCCTTTTTGACATCTTTGGGCCTCTTATTTCTTTTGTATTCTTACGATCAACAAAAATTACATCAAATATTTAAAGAACCATCAAATAAACAGGCCCACTGAGTTTAGTTCCAATTGCCCCGATGGTTTCAGAGAAGTAGATTAAAAAAAAACCTGACAACACACAATTTGATACCTCTTGGCTTCTTGTTTCTTTTGTGTATTTTAGAGGACCAAACCAATCATCATTCATACCGAGTTTGGTTCTAGTTAACCCAGTGGTTTTAGAGAATAAGAATAATAGCAAACAAAACCATTTATGACTCTTTTGGGCCTCTTCTGTGAATTACGTACCTCTGATCGACAAAAAAACCCAAACATTTTAGAGTACCATCCAATGAACATTCTTACCCAATTTGGTTCGAATTAGCTTTGTGGTTTCAGGCAACACCCGTTTTGACATCTTTGTGTCTCTTCTTTCCTAACGGAATTTTTGTTCTAGGTGATTATCTGATGAACATTCTTACCAACATTGGTTGCAATTAGCCCAGTGGTTTCAGAGAAGAAAATTGTTAACAGACAACACTCTATTTGACGCCTTTGGACCTCTTGTTCCATTTGTGTACTTACAATCATCAAAACAAAGCCATATATATTTTGAGAGTACCATCCAATGAACATTCCTGATTTTGGTTCCAATTTGCCCAGTTTAAAATGTAAGAGTAAATTGTAAGATGATGACAGACGACGGCGATGACGGACACCAATAACTCTCATGGCACTTTGGATCATGTTAGATACAAATGATGCTATGTAATAATTCAAAGGGACACACTCACAACGGATATTACTTTAACACACATTCCTGAATAAATAAAGTATCGCATTACGTCAATACTAATGACAATGAAATAGTGCTAACAGTAATAACCACAATAATACAAGCCACGTCTAAGTTAAGGAGCCGGGATTCTAAAAACTGAAGTCAACATACCCCGATGGAAATATATGTCCTGTAATGGTACAGAAACAAACATGCGGCGGTGTGAAACTTTGTTAATACAGTAAATTTGATTTTCTTGAATATAAAAGTGTTTGTGTGTGCGTGCGTGAGTTTGTCAAGTCAATGATAACCATAACGCGTTCACCGAGTCCCTAATGATACCGTGCTGTACCAAATATTTTTATATAAACGTGACCAACGCTAGAGTTAGATTTTTAACTTTTCTTTTCTTACCTCAGCGAGATTCGAACATACACCGTTGATACTCTGCAGCACCAATTTGCATATCATATTTACGAACCATTTAGCCACCTAGTTAAATTAGAACTTTGAGGAGGAAGACTGTTATTATCGCAAGCTGCGACAAAAGTGAGTGAGTGATTGGTGTTTAACGCCAATTCAGCAAATTTTCAGCTATATCATGGCGAGAACAAGCTAATTTTCAATGAGAAGATGAGTTCCGCTTTGCACTAGACCAACACGATGAGCTGGATTTTAATAGTGCTAGCTCACTGAAACGACAGTCCGCGGGTAGACATGTGGCTCCACACGGATACATTACTATGATTCCGAGCTTCCAGTTTATGCTCTTTCTCCTTAATGCTGCGTGCTTAGCTGAGAAGCAGCAAATACCAATTTTATAGTCTTTGCTTTGACCCGACCGGGGCCTCGAACCCACGATCTACCACACTCGAGGCGAGCACACTAACCATTAAGCCACCGATGCGGTTCTGCGACAAAATGAGTTTAAAAGTGTTTGTATTATAAACAAACTAAAGACAGTATACACTCTGCAAAAAAAGAAACGCATAAGGAAATTTTAGATATTTTAATACATGTATTTTAAATCAAAATGTTTCAGTTACACTTTTAGATATCGACTCAGAATGTTTATTATTGAAAAATTAACAGTCCATACTTCAGAGGATAAGCATAGAAAAAGTCAATTAATCACAGTTCAGCACACTGCCGGTAGCGTTAAAGATAGTACCGTGTATGACCACCACGCGCGGCCAACACTGCTCTGCAGCTCTTCGGCATAGACTCAATCAAATTTCTCACATTGTTTCTTGGTATTGTTCGCCATTCCTGTTTGCAACATTTGGCGGAGTTGATCAAGGGTCTGAGGTGGAGGTTGTCGCTGGCACACACGTTTATCCAGCTGATCCCAGAGGTGTTCAATGAGATTCAAGTCCGGTGATTTGGAAAGCCATGGAAGCACATTGATGTTGTTCTGCTCACGGTAGTCCATTGTTACACGCACTGTGTGTGGCCTAGCGTTGTCCTGTTGGAACAAATCCTTCTGAGGGTCAATTGCGTGCATGAGGTGAGGTTGGAAAATATTGTCTCTGTACCTTACAGCCGTTAAAATGCACGGGACATGCACTAGGTTTGTTTTGTGGTCATTTGAGATAGCCGTCCATATCATGACACCATCTCCACCGAAGCTATCCACTTCCTGAACACAGGAGGAAGAGAAACGTTCATTTCGGCGCCTATATATACGTATTCTGCCATCACGTTTCTGCAGCAGAAAACGAGACTCGTCGCTGAATCAAATTCTTCGCCTGTTTCTGAATGTCCAGCCCCTTAATCTGTTGCACCAACGGATTCTTTCACGTCTGTGTAGCGGCGTCAATACCGCTCCGAAATACGGCCTTCTGGGTCTAATGCCATGCTGTCGAAGCCGGTTGCGACTGTTTGTGAGCTGATTCTTCGCATTCCAGGTATTCCAGCTGTAGTAGTTGATGCGGCAACGGTTCGATTCCGTAGATGGAAGACCCGAATGTACCAATCTTGCCTAGCAGTAGTTGTTCGAGGTCTTCCACTCCTTTGGCGGTCATTCGTTGAACCAGTTTGTTGGAATCTATTCCATAGCCTGGAAATGGTGCTCTGGTTAACATTCAGAGTTGGTGCTACTTCATTTTGGGGCTGTCCGGCTTGGAGGTTCTAACCTTGGCATGGCAGCATATCAACTTGGTCCTTTTTTACGCTTTACGCTTTTGTTTGACATTTTCGGTGCGATACATAGGATATTCATTTTTCATAGGCGCTGTGCACATGTGGCAGAGAACCAAATCTAATCAACAGGCATTTAAAATTCAAAACTTACCTTTAATAAATCAATGATTAAATTGGCCATTTAATTTTACCTGGTAAATCGCCGAATTTGCATCATGAAAAATAAAAGTGGATTATGCGTTTCTTTTTTTTTTAATAGTATATAAGAAAAGCTTGAAGATATCAGATAATCAAAAACCGTTAATCGAAGAGGAATAGACAATACAATGGCCACAACAAAAACACAACAGGACTAAGAAAAGTACACAGAAAACTAAAGAGGAACACGAACCCACTAAAAACTGGGGTGAACAAAGATGCTCAGGAAAGGTAAGCAAGTCCTGCTCCACATGTGGCACCCGTCGAGTTACTCTTTCTACAAACCGATGTGACAAGTCATGAATAAGGGAATAACCGGATTGTGATTACGACAAACGGAAGATATCCGTCGTCATTTGTGAGACAGATACCCGTAATGGGTAGCGGTTAAAAATTCCAACCCTAATTTCAAATCATGTCGTTGTCTTTTTTCCTTTTTTGTTGTTGCATATTTCAAAGATAAAACAAATTCTTTCGTGTCTCCGTTTAATTTTTGTTTCCAAATGATTTTTGTTGCAGTACCATAAAATTATATGTTTGAATACTAAAATAAACCTTCCATTCAAACGATGTAATTGGAAGATGTCTTCGTCGTGGATACCAGTTTTCGTGTTATCGAAATACAAATGTAATTCGTGCATTTTTACATTCGTTGACATCCATGTATATCCTGAAATCTGTTCGAAGTATTTTGTTTTTCGATGGGCTTTTAAAGTGAATTGATAGAAATGGACGAGGAATAATAGATGTATCTTATGACTAGTGAGAATAATCTTACTATGTACTATATTACCTAATTATTTTAATTAAGAACAACAATCTGTATTCTCATAAACCATCGTAATACATTGGTATAGAGATACAATATATACAGAAAATAAATAAAAACAATAAATACAATAATAACAATAGTAATTACCCAGGAGGTAGTAAACTAGAATTAATGTTTCTGATCAACTGACAGAGTTTCCTTAATTTTGATTGTGTTTTACTACTTATTATTTCTTTAAATTTCAAAACATTAATTCTAGTTAAGTACCGCTTTTCAATGCATGATTCTCTTTTCTCATGGAAATAACTGCATCGCATTATATAATGAAATTCGTCCCCAATTTGACATTTTTACATTCGCTGACGTCCATGTATATCCTGAAATCTGTTCGAAGTATTTTGTTTTTCGATGGGCTTTTAAAGTGAATTGATAGAAATGGACGAGGAATAATAGATGTATCCTATGACTAGTGAGAATAGTTTTACTATGTACTATTACCTAATTATTTTAATTAAGTACTGAATTAAATTTAATTATAGAAGACGCGGAGATTGCAATTCAAGCATAAATGTACTTAAAATCTGCATAGTGATTGAGTAAAAAAGGATATTGATGTAAATGAACATAAGAGACTATCCCACTTTCCACTTGGACCAAAATTAAAGTAAAGTAACTGACTTTTATTGCTGTTTTACATTGTGAGAATGTAAATCTGGTAATGAATGTTATTTTTAAGAAAAATGGTGAATAATTTACGAACTGTTGTGAATTTCAGTACTGTGTACATACACTTGAAAGGCTGATTAACTGTATACATGCTATTAGTAATTGTCTAAACATGGTTTATTATTTGCTATAATACTGTTATGTTATGTCTGTTTATATAATTATGAGTTTTGACTTTCCCTTTGTAAGATTGTTCGGAGTTCGGTAATTTTGTTATTACCCTTATTAATGAAAGGTGCATTAGGTAGGCAGATTTACTGTAACTCAAATCATGATAAGGGCCGTCGTAGTCGTGATCGTATGCATATGGTACTTGGATTTATAACTACACATGCAATCAGTGCCTATCAACACTGACATTGCGAGGTGTACGCGATACAACATTATATGATAAAGTTTGTAAGTGACATGCGACAGGTCGGTGGTTTGCTCCGGTTTTCTCCACCAATAGAACTGACCGCCACGATATAACTAATATATTGTTGAAAGTGGCGTTAAACACCATAACCCTAACCCCTAACCCTCGAATCATGATATATCAATATAGTAAAAATGTTAATTTAAAGTGATATGAATGAACATATTGAGGAAGATATAAGATATGTGACCATAAATAGTGAAAAATAACAATATAAACAACATCGTGTACATTATTTTCCCAGTTTGACATAAAGGATTGCTAAAAGGTAAACGAACTCAGAAATTGATCATCTCATTATTACAAAACATTTATATTTCTGAATTACTTTGTGCCAAATGAACACCACATACAAGCATGCAAAATGATTATAATATTTTGACAATAACTTCTAATTCAGGTAAATACCCTGTTAACGTAAATTATGAAATCTATTTAACATTTAATTAGGTGAATACCCCTAATTATCATTAGACAAATGTGCAATCATTTGTTAAACTATTTTATCTGGTTAATGCTAGAGATCTGTTGATTCTATTATATGATTACATACTACATTGTCAATATCGGTACTTTCTTGATTAAAATCATTGCTTTGTGAATTGACATCAATACCAGTGACTAAAGCGCTATTGATGTCATGTTTGATAACGGCTGGTTTATATTATGCTTTGTTCCTATGACTCCATTCAAAAACTCTAAGTCCATTAGATCAATTTCGTGTGAAGGGAATTTGCTTTCCATTCTCGAGTCACCATTCATCTGTAAATCTCTGTTCCGTGTTTTTGAACTTGTATCTACTTCCGTGTGTGTTGCTGAATCACCTAACAAAATCGAGGCTCCATTTGAAATGGTACTTTCTAGGCACGTTTGCGTTGTATATTTGGATGATCTGGATACCGGTGTCTGTGATATAGTTCTTCGTGATAATCTTTAAAACAATAAAGAAATATTGTTAATATTGTTAAATATTAAAAATGATAAATTATAAGAAAAGACGATATGTTAATACGAGAGTTATTGATAACCTCTGCTGGTGGACTATTAGTACCAGATGGTATAATCTGCTGGTGGACTATTAGTACCTGAGGGTATTATCTGCTGGTGGACTATTAGTACCTGAGGGTATAATCTGCTGGTGGACTATTAGTACCTGAGGGTATAATCTGCTGGTGGACTATTAGTACCTGAGGGTATAATCTGCTGGTGGACTATTAGTACCTGAGGGTATAATCTGCTGGTGGACTATTAGTACCTGAGGGTATAATCGCCAAGTAGCCAGTACGTTGACACCAAAATGGTTTACTAGATATATTTTTGTTTAAAATAAAACATGAAAACTGAAGGTTACAGTTCCTTAATAACTTTATTAAAAGTAAGGTGACCAGCCCACTAAATTAAATATCTATGTTTTTATTCATCTCACCCAGCCATAGATAACCTTAGCCGATTTTGTCAATCCTGTTTAGCTTCATTGATTTACTTGCCCTCAAAGACTTATTGACTTTCCAGTCTTTGGTCTATGATCGCACCAGATGACGATTATCCCAGAAACGCGCCGTGTGCACTGAATTAGATATCTACTTTGTCTTTTTGTATTTTTTTATTTGATTATTGTCTGTAATTTGTCTAATTCGTATGTAACATTTTTGACATCGGTTTCCGTTAATTCTAATTTAAGTCGCTGCGTTTCTAGCTAGGTATGAAGAACCATGATAGTAATACAGAAAAAAAACACTCAATCAAAATATAATGTGCGTACAATTTTTAAAAATGTAACCAATAAAAAAACACTTTGATGACACGAACAACAATATAAAGTAATTGTACAATGTACATATATCTACAATTAACAGAATAATGCTAATTCATGTCTCTTATCCCAATAAGAAAGAAAAATATTGACAAAAGTTTAATAATATGGGCGAATATATCCTTACCAATAAATAAGGGTAATATCTAAATTACCGAACTCCGAGCAATCTTCCAAAGGGAAAGTCAAAACTCATAAGTATATAAACAGACAAAATCAGTCAACAACCGGAAAACTGTGAAAACCGTAATGACCCTGACTTGGTACAGGCATTTCTAAAGAAATGGTGGGTTGAATCAGACCCGGTAAAATTACAGAATTATGCAAAATCATGATCAACATGTTATTGTTTGAGGTTTGTGCTACAATTAACAGATATAGCAAACACATAAGTTAATAAAATCGCATTCTTTGCACACGAATGAAAGTTTAAATTTCTTCTTGTCTGAAAATACATATTTCGATGTTTACGTCAACAGGATACTGAAGAAGCATATCTGTTACGTGAAATGCTTGATGTTTTTAGTGTTTTTCTATTACACTGTTAAATTTACTTTCTTTGTGTTGTTTTTGGACGTTCAGTTATGTACTTAAATAATTTCTACAAATTAAATATTGATTTTTGTACACCGTTCATCTTTCCGTGGCAATGGTACCTTTACAACAAGGTTTCTGTGGTGCCTTTACGTATATCTTTTAAGTATTAATAATTTCGCTATCAATACGAAAGCTCCATCAACATTTTTTCGGACCAATTAGAATCCGTATTATAAAGTAGGTGAACAGATGACAAGTCATACTCATTATCTAAATATCACTTCCTATCAATTACATAATTAGTAACAATTCGGATAAGCGTTGTTTTTCTGCATCGAAATGACAAAAAAAAACTCTAAATAACTTTTACCTCTAAATTGTTAACCCTTTATGGCAAGAGTTATATCGATAATTGATTTGTGTTTAACGCCAACTTTAGTAATATTTTAACTACATGTATATCGTGGCCTGAACAAATTTTACCAATCAATTTCATCAACTACAAGAACACATGTATGTATAAAACAATTGGGTTATATGTACAAAAAAAGAAAAAGAAAAAGTATAAAACATATTATTTAGAACCAATGTTATCTATTTATGTTTTGGTATATCAATTAATTATATTTAAAAATTTCAAAATTGGGTCACCTGCGACATTTGTAGACAAATCACATAAATTTTGGACGTTGTAGAATGCCCGACAAACATCAGCAACTTCACACACAGTTGTATAATTCATGTTTTTGTGAATAATCGGAATTACACGGAATACATTCCAGTCGTTCCTAATTATTTGACAAATAACTATAAGCAAATTTTCCATGACATATACAACATCTGGTCAATACTTCCAATGTTGACCATTAGAACAAGGAGTCTTGTCAACTAAGGAATGTGTTTCGTGCAATTTGCTATGAATTTGCTGGTCCCAACTGTCTTAAAATATATTTTATGATAAAAGGCTTAAAATATGGAATAGATGGATACCTATATGACTAGGGATTCACGGGAAAATGACATGTTAACCGATAGCAACAAGACTTTTATCAATTTCAACTATCTTTAAAATGAAAGGATTTTAAAACTCTCAATTGCCAACAGACAAGAAAGTAAATCTAAACAGATCATGAACATGCTTTCATCAGAAGAGTTAACGAACGTCAAAACAAGAAGTATTGCAGAAGCTTCTGCAATGAAGATCGAACTGGTAGATGGCAATCGAACAGAATATACCTGCTTACCGAAACCAGTTGCCGACGCTACCTTATCACCATCCTTAGAACCGTCAGTATAAATTGCAGAGCATTCAGATATTAATGATATAATTCCAGCAAAATTTTGCTGAATTAGTAAAGACCTTGTTTCAGATTGTTTGTGTTCAATATTAAAGATAGGTTTTGGATTTTACCATGGAAGATTTTCAAGAATTACAATAGGTGGTATGTCAGAATGTTCAAAGTGTAATTTTACTCGGAGTCCAAAAGGTTGAATTGTATTGAGTTGTTTATCGTAAACCTTTTCATATAAAGGATTAAAAACACAGTCGTATGCCTTCAACTTGGTTACATACTACATACCAAGTTTGATACATCTGTTTTTCAGTGAAGGCTCTTTGTTTCAATATGCAAACTCTCTACTGAAGACGTTCTGAACGTTCCAAGTGAGAGCGGTAATCTAATTTTGATCGAATCGACTATCTATATAAATTTGATAAAACCGTGTCATCGCACCTCAGTCGGTAATGGATGCAAATTTTAAAATATTAAATGCCTTCAGGCACTTATTGTTAAGCATTTTAATATGAGGTAGAAAGGCAAGTTTACAATCAAAAATTAAACCTAACAATTTAGTTTAAATCCATTCTCCATTTCCTATTTTCCTATATGGTTTAGACATAGTTGTAATTGTCTTTCAATAATGTCATATAATGAGATTCTTCAATGTTATCATTTAAAACTTTAGAAAGGCTGTTTATCTTAATACTAAACAATGTAACAGAGAGGATGCATCTTTTGTTCTTCAATGTCAGATTGCAACTCTGACCTTAAATTCTCTTTCAGATAGAAAATTAAAAATACAAGTATATAGCTTACTTTTTAACCACATGCCAAAGAGGTCCTTTAAAATGCAATGTTTCCGTGTAGTGCAATATGCTTTTTCGACTTCGATGGGGTATTTTTTACATTGTAAATATTGTTTGATAATCAAATATAAGGAGAAAAGTGACTTAGTTTTATTTGCTGTCCATTTCTTTTAGATATAATTCGTGATAAATTTTCAGGAACTTCAATTTCTTCTTCAAGTTTACTTTCATTTTTTTTTCTTTCAATGATTGGATAAATTTGAAATCTGTTTATTTCCAGGATTCGATAATATCAAACACAAAAGGGCAGAACGGAGTGCCAACGCGGGAGATACTTCAATTCTGAGGATCTCCATCGGAAAAAAATACGAATTCCAAGGATGATAAACCCGTACAGAGGAATATCT
The DNA here is from genome assembly GCA_963680875.1 of Bathymodiolus brooksi. Lineage (NCBI taxonomy): Eukaryota > Metazoa > Mollusca > Bivalvia > Mytilida > Modiolidae > Bathymodiolus > Bathymodiolus brooksi. The sequence goes on from OY804582.1 coordinate 62,130,526, forward strand.
CTACGAACGTAAGCTTCGTATCAGGGTTGATTCTCCGATGAAGCGATCGTTCGACATGCCAACTACTCGAGTGACCTATTAGCCACCGCCTTCTTATCTCGAGTTTGTAGCTAGAGTAATACGACGGATGCCACTAGTGAAACAGGCACTGCTTATCCTTCCGGAGCACCTGAATTCAAGCCCGGTTTTAGCGGGATTCGTGTTACTCGATCTTTTGTTTTATGTGTAATGTTTTGTAGATCGTTGTAGGTCCTTTTTGTCGTTTTTCTTTTAGCAATTGTGCTGTTTGTCCTTCTTTGATTTACGGATTCGGATTACCCCTTTGGTATCTTCAAACTCTTCTTGACTATGCAGAAAAGACAGTATTTTGTTAGAAACACCAATCAGGAGAATAGTTATACAGATGATCAGTTAAGGGGTTTCTCGTAACCAGCCAATTGATCGAATCCAGTTTATTCGATCTCCCATCCAGATGTAGCAAGGGTCAAAGTAGTTTGTTTCTATCACCAGGACCTAGGCTCCACCATCACAGGTCGCAACACACGCAAACATGCCACCTCATGTAGTCTGTCTTCTATGACAAGCAAGAGGGTGCTGTGGGCCTTTTCATAGTATTCCGGGGTCAACAGGGGACGATATTTTGTTTAATACAGGAAGGTTACCTCGGGAAAATGATCATCTTTAAGAAGAATTATCAATTACTTTCTAAATACTATTTTTTCTTACATTCAGCAATATACGTTCAAATTCCATTTTCCAGAAGGTAAAAGTTTACCCTTCGTATTGTGACACCGTTTGGTTCATATGTTGAAGCAGGCGCTACAATAATGCTTAGTTAGGACAAACATTTAAAATGAAAATTGAAAATGCTGGATGCGAAGACAAGTGTAATATAACACTTAAAGTAGATGTTGCTGAATTTTTACAGAGTCCGTTTGCGTTTGTTCTGTCTAGAATTTTACATGTTCCAAGCGAAATAACCATATTTGAGTTTCCTTTTTTAGATCTATAAAATATGCTATATTTGTCCGCCTCAAGTGATACTCGGGAACACAGAAAATGTCTGAAAGATGAAGTTGATCCTTTGTATCTCTCACATCTTCTAAGCGAGAGATAAATAACCGTTAGCTGATGCAGAAAGAAATGTTACTCTTGAATGACGATACACGCTGTGGTTAACCGATATTGTAGTTTATATCTGAATCTTGGAAATTAGGTTATTATGGTTGATTAAAAATTTGAAATTGAACTGATCCATCCAAAATACCAGATCTCGTATATGGTTTATTGTGATGCACATTTTTTTTCACAATTTAATACAAAACTGTAAATTGAAATGCTAAAATCAAGAATTTAGTAAGATATACATAATGTATGTATTGTGTCAGAAATGAAAACAAATATGTAATTATACACTCACTCTTTGAGTAAAATATGGAAATGAAATAGTCGTATAGTTATTCATTATTAATGTAAGCATCAAGTTCAGCAGATATTATTTCCATTCTTCTTCTACAAGTGATATATTCAAAATGATCCGACTATATTTTATATAAAACATGGACTGCTTACTTAAAATTGATTTAAAAGTGTATTAACGTCTTTTTCTTAATTAAATTATTAAAAGACTATTATATTAACCGGGTTTTCCAACGAAAAAAAACCAGTTATTAGATTGACACTCGTTAAGTGGTGTCATGGAGGGGGCACACATGTAATATCCGTTATGTGATGTTCAGGAGGACGACACGCACATGTTACCTGTTTGGTGATGTCTGTAAGGCGACACACAAATATTCCCCGTTATGTTCTTTTTAATTGAGCTTCTACAATTTCAAATTTGTCCACAGCGACTTGAATACATATTACTGCTGATACATGTTAAAATTACACGCTATCTCGGTGACTCTAGAAGTAATATAATATTAGAATTACTTTACCTACATGTTCTATGAAATATTAAGGATCTGAAATGATGTCCAACAACCGACTATCATGCGATTAAACTGTGATATAATTATATAATAGTTATTAATATGGAGGGCAATAGCAGAATATACAGACTGCCCAATGGTCGTGGTACGGACCAGTGAAAATGATGTGATCTATTTCATGGTCCGTACCACGACCCGAGGGCAGTCTGTATATCCTGATATTGCCCTCTATATCAGTAACTATTATGTTTATTGAATTGAAGACACACAAAATATAAATTTTTCAAGGAATCAAGAAACCTTAACAGAAACTGCAATTTTAGGAATAAATAAAACCTTACATACAGACAAATGAACATTTTTAAATATTATTATTTAAATATTAAAATTTTAAATTTTATGAAAATCTTTGAAATTTTTGAAACTTTTAAAAAATTTTATCATTTCGAAAATTTATGAAAATTTTGCAATCTTATGAAATTTTTTAAAGGTTTAAAATTTGATGAATATTTTGAATGTTTTTGAAATTTTAGAAATTTTTTGAAATTTTTAAAAATTTTGAAATTAATATTTTTTTTTTTGGACAACGTTGAAACCCCGAATAGACCCCCTGAGGCTCACGCGAGGTGAACTCACTCTGAGGTACAACCAAGAAAGTACTGTTTAGGCCAATCAGCGAACAACAAAATTCCTTATCATTTAATAAATGCTGATATAGACCGGTCCAACAACCGTGTATAGACCGGTAGCACCAGTCTATACACGGTTCTTGGAAAGGTCTATATCAGCAACCCAGTCTGTATCGCGGAATAGTGAAGGTGACATGGAGAGTGTTCAACCAATTAAATGCATGCTTTTTATCCTGATATTCAATAAACTTATATAGAGTAGTCAGTGTGAACATGTCAGCCTTACTCGTTTTGTTTTGTAAATTCAATCTCGTTTGAACATAATCTCCGGTATAATTGAGTGAGTGTTTGTTGTTTGACGTCAACTTTGCAATTGTTCAGCTATATATTGACGAGAACAAGTTAATTTTCAATGAATTGATGGTGAAGTCCGCTTTATACTATACCAACACGCTTAGTTGGATATTCATCACTGAAACAACAGTCCGCGGATAGACATGTCGCCCAACTCGGACACATTATCATGATTCCGAGCGCTTTACTCTTTTTCCTTAAAACTGCGTGCCTAACGGGGAAACAACAAAAAGCAATTTTATAGTCTTTGGTTTGACCCGACCTGCGGTCGAACCCACGATCTACCACACTCGAGGCGAGCACGTTAACCATTACACCACCAATGATCTACCTCACTCGAGGCGAGCACGCTAACCATTACACCACCAATGAACCCACGGTCTGCCTCACTCGAGGCAAGCACGCTAACCATTACACCACCAATGAACCCACGATCTACCACACTCGAGGCGGACACGTTAACCATTACACCACCAATGAACCAACGATCTACCACACTCGAGGCGGACACGTTAACCATTACACCACCAATGAAACCACGATCTACCACACTCGAGGCGAGCACGCTAACCATTACACCACCAATGAACACACGATCTACCACACTCGAGGCGGGCACGCTAACCATTACACCATCAATGAACCGGCGATCTACCTCACTCGAGGCGAGCACGCTAACCATTACACCACCAATGAACCCACGATCTACCTCACTCGATGCGAGCACGCTAACCATTACACCACCAATGAACCCAAGATCTACCTCACTCGAGGCGAGCAGGCTAACCATTACACCACCAATGAACACCACTAATGATCTACCTCACTCAAGGTGAGCACGCTAACCATTACACCACCAATGATCTACCACACTCGAGGCGAACACGCTAACCATTACACCACGAATGATCAACCACACTCGAGGCGAGCACGCTAACCATTACACAACCAATGATATACCACACTCGAGGCGAGCACGCTAACCATTACATCACCAATGAACCCATGATCTACCACAATCGAGACGAGCACGCTAACCATTACACCACCAATGAACCCACGATCTACCACACTCGAGATGAGCACGCTAACCATTACACCACAAATGAACCAATGATCTACCACACTCGAGGTGAACACGCTAACCATTATACCACCAATGAACCCACGAATCTACCACACTGGAAGTGAGCACGCTAACCATTACACCACCAATGAACCCACGATCTACCACACTCGAGGCGAGCACGCTAACAATTACACCACCAATAAACTACCACACTCGACGTGAGCACGCTGACCATTACACCGCCAATGATCTACCTAACTCGAGGTGAACACGTTAACCATTACACCACCAATGATCTACCACACTCGAGCCGTGCACGCTAACCATTACACCACCAATGATCTACCACACTCGAGGGTTGCACGCTAACCATTACACCACCAATGATCTACCACACTCGAGGCGAGCACGCTAACCATTACACAATTGATCTACCCCATTGGAGGCGAACACGATAACCATTACACCACTAATGATCTACCTCACTCGAGGTGAGCACGCTAACCATTACACCACCAATGATATACCACACTCGAGGCGAACACGCTAACCATTACACCACCAATGATCTACCACACTCGAGGCGAACACGCTAACCATTACACCACGAATGATCTACCACACTCGAAGTGAGCACGCTAACCATTACACAACCAATGATATACCACACTCGAGGCGAGCACGCTAACCATTACACCACCAATGAACCCACGATCTACCACACTCGAGGCGAGCACGCTAACCATTACATCACCAATGAACCCACGATCTACCACACTCGAGGTGAACACGCTAACCATTACACCACCAATGAACCCACGATCTACCACACTCGAGATGAGCACGCTAACCATTACACCACAAATGAACCCACGATGTACCACACTCGAGGTGAGCACGCTAACCATTATACCACCAATGAACCCATGATCTACCACACTCCAGGCGAGCACGCTAAACATTACACCACCAATGATCTACCACACTCGAGGCGAGCACGCTAACCCTGACACCACCAATGATCTACCACACTCGAGCCGTGCACGCTAACCATTACACCACCAATGATCTATCACACTCGAGGTGAGCACGCTAACCATTACACCACCAATGATCTACCACACTCGAGGGTAGCACGCTAACCATTACACCACCAATGATCTACCACACTCGAGGCGAGCACGCTAACCATTACACCAATGATCTACCCCATTCGAGGCGAACACGATAACCATTACACCACTAATAATCTACCTCACTCGAGGTGAGCACGCTAACCATTACACCACCAATGATCTACCACATTCGAGGCGAATACGCTAACCATTACACTACGAATGATCTACCACACTCGAGGTGAGCACGCTAACCATTACACAACCAATGATATACCACACTCGAGGCGAGCACGCTAACCATTACACCACCAATGAACCCACGATCTACCACACTCGAGGCGAGCACGATAACCATTACATCACCAATGAGACCACGATCTACCACACTCGAGGTGATCACGCTAACCATTACACCACCAATGAACCCCCGATCTACCACACTCGAGATGAGCACGCTACCCATTACACCACTAATGAACCCACGATCTACCAAACTCGAGGCGAGCACGCTAGCAATTACACCACCAATAAACTACCACACCCGACGTGAGCACGCTGACCATTACACCGCCAATGATCTACCACACTCGAGGTGAACACGCTAACCATTACACCACCAATGATCTACCACACTGGAGGCGAGCACGCTAACCATTACATCACCAATGAACCCACGAATCTACCACACTCGAGGTGAGCACGCTAACCATTACACCACCAATGAACCCACGATCTACCACACTCGAGGCGAGCACGCTAACAATTACACCACCAATAAACTACCACACTCGACGTGAGCACGCGGACCATTACACCGCCAATGATCTACCACACTCGAGATGAACACGCTAACCATTACACCACCAATAATCTACCACACTGGTGGCGAGCACGCTAACCATTACACCACCAATGATCTACCACACTCGAGGCGAGCACGCTAACCATTACACCATCAATGTTCTACCACACTCGAGGTGAGCACGCTAACCATTACACCACCAATAATCTACCACACTCGAGGTGAGTACGCTAACTATTACACCACCAATGATCTACCACACTCGAGGCGAGCACGCTAACCATTACACCATCAATGATCTACCACACTCGAGGCGAGCAAGCTAACCATTACACCACCAATGATCTACCTCACTCCAGACGAGTAAGCTAACCATTACACCACCAATGAACCCACGATCTACCGCACTCCTGGCGAGCATGCTAACCATTGCACCACCAATGAACCCACGATCTACCACATTCGTGGCGAGCATGCTAACCATTACCCCACCAATGAACCCACGATCCTCCTCATTCGAGGCGAGCATGCTAACCATTAAACCACCAATGAACCGACGATCTACCTCACTCGCGGCGAGCACGCTAACCATTACACCACCAATGAACCCATGATCTACCACACTCCAGGCGAGCACGCTAACTATTACACCACCAATGATCTATCACAATCGAGGCGAGCACGCTAACCCTTACACCACCAATGATCTATCACACTCGAGCCGTGCACGCTAACCATTACCCCAACAATGATCTACCACACTCGAGGTGAGCACGCTAACCATTACACCACCAATGATCTACCACACTCGACGCGCTAACCATTACACCACCAATGATCTACCACACTCGAGGGTAGCACGCTAACCATTACACCACCAATTATCTACCACACTCGAGGCGAGCACGTTAACCATTACACCACCAATGATCTACCACACTCGAGGTGAGCACGCTAACCATTACACCACGAATGATCTACCAAACTCGAGGCGAGCACGCTAACCATTACACCACTAATGATCTACCTCACTCGAGGTGAGCACGCTAACCATTACACCACCAATGATCTACCACACTCGAGGCGAACACGCTAACCATTACACCACGAATGATCAACCACACTCGAGGCGAGCACGCTAACCATTACGCAACCAATGATATACCACACTCGAGGCGAGCACGCTAACCATTACATCACCAATGAACCCATGATCTACCACAATCGAGACGAGCACGCTAACCATTACATCACCAATGAACCCACGATCTACCACACTCGAGGTGAACACGCTAACCATTACACCACCAATGAACCCACGATCTACCACACTCGAGATGAGCACGCTAACCATTACACCACAAATGAACCCATGATCTACCACACTCGAGGTGAACACGCTAACCATTATACCACCAATGAACCCACGAATCTACCACACTCGAAGTGAGCACGCTAACCATTACACCACCAATGAACCCACGATCTACCACACTCGAGGCGAGCACGCTAACAATTACACCACCAATAAACTACCACACTCGACGTGAGCACGCTGACCATTACACCGCCAATGATCTACCTAACTCGAGGTGAACACGTTAACCATTACACCACCAATGATCTACCACACTGGAGGCGAGCACGCTAACCATTACATCACCAATGAACCTACGAATCTACCACACTCGAGGTGAGCACGCTAACCATTACACCACCAATGAACCCACGATCTACCACACTCGAGGCGAGCACGCTAACAATTACACCACCAATAAACTACCACACTCGACGTGAGCACGCGGACCATTACACCGCCAATGATCTACCACACTCGAGATGAACACGCTAACCATTACACCACCAATAATCTACCACAATGGTGGCGAGCACGCTAACCATTACACCACCAATGATCTACCACACTCGAGGCGAGCACTCTAACCATTACACCACCAATAATCTACCACACTCGAGGTGAGTACGCTAACTATTACACCACCAATGATCTACCACACTCGAGGCGAGCACGCTAACCATTACACCATCAATGATCTACCACACTCGAGGCGAGCAAGCTAACCATTACACCACCAATGATCTACCTCACTCCAGACGAGTAAGCTAACCATTACGCCACCAATGAACCCACGACCTACCTCACTCGAAGCGAGCAGGCTAACCATTACACCACCAATGAACCCACGATCTACCGCACTCCTGGCGAGCATGCTAACCATTGCACCACCAATGAACCCACGATCTACCACATTCGTGGCGAGCATGCTAACCATTACCCCACCAATGAACCCACGATCCTCCTCATTCGAGGCGAGCATGCTAACCATTAAACCACCAATGAACCGACGATCTACCTCACTCGCGGCGAGCACGCTAGCCATTACACCACCAATGAACCCATGATCTACCACACTCCAGGCGAGCACGCTAACTATTACACCACCAATGATCTATCACAATCGAGGCGAGCACGCTAACCCTTACACCACCAATGATCTATCACACTCGAGCCGTGCACGCTAACCATTACCCCAACAATGATCTACCACACTCGAGGTGAGCACGCTAACCATTACACCACCAATGATCTACCACACTCGACGCGCTAACCATTACACCACCAATGATCTACCACACTCGAGGGTAGCACGCTAACCATTACACCACCAATGATCTACCACACTCGAGGCGAGCACGTTAACCATTACACCACCAATGATCTACCACACTCGAGGTGAGCACGCTAACCATTACACCACGAATGATCTACCAAACTCGAGGCGAGCACGCTAACCATTACACCACTAATGATCTACCTCACTCGAGGTGAGCACGCTAACCATTACACCACCAATGATCTACTACACTCGAGGCGAACACGCTAACCATTACACCACGAATGATCAACCACACTCGAGGCGAGCACGCTAACCATTACACACCCAATGATATACCACACTCGAGGCGAGCACGCTAACCATTACATCACCAATGAACCCATGATCTACCACAATCGAGACGAGCACGCTAACCATTACATCACCAATGAACCCACGATCTACCACACTCGAGGTGAACACGCTAACCATTACACCACCAATGAACCCACGATCTACCACACTCGAGATGAGCACGCTAACCATTACACCACAAATGAACCCATGATCTACCACACTCGAGGTGAACACGCTAACCATTATACCACCAATGAACCCACGAATCTACCACACTCGAAGTGAGCACGCTAACCATTACACCACCAATGAACCCACGATCTACCACACTCGAGGCGAGCACGCTAGCAATTACACCACCAATAAACTACCACACCCGACGTGAGCACGCTGACCATTACACCGCCAATGATCTACCTAACTCGAGGTGAACACGTTAACCATTACACCACCAATGATCTACCATACTGGAGGCGAACACGCTAACCATTACACCACCAATGGCCTACCACAATCGAGGTGAGCACGCTAACCATTACACCATCAATAATCTACCACACTCGAGGCGAGCACGCTAACCATTACACCACCAATGATCTACCACACTCGAGGTGAGCACGCTAACCATTACATCACCAATGAACCCACGATCTACCACACTCGAGGTGAACACGCTAACCATTACACCACCAATGAACCCACGATCTACCACACTCGATATGAGCACGCTAACCATTACACCACAAATGAACCCATGATCTACCACACTCGAGGTGAACACGCTAACCATTATACCACCAATGAACCCACGAATCTACCACACTCGAGGTGAGCACGCTAACCATTAAAACCACCAATGAACCCACGATCTACCACACTCGAGGCGAGCACGCTAACAATTACACCACCAATAAACTACCACACTCGACGTGAGCACGCTGACCATTTCACCGCCAATGATCTATCTAACTCGAGGTGAAGACGTTAACCATTACACCACCAATGATCTACCACACTCGAGGCGAGCACGCTAACCATTACACCACCAATGATCTACCACACTCGAGGTGAGCACGCTAACCATTACATCACCAATGAACCCACGATCTACCACACTCGAGGTGAACACGCTAACCATTACACCACAAATGAACCCATGATCTACCACACTCGAGGTGAACACGCTAACCATTATACCACCAATGAACCCACGAATCTACCACACTCGAGGTGAGCACGCTAACCATTAAAACCACCAATGAACCCACGATCTACCACACTCGAGGCGAGCACGCTAACAATTACACCACCAATAAACTACCACACTCGACGTGAGCACGCTGACCATTTCACCGCCAATGATCTATCTAACTCGAGGTGAAGACGTTAACCATTACACCACCAATGATCTACCACACTCGAGGCGAGCACGCTAACCATTACACCACCAATGATCTACCACACTCGAGGTGAGCACGCTAACCATTACATCACCAATGAACCCACGATCTACCACACTCGAGGTGAACACGCTAACCATTACACCACCAATGAACCCACGATCTACCACACTCGATATGAGCACGCTAACCATTACACCACAAATGAACCCATGATCTACCACACTCGAGGTGAACACGCTAACCATTATACCACCAATGAACCCACGAATCTACCACACTCGAGGTGAGCACGCTAACCATTAAAACCACCAATGAACCCACGATATACCACACTCGAGGCGAGCACGCTAACAATTACACCACCAATAAACTACCACACTCGACGTGAGCACGCTGACCATTTCACCGCCAATGATCTATCTAACTCGAGGTGAAGACGTTAACCATTACACCACCAATGATCTACCACACTCGAGGCGAGCACGCTAACCACTACACCATCAATGTTCTACCACACTCGAGGTGAGCACGCTAACCATTACACCACCAATGATCTACCACACTGGAGGCAAGCACGCTAACCATTACTCCACCAATGGCCTACCACACTCGAGGTGAGCACGCTAACCATTACACCATCAATAATCTACCACACTCGAGGCGAGCACGCTAACCATTACACCACCAATGATCTACCACACTCGAGGTGAGCACGCTAACCATTACACCACCAATGATCTACAACACTCGAGGCTAACACACTAACCATTACATCACGAATGATCTACCTCACTCGAGGCGAGCACGCTAACCATTACACAACCAATGATATACCACACTCGAGGCGAGCACGCTAACCATTACACCACCAATGAACCCACGATCTACCACAATCGAGGCGAGCACGCTAACCATTACATCACCAATGAACCCACGATCTACCACCCTCGAGGTGAACACGCTAACCATTACACCACCAATGAACCCACGATCTACCACACTCGAGGCGAGCACGCTAACCATTACACCACCAATGAACCCACGATCTACCACACTCGAGGCGAGCACGCTAACAATTACACCACCAATAAACTACCACACTCCACGTGAGCACGCTGACCATTACACCGCCAATGATCTACCACACTCGAGGTGAACACGCTAACCATTACACCACCAATGGTCTACCACACTGGAGGCGAGCACGCTAACCACTACACCACCAATGATCTAACACACTCGAGGTGATCACGCTAACCATTACACCACCAATGATCCACCTCACTCCAGGCGAGCACGCTAACCATTACACCACCAATGCAGTTTTAAACTCCGGTGTAAAGATATTTTACCGTCTATATTTAGCACATATTTTCCATAATGAGTTAATGGAAAATACTTATACAGATTATTATTTCCTGAAAAGGTTGAACATAAGCATTAATTTAAGAAATATACGACTGAACATTCATACATTAAATTAATATTACAAATAGTAATACAGAGAAGGACGAAATATACTACAAATATGTTTTACTGCACAAAGAGTCAAGGTTGTAAGAAAAATAATCTTTCTTATATCAGATTATGTTTTCTGAAATCTTTAAATATACTTGAAAGATGTGCGTGTACAAGTGCTGTGTCCACTTCGACTACCAAGCAGAAGTTATTACAAGGTTAATGGGGAAACTCCCGGTCATGAGTGTGTTTCTAGAAACATTATCACTGAGATGCGCATTGGACCTAAACACAGGATATGTAAGCAATAACAGGAGGAACTACCATTGGTTATTACTATGTAATCTGATACATTAAATTTGTGATCACAGCTCCCCTTTATTGTCCTTTGACAGTACATTCCATGAATAAATTTCCATCGTTAAATTTCATTTTGTTCACTGAGACTATTATTACGTAATAGACATCATCACTTGAAATTGATAGGTGGTACTTGTTTTAATAAAGAAAATAATAAATGACGTTTATGATGTATTTAATATGTCAAAATCTGAAAGAAAATGCAAATGTTTATTCTCAGGATCAGAACACAATGAGTCTAGATAGATAATACTTTGATTCACAGCTTAATTTATCAACAACTATAATTTTCAACCCTGCTGGTTAATAATTTATCTGGTATTAATTACATGAAATATACACTTTAATATACCAATCATTTCCAATAGGTCCGGGTCTTTTCAATTAAAACAATTATTTGAACGTTTGAATGTTTTACTGTGGGAAATAGAGTTTTTAAATCCGCATCGGTGGTGTAAGGGTTAGAGTGCTCGTCTTGAATGCGTGGTATATCGTGGGTTCAAGCAGTAAGCACTACAAAGTCAAGAGATTCTGAATAGACCAGTTTTTGTGCTAGAAATTCTGAAAAGTGTCTGCAAATTCTGAAATTTACTCAAAATTCTGAAAAGATTCTGAACAGATTCTGAACATTACTGAAAATTCTGAACAGATTCTGAAAATTCTGAAAATTGCTTAAAATTCTGAACAGATTCTGAAAATTACTGAAAATTCTGAACAGATTCTGAACAGATTCTGAATATTGCTGAAAATTCTGAACAGATTCTGAACAGATTCTGAAAATTCTGAAAATTGCTGAAAATTCTGAACAGATTCTGAACATTACTGAAAATTCTGAACAGATTCTGAACATTATCTTTCTTCTTAAATCAATATATTTTACTTCATTTTCATTAGATTTTAACTAAATATAGAATGTGATATTTCATTAATTAATTATTTTTAAAAAAATTAGAACAGCTATATTATTTCATTTCTCATTAAATTTGACATTTTCTTTATTTCAATCTTTCTTCTTAGATCAATATATTTTATTTCATTTTCGTTAGATTTTAACTAATTATGGAAAGGGATCAGAGAAAGGATATCTTACTAATTAATTTTTTTAAATTAAATTACAACAACTATATTATTTCATTTCTTATTAGATTGGTCATTTTCTTTATTTCAAATTTTTCTTCTTAAATCAATATATTTTACTTCATTTTCATTAGATTTTTACTAAATATAGCATGTGATATTTCACTAATTAATTATTTAAGAAAAATTAAATTTAAGCAACTATATTATTTCATTTTTTATTAAATTTGTCATTTTTATATCAATTTTTTTCTTCTTAATTCAATGTATTTTACTTCATTTTTAAAAATTAATTAAAAACTTTGAAGTGGCCCCAACTTAAGTGCTAAAACAACAATCTACACTATAAGTATGTAAGTAAGAGCAAAACAATTTTTTTGACCTGTATATCATAAAACAGTATGGTATCAATTGCCAATTGATAAACCTGTATCCAGTTTAAATATATTAGAGAGGTGTCATATCCCTGCATGGATTCTGCTGAAAATTCTTAACAGATTATGAACATTTTAACTAAATATATCATGTTATATTTCACTGATTAATTACATTTTAAAATTAAATTACAACAAATATATTATTTCATTTCTCTTTAAATTTGACATTTTCATTATTTCATTTTCATTAGATCTTAACTAAATATAGAAAGGGATAGTTCACTAATTTTTTTTTTTAAATTAGATTACATTAGCTATATTATTTCATTTCTTATTAAATTTGTCATTTTCTTTATTTCAAATTTTTCTTCTTAAATCAATATATTTTACTTCATTTTCATTAGATTTTTACTACATATATAGATTTACTACATTATATCATGTGATATTTCACTAATTAATTATTTTTAAAAGATTAAATTACAACAACTATATTATTTCATTTTTCATTAAATTTGTTATTTTTATATCAATTTTTTCTTCTTAAATCAATGTTTTACTTCATTTTTAAAAATTGATTAAAAACCTTTAAGTGGCCCCAACTTAAGTGCTAAAACAACAATCTACACTCACTATAAGTAAGTATGTTTGTGAGAGCAAAATAATTTTATTGACCTGTATATCATAAAAACAGTATGGTATCAATTGCCAATTGATAAAACCTGCATCCAGTGAAATATTACATCGTATATACTCGTATTTAGTTAAAATGTTCATACTCTGTTCAGAATTTTCAGCAGAATCCATGCAGGGATATGACACCTCTAATATATTTAAACTGGATACAGGTTTATCAATTGGCAATTGATACCATACTGTTTTATGATATACAGGTCAAAAAAATTGTTTTGCTCTTACTTACATACTTATAGTGTAGATTGTTGTTTTAGCACTTAAGTTGGGGCCACTTCAAAGTTTTTAATTAATTTTTAAGAATGAAGTAAAATACATTGAATTAAGAAGAACAAAATTTGATATAAAAATGACAAATTTAATAAGAAATGAAAAAATATAGTTGCTTAAATTTAATTTTTCTTGAATAATTAATTAGTGAAATATCACATGCTATATTTAGTAAAAATCTAATGAAAATGAAGTAAAATATATTGATTTAAGAAGAAAAATTTGAAATAAAGAAAATGACCAATCTAATAAGAAATGAAATAATATAGTTGTTGTAATTTAATTTAAAAAGATTAATTAGTAAAATATCCTTTCTCTGATCCCTTTCCATAATTAGTTAAAATCTAACGAAAATGAAATAAAATATATTGATTTAAGAAGAAAGATTGAAATAAAGAAAATGTCAAATTTAATGAGAAATGAAATAATATAGCTGTTCTAATTTTTTTTTTAAATAAATAATTAATGAAATATCACATTCTATATTTAGTTAAAATCTAATGAAAATGAAGTAAAATATATTGATTTAAGAAGAAAGATAATGTTCAGAATCTGTTCAGAATTTTCAGTAATGTTCAGAATTTGTTCAGAATTTTCAGCAATGTTCAGAATCTGTTCATAATCTGTTCAGAATTTTCAGCAATGTTCAGAATCTGTTCCGAATTTTCAGTAATTTTCAGAATCTGTTCAGAATTTTCAGCAATTTTCAGAATTTTCAGAATCTGTTCAGAATCTGTTCAGAATTTTCAGCAATGTTCAGAATCTGTTCAGAATCTTTTCAGAATTTTGAGTAATTTTCAGAATTTTCAGACACTTTTCAGAATTTCTAGCACAAAAACTGGTCTATTCAGAATCTCTTGACTTTGTAGTGAAGGGCAGTGACCTTTCGAAATTGAAAAAACATTGAGAAAGATAGTTAGATTAGCAATTACAATTGTGATACTTTATTTTTTCAATCAGAGACAAACTATGCACATCTATTACAGAATTTATTATTTTCAGTAACCTATCTAATAAAGTCTAGCTTTAGTCACTATTACACAAGGTTTGTCAGTTGATGTTGTGACATCATTTATAAACTGAATTCTAGTTTGTATAAACGAAAACATGACATCTTTGTTGAAGAGTCAAATCTGTACAAGGCTTAAGTATTTTTATTGGCTTGTACAGTATTTATTTTTTAAACGTTTATTACAGAATATATAAATGAAGGAAAATAACTTATTGGAAATTTATCTTCTTCATAAGTTAAAACTATCTAGCTTGTCTATAATATTCAAACATGGTGATCTATTGGTTACATTTGTTTTTGTTTTACAAATGGGGAAATGGAAAGAGATACCACAAGGTGTCATAAAAACATACAAACTTATTTCGAAGAACTATGTAACCATGCAGTCAGGACCGGTCTTAAGCCAATTGGACCACCACCACCCCCCACCCCCCTCGATTGATCTACTCTCGGCTGTTCTAGTACACAACAACAACACACTGTAGGTTTTACAGTGAACAGCATTGGGCCACGCATCTCGCTGTATGCAGTATCGGTGGTGCGTTGTTAATGACATTTCAGTATTACAAGTTGCCAATACGAATAAGAGATTCAACGTAAATTCATCTTCTCCTTTGTAAGACCATTAACTGATGATATCATGGCTATTATTGTATATCCAATCCATTTCATTTATTTATGAATAAAATATGTTTAAAATCAAAATTATCTGATCGTTTATTATCATTTACACAATGTATATATAATACAGATAAAACAAAGTAGTGTATAATTTCATTTTGAACATCTTATTTCAGATTTGTGTGTAATACTATACTTTATAAACATTAGCAAATTACCGAACACCGAGCAATCTTCTAAAGGGAAAGGCAAAACTCATAAGTCAACAAACAGACAAAATCAGTCAACAACCGAAAAACTGGGAAAACCGCAATGGCCCTGACTTGGTACAGGCATTTCCAAAGAAATGGTGGGTTGAATCAGATTTTACGGCGCCAAACCTCCCGCTTCCATTACGGCTAAAGGGTTCCGGTTGTCACTATAACAGCATTTTTAACAATACTGGGACAAAATAGGTATATTAGTTGTCAACGCAGTACTTTATGAAAATCCATCGTTTATTATTGTCTCTGCAGAACGGCTTAACTAAACTAATACTTTTTTTCTATATTAATATTTAAATTCATACAATTGTATTCACTACTCTACAGCCTATATCTAAATATATAAATGGGAAAAACAACAACAAAAGAAGTCAACATTCCAAACATATCCATATTTGTCTTGTTTTTATGTCTTTTATCAACATGCTGTCACTATCACGTGAAAAATTATATTTTTGCTTTATCTGCACGTTTTATCTCTACCATGACGATTCTAGAAATGTATAAATGTCATTATATCAATAACACATAGCTGAGAGGGTGGTAGAGCAGACTGTTACCCCGGGAAATTCATTGTCAACCGAGGCGAAGCCGAAGTTGACAATGAATTTCTAGGGGTAACAATCTGCTCTACCACCCTCTCAGCTATGTGTTATTTGCTTTATTATACTGAATGTTCTTTTCTCCTGGTTTCATTCTTTTTATGATTTTGATGCCCTGAATTTCAATTGCTGTTTTCTTTAGATGTGTTAAACTGTGATATCGATGATGTGTAATTAATAAGATTACATACATTTTTGGTATTTGCTAATATTTTTCTGCCATTTTGGTGTATGTTTTATACAGATGGGTGTTCTTAAATGAAAAGTGAGCAATTTAATAAACTTACTATTCCCCGAATATCTAGTTAATAAGTGTTTTATTATACCGAAAGAGACGTCAGATGCAAAATGATGGCTAAAGGTAAAATAATTGATGTGGCAGTAAAAAAGGCAAGTCATTCTTCCGTTTTGATGCGTTTTCTATGTAAGACAAGCCATAAAGACAGCTGCGCGTGACCTTGTCTTACATGGCATTATCAGCCAATCAAATCGACCGAGTATAATCAATGGAGTCCGCTTCTACGACTGCTGTAGTAATATAAATTGTCGTCTTAGTAGATCTAAAAAAGCTTCAAATATCAATTTTACCTGAATTTTAACTGATTTCCCCTAATAGATTTAATGCGGTTTTAAATAAGTGTGTATTTACTGCATTGTACGTGGCGCTGTAATATTTTGTGCAGTAAACATGACATTGACATGCGAATGAATGAATGAAATCGACATGTTTTGTTTTTAAGTTGAAACGGAAGAAACAGGTACTTGCACTCGTCCTTATTGAAGATCTGAGATTTCTTCCACTCGTGAGAGAAATTCAACGTCTTTCCACTCGTTCCGCTACGCTCCACTCGTGCAAAGACGAAATTTCTCACACTCGTGGAAGAAATCCCAGACCTTCAATAGGGACTCGTGTAAGAACCTATTATTCAATACATTTGCCAAGACAAAGTCATCAGACAAAAAGTCAGGAATTTCCGGAACATTTTCATTCCTTCGCCGATATTATGTTTCAATTTAAATTCCGACTTTGATTATCCGATCTTTTAAATCGCGCAATTGGATCAGACATAAAAGTTTTAAATCGAGAGGGTGATCGACTAAATTATCACCCTTTGCCATGTGATAGACTAAACTGGCACACGCTCCTTAACCAATGAGAAGACAGGAAATTTACATGAAATATAATAAAATATATTATATATGTTTGACTTCTTCAATCTATGTTATAAAAATATGGTTTGTATTGAGTAATATTCATGCATTCTAAATATATATGTTTGGTATACAAAACAATATATGATGCAAAGTAAGAATTGCATTAGAATATTAATCTTGCACCAATAATATAATATCTAGATGATATTGAATATGTCAAGACAAACAAAGAAAGGTCAGATAAAGTCAATGTTTGCTATGTTCAATTCTATCCCTGTCACAACGTTCCAAATTATGTCGAGACAACTTCTAACACTGTCAAGACAGTGCATTGCATATCGAAACATTTTCAGAATAATTCTATGAGATCGAGACAGATGACAAAATGAATTAAATGAAAATATATGATTTTGTTCTATCCGTTACTTATAAAACGTTAGTTATTTACACTACAGATATTGTCAACTGTTAGGACAAATCATGACTCTGTCATTACTGTCTAAATTAATAAAATACCAGACTGTTCCATAGAAATAATAATAAGTGATACATTTCCTATCTGAATTAATCATGATAATATTTAAGAAAGACGCTTAGTATTTTCAGCTTTCAGTATCTTTGAAAACGGTGACAGGTTCACCAGTTCCATGGTTAAATGTTTCCATATTCTTGTGGACCATCCCAGTGTCACAATTGTTCTCTACGTGATTTATTGTTTATAAAGTTCTTCAATGACATACTTACTATTCTTTTCACGTAATACAACAATCAATAAAATTAATATTCGCAAACCCTGGGAAATCCACAATCTTCTGAATGTAACAAACAAACTGTTTTACATAATGCTGTGTCATGTGTACAAACATATATTAATTTTCATAGTTAGTAAAGGCTCGGGTTTTAATACAAGTCAATGCATTCTCTATTACTTTACAGGCGAACAAAAATAGATTTTCAATTAATAATTAATATTTCTTTGTAAATTTTAAAGCTTATACCTGCCTATGCACTTATCAATCAATAAATATCGATAAGTGAGATATCCACCAGACGGTGCGGGTATTTAAATTTTATTTTGACAGTTTTCGTATGTGCAAATATTTGGGCGCACAATATTGAAAAAAGTATTGATAATGTCATGCCTTAAATTGTTTACACATAGTTATCACAGAGTTTATAAGAAAGCTGCATCAAGGTCTATAGAATACCTCATCTTTCGTAAGATTGGAGGTATGTACCAGGGGCGGATTCGGGATTTCAAGTTAGGGGGGGCGCACTTAAAAAAATTGCGCCGAGCGGAGGGAGGCGCGAAAATTGTTGGGGTATTTCGTGTGAAAAATCACGATTTTACGCCAAAAAATCATATTTTTTCCAATTTTAGGCCCCCCCCTGGATCCGCCCCTGTGTACCAAACAATGTACAGTAGGATCGTCAACTCATACCCTAAAATTAACGTAAACATTACTATATACTATCACATCTGATTTACGTTTCGTCTTAGAAAAGTAAAACACCCAATTCTGAACTATCCGTTGTCATTGCGACATTATAGGTAACATATACATTTTAATAATACATCACACCACTAACCAGGATATCACGACACCTCTACAGATAGCAATAAATCACACCAACAAATACACAATAGACAGCATTGTCTAACAATGGGGAGTTTTGTTTAATGAGATCCTGTTGTATTTTTATCATTTATTCATAGTTTCACAAGAAAGGTTTGAAGGTATCAAAAGAGTAAGTAGAAGGAGAGACAATACAATGACAAAACGGAAAAGGAAAGGAAGACAAACAATGGTTGGAAAAATAATACACAAACAATAATAGATTGGGCAGAAAAACAATTGTTAGCAAAATACGACACAGAAAACTAAAGATTATACAACACATGTCCCCCTAAAAACGGGATGGACGCATGTGTTCCGAAAGGGAGGGGAATTCCTGTTTCTCTAATGGCACTTATCGTGTTACAAATTTAACACATATTACACAGTGTTTGAATCATTACAGTACTATGAATATCTATGACTTTCAGAACTATTTATAACCATTAGAGAAGACCGAAGGGATAACCAAGACCGTGAGGTCTAAGCAGTTTTTATTTTCTTATAACACACCTACGTGTTACTTAGTTAATTCCAGAAATCTCTTGTCAGTGATATCTAGGAAAGGAAAGGGCTGTGAAAAGATTGTCCCATTTTAATTCGCAAAATCGCGTTTTTTTCACGATAAATAGACACAAATAGATCGCCAACATTTACCCAATAATTACTTATTATACTCTTAATTAATAAACAAACGTGTAGGCCAATTAAACCAGTAACACGAAATAACAAAACAAAACGTCTACATTATGAAAACAATATTCAAGTTTTGTAGAATTATATTTTAATTTGTTTTGACATGTTATGTGTTGTTGTGTATCGTTTTGTCCTTTACAAAAGGAAATGACATTATCAGTTTAAGACTAACCTTTACAAAAGGAAATGACATTATCAGTTTAAGACTAACCTTTACAAAAGGAAATGTCATTATCAGTTTAAGATTAACCTTTACAATAGGAAATGACATTATCAGTTTTAGACTAACCTTTACAAAAGGAAATGACATTTCAGTTTAAGACTAACCTTTACAAAAGGAAATGACATTATCAGTTTAAGACTAACCTTTACAAAAGGAAATGTCATTATCAGTTTAAGACTAACCTTTACAAAAGGAAATGACATTATCAGTTTAAGACTAACCTTCACAAAAGGAAATGACATTATCAGTTTAAGACTAACCTTCACAAAAGGAAATGACATTATCAGTTTAAGACTGACCTTCACCAAAGGAAATGACATTATCAGTTTAAGACTAACCTTCACAAAAGGAAATGACATTATCAGTTTAAGACTAACCTTTACAAAAGGAAATGACATTATCAGTTTAAGACTAACCTTCACAAAAGGAAATGACATTATCAGTTTAAGACTAACCTTTACAAAAGGAAATGACATTATCAGTTTAAGACTAACCTTCACAAAAGGAAATGACATTATCAGTTTAAGACTGACCTTCACCAAAGGAAATGACATTATCAGTTTAAGACTAACCTTCACAAAAGGAAATGACATTATCAGTTTAAGACTAACATTTACAAAAGGAAATGACATTATCAGTTTAAGACTAACCTTTACAACAGGAAATGACATTATCAGTTTAAGACTAACCTCTACAAAAGGAAATGTCATTATCAGTTTAAGACTAACCTCTATAAAAGGAAATGTCACCAGTTTAAGACTAACCTTCACCAAAGGAAATGACATTATCAGTTTAAGACTAACCTTCACAAAAGGAAATGACATTATCAGTTTAAAACTAACCACTACAAAAGGAAATGACATTATCAGTCTAAGACTAACCCCTATAAAAGGAAATGACATTATCAGTTTAAGACTAACATTTACAACAGGAAATGACATTATCAGTTTAAGACTAACATTTACAACAGGTAATGACATTATCAGTTTAAGACTAACCTCTACAAAAGGAAATGTCATTATCAGTTTAAGACTAACCTTCACAAAAGGAAATGACATTATCAGTTTAAGACTAACCTTTACAAAAGGAAATGTCATTATCAGTTTAAGACTGACCTTCACAAAAGGAAATGACATTATCAGTTTAAGACTAACATTTACAAAAGGAAATGACATTATCAGTTTAAGACTAACATTTACAAAAGTAAATGTCAGACATTATCATTCTAAGACTAACCTTTACAAAGGGAAATGTCAGACATTATTATTTTAAGACTAACCTTCACAAAAGAAAATGACATTATCAGTTTAAGACTAACCTTTACAAAAGGAAATGTCATTATCAGTTTAAGACTAACCTTTACAAAAGGAAATGTCATTATCAGTTTAAGACTGACCTTCACAAAAGGAAATGACATTATCAGTTTAAGACTAACCTTTACAAACGGAAATGACATTATCAGTTTAAGACTAACATTTACAAAAGGAAATGAAATTATCAGTTTAAGACTAACCTTTACAAAAAAAAATGTCATTATCAGTTTAAGACTAACCTTTACAAAAGGAAATGACATTATCAGTTTAAGACTAACCTTTGCAAAAGGAAATGACATTATCAGTTTAAGACTAACATTTACAAAAGGAAATGACATTATCAGTTTAAGACTAACATTTACAACAGGAAATGACATTATCAGTTTAAGACTAACCTCTACAAAAGGAAATGTCATTATCAGTTTAAGACTAACCTTCACAAAAGGAAATGACATTATCAGTTTAAGACTAACCTTTACAAAAGGAAATGTCATTATCAGTTTAAGACTGACCTTCACAAAAGGAAATGACATTATCAGTTTAAGACTAACATTTACAAAAGGAAATGACATTATCAGTTTAAGACTAACATTTACAAAAGTAAATGTCAGACATTATCATTCTAAGACTAACCTTTACAAAGGGAAATGTCAGACATTATTATTTTAAGACTAACCTTCACAAAAGAAAATGACATTATCAGTTTAAGACTAACCTTTACAAAAGGAAATGTCATTATCAGTTTAAGACTAACCTTTACAAAAGGAAATGTCATTATCAGTTTAAGACTGACCTTCACAAAAGGAAATGACATTATCAGTTTAAGACTAACCTTTACAAACGGAAATGACATTATCAGTTTAAGACTAACATTTACAAAAGGAAATGAAATTATCAGTTTAAGACTAACCTTTACAAAAAAAAATGTCATTATCAGTTTAAGACTAACCTTTACAAAAGGAAATGACATTATCAGTTTAAGACTAACCTTTGCAAAAGGAAATGACATTATCAGTTTAAGACTAACATTTACAAAAGGAAATGACATTATCAGTTTAAGACTAACATTTACAACAGGAAATGACATTATCAGTTTAAGACTAACCTCTACAAAAGGAAATGACATTATCAGTTTAAGACTAACCTTTACAAAAGGAAATGACATTATCAGTTTAAGACTAACCTTTACAAAAGAAATGACATTATCAATTTAAGACTAACCTTTACAAAAGGAAATGACATTATCAGTTTAAGACTAACCTCTACAAAAGGAAATGTTATTATCAGTTTAAGACTAACCTTCACAAAAGGAAATGACATTATCAGTTTAAGACTAACCTTTACAAAAGGAAATGTCATTATCAGTTTAAGACTAACCTCTACAAAAGGAAATGTCATTATCAGTTTAAGACTAACATTTACAAAAGGAAATGACATTATCAGTTAAAGACTAACATTTACAAAAGTAAATGTCAGACATTATCATTCTAAGACTAACCTTTACAAAGGGAAATGTCACACATTATTATTTTAAGACTAACCTTCACAAAAGGAAATGACATTATCAGTTTAAGACTAACCTTTACAAAATGAAATGACATTATCAGTTTAAGACTAACCTTTACAAAAGGAAATGTCATTATCAGTTTTTAGACTAACCTTTACAAAAGGAAATGACATTATCAGTTTAAGACTAACCTTTACAAACGGAAATGACATTATCAGTTTAAGACTAACCTTTACAAAAGGAAATGACATTATCAGTTTAAGACTAACCTTTACAAAAAGAAATGTCATTATCAGTTTAAGACTAACCTTTACAAAAGGAAATGACATTATCAGCTTAAGACTAACCTTTACGAAAGGAAATGACATTATCAGTTTAAGACTAACCTTTGCAAAAGGAAATGACATTATCAGTTTAAGACTAAGTGCAACTTCACTATATCTCACGCATGCATCATATTTTAAAGTGTGAATATATTTAAGGTAGTCTATGACAGACCCGCTCTATGGTAGGAAAAGGCGCCTAAAGCTTTGTTCACCCAATATGAAAATTATTTCAATTAATATTTCAAAGATTCCCCATACAATATGGTGAATTCTCAAAATTTCTAAAAAAAAAAATCGAATCAAAACACAGGTTTAATATGTCTTCAATGCTATCAGAAAGATCGCATCATCTTCTAGCTTTAGCACATTCATATACAGTTTATGTTCGTCCAATGTCAATACCAGTAAATGTATTTCCTTATCAATCAACATGCCAATACTTTTGTATGACCTGTTTTATCTGATTTAAAACTTCATAATCTTAATAACTTCCTCTGTGTGTTTAAAAGAACATTCTTTGGATTATATAATTTAAATAAATATAGCCCTTTTGTAGATTTTTGAAAAGAAATCGATCCGTTCTTTAAAGAAATCAGTAGAATTTTGTATTTATATATGACACATCCTAGTCACAAATATAGGAACATTGTGGAAATACTATTATGTTTGGTATTCATAGAGTCTAATGTGTATATTCGGTGTCTTATGAACACAAGTAGGTACATGTTCGAGTCTTTGTATCCTTCGAAAGAGATATAGATATTTTGTAATCGTAAAAGATCAGAGATGCACAAAAACAAGAGTTTTCTTATATTAAATCACTTTATGTCTGAGTACATGTCATAGGCTTAAAATTTGGCTTAAATTAACAAAAATGTTAAATTGACGGGTTTGCTTTGTTGTTTTTCGAATTATGTATTCTATCAAAATATTGGAGAAATGTTGTTTTTTTTTCTTCTTAAAATCTGTAACGCAAGTTTTACAATTTCAATCCAATCTAAATATATAAACCTAAAGTTCCTATTTAGAAACGATTAAAGACGTCATTTTACGAATAATTAACGGACATAACTCAGAAACAACAAATGTCGTATACATGTATTTCAAATTCATTTTCGACCAATTCCTCTGATAATTAAAACTAGAGATAATTATTTTTCAAATCGTTGAGTTGACGCTGCATCTTTCATCAAAACAAAGGCCAAGTTTGATTTCGAAATCACAACGCGACCTAAAAACCAATATACTCGTTTGAACGGAGACATAGGAATCCATTGTGTACACCATTTTCTATATTTATTGACCATGTACAATGAATTTGCAATGAACAAATTATGTGAAAACTTCACGTTCCATGATATAGAATATCACTGAAAGTAAAATCCTCGACAACTATGTTTGGTTGTCTATATCATGTTTATGGAAATGTAAAAGTTCCATACATTTGAGTTTCTTTGATCCTAACATAGAATCATTTCCAACTGTGAAATTGTGATAAGTTGAATAAACCATATTTTTGTCCTCCTAGCTCAGTATTTGAGTTATCAAGAGAAAATTTAACCGACACCTACTACCTTTACCAATATATCACATTTTTTGTTGAATTATCATTTGACCGCGATCGCGAGATGATGAGGTTAACACGAAACTAAAATGGAAACTAATATGGATGTTTAAAATCGTGCGGTGTAGATTAAATTCATGCTTCCGAACAACCCCTTCGCTAGGAATAGCACCATCATCGCGTGAAATTCAATATTTATAAGTCTGCGTCAAACTCTACATGAAAGGTGTTAAACTACAACCACTTCCGATCCACTTTGGGCTCAAAATAATCCTTATGTATTGACCCTCTATTACTCATTTATGTTCCATTATATTTATTTTGTTTTCAATATACAATAAAGCAAAAAAACCTTTTCTCGCTTAATAAGGACTAGTTTTTTGTATGTGCTATACGTATGATATTATTAATATATGGTTTGCAAATTGATAAACTTTGACCTGAATCGTTATGGATACTCACTCTTGTTTATGGCAGCATCCAGGGAGATATCTTCTAAAAGATGGCTTGACTTTGATATAGATGTACAAATTAACGGAATAGTTTGAAAACTGAAGCGGGTACAATATTGCTCGTGATAGAAATAATCCTGCTGTCGTCTGCTTAGATGGTGTAGACGTAGTTGACAGGAAAGTGTCTACTATATTATATATCGATATAGGTAGTGTTGTTATTAGAAAGTACACACTCGTCCAAAATAACATTCGTGTAAGTCTTGTGTTAGTTCTACCATGGCGTGCCCTATTGTGTTCATCAGGAATAAACTGTTGACGGCGTCGAATTGAATTCCGAATAGTTCTACCAACAAACATATTCATAATCAGCATAACAATAAATGGTAAAAATGACAGCCATATTAAATCTAGAAAGACAAAATATTTTTCCTCATAAATAAAATATTCCTCTGATGTGTTGTTACATACTAGACCATTTTCGGTTAACACTAGGCCATTGGTAACAATCAGAGGGGTATCTAAACCGATAGATAACAGAATTACAACTAGATATGTGCATTTCACTATCATTGAAACATTTGAACAATGATTTCGAAAAGGATCACGTGTTTTCAGGAATCTTTCCATAGTAATGCAAACCAATGTCCACGACGAGATATGCATCCAAAAATATATACTAAAAACTAAAACCTTACATCCAAAATCAGAACTATTTCGAAAATCATAATCAAATACTCGTAATATCCATTGCCTACTTAATCCTATACAAAGCACGAGTGTGTCTGATATTGCGAGGAAAACAAGGAAACTATATGTTATCTTTTTCCAAAATTTCATTCGATACATGATTAGAATAATAACTAAATTTCCAACTGTTCCTATGAGGAAAATTAATGGGGCTACTATTCTCCAGATCCATATTGCTACTTCTTCAATGATATATTTCTCATTCTCATGGTCGGTGCATGTGTTAGTATAGTTAGAACATATTTCACCAGTCATTGATATCTCCAAACTAACATCCGATGATTGATATGGACATGTTGTAAAATTGATTCCGTTCGTGTGGTTATAAAATATCTCAGAGTAGTCTTCGGTAGAATTGATAAACACCATAACTTCTTTTTCACTCTCAGAGCTGTTATTTAAAAAGTGGTGAAATCTGCCTCTTGTCGGTTCAACAGTAAAATGCGTACCTCAATTTTCAATTGCGTCATTTCGTTAATTAAAAGGATTTCCCACTTCTCTTGTTTACATCATACCATTGAATTTATTTATCAGACACTTTATCCCGTATGAAATCTAATATCAACCATCTGTAAGTAAATCCATTATTCAATGATATCGTAAGGTGTGAAAAGTACTAATATTACAGCGCTATTACCAATTTTTACACCTCACCTATTTAACTCCTTGCAACACGTGTGTTGTCTTCTAATTTTTTACATAGTATTAAAATACAGACACGTTTTGGGTATGTAAATACATATCGTCAGTACTTTAAAGAGTGGAAACACATCTTGATCAGTGATGTATTAACACCTTTGATCAATGTTGTCTGACTTATTCATCTGACTGCATAATTTAAAAAATAACTGTTCCGTGAATTAATAGTTTTATATAAACATTTTTAATGCAAACATAACTATGAAATATCAATTTTATTTTGCTATGATCAATTACGAATATAATACGGCAATATTGATCTACATGTATAAATACATTTACAGATCCATGTATACTATTTTTCTTGTATAATGGGACTCACTGGAAATTAGAATCGCCTCCACCCGGGCAAACATGGTGAATAATGAATGAGACTCATTTTTGAATGGTTAAAAGATTTGACCTAATATCTTTGGTTTGAAATAATTATATACATACAAGTTAAATTGTATTGTCTTTCTAACCCATATGGAACGTTGGAAATAGATATTGAAGGAATGAACATTTGTTCGTTTCTATGTCTGGACACTGGTGAAGGTTCACAATGCTAAAACTCACAGAGCTGCTCAGCGCATCCGCATTTGGCAGATCAAGGATTCCCCCTCGATGGGAGGGGGTTGCCATGTTATGATACGGAAAGCATGTCCGTATACCATATCATAGTGGGTGAAGTATTTGGAGTGAGTGTCAAATCCAATAGAAAGATCGAAGCAATAGATACCCTTATCACACACATAGATGACTGCTCACATTCCTGGCTTGGTACAGGCACTTCAATAAAAAGTGAAAACGATACGGCCATACCATTGTTTTCCACTTGTGGGTAAAATGCTAACAAACATTGTACATGTTTGGTTCTGCCAAATGCTCCACGAAACCTCTTTCCAAAGTATTAATATGCATTCTATCGGCGGTCAAAACCGGTCTTCAAAGTTACCGTGACACTAACTACTCAAGGGATGGTGTGAATCAGATTTAGATTCTGAAGAACTCTACAAAGATATGTTAGAGTACATACAATCTAGGTACCTCTCCTACAGCAGTAGCATTAACATAGTTGACTTCTTTATCCTCTAAACAACTATTCCTCACTCTAAGCTGAAAGACAGATTAAGGGAGTTGGTCCAACTGTGTTTCATCAAAAAGAATGGCCAACGTAGATACAAATACCTTGTGCTAGGAAGGGACAGATCATGATTTGTTAAAAAAACAAAAGCAATCTGACTCTACCAAAACGTTCTCTGAAAATGAATCACCAACATGCTCGAGGTTTTGATTGACAGCATATTTGTTATGCTTGGTGGACAGTTGGCATACCTATGGGTTACAAACTGTGCTCCTCTTCTCGCCGACTTGTTCCTTTATTCGTATGAGGCAGATTTCATACAGAGGCTTCTCAAGAAAAACTAAAACAAGCTAGCCCGATCCTTTGATTTCACGTTCCGCTATATAGATGATTTCTTTTCACTAAATAATTCTCGGCTTGGTGATTTCGTTGGTGGCATCTACTCCATTGAGCTTGAAATAAAGGATACCACAGATACAGATAGGTCTGCTTCATACCTTGGCTCTCTTTGGTCTAGAGTTACAATTGAAGCAGATTGTACAGGTGTATATACACTTGATTAAACTGATCAAGTAGATTGTACAGGTATATATACACTTTATTAAACTGATGAAGTCGATCGTACAGGTTTATATACACTTGATTAAGCTGATGTAATCGATTGTACAGGTGTATATACACTTGATTAAACTGACATAATCGATTGTACAGGTTTATATACACTTGATTAAACTGACATAATCGATTGTACAGGTTTATATACACTTGATTAAACTGACATAATCGATTGTACAGGTTTATATACACTTGATTAAACTGATGAAGTCGATTGTACATGTTTATTTACACTTTATTAAAATGATGAAGTCGATTGCACAGGTTTATATACACTTGATTAAACTGATGAAGTCGATTGTATAGGTTTATTATACTTGATTAAACTGATGAAGTCGATTGTACATGTTTATATACACTTTATTAAACTGATGAAGTCGATTGCACAGGTTTATATACACTAGATTACACTGATAAAGTCGATTGTACAGGTCTATATGTACTTGATTATACCGATGAAGTAGATTGTACAGGTTTATATACACTTGATTATACTGATGTAGTTCATTGTACAGGTTTATATACACTTGATTAAACTGATGAAATCAATTGCATAGGTTTATATACATTTGATTATACCGATGTAGTTCATTGTACAGGTTTATATACACTTGATTAAACTGATGAAGTCGATTGCATAGGTTTATATACACTTGATTATACCGATGTAGTTCATTGTACAGGTTTATATACTCTTGATTAAACTGATGAAGTCAATTGTACAGGTTGATATAGACTTGATTATACTGATGTAGTTCATTGTACAGGTCTATATGCACTTGATTAAACTGATGAAGTCGATTGTACATGTTTATTTACACTTTATTAAAATGATGAAGTCAATTGCACAGGTTTATATACAATTGATTAAACTGATGAAGTCGATTATATAGGTTTATTATACTTGATTAAACTGATGAAGTCGATTGTACATGTTTATATACACTTTATTAAACTGATGAAGTCGATTGTACAGGTTTATATACACTTTATTAAACTGATGAAGTCGATCGTACAGGTTTATATGCACTTTATTAAACTGATGAAGTCGATGGTACATGTTTATATACACTTTATTAAACTGATGAAGTCGATCGTACAGGTTTATATACACTTTATTAAACTGATGAAGTCGATTGTACATGTTTATATACACTTTATTAAACTGATGAAGTCGATTGTACATGTTTATATACACTTTATTAAATTGATGAAGTCGATTGCACAGGTTTATATACACTAGATTACACTGATAAAGTCGATTGTCCAGGTCTCTATATACTTGATTATACCGATGAAGTAGATTGTACAGGTTTATATACACTTGATTATACTGATGTAGTTCATTGTACAGGTTTATATACACTTGATTAAACTGATGAAGTCGATTGTACAGGTGTATGTACACTTGATTAAACTGCTGAAGTCGATTGTACAGGTTTATGCATACTTGATTATACTGATGTAGTTCATTGTACAGGTCCATATACACTTGAGTATACTGATGAAGTAGATTGTACAGGTTTATATACACTTGATTCAACTGATGAAGTCGATTGTACAGGTCTATATATACTTGATTATACTGATGTAGTTCATTGTACAGGTCTATATACACTTGAATATACTGATGAAGTCGATTGCATAGGTTTACATACACTTGATTATACTGATGTAGTTCATTGTACAGGTTTATATACACTTGATTACACTGGTGAAGTCGATTGCATAGGTTTATATACACTTGATTATACCGATGTAGTTCATTGTACAGGTTTATATACACTTGATTAAACTGATGAAGTCGATTGCATAGGTTTATATACACTTGATTATACCGATGAAGTTCATTGTACAGGTTTATATACTCTTGATTAAACTTATGAAGTCGATTGTACAGGTTGATATACACTTCATTATACTGATGTAGTTCATTGTACAGGTTAATATACACTTGATTATACTGATGAAGTCGATTATACAGGTTTATATACACTTGATTAAACTGATGAAGTCGATTGCATAGGTTTATATATACTGATTAATCTTATGAAGTCTATTGTACAAGTTTATATACACTTGATTATACTGATGAAGTCGATTATACAGGTAAATATATACTTGATTAAACTGATAAAGTTCATTGTACAAGTTTATATACATTTGATTATACTGATGAAGTCGATTATACAGGTTTATATACACTTGATTAATCTGATGAAATCGATTGCATAGGTTTATATACATTTGGATAAACTGGGGAAGTCGATTGTACAGGTCGATATACACTTGATTATACTGATGAAATCGAATGTACAGGTTTATATATACTTGATTAAACTGATGAAATCGATTGTACAGGTTTATATACACTTTATAAAAACTGATGAAGTCGATTGTACAGGTTTATCTACACTTGATTAAACTGATGAAGTCGATTGTATAGGTTTTATACACTTGATTAAACTGATGAAGTCCAATGTACAGGTTTATATATGCTTGATTATACTGATGAAGTCCATTGTACATATAGATTCTCCTTCAGTTGCCCGTGGGTTACGATATTTCTCCACTCAAGAGAGCTACATTTAATATTTTAACCACTAGCCGTGAGGCGAATATATAAAGTTTTTAATTTAACTCTCGAGAGTGGAGAAATATCGTAACCCACTTGGGCAACTGAATGAGAACTTGCTTCTGTCATTATTTAACACGAACTTTATTTCAAAATCATTTGGCGGACCTAGCCAATTACCGATTTGACAACATGCGGGAAAAGGCACGAGACATTTTAATTCTCTAGAGGATTACCGATTTGTCCACCACTGGTTCAGCAGGGTTGAAGCGCCATAATAATGGGAGAAAGGTTTACATACACTTTATCAAACTGATGAAGTCGATTGTACAGGTTTATATACACTTGATCAAACTGATGAAGTCGAATGTACAGGTTTATGTACACTTGATTAAACTGATGAAGTCGATTGTACAGGTTTATTTACACTTTATTAAACTGATGAAGTCGATTGTACATGTTTATATACACTTGATTAAACTGATGAAGTCGATTGTACAGGTTTATATACACTTGATCAAACTGATGAAGACAAATGGACAGGTCTATATACACTTGATTATATTGACAAAGTAGATTGTACATGTTTATATACACTTGATTAAACTGATGAAGTCCATTGTACATATAGATTCTCCTTCAGTTGCCCATGGGTTACGATATTTCTCCACTCTCGAGAATGGAGAAATATCGCAACCCACATGGGCAACTGAACGACAATTTGTTTCTCTCATTATTTAACACGAACTTTAATTCAAAATCCTTTGGCGGACCTAGCCAATTACCGATTTGACAACATGCGGGGAAAGGTACGAGACATTTTAATCCTCTAGAGGATTACCGATTTGTCCACCACTGGTTCAGCAGGGTTAAAACGCCGTAATAATTGGAGAAAGGTTTATATACACTTGATTAAACTGATGAAGTCGATTGTACATGTTTATTTACACTTTATTAAACTGATGAAGTCGATTGTACATGTTTATATACACTTGATTAAACTGATGAAGTCGATTGTACATGTATATATACACTTGATTAAACTGATGAAGTCGATTGTACAGGTTTATATACACTTGATTAAACTGATGAAGTCGATTGTATAGGTATATATATACTTGATAACACTGATGAAGTCGATTGTACAGGTTTATATACACTTTATAAAAACTGATGAAGTCGATTATACAGGTTTATCTACACTTGATTAAACTGATGAAGTCGATTGTATAGGTTTTATACACTTGATTAAACTGATGAAGTCAAATGTACAGGTTTATATATGCTTGATTATACTGATGAAGTCCATTGTACATATAGATTCTCCTTCAGTTGCCCGTGGGTTACGATATTTCTCCACTCAAGAGAGCTACATTTAATATTTTAACCACTAGCCGTGAGGCGAATATATAAATTTTTTAATTTAACTCTCGAGAGTGGAGAAATATCGTAACCCACTTGGGCAACTGAAGGAGAACTTGCTTCTGTCATTATTTAACACGAACTTTATTTCAAAATCCTTTGGCGGACCTAGCCAATTACCGATTTGACAACATGCGGGAAAAGGCACGAGACATTTTAATTCTCTAGAGGATTACCGATTTGTCCACCACTGGTTCAGCAGGGTTGAAGCGCCATAATAATGGGAGAAAGGTTTACATACACTTTATCAAACTGATGAAGTCGATTGCACAGGTTTATATACACTTGATCAAACTGATGAAGTCGAATGTACAGGTTTATGTACACTTGATTAAACTGATGAAGTCGATTGTACAGGTTTATTTACACTTTATTAAACTGATGAAGTCGATTGTACATGTTTATATACACTTGATTAAACTGATGAAGTCGATTGTACAGGTTTATATACACTTGATCAAACTGATGAAGACAAATGGACAGGTCTATATACACTTGATTATATTGACAAAGTAGATTGTACATGTTTATATACACTTGATTAAACTGATGAAGTCCATTGTACATATAGATTCTCCTTCAGTTGCCCATGGGTTACGATATTTCTCCACTCTCGAGAATGGAGAAATATCGCAACCCACATGGGCAACTGAACGACAATTTGTTTCTCTCATTATTTAACACGAACTTTAATTCAAAATCCTTTGGCGGACCTAGCCAATTACCGATTTGACAACATGCGGGGAAAGGTACGAGACATTTTAATCCTCTAGAGGATTACCGATTTGTCCACCACTGGTTCAGCAGGGTTAAAACGCCGTAATAATTGGAGAAAGGTTTATATACACTTGATTAAACTGATGAAGTCGATTGTACATGTTTATTTACACTTTATTAAACTGATGAAGTCGATTGTACATGTTTATATACACTTGATTAAACTGATGAAGTCGATTGTACATGTATATATACACTTGATTAAACTGATGAAGTCGATTGTACAGGTTTATATACACTTGATTAAACTGATGAAGTCGATTGTATAGGTATATATATACTTGATAACACTGATGAAGTCGATTGTACAGGTTTATATACACTTTATAAAAACTGATGAAGTCGATTATACAGGTTTATCTACACTTGATTAAACTGATGAAGTCGATTGTATAGGTTTTATACACTTGATTAAACTGATGAAGTCAAATGTACAGGTTTATATATGCTTGATTATACTGATGAAGTCCATTGTACATATAGATTCTCCTTCAGTTGCCCGTGGGTTACGATATTTCTCCACTCAAGAGAGCTACATTTAATATTTTAACCACTAGCCGTGAGGCGAATATATAAATTTTTTAATTTAACTCTCGAGAGTGGAGAAATATCGTAACCCACTTGGGCAACTGAAGGAGAACTTGCTTCTGTCATTATTTAACACGAACTTTATTTCAAAATCCTTTGGCGGACCTAGCCAATTACCGATTTGACAACATGCGGGAAAAGGCACGAGACATTTTAATTCTCTAGAGGATTACCGATTTGTCCACCACTGGTTCAGCAGGGTTGAAGCGCCATAATAATGGGAGAAAGGTTTACATACACTTTATCAAACTGATGAAGTCGATTGCACAGGTTTATATACACTTGATCAAACTGATGAAGTCGAATGTACAGGTTTATGTACACTTGATTAAACTGATGAAGTCGATTGTACAGGTTTATTTACACTTTATTAAACTGATGAAGTCGATTGTACATGTTTATATACACTTAATTAAACTGATGAAGTCGATTGTACAGGTTTATATACACTTGATCAAACTGATGAAGACAAATGGACAGGTCTATATACACTTGATTATATTGACAAAGTAGATTGTACAGGTTTATATACACTTGATTAAACTGATGAAGTCCATTGTACATATAGATTCTCCTTCAGTTGCCCATGGGTTACGATATTTCTCCACTCTCGAGAATGGAGAAATATCGCAACCCACATGGGCAACTGAACGACAATTTGTTTCTCTCATTATTTAACACGAACTTTAATTCAAAATCCTTTGGCGGACCTAGCCAATTACCGATTTGACAACATGCGGGGAAAGGTACGAGACATTTTAATCCTCTAGAGGATTACCGATTTGTCCACCACTGGTTCAGCAGGGTTAAAACGCCGTAATAATTGGAGAAAGGTTTATATACACTTGATTAAACTGATGAAGTCGATTGTACATGTTTATATACACTTGATTAAACTGATGAAGTCGATTGTACATGTATATATACACTTGATTAAACTGATGAAGTCGATTGTACAGGTTTATATACTCTTGATTTAACTGATGAAATCGATTGTACATGTTTATTTACACTTTATTAAACTGATGAAGTCGATTGTACAGGTTTATATACACTTGATTAAACTGATGAAGTCGATTGTATAGGTATATATATACTTGATAACACTGATGAAGTCGATTGTACAGGTCTATATACACTTGTTTATACTGATGAAGTCGATTGTACAGGTTTATATATACTTGAGTAAACTGATGAAGTAGATTGTACAGGTTTATATACACTTGATTATACTGAAGAAGTCGATTGTACAGGTTTATATACACTTGATTAAACTGATGAAGTCTAATGGACAGGTTTATATACACTTGATTAAACTGACGAAGTCGATTGTACAGGTTTATATACACTTGATTAAACTGATGAAGTCTAATGGACAGGTTTATATACACTCCATTAAGCTGATGAAATCGATTGTACAGGTTTTATGCACTTGATTAAACTGACGAAGTCGATTGTACAGGTTTATATACACTTATCAAACTGATGAAATCGATTGTACAGGTTTATGTACACTTGATTAAACTGACGAAGTCCATTGTACAGGTTTATATACACTTGATTAAACTGATGAAGTCCATTGTACAGGTTTATATACACTTGATTAAACTGATGAAGTCCATTGTACATATAGATTCTGAAATGGTAATTCATCAAATGGATTAGTATCAATATTATGTCTGTATGGAGCTGAAATAGTAATTCATGAACTTGATTAGTATCAATATTATGTCTGTATGTAACTGAAATAGTAATTTGTCAACTCGATTAGTATCAATATTACGTCTATATGTAACTGAAATAGTAATTCATCAAATGGATTAGTATCACTATTATGTCTATATGTAACTGAAATAGTAATTCATCAGCTGGAATAATATGAATATTATGTCTTTATGTAACTGAAATAGTAATTCATCAACTGGATTACTATCAATAGTATGTCTGTATGTAACTGAAATAGTAATTCATCAACTCCATTAGTATCAATATTATGTCTGTATGTAACTGAAATTGTAATTCATCAGCTGGAATAATATGAATATTATGTCTTTATGTAGCTAAAATAGTAATTCATCAACTGGATTAGTATCAATAGTATGTCTGTATGTAACTGAGATAGTAATTTGTCAACTCCATTAGTATCAATATTACGTCTATATGTAACTGAAATAGTAATTCATCAACTGGATTAGTATCACTATTATGTCTATATGTAACTGAAATAGTAATTCATCAAATGGATTAGTATCACTATTATGTCTATATGTAACTGAAATAGTAATTCATCAGCTGGAATAATATGAATATTATGTCTATATGTACCTGAAATAGTAATTCATCAACTCGCTTAGTCTCAATATTATGTCTGTTTGTAACTGAAATAGTAATTCGTCAACTCCATTAGTATCAATATTACGTCTATATGCAACTGAAATAGTAATTTATCAAATGGATTAGTATCAATATTATGTCTGTATGTAACTGAAATAGTAATTCATCAACTCCATTAGTATCAATATTATGTCTGTATGTAACTGAAATAGTAATTCATCAACTCCATTAGTATCAATATTATGTCTGTATGTAACTGAAATAGTAATTCATCAACTCCATTAGTATCAATATTATGTCTGTATGTAACTGAAATTGTAATTCATGAACTCCATTAATATCAATATTATGTCTGTATGTAACTGAAATAGTAATTCATCAACTGGATTAATATCAATATTATGTCTGTATGTAACTGAAACTGTAATTCATGAACTCCATTAGTATCAATATTATGTCTGTATGTAACTGAAATTGTAATTCATGAACTCCATTAATATCAATATTATGTCTGTATGTAACTGAAATAGTAATTTGTCAACTCGATTAATATCAATATCACGTCTATATGTAACTGAAATAGTAATTCATCAAATGGATTAGTATCACTATTATGTCTATATGTAACTGAAATAGCAATTCATCAGCTGGAATAATATGAATATTATGTCTTTATTTAACTGAAATAGTAATTCATCAACTGGATTAGTATCAATAGTATGTCTGTATGTAACTGAAATAGTAATTCATCAACTCCATTAGTATCAATATTATGTCTGTATGTAACTGAAATAGCAATTTGTCAACTCCATTAGTATCAATATTACGTCTATATGTAACTGAAATAGTAATTCATCAACTCGCTTAGTCTCAATATTATGTCTGTATGTAACTGAAATTGTAATTCTTCAGCTGGAATAATATGAATATTATGTCTTTATGTAGCTAAAATAGTAATTCATCAACTGGATTAGTATCAATAGTATGTCTGTATGTAACTGAGATAGTAATTTGTCAACTCCATTAGTATCAATATTACGTCTATATGTAACTGAAATAGTAATTCATCAACTGGATTAGTATCACTATTGTGTCTATATGTAACTGAAATAGTAATTCATCAGCTGGAATAATATGAATATTATGTCTATATGTACCTGAAATAGTAATTCATCAACTCGCTTAGTCTCAATATTATGTCTGTTTGTAACTGAAATAGTAATTCGTCAACTCCATTAGTATCAATATTACGTCTATATGCAACTGAAATAGTAATTTATCAAAAGGATTAGTATCAATATTATGTCTGTATGTAACTGAAATAGTAATTCATCAACTCCATTAGTATCAATAGTATGTCTGTATGTAACTGAAATAGTAATTCATCAACTCCATTAATATCAATATTATGTCTGTATGTAACTGAAATAGTAATTCATCAACTGGATTAATATCAATATTATGTCTGTATGTAACTGAAATTGTAATTCATGAACTCCATTAGTATCAATATTATGTCTGTATGTAACTGAAATTGTAATTCATGAACTCCATTAATATCAATATTATGTCTGTATGTAACTGAAATTGTAATTCATGAACTCCATTAATATCAATATTATGTCTGTATGTAACTGAAATAGTAATTTGTCAACTCGATTAATATCAATATCACGTCTATATGTAACTGAAATAGTAATTCATCAAATGGATTAGTATCACTATTATGTCTATATGTAACTGAAATAGTAATTCATCAGCTGGAATAATATGAATATTATGTCTATATGTACCTGAAATAGTAATTCATCAACTCGCTTAGTCTCAATATTATGTCTGTTTGTAACTGAAATAGTAATTCGTCAACCCCATTAGTATCAATATTACGTCTATATGCAACTGAAATAGTAATTTATCAAATGGATTAGTATCAATATTATGTCTGTATGTAGCTGAAATAGTAATTCATCAACTCGATTAGTATCAATATTATGTCTGTATGTAGCTGAAATAGTATTTCATCAACTCGATTAGTATCAATATTATGTCTATATGTAACTGAAATAGTAATTCATCAAATGGATTAGTATCACTATTATGTCTATATGTAACTGAAATAGTAATTCATCAGCTGGAATAATATGAATATTATGTCTATATGTACCTGAAATAGTAATTCATCAACTCGCTTAGTCTCAATATTATGTCTGTTTGTAACTGAAATAGTAATTCGTCAACTCCATTAGTATCAATATTACGTCTATGTGCAATTGAAATAGTAATTTATCAAATGGATTAGTATCAATATTATGTCTGTAGTTTAGCTTAAACATATTTTATTTGCTCAAATGTGCAAAAAGGATAGGACACAAGTTAAACAAACTTATGAAGTCTTCTCCTATATACAATAAGTTACAACATTATTTGATAGAGCATGCATGTATATAAATATTTCTTACATTAATATGTGTAGATTGAACTAAAACAGAGAATGAAGAAAGGGATGAGAGAGAGGGATAGTGGTGGTGATGTGTGCGATTGTTGTTTTGGTGAACAACTAGACAATAAGAAACCTTTCAGACCTCTTTATATATTCAAACACATGCTTAAAAATAATTTCGTTCTGTTCATACGGGAGTGTAGGATTACCACAGGTCAAAAGTGTAAGGTCTAAAGCACAATAATTAGGTAGCCAGTTGAGATTTTGAAACAATGTATATCTTATATTTGAATAATGGGAACAATCGAAGAAGAAATGATAGGAGTCTTCGCGATTGGCACCACAACGACAAGACGGATCTGAGACTATATTTACTTGGAACAAATCGTAATTCAAAAAAGAAGCAAAACATCGAAGCTGGGTTAAAATAATATTCAGTTTTCGAGGTCCAATTTCGTAATGTTTAGGAACTTGGTTAATATCTTTCCGCTTTCTTAATTCAGCTTTAAATTTTGCAATAGAATCCACATTTCGAATTGATGGATCTAAGCTATTCAATTGACGTATAGTTGAAGGAATAAATGAATCATAAGTATTCGATAGTCTACAAAATGGCATTATAATATCACTTCCATTACGCAATGGATAAACGGTTGTACTTTGAATTGATGGTGGAATTAAGTCACAAAGATACATGGATGCATTATTATTTTGTATGTTATAAAACATTTGTAATTTTCTCCTTTTTCTTCTTTCTGCCAATGATTCCCAGCCTAATTCTTTATAAATTAAAATTGAACTAGCAAATATTGGAAGACTAGTAACGATTCTAGCAGCCTCAAGTTGCAAATGGTCAAGCTTATTAGAATTCCCTACCCCACAATTATCCCATACTTCACAAGCATATTCAAAAATTGGTCTGATATAAACTAAATATAATTTCTCTAGATTTTTCCGAGAAAGTTTATATTTTAACTTTCGAAGAACATTCAGGTGTTTGTAAATACTTAACAATATATTTTCGACATGTATATTCCATTTAGCATCGCTGCTAAATGTAACTCCCAAATGTTTGTGAGAATTTGTAATAGGAATAGTTCTTTCATTAAATGTAAAATTGAATTCTGGAATATCCGTATTTGAAAATAGCATAATTTCTGTTTTATCTGAGTTAAAAGTCATCAACCATTTCTTTGACCATTCATCCAGCTCTTTCAAATCGTGAGCAATCACAGTTTTTATCTGTAATTCATCACGGTTGGAATAGCTGAAGGAAGTGTCATCTGCGAAAAGTCGGGTAAGAGAGATTAACTTCTCAGCAATATCGTTGATATACATAATAAATAATAGAGGGCCTAGTACTGATCTTGGGGTACACCAGCTGAAACATTGCAAAGTGAAGAAGACGATTTGTTTATTAATACTCTCTGTTGTCGATCTTGCAGGTAACTAGAGAACCAATTTAATAAATTACTATCCACACCGTATGATTTAATTTTATGTATCAACCCTTTATGCCAAACTTTATCAAATGCTTTTGAAAAGTCACAGAATACAAAACAGCTAATTTCCTTTTTTTCTAGTGAATTTAAAATGCAGTTATACATTTCTAATAGTTGGTGTACTGTTGAATATTTTGGGAGAAAACCAGATTGATATTCATAAATTAACTTGTTTCTTTGTAGATGGTTATATACATATTTGTAGATAACTCGTTCCATTATTTTTCCAACACAACTTATGAGAGATATAGGTCTATAATTAGACAGTAATGACTTGTCACCTTTTTTAAAAATAGCAATCACATGTGCAATCTTCCAGCTGGTTGGATATTTACATTGTAGAAGAGATTTATTAAAAATTATTTGGAGAGGGGCTGCTATTTTTTCAGGACAGATTTTTAACATTTTGTGACTTATTATATCTGGCCCCGATGCCTTATTAGGATTTATTATTTTAATAATATCAACAATCTCCTCTGTGGTAATGACTATATCTCGTAGAAAATTATCGGTCTTAAGTTCAATATCTGGAAGAGGAACGTTCGCATCTTCCAATGAAGAAATAAAACTAAAATATTTATTTAGTAATTCGCACTTCTCGTCGTCTCCGTAAACTATCTCCTCTAGTCCTTCATCCTGAATTATATTTTGGAGAGGGGGTATATTACTACATCCTTTATTAGATTTAATTAACATCTTCATTATTTTCCAGTAAGTTTTGGGATTTGATATATTTCCTAAGATTATATTGTCTAAATTTTGTTCAAAATGTTCTTTAGCAATCTTTTTTAAGTTATTAACTCTATTTCTCTGTTTCTTGTATTTGTCGATATCTGATTGTTTGCTATATTTTTTTACTGTCTTACGAATACGGTCTCCTTTTCTAATTTCTCTTCTGAGTTCACTATTAAACCATGGTCGATCGCTATTACGTATTGTGACAATTTTGGTTGGAATGCACTCCCTTGCGACTCTGAGGAATGTCTCGGTGAAAGTATTACACATTTCATCAACATCCTGAGAGTCAGAAAGTAATGCATTCCAATCGACGGTATCTAGTTTGCTTGCAATTTTTTCATTGTCAGTTCGTTCATATAACCATACCTCCCTTTGAAATGATCTGGTTTGAAATTTAGGACATTCTATAAAAATGATTGATGCATCATGATCACTTATATCAGATGGGACTTTCAAAACATCCGAAAAAGAATAATGTATAGAATCGCTTATTATAATAGGGTCAAGCAGCGTACTGCTGTGTTCCGTAACTCTCGTGGGCTTTTCAATAACATTCGTCAAATTAAACAAATTCATTGTGTCAATCAATTTATTGTTATGAGAAGTAAATAAATCTGAGATCAGGTTACCTGTTAGTATTATGTTTTGATTAATCTGATAACCCATCCCTATAGCATGATTAAGTCGTGTCCAGTAGTCGGTGTCTGTCCATTCAGGTCTATATGTACTACATAATAAAAACGTCGTACCCTTAACTTGTATTTCTACACAGATGGATTCATCAATGTGATTTTCGAGTTCATTTTTACGGATAACTGAAATATAATCTTTGAAGTAAATCAGAAGACCCCCGCCTGCATTGTTTCGATCTTTACGGATTATATGTTTTGAGAAGGAATCAATCTCAATATCATTATTACTGATGTTTGGATGTACATGTGTTTCTGTTACAGCAATGATATCAAATTCGTCAGTGAAATTATTAAGAAAATCTAATTTGTTCCGCGCACTACGAATATTTATGTTACATATTGAAATGGAATTATCACTAACACTTGAATGATTTATTAATTCTGGACCTGGATTAACTTCAACGTTACCAATGATCAGGATATATTGTAATACAAACAACAGAAAAATAATGTCTATATTAGGATTTAGGCTTTGAAGTAGAGAGAGCGAGACGACGAGAAATGTACATCGAAAATTAGTAAGTAGTATTTCTTGATAAGAATAAACAGGAAAATTAAACTTAAAAGGTCGACGGTTTCCTTTTATGCGTATATGAAATAGTCCGATGGCTGCCCTGTAGTCTTCTATACTATTACCCATTAGGGTTTAATATTATACAATTCATTTTACAGGAACAGATCACCGAGTAATTTACAACTTGAACACCACGTGCACACACATCATCACATAATTGGATACATAATTTGAAAGAGAAAGATAGAGAAGGAAAACAAATAAACAGATTTATAAAAATAATAAACATTAAACAAAAAACCATTTTCAAAAGTGAGGTACAAATGAAATTTATACAGAAATGGGGATTTATTCCATAATTACAGTTTAAAATGGGAAGAAAATGTCATTCGGGTAAACTGCTACAATTTATATCAGAAAAAAAAAATCAAATCAATAATAATACAAAAAAAATGGAATTTTTGCAGGAAACTCAAGTCTTGGTTAAAATTGAGAATTGTCTTATCGTCAGTTTGAGTTATAATTATAATACAATTATCATATTGTTGTTATAGTATAAAAACCTCATTCTATGAAAATGACTTGACAATTTTACATATAAACCTTGGAGTGATAAGACATCAGTCTTAAGTGGCGAGATCGAGCATGATTGAGACAACATGAAGTGTTTTTTCCCTCTGCAGAGTTTCATGGAATTTGGATAGTTTTACTTATGTCTCGGAAATACTTTTTTCGCAAAACGTGAATATTTGCTTTATAATATCAGAATTTGTTTGAACTTTAACGTTTGGGAGTTCCCAGCGCCCTAATTTTATTTTGAACTTTTGAATTCTTGACAAAGAAAGACATTTTGTTTTCATTGTGACCTGCCTTGACTTATCCTGGGGCCAATTAACACAGTGTGAACAGTTCATAACATCCTGAATGAAATTGGACTTTGGACCCGTAGTAAAATCGGCGGATTATAGTAAATGTGACCTATTGACTTTATTGTAGTCGATAACCAGAACGAGAAACATGTCACTGAATGAAACGTCCAACCTGATTGCACAGAGTCGTAAAATCATTGAATCTGGTCAAGATGATACTACTAACTCAAATACTCTGTTAAACATCATACTACAAATTGTAACTAGCATTGATACTAGAGTGCAGAGAATGGAAACTAACATAGAAAAACGTATTGATGACTTAAATCAGTCTATGCTTTCTGTATCATCAAGGTTAGAACTTTAGAGAACCGCTCAAGCGAGTTGAAAGCTAAGATAACCGAATGCGAATCTAGCTGCCAGGGTGTAAGTAATCTGTTTGATCAAGTTGAGAAACAATGTAAAACAAACACTAGAAATATCATACACTTTGATAGCAGAATAAAAAAGCTAGAAGAAAAACCCGTTGTCCAACCAGTTATTCAACCAGTCGTCGAATCAGAAGAGATCAAATCATTAAAAGAAAGCGTACTTGATCTCAAATGCCGCTCAATGAAAAACAATTTAATTTTTACCGGGTTGAATAGAGTCCAAAATGAAGATACAGAGGATCTATTGCGCGGATTCTTACACCATGAACTCGAAATCAATTATCGAATAGAATTTGGGAATGTTCATCGATTTAAAACAAGGAGTGGAGACAACAGAAGGCCCCCTATAGTAGCTAGATTTTTATACCATAGTGACCTCAGATTTGTATTGAAAAACGCAAACAAACTGAGAGGCAAACCATTTGGAATTAGAGAACAATTTCCGTTTGAAATTGAACAAAGACGAAGAATCTTATATCCGATCATAAAAGACGCAAAACGAACAAACCAGCAAGTAACATTAGTTCGAGATAGACTCTATATAAATAATGAGCTATATGTCGTCCCCCGTACAGGTGTAATACCAGCAGACGAAGACTACGAAAATACAACACCTATAAGATCTACGGGTACGGAAGCGGCACACCATCAGACTTTACCGAAAGCGTCTCCTAACAGTGAAAAGCCACCTAGTAAACGTCAGCGAAAGGGTTCGTCACCTAAACAAGGACATACAAACTCTGTTGGTTATTCATAGGGGTGCCCAGGAGATGTACTCATAAAT
This sequence comes from Bathymodiolus brooksi, assembly GCA_963680875.1. NCBI lineage: Eukaryota > Metazoa > Mollusca > Bivalvia > Mytilida > Modiolidae > Bathymodiolus > Bathymodiolus brooksi. The sequence goes on from OY804582.1 coordinate 62,175,191, forward strand.
AATGATTTAACAGTACACAACTCTGATCATTGTAATTTCTATTGTGACTTTAATGATAAATCAGTATCAAACTTATGTACATGTATTGAAATTGATAAATATATAAAATGTTCTTGTATTGTAACAGATAAATGTGAGTCAATTGTAATGACTGATTGTGAAATCGACAACAATGATACCAAATTAATGCAATTGTCAAATGATTTAAACAGTTACTGTGTTAATGAAAGTATAAATAGCGACAATACTGACTTAGTTGATTTAGATAATAAATGTTTGAATGGAGGTTTTAATAGTGATCACATTGACATCGGCGATTTAAATAATAAATGTTTAAATGAAAGTATTTTCAATAATGATAAGACTGATTTTGACTATTTAAATTATAAATGTTTGAATGAAAGCATATATAGTGACAATAATGATTTAGTAGAGTTAAATAATAAATGTTTAAATGAAAGTATTCTCAATTGTGATACGACTAATTTTGAGTTTAGTATTTTAAATAATAAATGTTTGAGTAAAAGTGTAAATAGTGACAACACTGATTTCAGTGATCTAAATAATAACTGTTTTAATGAAAGTATATATAGTGATAACATTGATTTTGGTGAATGTTCGAATGAAAGTGTAAATAGTGACAACACTGATCCCGATTTAAATAAATGTTTAGAGAACGATTCTAAAGCTGACATGTTTAACATCTTGGCTCTGAATTGTTGTGGACTCAAAAATAAATTGCAATATCCGGAATTTCAGGAACTTTTGAGTGCTAATGATATTATATGCTTAGTCGAATCAAAGACCGATGATACTGACGAAATTTTCCTGCCAGGTTATATTTTTAAAATGAAAAATAAAAAAACATTTGCCTGTCGAAAGTCTGGTGGAATAGTATTAGGTCACAGAGAAAAGTTTGAGGGTGATATAGAAGTAATTGAAACTGAAAATAAGTTTGTATTGTGGTGCAAAATATCATCAAAATTCATGAAACTAAACTCTGATCTGTTATTAGGTATAGTGTATATTCCACCAGAATACTCTCGTTATTCATCCCCTGACGCATTTAGTCAAATTGAAAACGAATACTTAGAATTTACTGAAAAATTTTAAAATATTTGTCTAATCGGGGACTTTAATGCAAGAACAGCAGAGGATGACGAATTTATTACATTAGATGAAAATACTCTCTTTGAAACCTTTGATGGTTTCATTGAAAATGCCCCAAATGTGCTACAGCAGTTAAATTTACCTTTAAAACGAAACAATGTGGACAAAGGTAAAAACCCCTATGGCAATCTTTTACTTAATTTATGTAGGGGGAATGATTTGTTTATTGTAAATGGAAGAATAGGTGACAATAAAGAAGGTAATTTGACATGTCGAAATGCAAGCGTAGTAGATTATACTATCTGTAACTCAGAAGTTTTAAAAAACATTGTAAATATGAGTATTTTAGATTTTTCAAGGCTATTTTCCGATGTCCATTCACCGTTTCGTGTTAGCATTAATCCGTCTCAACCGATTAGGGAAGAAAAAACAGATTCAACAAATAATCAAAGTTTTAAAAACTTACAAAATATTAAAAAATGGAATCCGTTAAAGGCCCAAGAGTTCATAGAAAGCATAAATGTCAACAATTTCAATGATCTTTCTGAAAAGCTCAATAATATTAATCCGGAAGAAATAAACCAGGATTTCATTAACACTTGCACTTCAGATTTATGCCACTTATTTATTTCGGCAGCAAAGAATACATTTGGAACTCGTTCCGTCTACAAGGGAAAACCAAATAGAGGAAAGGGGGATAAACCGTGGTTCAATTTAGATTGCAAATTTGCGCGACAAAATTACCGAAAATTAAAACGAAAGAAAAAATTATACCCTTGGCAAATTACATCTGAAGAAGTAAATAACGCTGAAAAACACTATAAAAAAACATTAGACAGCAATCTGAAAAAACACCGGAAGGAAATGTCTAGGCGTATGAAAACTTTACGAAAAAATGATCCGAAAGAATATTGGAAAATTTTAAATACTGGAAAGTCTACTAAACAACCCGATATTGAATTTAAAGAACTTTTTAATTTCTTCAAAGACTTGAATACTTTAAAGGAAACCAATGAACCGGAAAACACATTGAACTTTGATCCAACAATCACAGCCGAATTAAATGAAAATATAAATTCTCCCATTACGAAAGATGAAATCTTTAAAGGGATAAAAAACCTTAAAAACAATAAAGCCTTTGGCGATGACCAAGTTATCAATGAATATATGAAAACTACTAGTAACCAGTTTGTTGATATTTACGAAAAGCTTTTTAATTTAATTTTTGACACCGGGATTATTCCGGAAAGCTGGTTATTAGGAACTATAAAACCTTTTTATAAAAATAAAGGTAACAAAAATGACCCCAAAAATTATCGACCGATAACAATTCTCAGCTGTTTGGGTAAACTGTTCACTGCAATCTTAAATAATAGATTAAATACTTATTCAGAAAGTTTCTTATTGTTGAATGAAAATCAATGTGGTTTCCGTAAAGGCTATTCTACTTTAGATTGTATATATAGTATTCATGCCTTTTTTGAGATAATAAAAAAAAAAAAAATAAAAAATGTACTGCGCATTCGTAGACTTCGAAAAAGCATTCGACAATATTTGGAGGGTAGCATTGTGGTATAAGTTGTTATTAAATAAAATAAATGGAAAATTGTATAATTTCATAGTAAATATGTATAATAGTATTAAATCATGTATTGTTTATAATGATAACAAGTCAGATTTCTTTTCAAGTGAAGTGGGCGTTAGACAAGGAGGACTCTTGTCCCCTTTCTTATTTGCAGTATTTTTAAATGACCTTGAACAGTTTATGGAAGACAAGAATATTACAGGTTTAGAAAGTATTTCTAGCGAACTAGAAGCACAATTGGAAATATATTTAAAAATGTTCGCCCTTTTATACGCAGATGACACTGTTCTAATGTCAGAGACTTCTGACGGATTACAAACTTTACTAAATAATTTTTATGAATACAGTAAATTGTGGAAACTTAAAGTAAACATTGACAAAACAAAAATTATGGTTTTTTCCACGAGCCGAACTGCAGAAAATGTACACTTCCTGTATAATGAAAAAGAAATTGAAACTGTGACCGAATTTAATTATTTAGGTGTTACTTTTACAAAAAATGGAAAGTTTAAATTAGCAAAACAAAAAAATATTGAAAAAGCTACAAAAGCCATGTATGAAGTTATCAGAAGGGGAAAAAGACATAATCTATCAATCGAATGCTTGTTAGATTTATTTAACAAAATTGTAAAACCTATATTACTATATGGCTGTGAAGTTTGGGGATTTAGTGATAATTATGTAATTGAAAAAACTCATTTGAAATTCTGCAAATTAATACTTCACTTGAAGCAAAGCACGCCAAATTTTATGAAATACGGCGAACTTGGTCGCTTTCCACTTTACATAGATATAAAAACTAGAGTAATATCTTATTGGTGCAAATTACTTACTGGAAAAGCTTCCAAGCTGTCGGCTATATCTTATAAACTTTTGCATAGTTTTTTTTGTAATGGAAATATATCTGCCCCTTGGGTAAAATTTGCAAAAGATATATTGGATAACTGTGGCTTATCAAATGTATGGACATTTCAGAATATAAACTTTAATACTGAGTGGGTGATCGCTTATGTGAAATTACGTCTCCGAGATCATTTTTTTACAAGAATGGAATAGCAATTTAGAAAATTCCCCAAAGGCATTGAACTATAGACTTTATAAACAAATATTCGAATTTGAAAACTATTTTAATATTTTAGAAAATAAAGACATTTTCACTTTTTGCAAATTTAGAACCACCAATACAAAATTACCCATAGAAACTGGAAGATGGAATAATATCGCAAGGGAAAATAGAAAATGTCAACTCTGTCAAGAAAATCAAATTGGGGACGAATTTCATTATATAATGCGATGCAGTTATTTCCATGACAAAAGAGAATCATGCATTGAAAAGCGGTACTTACCTAGAATTAATGTTTTGAAATTTAAAGAAATAATAAGTAGTAAAACACAATCAAAATTAAGGAAACTCTGTCAGTTGATCAGAAACATTAATTCTAGTTTACTACCTCCTGGGTAATTACTATTGTTATTAATGTATTTATTGTATTTATTTATTTTCTGTATATATTGTATATATTGTATCTCTATACAAATGTATTACGATGGTTTATGAGAATAAAGATTGTTGAGCTTGTTGAGCATCATAAAGCTTAAACAAACATTATATAACATCAACAGAAACTCAAAATTACACAAATTAACATTTTTGGAACAAAATAATTAACCAGTAAATACACAAGCAATAATAAACTAATTTCAAATGAAACATATTTATAAAAAATAATGAAACAAGCTGACAGGTAAATTGTTCTACTGTAACAGTATATATAGAAAAAAGAAATCCGATCAATTCTGGCATATGTAACTACAGCTATCTTCATAATGGAAAAGTATAATTTTTTATAAATTCATCAATTAAGAAAAAAAAAATTATAAAGAGATTTATATAGTTTCGTTTTTTTTTTATAGAATGTATCAACGATTGCGTTTCCCTTTAGGAGTAGCTAGATTTAAAGTACGATTTGAGAACTTCCCTAAATGTAACAATTTCTATTGGCTAAGTATGATGTCCTTGATATTTATTGAGGCCATCATATGGTATTAAAGGAGAAGAAGAAAAAATATGCCTATTTCAAAACACTTCACCAGAAATCTTCTATTTTACACAAGAGACCTGTCCGTATTTACGAATTTCAGTATGTACATCAACAATAATAGTTAATAATATATATGTGAAAAATATTAGTAACAGTTTTTCAACATAAATGTAAATGTATAACCAGTAATAATAATAAAAACAATCAATAAATCAGAGACATTTATCATTTTAGCATATGACATCTGGTTACCTCTATAATTGGAGGGTGCATCAATCAAATTTATATAATCTTGTTATCTAAGAATATATCAACAAAAGTATATATCTTAAGGGGCAGTGGGTTGATTGTACACCTTTGAGAAAGTCCCTATACTGTCTCATTAGACATGTATACATAATTTCTATTGGGCAGGTAGTATTTACTGGGGCCATACTGGGCATTGTACATACATATACAAATGTGTATAAGTATAAAGCTTGTCAGCCACTTGCGGCTGGTCGGTGGATTTCTCCAGATACTCCGGCTTCCTCCACCAATTAACTGACATCCACGATACAACTGAACTATTGTCGAAAGTGGTGATAAACACAACAACCCCATATATACATGTATATACTACATACAATGCTCATATAACTAAGCACATTATCAGAAGTCTTATGTTTTCACAAGAAGCATATGCGAATTTATTAATTATGGTTTTTTTAGACCATAAGACCGACATTTCTTGACCAGACTTTCCACTGTAATATATTGGATATTAACATGATTGTAAGAGAGCGAGAGAAAAAAAAATGGGCATTACACAAGTGATGATTGTTTTACAGTGACAATTTAACATAATAAAAAAAAGAACCACACACAAACACACAAACACAATTAAACGCTAGTCCTGGTTATGATCGGTTGGATCAGAGTCTAAACGACAGATTCAGTTTCGGGACGCGGATGCTCAGGGCTCCTAGCTAAGACAGGTGGACTATCTTGACTATTTCGCATGGATTGACGATGAGACCTACACTCGAGAGATGCAATGTCATCAAAGTTTGTGACTATTTCCTTTCTGCTGGTTTCAGTCCTTTTCACAAATATGCGTCCATCGGATGTCCAGTAAGCTGCGATTTGTTTGTCAAATTTTAATTGTGATAGTCTCTTGGTAAGATTTGTTCGGTAAGGTGTTAGGTTTTCTGTGATAAATATTCCATCAGGGTTGGCACGGAGAGATTTCTTGTTAGTGTAGACTAGATTTCTGGTGCGGTATGAAAGAAAGCGGACTATTACTTGACACTTTCCTGATTTGGCCCTCCCAATGACATGACTTCTTCCAATGTCATTAATGGTCAAGTTCACACCCGGCAAGTTATTACAAATATCCAAAATCAAATCGTCGGTGTTTACTGGATGAATGATTCGACCCCGTTCGTTGACTGGTACTTTGATGTTATGAAAGCGCAAACTAGTTCGGCGGGAGTATTGCTCCTGGCTTTCTAATCGAATTTCCAACTCGCTCATTTTTTTGTAGAGTGATTCTAGTTCAGCACCGTGTTCGTCTATTGCTAGTGACTGATCTTTAACGGTTCTCTCTAATGTGTTGATTTGGATGAATTGTTTACATATTTTTGCTCGTGGTTTTCAATCGTTTTTTCCTGCTTATGGACTATTTCTTTTAATGGGTTAATATGAGTCTCAACGCAAGCCTGAATTTCCTATTCTATTAACGTAGAAATAGTTTCGCCAATTTTTTCGGATAGTACAGGAATTATTTTATTAAGGACATCAGGACTTGTAAGAGACTCAAGAACTTTGTCTGTAATGTTTTTTCTTGATACAGGGGTCTTCTTGTTGGTGCCAAGATCACTTAGATCACCGACAGAATTCCGACGCCGTATTTGTCGTAAAGTTTGTTTTTGAGTGGCTGGCAAAGTATCAGGGCTGTCTGGATTTGACCTTTTATCAGAGGAACGAGTTATTGATACATTAGGCTGAGAACTGGTATTTAAAATTTCAAACTTGTTGTCATTGTTTACATCTGTGGGGGCGGCCATGTCACCTTCCATTTTGACTTCTGGTCAGTGAGTTGTTGACAATGTTTACAATTGTAATAAAGTCCTTTATATTGCCTAAAACACTATTTGCAGCACCAATATACATGTATATGTAATATTAAGTAGTGTAACAGTCTGACAGGTTTTGACATTCTATGTTGTAGTTATCCATCATAATCTCCCCATTTTTCAGAGAGCTCAATTACACGTACATTACTGACGCATGCTGGTCATCTGTATGTTGCTGAAATAGTAATTCATCAACTCGATTAGTATCAATATTATGTCTGTATGTAGCTGAAATAGTAATTCATCAACTCGATTAGTATCAATATTATGTCTATATGTAACTGAAATAGTAATTCATCAAATGGATTAGTATCAATATTATGTCTATATGTAACTGAAATAGTAATTCATCAGCTGGAATAATATGAATATTATGTCTATATGTACCTGAAATAGTAATTCATCAACTCGCTTAGTCTCAATATTATGTCTGTTTGTAACTGAAATAGTAATTCGTCAACTCCATTAGTATCAATATTACGTCTATATGCAATTGAAATAGTAATTTATCAAATGGATTAGTATCAATATTATGTCTGTATGTAGCTGAAATAGTAATTCATCAACTCCATTAGTATCAATATTATGTCTGTATGTAACTGAAATAGTAATTCATCAACTCGATTAGTATCAATATTATGTCTGTATGTAGCTGAAATAGTAATTCATCAACTCGATTAGTATCAATATTATGTCTGTGTGTAGCTGAAATAGTAATTCATCAACTCGATTAGTATCAATATTATGTCTATATGTAACTGAAATAGTAATTCATCAAATGGATTAGTATCAATATTATGTCTATATGTAACTGAAATAGTAATTCATCAGCTGGAATAATATGAATATTATGTCTATATGTACCTGAAATAGTAATTCATCAACTCGCTTAGTCTCAATATTATGTCTGTTTGTAACTGAAATAGTAATTCGTCAACTCCATTAGTATCAATATTACGTCTATATGCAACTGAAATAGTAATTTATCAAATGGATTAGTATCAATATTATGTCTGTATGTAGCTGAAATAGTAATTCATCAACTCCATTAGTATCAATATTATGTCTGTATGTAACTGAAATAGTAATTCATCAACTCGATTAGTATCAATATTATGTCTGTATGTAGCTGAAATAGTAATTCATCAACTCGATTAGTATCAATTTTTATGTCTGTATGTAGCTGAAATAGTAATTCATCAACTCCATTAATATCAATATTATGTCTGTATATGTATCACAATCTGCACTGAAAAATTGTAAAAAGAAATAAATCAAAATAAGCAAAACAAGAAAAACATATATACATACATTGTTCATATTCATCTATAACAGGCTTGTGATTTTGACTTTTTTTCAACAACAAAACCCACAGAAGATAAAGTACTTCAAACTATGCATACATTTATTTTCAGACAAGAAAGAAAATAAACAAGCTTGATATAGGTGAAATATCTTAAATGGTAATGGGAATAAAATAATATAATGTAATATTTCATCCGAGTTGTGTAACCAAATTGAGTACACCCTTTGTTAATCACATGGAACGTCCGCATGCGTTTACAGAATGAACTATGGATTATAATAGATCGTTATATTTGTTCTATACGAGTGTTAATGGACATTTGAAGATGCGTATTTCCGTTAAGGATGTTCTTAAATATTGAACATTACACGAATGTTTACAACAGGACCTTAAAAAAGACAATGAACAAGTTGGATAATCGTTAAATTTACGCCATACACATAATTGTTTCAAACTAGTGTGAATGGGGACTTCTACGATTAGCTATGCTCTATATATATTCAGCCACTTCTGATGAGGTCGTTGATATCGTGCTCAATATTAATAATTGTTTTTTGCGAAAATTCTTCCATCTCTCGTTCAAAAGGAATTGAAGAGTCGACTTCTCCTGGCTTAATTTAGCTTTTGTACCAAATATTGACGATGACGGGTCAGATCCTCAGTTATCACGATTTTGTCGGGGTTATTTCTCAAAACTGCTTTTGTTACTGTAGACTTTATAACATTTGCATTTGTAACATTTCCAATTATAAATTAAAGCTCAACACCAAGGTGATCCATGGAAACCTTGAGAACTAAGCAGGCAGTGTCTTGTATATTATCAAGCTTCATGGGTACATTATGGAAGCGGAGAGAGTTTGTTCTCCCATATTGTTGAACAGATTCTAATTGTTTTCCTAATGTATCTATTCTACTGCTCATCATTCTGTTAGAGTCACTAAGCTCTTCATTTGATTCTTTTAAGTTATTTATTTCTTCATCTTGTCTTTTGACTTTTGTTTCAAGAGTAGACACATAATTTTTCATGGCATCATCAAGACTGTTTTTATCAGCACTTGCAATTATAGGACCAATAGATTCAATAAAGCGTGGACTAATTACCATTTGCTGTATTATTTCAGCTAAGTTGACTGACTGATCCTCTGTGGTTTGAAATATAACTGATGTATGGCCATTTTGACTGGTGCCACCAGTGGTAGGTGCATCACTTTTGGAGTCGGATATTGACAGATTATTCATATTGTTTGTATCTAAGTCTGACTCTAATGTGTATTTGCGGAATCGTTTTGGTTCGGGTGTCACATTGCCGTGGTCGTTGTTATTACTCATTGTAGTTTGTAAATTGTTTGTTTATGCTCATGTTCCACCATATTTGTTGTTTATGTATGATCGTTTACTCACAACTTGTACTCTATGATACAACAACACTGTCAATATCGCAAATATTTAATACATTTTCCACCTACTAGTTTATAAACCTATCAAGACAATCCAAATCTGAGTACAGATATAACACATAATGATGATTTTTTGGAGAAAAAGTACGGAGCTGTTTATCTACACCTTTTTACTTGTCACCATTTTCCATTATCCTCTAAACAGTTAAATATACAATATATGCATAATGTCAGAAAAAAAAATATTTGTACAAAAACTAGAGGCTCACCTTTCATTCTGCTTTGAGGAAACTTTATACAGAACCTTCCATAGGTGCTTCCCACCAAATGTCGGTTCATTTTGGCAAAGCAGTTTCAGAGAAGAAGATTTTTAGAAATCGACCAATCTATAACAAGAATTTCCTGTGGCAGCCATGTTTGTTAATGGATCAAATCGAAATGAGCAATCTCTATAGAGGACCTTCCATAGATGCTTCTTACCAAGTCTCCTATCATTTGACCAAGCGCTTTAAGAGGAAAAGCTGTTTTAGAAATCGACCAATAAGAAACAAGAATTGCCTATGACGGCCATGTTTGTTAACGGATCAAAATGGAATGAGCAATTCCCATAGAGGACCTTCCATAGATGCTTCCTACCACGTTTCCGTCCATTTGGCCAAGATGTCTCAGAGTAGAAGTTTTTAGAAATCGACCAATCAGAAACAAGAATTGCCTGTGGCGGCCATGTTTGTTAATGGATCGGGACTAAATGAGCAACATTTAGAGAAAACATTCCATAGATGTTTCCTACCAAGTTTCGGTTCATTTGGCAAAGCGGTTTCAGAGGAGAATATTTTTTTAGAAATCAACCAATCAGTTTGTTAAAAGATCAGGAAGAAATTAGCACCCGTAGCAGAGGTCTTTCCATAGATGCTTCCTACCAAGTTTCGATTCATTTGGCCAAACGGTATCCAGAGGAAAAGAATCTAAAAAATCAGCCAATCAGAAACAAGAATCGCCTGTGGCGGCCATGTTTGCTAACAGATCGGGACGGGATGAGTAATCTTTATAGAAGACCTTCTATATATCCTTCCTACCAAGTTTCGGATCATTTGGACAAGTGGTTTCAGAGGAGATTTTGCATTTGCAATACCAACTCTGATTGAGTGCCAAGAATCCTGCTGTTAAAATTTCAGGAAGATCAGACAAGTAGAACAAAAGTTATCATATAAAAACCATTGCATCTTTAATTGAATAATTTAACTACATCTCATTAAATCTATACCTCTAAGGGCTGATCTTTTCATGTACCTCATAAGACCATTTAGGGTCTTGTAGAATCACATGCATGCCAATCTCAAGGTGGTCAAGAAATTATTCTGAAATGAAGCCAAAATCATCTACATGTTTTATTTGAGTGAGTGATTGCTATTTAATGAAATGTAAGAAATTATTCAGCTATATCATGACGAGAACAAGTTACATTTGGATGAGATGATGTTCACTTTACGTCTAAGAACAACACGCTTAGATGATGTTCACTTTAAGTCTTAGAACAACACGCTTAGATGATGTTCACGTTACGTCTTAGAACAAAACGCTTAGATGATGTTCACTTTACGTCTTAGAACAACTCGCTTAGAAGATGTTCACTTTACGTCTTAGCACAACACGCTTAGATGATGTTCACATTACGTCTTAGTACAACACGCTTAGATGATGTTCACGTTACGTCTTAGAACAACACGCTTAGATGATGTTCACTTTACGTCTTAGAACAACTCGCTTAGAAGATGTTCACTTTACGTCTTAGCACAACACGCTTAGATGATGTTCACTTTACGTCTTAGAACAACACGCTTAGATGATGTTCACGTTACGTCTTAGAACAACAGGCTTAGATGATGTTCACTTTACGACTGAGAACAACACGCTTAAATGATGTTCACTTTACGTCTTAGAACAACCCATTTTGATGATGTTCACTTTCCGTCTTAGAACAACACGCTTAGATGATGTTGACTTTACGTCTGAGAACACCACGCTTAGATGATGTTCACTTTACGTCTTAGAACAACATGCTTAGATGATGATCACTTTACGTCTTAGAACAACACACTTAGATGATGTTCACTGTACGTCTTAGAACAACACGCTTAGATGATGTTCACATTACGTCTTAGTACAACACGCTTAGATGATGTTCACGTTACGTCTTAGAACAACACGCTTAGATGATGTTCACTTTACGTCTTAGAACAACTCGCTTAGAAGATGTTCACTTTACGTCTTAGCACAACACGCTTAGATGATGTTCACTTTATGTCTTAGGACAACACGCTTAGATGTTGTTCACGTTATCTCTTAGGACAACACGTTTAGATGATGTTCACTTTACGTCTTAGAACAACACGCTTAGATGATGTTCACGTTACGTCTTAGAACAACAGGCTTAGTTGATGTTCACTTTACGACTGAGAACAACACGCTTAAATGATGTTCACTTTACGTCTTAGAACAACCCATTTTGATGATGTTCACTTTACGTCTTAGAACAACACGCTTAGATGATGTTGACTTTACGTCTGAGAACAACACGCTTAGATGATGTTCACTTTACGTCTTAGAACAACATGCTTAGATGATGATCACTTTACGTCTTAGAACAACACACTTAGATGATGTTCACTGTACGTCTTAGAACAACACGCTTAGATGATGTTCACTTTATGTCCTAGAACAACACGCTTAGATGATGTTCACTTTACATCTTAGAACAACACGCTTAGATGATGTTCACTTTACATCTTAGAACAATAGGCTGAGATGATGTTCACTTTACTTCTTAGAACAACACGCTTAGATGATGTTCACTTTACATCTTAGAACAACAGGCTGAGATGATGTTCACTTTACGCCTTAGAACAACACGCTTAGATGATGTTCACGCTACGTCTTAGAACAACACGCTTAGATGATGTTCACGTTACGTCTTAGAACAACCTGCTTAGATGATCTTCACTTTACGTCTTAGAACAACACGCTTAGATGTTGTTCACTTTACGTCTTAGAACAACACGCTTAGATGATGTTCACGTTACGTCTTAGAACAACACGCTTAGATGATGTTCACTTTAAGACTTAGAACAACAAGCTTAGTTGATGTTCACTTTACGTCTTAGAACAACACGCTTAGATGATGTTCACTTTACGTCTTATAACAACACGGTTAGATGATGTTCACGTTACGTCTTAGAACAACACGCTTAAATGATGTTCACGTTACGTCTTAGAACAACACGCTTAGATGATGTTCACGTTACGTCTTAGAACAACACGCTTAGATGATGTTCACTTTATGTCTTAGAACAACAGGCTTAGATGATGTTCACTTTACGTTTTAGAACAACACGCTTTGATGATGTTCACGCTGCGTCTTAGAACAACACGCTTAGATGATGTTCACGTTGCGTCTTAGAACAACACGCTTAGATAATGTTCCCGTTACGTCTTAGAACAACACGCTTAGATGATGTTCACCTTACGTCTTAGAACAACACGCTTAGATGATGTTCACTTTACGTCTTAGAACAACACGCTTAGATGATGTTCACTTTACGTCTTAGAACAACACGCTTAGATGATGTTCACATTACGTCTTAGAACAACACGCTTAGATGATGTTCACTTTACGTCTTAGAACAACACGTTTAGATGATGTTCACGTTACGTCTAGAACAACACGCTTAGATGATGTTCTCTTTACGTCTTAGAACAACACGCTTAGATGATATTCACTTTACGTCTTAGAACAACACGCTTAGATTATATTCATTTTACATCTTAGAACAACACGCTTAGATGATGTTCACTTTACATCTTAGAACAACAGGCTGAGATGATGTTCACTTTACTTCTTAGAACAACACTCTTAGATGATGTTCACTTTACGTCTTAGAACAACAGGCTGAGATGATGTTCACTTTACGCCTTAGAACAACACGCTTAGATGATGTTCACGTTACGTCTTAGAACAACACGCTTAGATGATGTTCACGCTACGTCTTAGAACAACACGCTTAGATGATGTTCACGTTACGTCTAAGAACAACCTGCTTAGATGATCTTCACTTTACGTCTTAGAACAACACGTTTAGATGTTGTTCACGTTACGTCTTAGAACAACACGCTTAGATGATGTTCACGTTACGTCTTAGAACACCACGCTTAGATGATGTTCACTTTAAGTCTTAGAACAACACGCTTAGATGATGTTCACGTTACGTCTTAGAACAACACGCTTAGATGATGTTCACTTTACGTTTTAGAACAACACGCTTAGGTGATGTTCACGCTGCGTCTTAGAAAAACACGCTTAGATGATGTTCACGTTACGTCTTAGAACAACACGCTTAGATAATGTTCACGTTACGTCTTAGAACAACACGCTTAGATGATGTTCACTTTACGTCTTAGAACAACACGCTTAGATGATGTTCACTGTACGTCTGAGAACAACACGCTTAGATGATGTTCACGCTGCGTCTTAGAACAACACGCTTAGATGATGTTCACGTTACGTCTTAGAACAACAAGCTTAGATGATGTTCACATTACGTCTTAGAACAACACGCTTAGATGATGTTCACTTTATGTCTTAGAACAACACGTTTAGATGATGGTCACTTTACGTCTTAGAACAACATGCTTAGATGATGTTCACGTTACGTCTAGAACAACACGCTTAGATGATGTTCTCTTTACGTCTTAGAACAACACGCTTAGATAATGTTCACTTTACGTCTTAGAACAACACGCTTAGATTATATTCATTTTACATCTTAGAACAACACGCTTAGATGATGTTCACTTTACGTCTTAGAACAACACGCTTAGATGATGTTCACGTTAGGTCTTAGAACAACACGCTTAGATGATGTTCACTTTAAGTCTTAGAACAACAAGCTTAGATGATGTTCACTTTACGTCTTAGAACAACACGCTTAGATGATGTTCACTTTACGTCTTAGAACAACACGCTTAGATTATATTCATTTTACATCTTAGAACAACACGCTTAGATGATGTTCACTTTACGTCTTAGAACAACACGCTTAGATGATGTTCAAGTTAGGTCTTAGAACAACACGCTTAGATGATGTTCACTTTAAGTCTTAGAACAACAAGCTTAGATGATGTTCACTTTACGTCTTAGAACAACACGTTCAGATGATGTTCACGTTACGTCTTGAACAACACGCTTAGATGATGTTCTCATTACGTCTTAGAACAACACTCTTAGATGATGTTCACTTTACGTCTTAGAACAACACGCTTAGATTATATTCATTTTACATCTTAGTACAACACGCTTAGATGATGTTCACTTTACATCTTAGAACAACAGGCTGAGATAATGGTCACTTTACGCCTTAGAACAACACGCTTAGATGATGTTCACGTTACGTCTTAGAACAACACGCTTAGATGATGTTCACGCTACGTCTTAGAACAACACGCTTAGATGATGTTCACTTTACGTCTTAGAACAACTCGCTTAGAAGATGTTCACTTTACGTCTTAGCACAACACGCTTAGATGATGTTCACTTTATGTCTTAGGACAACACGCTTAGATGTTGTTCACGTTATCTCTTAGGACAACACGTTTAGATGATGTTCACTTTACGTCTTAGAACAACACGCTTAGATGATGTTCACGTTACGTCTTAGAACAACAGGCTTAGTTGATGTTCACTTTACGACTGAGAACAACACGCTTAAATGATGTTCACTTTACGTCTTAGAACAACCCATTTTGATGATGTTCACTTTACGTCTTAGAACAACACGCTTAGATGATGTTGACTTTACGTCTGAGAACAACACGCTTAGATGATGTTCACTTTACGTCTTAGAACAACATGCTTAGATGATGATCACTTTACGTCTTAGAACAACACACTTAGATGATGTTCACTGTACGTCTTAGAACAACACGCTTAGATGATGTTCACTTTATGTCCTAGAACAACACGCTTAGATGATGTTCACTTTACATCTTAGAACAACACGCTTAGATGATGTTCACTTTACATCTTAGAACAATAGGCTGAGATGATGTTCACTTTACTTCTTAGAACAACACGCTTAGATGATGTTCACTTTACATCTTAGAACAACAGGCTGAGATGATGTTCACTTTACGCCTTAGAACAACACGCTTAGATGATGTTCACGCTACGTCTTAGAACAACACGCTTAGATGATGTTCACGTTACGTCTTAGAACAACCTGCTTAGATGATCTTCACTTTACGTCTTAGAACAACACGCTTAGATGTTGTTCACTTTACGTCTTAGAACAACACGCTTAGATGATGTTCACGTTACGTCTTAGAACAACACGCTTAGATGATGTTCACTTTAAGACTTAGAACAACAAGCTTAGATGATGTTCACTTTACGTCTTAGAACAACACGCTTAGATGATGTTCACTTTACGTCTTATAACAACACGGTTAGATGATGTTCACGTTACGTCTTAGAACAACACGCTTAAATGATGTTCTCGTTACGTCTTAGAACAACACGCTTAGATGATGTTCACGTTACGTCTTAGAACAACACGCTTAGATGATGTTCACTTTATGTCTTAGAACAACACGCTTAGATGATGTTCACTTTACGTTTTAGAACAACACGCTTTGATGATGTTCACGCTGCGTCTTAGAACAACACGCTTAGATGATGTTCACGTTGCGTCTTAGAACAACACGCTTAGATAATGTTCACGTTACGTCTTAGAACAACACGCTTAGATGATGTTCACCTTACGTCTTAGAACAACACGCTTAGATGATGTTCACTTTACGTCTTAGAACAACACGCTTAGATGATGTTCACTTTACGTCTTAGAACAACACGCTTAGATGATGTTCACATTACGTCTTAGAACAACACGCTTAGATGATGTTCACTTTACGTCTTAGAACAACACGCTTAGATTATATTCATTTTACATCTTAGAACAACACGCTTAGATGATGTTCACTTTACATCTTAGAACAACAGGCTGAGATGATGTTCACTTTACTTCTTAGAACAACACTCTTAGATGATGTTCACTTTACGTCTTAGAACAACAGGCTGAGATGATGTTCACTTTACGCCTTAGAACAACACGCTTAGATGATGTTCACGTTACGTCTTAGAACAACACGCTTAGATGATGTTCACGCTACGTCTTAGAACAACACGCTTAGATGATGTTCACGTTACGTCTAAGAACAACCTGCTTAGATGATCTTCACTTTACGTCTTAGAACAACACGTTTAGATGTTGTTCACGTTACGTCTTAGAACAACACGCTTAGATGATGTTCACGTTACGTCTTAGAACACCACGCTTAGATGATGTTCACTTTAAGTCTTAGAACAACACGCTTAGATGATGTTCACTTTACGTCTTAGAACAACACGCTTAGATGATGTTCACTTTACGTTTTAGAACAACACGCTTAGGTGATGTTCACGCTGCGTCTTAGAAAAACACGCTTAGATGATGTTCACGTTACGTCTTAGAACAACACGCTTAGATAATGTTCACGTTACGTCTGAGAACAACACGCTTAGATGATGTTCACTTTACGTCTTAGAACAACACGCTTAGATGATGTTCACTGTACGTCTGAGAACAACACGCTTAGATGATGTTCACGCTGCGTCTTAGAACAACACGCTTAGATGATGTTCACGTTACGTCTTAGAACAACAAGCTTAGATGATGTTCACATTACGTCTTAGAACAACACGCTTAGATGATGTTCACTTTATGTCTTAGAACAACACGTTTAGATGATGGTCACTTTACGTCTTAGAACAACATGCTTAGATGATGTTCACGTTACGTCTAGAACAACACGCTTAGATGATGTTCTCTTTACGTCTTAGAACAACACGCTTAGATAATGTTCACTTTACGTCTTAGAACAACACGCTTAGATTATATTCATTTTACATCTTAGAACAACACGCTTAGATGATGTTCACTTTACGTCTTAGAACAACACGCTTAGATGATGTTCACGTTAGGTCTTAGAACAACACGCTTAGATGATGTTCACTTTAAGTCTTAGAACAACAAGCTTAGATGATGTTCACTTTACGTCTTAGAACAACACGCTTAGATGATGTTCACTTTACGTCTTAGAACAACACGCTTAGATTATATTCATTTTACATCTTAGAACAACACGCTTAGATGATGTTCACTTTACGTCTTAGAACAACACGCTTAGATGATGTTCAAGTTAGGTCTTAGAACAACACGCTTAGATGATGTTCACTTTAAGTCTTAGAACAACAAGCTTAGATGATGTTCACTTTACGTCTTAGAACAACACGTTCAGATGATGTTCACGTTACGTCTTGAACAACACGCTTAGATGATGTTCTCATTACGTCTTAGAACAACACTCTTAGATGATGTTCACTTTACGTCTTAGAACAACACGCTTAGATTATATTCATTTTACATCTTAGTACAACACGCTTAGATGATGTTCACTTTACTTCTTAGAACAACAGGCTGAGATAATGGTCACTTTACGCCTTAGAACAACACGCTTAGATGATGTTCACGTTACGTCTTAGAACAACACGCTTAGATGATGTTCACGCTACGTCTTACAACAACACGCTTAGATGATGTTCACGTTACGTCTAAGAACAACCTGCTTAGATGATCTTCACTTTACGTCTTAGAACAACACGTTTAGATGTTGTTCACGTTACGTCTTAGAACAACACGCTTAGATGATGTTCACGTTACGTCTTAGAACAACACGCTTAGATGATGTTCACTTTACGTCTTAGAACAACTCGCTTAGAAGATGTTCACTTTACGTCTTAGCACAACACGCTTAGATGATGTTCACATTACGTCTTAGTACAACACGCTTAGATGATGTTCACGTTACGTCTTAGAACAACACGCTTAGATGATGTTCACTTTACGTCTTAGAACAACTCGCTTAGAAGATGTTCACTTTACGTCTTAGCACAACACGCTTAGATGATGTTCACTTTATGTCTTAGGACAACACGCTTAGATGTTGTTCACGTTATCTCTTAGGACAACACGTTTAGATGATGTTCACTTTACGTCTTAGAACAACACGCTTAGATGATGTTCACGTTACGTCTTAGAACAACAGGCTTAGATGATGTTCACTTTACGACTGAGAACAACACGCTTAAATGATGTTCACTTTACGTCTTAGAACAACCCATTTTGATGATGTTCACTTTACGTCTTAGAACAACACGCTTAGATGATGTTGACTTTACGTCTGAGAACAACATGCTTAGATGATGATCACTTTACGTCTTAGAACAACACACTTAGATGATGTTCACTGTACGTCTTAGAACAACACGCTTAGATGATGTTCACATTACGTCTTAGTACAACACGCTTAGATGATGTTCACGTTACGTCTTAGAACAACACGCTTAGATGATGTTCACTTTACGTCTTAGAACAACTCGCTTAGAAGATGTTCACTTTACGTCTTAGCACAACACGCTTAGATGATGTTCACTTTATGTCTTAGGACAACACGCTTAGATGTTGTTCACGTTATCTCTTAGGACAACACGTTTAGATGATGTTCACTTTACGTCTTAGAACAACACGCTTAGATGATGTTCACGTTACGTCTTAGAACAACAGGCTTAGATGATGTTCACTTTACGACTGAGAACAACACGCTTAAATGATGTTCACTTTACGTCTTAGAACAACCCATTTTGATGATGTTCACTTTAAGTCTTAGAACAACACGCTTAGATGATGTTGACTTTACGTCTGAGAACAACACGCTTAGATGATGTTCACTTTACGTCTTAGAACAACATGCTTAGATGATGATCACTTTACGTCTTAGAACAACACACTTAGATGATGTTCACTGTACGTCTTAGAACAACACGCTTAGATGATGTTCACTTTATGTCCTAGAACAACACGCTTAGATGATGTTCACTTTACATCTTAGAACAACACGCTTAGATGATGTTCACTTTACATCTTAGAACAATAGGCTGAGATGATGTTCACTTTACTTCTTAGAACAACACGCTTAGATGATGTTCACTTTACATCTTAGAACAACAGGCTGAGATGATGTTCACTTTACGCCTTAGAACAACACGCTTAGATGATGTTCGCGCTACGTCTTAGAACAACACGCTTAGATGATGTTCACGTTACGTCTTAGAACAACCTGCTTAGATGATCTTCACTTTACGTCTTAGAACAACACGCTTAGATGTTGTTCATTTTACGTCTTAGAACAACACGCTTAGATGATATTCACGTTACGTCTTAGAACAACACGCTTAGATGATGTTCACTTTAAGACTTAGAACAACAAGCTTAGATGATGTTCACTTTACGTCTTAGAACAACACGCTTAGATGATGTTCACTTTACGTCTTATAACAACACGGTTAGATGATGTTCACGTTACGTCTTAGAACAACACGCTTAAATGATGTTCACGTTACGTCTTAGAACAACACGCTTAGATGATGTTCACGTTACGTCTTAGAACAACACGCTTAGATGATGTTCACTTTATGTCTTAGAACAACACGCTTAGATGATGTTCACTTTACGTTTTAGAACAACACGCTTTGATGATGTTCACGCTGCGTCTTAGAACAACACGCTTAGATGATGTTCACGTTGCGTCTTAGAACAACACGCTTAGATAATGTTCACGTTACGTCTTAGAACAACACGCTTAGATGATGTTCACCTTACGTCTTAGAACAACACGCTTAGATGATGTTCACTTTACGTCTTAGAACAACACGCTTAGATGATGTTCACTTTACGTCTTAGAACAACACGCTTAGATGATGTTCACATTACGTCTTAGAACAACACGCTTAGATGATGTTCACTTTACGTCTTAGAACAACACGTTTAGATGATGTTCACGTTACGTCTAGAACAACACGCTTAGATGATGTTCTCTTTACGTCTTAGAACAACACGCTTAGATGATATTCACTTTACGTCTTAGAACAACACGCTTAGATTATATTCATTTTACATCTTAGAACAACACGCTTAGATGATGTTCACTTTACATCTTAGAACAACAGGCTGAGATGATGTTCACTTTACTTCTTAGAACAACACGCTTAGATGATGTTCACTTTACGTCTTAGAACAACAGGCTGAGATGATGTTCACTTTACGCCTTAGAACAACACGCTTAGATGATGTTCACGTTACGTCTTAGAACAACACGCTTAGATGATGTTCACGCTACGTCTTAGAACAACACGCTTAGATGATGTTCACGTTACGTCTAAGAACAACCTGCTTAGATGATCTTCACTTTACGTCTTAGAACAACACGTTTAGATGTTGTTCACGTTACGTCTTAGAACAACACGCTTAGATGATGTTCACGTTACGTCTTAGAACACCACGCTTAGATGATGTTCACTTTAAGTCTTAGAACAACACGCTTAGATGATGTTCACTTTACGTCTTAGAACAACACGCTTAGATGATGTTCACTTTACGTTTTAGAACAACACGCTTAGGTGATGTTCACGCTGCGTCTTAGAAAAACACGCTTAGATGATGTTCACGTTACGTCTTAGAACAACATGCTTAGATAATGTTCACGTTACGTCTTAGAACAACACGCTTAGATGATGTTCACTTTACGTCTTAGAACAACACGCTTAGATGATGTTCACTGTACGTCTGAGAACAACACGCTTAGATGATGTTCACGCTGCGTCTTAGAACAACACGCTTAGATGATGTTCACGTTACGTCTTAGAACAACAAGCTTTGATGATGTTCACATTACGTCTTAGAACAACACGCTTAGATGATGTTCACTTTATGTCTTAGAACAACACGTTTAGATGATGGTCACTTTACGTCTTAGAACAACATGCTTAGATGATGTTCACGTTACGTCTAGAACAACACGCTTAGATGATGTTCTCTTTACGTCTTAGAACAACACGCTTAGATGATGTTCACTTTACGTCTTAGAACAACACGCTTAGATTATATTCATTTTACATCTTAGAACAACACGCTTAGATGATGTTCACTTTACGTCTTAGAACAACACGCTTAGATGATGTTCAAGTTAGGTCATAGAACAACACGCTTAGATGATGTTCACTTTAAGTCTTAGAACAACAAGCTTAGATGATGTTCACTTTACGTCTTAGAACAACACGTTCAGATGATGTTCACGTTACGTCTTGAACAACACGCTTAGATGATGTTCTCATTACGTCTTAGAACAACACGCTTAGATGATGTTCACTTTACGTCTTAGAACAACACGCTTAGATTATATTCATTTTACATCTTAGTACAACACGCTTAGATGATGTTCACTTTACATCTTAGAACAACAGGCTGAGATGATGTTCACTTTACTTCTTAGAACAACACGCTTAGATGATGTTCACTTTACATCTTAGAACAACAGGCTGAGATGATGGTCACTTTACGCCTTAGAACAACACGCTTAGATGATGTTCACGTTACGTCTTAGAACAACACGCTTAGATGATGTTCACGCTACGTCTTAGAACAACACGCTTAGATGATGTTCACGTTACGTCTAAGAACAACCTGCTTAGATGATCTTCACTTTACGTCTTAGAACAACACGTTTAGATGTTGTTCACGTTACGTCTTAGAACAACACGCTTAGATGATGTTCACGTTACGTCTTAGAACAACACGCTTAGATGATGTTCACTTTAAGTCTTAGAACAACAAGCTTAGATGATGTTCACTTTACGTCTTAGAACAACACGCTTAGATGATGTTCACTTTACGTCTTATAACAACACGGTTAGATGATGTTCACGTTACATCTTAGAACAACACGCTTAGATGATGTTCACGTTGCGTCTTAGAACAACACGCTTAGATGATGTTCACATTACGTCTTAGAACAACACGCTTAGATGATGTTCACTTTACATCTTAGAACAACACGCTTAGATGATGTTCACTTTACGTCTTAGAACAACACGCTTAGATGATGTTCACTTTACGTCTTAGAACAACACGTTTAGATGATGTTCACGTTACGTCTAGAACAACACGCTTAGATGATGTTCTCTTTACGTCTGAGAACAACACGCTTAGATGATGTTCACTTTACGTCTTAGAACAACACGCTTAGATTATATTCATTTTACATCTTACAACAACACGCTTAGATGATGTTCACTTTACATCTTAGAACAACAGGCTGAGATGATGTTCACTTTACTTCTTAGAACAACACGCTTAGATGATGTTCACTTTACGTCTTAGAACAACAGGCTGAGATGATGTTCACTTTACGCCTTAGAACAACACGCTTAGATGATGTTCACGCTACGTCTTAGAACAACACGCTTAGATGATGTTCACGCTACGTCTTAGAACAACACGCTTAGATGATGTTCACGTTACGTCTAAGAACAACCTGCTTAGATGATCTTCACTTTACGTCTTAGAACAACACGTTTAGATGTTGTTCACGTTACGTCTTAGAACAACACGCTTAGATGATGTTCACGTTACGTCTTAGAACAACACGCTTAGATGATGTTCACTTTAAGTCTTAGAACAACAAGCTTAGATGATGTTCACTTTACGTCTTAGAACAACACGCTTAGATGATGTTCACTTTACGTCTTATAACAACACGGTTAGATGATGTTCACGTTACATCTTAGAACAACACGCTTAGATGATGTTCACGCTGCGTCTTAGAAAAACACGCTTAGATGATGTTCACGTTACGTCTTAGAACAACACGCTTAGATAATGTTCACGTTACGTCTTAGAACAACACGCTTAGATGATGTTCACTTTACGTCTTAGAACAACACGCTTAGATGATGTTCACTGTACGTCTGAGAACAACACGCTTAGATGATGTTCACGCTGCGTCTTAGAACAACACGCTTAGATGATGTTAACGTTACGTCTTAGAACAACAGGCTTAGATGATGTTCACATTACGTCTTAGAACAACACGCTTAGATGATGTTCACATTACGTCTTAGAACAACACGCTTAGATGATGTTCACTTTACGTCTTAGAACAACACGTTTAGATGATGTTCACTTTACGTCTTAGAACAACATGCTTAGATGATGTTCACGTTACGTCTAGAACAACACGCTTAGATAATGTTCTCTTTACGTCTTAGAACAACACGCTTAGATGATGTTCACGCTACGTCTTAGAACAACACGCTTAGATTATATTCATTTTACATCTTAGAACAACACGCTTAGATGATGTTCACTTTACGTCTTAGAACAACACCCTTAGATGATGTTCACTTTACTTCTTAGAACAACACGCTTAGATGATGTTCACGTTACGTCTTAGAACAACACGCTTAGATGATGTTCACTTTAAGTCTTAGAACAACAAGCTTAGTTGATGTTCACTTTACGTCTTAGAACAACACGCTTAGATGATGTTCACTTTACGTCTTATAACAACACGGTTAGATGATGTTCACGTTACATCTTAGAACAACACGCTTAGATGATGTTCACGTTGCGTCTTAGAACAACACGCTTAGATGATGTTCACATTACGTCTTAGAACAACACGCTTAGATGATGTTCACTTTACATCTTAGAACAACACGCTTAGATGATGTTCACTTTACGTCTTAGAACAACACGCTTAGATGATGTTCACTTTACGTTTTAGAACAACACGCTTAAATGATGTTCACGCTGCGTCTTAGAACAACACGCTTAGATAATGTTCACGTTACGTCTTAGAACAACACGCTTAGATGATGTTCACTTTACGTCTTAGAACAACACGCTTAGATAATGTTCACGTTACGTCTTAGAACAACACGCTTAGATGATGTTCACTTTACGTCTTAGAACAACACGCTTAGATGATGTTCACTGTACGTCTGAGAACAACACGCTTAGATGATGTTCACACTGCGTCTTAGAACAACACGCTTAGATGATGTTCACGTTACGTCTTAGAACAACACGCTTAGATGATGTTCACATTACGTCTTAGAACAACACGCTTAGATGATGTTCACCTTACGTCTTAGAACAACACGCTTAGATGATGTTCACTTTACGTCTTAGAACAACACGCTTAGATGATGTTCACTTTACGTCTTAGAACAACACGCTTAGATGATGTTCACTTTACGTCTTAGAACAACACGCTTAGATGATGTTCACATTACGTCTTAGAACAACACGCTTAGATGATGTTCACTTTACGTCTTAGAACAACACGTTTAGATGATGTTCACGTTACGTCTAGAACAACACGCTTAGATGATGTTCTCTTTACGTCTTAGAACAACACGCTTAGATGATATTCACTTTACGTCTTAGAACAACACGCTTAGATTATATTCATTTTACATCTTAGAACAACACGCTTAGATGATGTTCACTTTACATCTTAGAACAACAGGCTGAGATGATGTTCACTTTACTTCTTAGAACAACACGCTTAGATGATGTTCACTTTACGTCTTAGAACAACAGGCTGAGATGATGTTCACTTTACGCCTTAGAACAACACGCTTAGATGATGTTCACGTTACGTCTTAGAACAACACGCTTAGATGATGTTCACGCTACGTCTTAGAACAACACGCTTAGATGATATTCACGTTACGTCTAAGAACAACCTGCTTAGATGATCTTCACTTTACGTCTTAGAACAACACGTTTAGATGTTGTTCACGTTACGTCTTAGAACAACACGCTTAGATGATGTTCACGTTACGTCTTAGAACACCACGCTTAGATGATGTTCACTTTAAGTCTTAGAACAACACGCTTAGATGATGTTCACTTTACGTCTTAGAACAACACGCTTAGATGATGTTCACGCTGCGTCTTAGAAAAACACGCTTAGATGATGTTCACGTTACGTCTTAGAACAACACGCTTAGATAATGTTCACGTTACGTCTTAGAACAACACGCTTAGATGATGTTCACTTTACGTCTTAGAACAACACGCTTAGATGATGTTCACTGTACGTCTGAGAACAACACGCTTAGATGATGTTCACGCTGCGTCTTAGAACAACACGCTTAGATGATGTTCACGTTACGTCTTAGAACAACAAGCTTAGATGATGTTCACATTACGTCTTAGAACAACACGCTTAGATGATGTTCACTTTATGTCTTAGAACAACACGTTTAGATGATGGTCACTTTACGTCTTAGAACAACATGCTTAGATGATGTTCACGTTACGTCTAGAACAACACGCTTAGATGATGTTCTGTTTACGTCTTAGAACAACACGCTTAGATGATGTTCACTTTACGTCTTAGAACAACACGCTTAGATTATATTCATTTTACATCTTAGAACAACACGCTTAGATGATGTTCACTTTACGTCTTAGAACAACACGCTTAGATGATGTTCACGTTAGGTCTTAGAACAACACGCTTAGATGATGTTCACTTTAAGTTTTAGAACAACAAGATTAGATGATGTTCACTTTACGTCTTAGAACAACACGCTTAGATGATGTTCACTTTACGTCTTAGAACAACACGCTTAGATTATATTCATTTTACATCTTAGAACAACACGCTTAGATGATGTTCACTTTACGTCTTAGAACAACACGCTTAGATGATGTTCAAGTTAGGTCTTAGAACAACACGCTTAGATGATGTTCACTTTAAGTCTTAGAACAACAAGCTTAGATGATGTTCACTTTACGTCTTAGAACAACACGTTCAGATGATGTTCACGTTACGTCTTGAACAACACGCTTAGATGATGTTCTCATTACGTCTTAGAACAACACGCTTAGATGATGTTCACTTTACGTCTTAGAACAACACGCTTAGATTATATTCATTTTACATCTTAGTACAACACGCTTAGATGATGTTCACTTTACATCTTAGAACAACAGACTGAGATGATGTTCACTTTACTTCTTAGAACAACACGCTTAGATGATGTTCACTTTACATCTTAGAACAACAGGCTGAGATGATGGTCACTTTACGCCTTAGAACAACACGCTTAGATGATGTTCACGTTACGTCTTAGAACAACACGCTTAGATGATGTTCACGCTACGTCTTAGAACAACACGCTTAGATGATGTTCACGTTACGTCTAAGAACAACCTGCTTAGATGATCTTCACTTTACGTCTTAGAACAACACGTTTAGATGTTGTTCACGTTACGTCTTAGAACAACACGCTTAGATGATGTTCACGTTACGTCTTAGAACAACACGCTTAGATGATGTTCACTTTAAGTCTTAGAACAACAAGCTTAGATGATGTTCACTTTACGTCTTAGAACAACACGCTTAGATGATGTTCACTTTACGTCTTATAACAACACGGTTAGATGATGTTCACGTTACATCTTAGAACAACACGCTTAGATGATGTTCACGTTGCGTCTTAGAACAACACGCTTAGATGATGTTCACATTACGTCTTAGAACAACACGCTTAGATGATGTTCACTTTACATCTTAGAACAACACGCTTAGATGATGTTCACTTTACGTCTTAGAACAACACGCTTAGATGATGTTCACTTTACGTCTTAGAACAACACGTTTAGATGATGTTCACGTTACGTCTAGAACAACACGCTTAGATGATGTTCTCTTTACGTCTTAGAACAACACGCTTAGATGATGTTCACTTTACGTCTTAGAACATCACGCTTAGATTATATTCATTTTACATCTTACAACAACACGCTTAGATGATGTTCACTTTACATCTTAGAACAACAGGCTGAGATGATGTTCACTTTACTTCTTAGAACAACACGCTTAGATGATGTTCACTTTACGTCTTAGAACAACAGGCTGAGATGATGTTCACTTTACGCCTTAGAACAACACGCTTAGATGATGTTCACGTTACGTCTTAGAACAACACGCTTAGATGATGTTCACGCTACGTCTTAGAACAACACGCTTAGATGATGTTCACGTTACGTCTAAGAACAACCTGCTTAGATGATCTTCACTTTACGTCTTAGAACAACACGTTTAGATGTTGTTCACGTTACGTCTTAGAACAACACGCTTAGATGATGTTCACGTTACGTCTTAGAACAATACGCTTAGATGATGTTCACTTTAAGTCTTAGAACAACAAGCTTAGATGATGTTCACTTTACGTCTTAGAACAACACGTTTAGATGATGTTCACGTTACGTCTAGAACAACACGCTTAGATGATGTTCTCTTTACGTCTTAGAACAACACGCTTAGATGATGTTCACTTTACGTCTTAGAACAACACGCTTAGATTATATTCATTTTACATCTTAGAACAACAGGCTGAGATGATGTTCACTTTACATCTTAGAACAACAGGCTGAGATGATGTTCACTTTACTTCTTAGAACAACACGCTTAGATGATGTTCACTTTACGTCTTAGAACAACAGGCTGAGATGATGTTCACTTTACGCCTTAGAACAACACGCTTAGATGATGTTCACGTTACGTCTTAGAACAACACGCTTAGATGATGTTCACGCTACGTCTTAGAACAACACGCTTAGATGATGTTCACGTTACGTCTAAGAACAACCTGCTTAGATGATCTTCACTTTACGTCTTAGAACAACACGTTTAGATGTTGTTCACGTTACGTCTTAGAACAACACGCTTAGATGATGTTCACGTTACGTCTTAGAACAACACGCTTAGATGATGTTCACTTTAAGTCTTAGAACAACAAGCTTAGATGATGTTCACTTTACGTCTTAGAACAACACGCTTAGATGATGTTCACTTTACGTCTTATAACAACACGGTTAGATGATGTTCACGTTACATCTTAGAACAACACGCTTAGATGATGTTCACGCTGCGTCTTAGAAAAACACGCTTAGATGATGTTCACGTTACGTCTTAGAACAACACGCTTAGATAATGTTCACGTTACGTCTTAGAACAACACGCTTAGATGATGTTCACTTTACGTCTTAGAACAACACGCTTAGATGATGTTCACTGTACGTCTGAGAACAACACGCTTAGATGATGTTCACGCTGCGTCTTAGAACAACACGCTTAGATGATGTTCACGTTACGTCTTAGAACAACAGGCTTAGATGATGTTCACATTACGTCTTAGAACAACACGCTTAGATGATGTTCACATTACGTCTTAGAACAACACGCTTAGATGATGTTCACTTTACGTCTTAGAACAACACGTTTAGATGATGTTCACCTTACGTCTTAGAACAACATGCTTAGATGATGTTCACGTTACGTCTAGAACAACACGCTTAGATAATGTTCTCTTTACGTCTTAGAACAACACGCTTAGATGATGTTCACGCTACGTCTTAGAACAACACGCTTAGATTATATTCATTTTACATCTTAGAACAACACGCTTAGATGATGTTCACTTTACGTCTTAGAACAACACCCTTAGATGATGTTCACTTTACTTCTTAGAACAACACGCTTAGATGATGTTCACGTTACGTCTTAGAACAACACGCTTAGATGATGTTCACTTTAAGTCTTAGAACAACAAGCTTAGATGATGTTCACTTTACGTCTTAGAACAACACGCTTAGATGATGTTCACTTTACGTCTTATAACAACACGGTTAGATGATGTTCACGTTACATCTTAGAACAACACGCTTAGATGATGTTCACGTTGCGTCTTAGAACAACACGCTTAGATGATGTTCACATTACGTCTTAGAACAACACGCTTAGATGATGTTCACTTTACATCTTAGAACAACACGCTTAGATGATGTTCACTTTACTTCTTAGAACAACACGCTTAGATGATGTTCACTTTACGTTTTAGAACAACACGCTTAGATGATGTTCACGCTGCGTCTTAGAACAACACGCTTAGATAATGTTCACGTTACGTCTTAGAACAACACGCTTAGATGATGTTCACTTTACGTCTTAGAACAACACGCTTAGATAATGTTCACGTTACGTCTTAGAACAACACGCTTAGATGATGTTCACTTTACGTCTTAGAACAACACGCTTAGATGATGTTCACTGTACGTCTGAGAACAACACGCTTAGATGATGTTCACACTGCGTCTTAGAACAACGCGCTTAGATGATGTTCACGTTACGTCTTAGAACAACACGCTTAGATGATGTTCACATTACGTCTTAGAACAACACGCTTAGATGATGTTCACTTTACGTCTTAGAACAACACGTTTAGATGATGTTCACTTTACGTCTTAGAACAACATGCTTAGATGATGTTCACGTTACGTCTAGAACAACACGCTTAGATGATGTTCTCTTTACGTCTTAGAACAACACGCTTAGATGATGTTCACTTTACGTCTTAGAACAACACGCTTAGATTATATTCATTTTACATCTTAGAACAACACGCTTAGATGATGTTCACTTTACGTCTTAGAACAACACGCTTAGATGATGTTCACTTTACGTCTTAGAACAACACGCTTAGATGATATTCACTTTACGTCTTAGAACAACACGCTTAGATGGATTTTTATAGAGCTAAGGTGGTGATAGCATAGGCCTATGAATGTATTGAAATGACAAAAAGAAAAGAATAAATGACACGCAGAATCGTAAAATTTAACCTTGCAGCACCCAATCACTGATCACCCCTATCAAACTACTGTTCAAGTTGAGCTGCTGCATTCTTACATTGCATGGCACTCATTTACGTTCCATCGTAGCGGCAAATTGTATATTTAATTTGTCCACCACAACAAACAGATGTCTCTTCCAGAGGGGTTGTACCCCGAAATGGAGAAACTAGGTCATACTTATGTACCCCGGGGTTATCTCAGTGTCATCAAAAAAGGGGGACCCAATAAGACAAATACTATATTTACAATGTTAAATGGATGCTTTTTTTCTAATCTTAATCTTTGCTTCAAGTGCATGACAAAATTGTGTTTACACAAAAGATGGCCTCTGATAAGAGGTGAGACTACTGTATAAAAAGTCAACACTTATTTGATATTTTCTGTGTGCCTAGAATTCTGTAAAGATATTCATCACAGTGGCGGCAGTTACATTTTGTGAGTACCATTTATCGTGGTTTGAGAAAAAAATTGTGAGTATATGCAAATGTGTGGATTCTACAAAACAAAACAAAAAACTACAGTAAAAATATCTGATTTCATTTTTGCAGTAAATTATGTTGCACCAAATGTTTTGTACAAACAATGGGGTGGTCGGTAAAAAGTGTAACCCGAACCCGAACCAGAACCGGAAATTGACGGAAATGTCCCGAACCGGAAATCTTTTATTGTTGATATCTCCTTTAATTTTACGATGTTTTGCAAAAACTCTTTCATTTATTGTGTATTTTTACATACTTGAAACACATAGATTAAAATAAGATGTCGAAATATATTGAAAAAGTTGAAAGGTGCAGTTTTCTGATTTCAAGGTCGGTAAAATGTGTAATCCGAACCGGAAATCTTTTATTGTTGATATCTTCTTTAATTTTACGATGTTTTGCAAAAACTTTTTCATTTATTGTGTATTTTTATATCTTTGAAACACATAGATTATAATAAGATGTCGAAATATATTCAAAAAGTTGAAAAATGCACTTTTCTGATTTCAAGGTGGGTAAAATGTGTAACCCGAACCACAAAGGTAGATAACTCTGTTCTTCCCCGAACCGGAAATCTTTTCTTTTATTACGAGATTTTTATTGGAAAACCGTGTATTTTTTCACTTAAAACGTATAAATCATAATAATTTCTATTAATACATTTTTTTTTAACCTTACTGGAATTTAATCAATATAGAATAGAATAAATTTATTAACTAAATCAGGGTCCCAGGAGGGCATATACAAATAACAATTATGATTGATACACAACAACAATACAAATAACAATCATGATTGATACACAACAACAATATATCAACTTAAATATTCGCGGTGAAATATCAATAATTGTGGTGCAGGCACACTCGGGCAGGAAAAGAGACATATGCACATAAACGTACATACACTTACTCACATATATATGAGGGGGGGGGATGAGAGAGAACATATACATATATATCAGGTGATTCATCACCAATCTGCAAGAGACACCTTGAGTCGATGCTAAAAGGAATAAAGTCCTACTTGTGTCTAGTGCAGACCGGCCATGTTGATGTGGAAGGAATATTGTTTGGAACATGGAAAGGGATCAGAGCTATTGGATAACCAGCAGTGAGCATCAAGGGACGATGCCAAAAAGAATATTTTCTTTCTCATGCTCAATGCAGGTCATCCAGTATATATTGTAATTCAATATATATTGTAATTCAATGCACTATTATGACAGTTAGAATATATGAGACACAGGTCAATTAATCTTGACAGTTGAATGTATTCATCTTGCAGGGGCGGATCCTGGATTTCAGGTTAGGGGGGGGCGGACTTAAAAAAATTGGGCCGAGCGGAGGGAGACCCGAAAATTTTTGGGGTATTTCGTGTGGAAAATCACAATTTTACGCCAAAAAATCATATTTTCTCCAATTTTAGGGGTCGTGCGCCGGGTGTGCCCCCCCCCCCCCCCCCCCTGAATCCGCCCCTGTCTTGTGTATTGATAGCATGATAAAAAGTTTCAAAAATGATAACTGACAAGCTATGTGTTTATTATTTCATTATATCTTTCCTTTTTTTTCTTGTTGAAAAGGGGTGTATTTTAATTTTTATTCCAAAATACAGAGGAAGATAACTCTGTTCTTTCCGAACCAGAATATTCATTACGTACCTTTATGAAATTGATAAGTTCACTGTGCAAATAAATTGTAATAAACAAGTAATAGTTCATTTCAAATATATTCATCTGCAGAATTTAAGTGTGTTAAAATCATACTTGTAGTTTATTAGAAAATTATAATAAATATTTAAAAAGATTTATTTTAATTTCGGAAAAATTTTGAATTTATCCTTTTTTTTGTCAATTTACATCATGTATATCTTTATTTAAGATATTCATCTGCCAGAATTACTTGTATTTTATTAGAAAATTATAATAAAATATTTAGTTTTATTTTGATTTCAGGAACATATTTTTATTTATCTGTTTTGGTCAATTTACAAAACCAATAACTTACTTTTTATTAAAGATATTTATCTGGTGCACCTATTTATCTGTAGAATTGTTATGGTGTTAGATTCATACTTGTTGTATTATAATAAATTGTAATAGAATTTTCAAATAATTTCAATTTAATATCAGGTAAATTGTTTATTCTGTTTGGTTTTTTTTTTCTCTCTTCTTTTCTTAAATTTACAAAATGTACATCTTATCTATGGGAAGGTCATCATATGCACAGTAAAAATGTAGCTCTTTATTTAATTGAAATTCTGATCAAAATCTAAAGAAAATTATCATGGCTGAACTAATTGTCTGACTTTATATAAAAATGAAATATTTTGACCATAAAAATCAGTTTGTAAAGTAATGATGGAAATTTAATACAATTTAACAAAAATAAGAATATCAACCTTTTTATCAGTGTCCAATAATATACAAAAACTAACATGTCTTGTTATTATTATTTTTTTTTCCGTGTCAAATTATATTGTCTTGAACTTGCGTTTAGCACGATGATTAATAGTCTATGTGCATATTATTTTGTATTAATTAAGGTGATTACTAATTAAATGCATATCTAGATGGTTTCATTGTTTTGATAAAAATGTCTTGAAAGGAAGAACGAAGCCATATACTATTTCAAACTGAATTTTTAATATACTATATTTTATTATTTCAACTATATAGAATAAGAATAAGAATATTTATTATTCCAATCAATGGGCCCACAATAGGGGCAAACAAATTGCATACATTGATTATTGTCATTGGAGGCAATTATACATATATATATAAATACACTGTTTCTTGTCGGGTTCAGAGCCTTAAAAAATAATAAATAATATAAACAGAAAGAGAAAAAATATTTCAGTATCATAAACCCTGTTTCAGTTTTCTTGTCTCAAGGCACTCTATACAGTTTCCAAAAATATTGATTATTGAAAGATCTTCATTGATAAATAAATAATAGAATTTTGATTTATCTAAGATATTATTGAAATTAGAACATAATTCTGAAATTTTCTGATAACAAATCTTTCTACTATTATTATATATATATATATCGATTAAAAAATGATATTCATCCTCAATTTTTTGTGTTATGCACAGTTTCCATAATCGTTCTTCGGTTTCCAAGTTTTTATATCTACCAATTTCAATCATAAAGAGGATGTGCACTAATTCTGATTTTACAAATTGCCTGTCTTACTTTGAAATCATTAAGAAATGTATATTTTTCTCTAATAAAATGTTCCTTGAATGTAAAATATGTACAGACTTTTCCCTTTTTGTCTTCATTTATACATTTTTTTTAAATTATACCAATAACTAAGAAAACTATCACATAATTTTGTTTTCACATTGTTACATAGAGTGCCTACATAGACATTAACATTTGATATATTCATCTTATTTAATATTAGTAATATACTAGAATACCATGTATTTGTTTGACATGAATTCAATTCCTTATTGTATACATGAGCTTATGTTTTATACTAATGTCTATGCATGGATGTTTTTTGTTTGTTTTTTTTTTTTGCTTTGTGATGTCATGAAATATGTGCTTGTAAAGTTATTTTATACTTTTATGTGCTTTTTATGTAATAGTCGATTCAAAAGCTCACTAGAGCTTATGTTATGTGTTATAGATATTTCGACTTTGAATAAAACTTATTTGATTTGTTATTTGATATTTGATTACAAATAAAAGCATCACAAAGTATATATGAGTTATTTCACCATTTTCTATCCATTGGCATTGCAAGTTCATTTAAACTTATTAAATTCCATTAAGGTAAAAAAAAGAAGGCATTAATAGAAATTATTATGATTTATACGTTTTAAGTGTAAAAATACACGGTTTTCCAATAAAAACCTCGTAATAAAAGAAAAGATTTTCGGTTCGGGAAGAACAGAGTTATCTACCTTTGTGGTTCGGGTTACACATTTTACCGACCTTGAATCAGAAAACTGCACCTTTCAACTTTTTGAATATATTTCGAAATCTTATTATAATCTATGTGTTTCAAGGATATAAAAATACACAATAAATGAAAAAGTTTTTGCAAAACATCGTAAAATTAAAGAAGATATCAACAATAAAAGATTTCCGGTTCGGGTTACACATTTTACCGACCTTGAAATCAGAACACTGCACCTTTCAACTTTTTCAATACATTTCGACATCTTATTATAATCTATGTGTTTCAAGTATATAAAAATACACAATAAATGAAAAAGTTTTTGAAAAACATCGTAAAATTTCCGGTTCGGGTTCGGGTTCGGGTTACACTTTTTACCGACCACCAAAAAATGGTGACAAATATTTGTTGACTTTTAAATTTTTTGCTTTGAAATAAAAAACAAATTGAATAACAATAAATTCACAGTATATTAAATCAAATAAACAAAAATTAAAGTCAACTTATTATAGAAACATTGTATATTAAAGAGAAAACTTCTAAGTCTGTCGCATTTTTCTATTTGAATCACATTTCTTTTCTCCAAAATTTAAGAGTTATTTCCCCTTGACCAAGATATGCAGAGATTTTTCAGAAAGAATGTAAATATAGCACAATTTTTATTTTTTTTTTATTTTACTTGCCAATAAAATTGGTACTGCATAAATAGTTTTGTGGATCTTAGAACCCAGTACTTAATTTTGAAGTGCTCAGGGTTATCAAAGACAAAATATCAAATTAGCTACTGTGCCTAAACAATAATCCAAATCCTTTATTAAAAAACAATCTATGTATTTTTTTAATTAAAACTGATGATGCTGATATATCAGATATGTTTCTCTGCAAATTGACATGCGATTCTTGACTGTAGACACTGAATGAGAATTATAAGAGGAAATAAATGTGTACCCTGAGAATGGTATATTTAATAAATCTAAACCAATTTCTGAACTCTGTGCCTGCAATATATCTTAATTTAACAATATATAATTGTGTCCAGTCACCATCCATACTTATTTACAATAAGGAAACAAAACAAAGTCATATGATTTTGTTATCACAGCAGGAAACAAAAGATCACGTCGAGTGATGACAGAACATTGCATGTACTGTTCTATAATTAAGGTATGTCGTTAATTATAAAATATAAATAAGTGAAGTGTGTGTAACTGTTAAGTTAACAAGAAATAAGATTTATCGAAACGGGGTGTTTTCAGTATGACAATCTATAGCACCAGGCACTAATTGAGGCCCGATTCGAAGGGAGGGTTGTGAATTTAACTCTTGCACGTATCCCTCATCTCTTGTTTATATACACAAGGTTCATTAGAGGTTAAGAACTGTACAGGTATAGGGAGTGATAGATGGTTGTTGAAGGTCATATAATCAATATCTCTGCTATTTCATGCGAGAACAAGCTACATTCGATGATATGATGATGATATCTGCCATGTTCTAGACCAACACGCTTAGTTAGAGTTGTATAGTGCTACAAAAGTAGCTCACTAAAACAACTGTCCATGGGTAGACATGTCGCTACACTCAGGCA
The DNA here is from genome assembly GCA_963680875.1 of Bathymodiolus brooksi. Taxonomy (NCBI): domain Eukaryota; kingdom Metazoa; phylum Mollusca; class Bivalvia; order Mytilida; family Modiolidae; genus Bathymodiolus; species Bathymodiolus brooksi. Next base: position 62,211,429 of record OY804582.1, read on the forward strand.
CACTAACGTATATCCGAGCCAGTCTTTGTTCGTACATGTAATCCTTAACTTAATGTTGTGTGCATTGTCATAGTATTTATAGTAAACCCTTGTGTTTGTGTATGTAATTGTGTCACTACATCAAAATGATAATATATTGAATTGAGAGGGACTTGTAAATGGTATATGTTGTTAACTACATTGTATATCACCTTTCACCAAGTTAGTATCAACGCATTTCTATACGATCGTCACAAGTAAGATGTACAATGACAAATGTGCCTTAAATGTCATAGTATCTAAAATTGGCTGCATATCTGAATAAGATGTTGTGCTTATATATATATATATATATTAATGTATATCGATTTGTTCATGTCGGTGCCCTCCTCCGGCAATGACACGAGGCACTCACATACGTCCCATTCTAAAGAGGGTTTGTTTATGTAAAGGTTGATTGATTGAATGATTGGCATTAAACACCAATCAATCAATCAAGCAACCTTCACATACACAAACCCTTAGAATGGGACGAATGTGCGTACCTCGTGTTAGAGAATGCCAATAGTATCCCAATGTAAAACATTTTGAAAATGCAGTTACATTTCAACATTTGTATTATCATTTAGGATACATTGATGGCGTTTCTGTTATCAAATGGCAAGTCGAACAGGCCCTTGATAAGTGTTACCATGTAATAAACGTATCTGTTTTACCTTATTTCTTAGTTTCCAAAATGTCCGTCTGGCAATATTTTACCAAGTTACACCCTTTTCTGTACCCTTATTGTAACCTAAAATCATGCTCTTTTCGTCAATGTTAACACCTTTTCAACAATAGTTGAACTATATCATGGCGTTCAGTTTTATTGCTGGAGGAACACAGAATACCCGGAGAAAACCACCGACCTGATGCAAGTCACTGACATAGTTTTTCATATAATTTTGTTTAACCCTTATTCATACCAAGATCAATTTTCAAACCATATGCGATAACACACCGGGAATTGAACTCTACTAAGAAAAGGGGGAGGTGTTTACATTTAGTGTACTCTGTTCTAGTAAAAATGTACTGTTAAATTATAATCAACAGCATATATAATGAAATTAAAAATGTTCTTCTTTTTTTTCATAAATATATCCCATGTATATCTGAACGAGAGTGTAAACGTCTTGGGGGCAACAACACACCGTGCAGCTCAGAAATTAACTTTATGTATATGTAACATGTACCTGGTTGGTTATCATACTTTACACTGGGTATTGGTGGCAGTTCTAAAGGCTCTACCTAGAGCTATGCAGTGCCTACCTAGGTGGCGGATATGGTCTGTTACAGCAGAAAGTCTAAAGTTGCTACATCCACTTATGAATAAATGTTTTCGTTTCAAACTACTACTAGTAGACTGTCTGCTGTAGCTGTATTCAGTACAGACTCTGCATGTCATGACATTAGAATCTTTATCATATTTCAACCAAGAACGTCCCTGGGTCCAGCTTTGATTTTCTAAATCTATGTTATTTACTCACCAATATTTTTTCTATAAACAACTTTAGAATTAAAAAGTCAAACTAGCCCTAGCAGACGCCATAGTGACCACGTGGGTCCTTCGCCATACCAGGCACCAAATCCATTTAGCTTCATTAAGGATTACGGCGCATCAGAAAGCGCTCCCGGTCCTGATTCCTCAAGGAACACAGCCGAGACCGATGGTCAAGAATTCGTTGAAATTCAAGACCGTTTTACCTGTATTAAAGCTTCAGTCGAAAAGGTTACTTTACCAAATCATTTGAAATTGCATGACAATCATACCGGTGTGAAAAAAGAAGATCAACAAACTTTAAATGTTGTTTCTAAATGCGGCAGATATGTCGAAACCCGCAAATCTTCAACCCGTTGTAGAAACCCTTGATGCAAATATTCGGTATTTACAGGATGAATTCGCTGCATTATTGGTAAAAGGAAGATTTGATCAAACTACAGCCCAATATTTTCGTTCGTTACAGAGAAATAATTCTGCTTTCGACTCGCAGAGTTTACAAAACGTCCGCATTGCGGCCGAGCTCTCAAGTGTAAGCAAGCCTAACACAACCGCTTCTTACTCAAGTACATGTAGGGGCAACCGTAGCTACTATTCTAGAGGTAGTTATTTTGGCAATCAGGGTGGGCGCGGCCAGTTTTTCGGACAAAGAGATAGTTTTCATACTTTAAGAGGTCCATCTTACCCTAGATTTAGAGCACCAGGTGATAATTTTAATTATAGGCAATCTGAAGATCAAAATTGAACATTTTAATATAAAGTCTGTGACCTCTGTAACATGTTTGCTGAAAAGAATTGTTGTAATAAAAAAATGGGCCTATGAATTGTACATATACATAATACACAAGTCTTGAAGCTGTGGTCTTTTTTTTTCTTTTTTTTTAATTTAATTCTCACAGTAGCTATTTCTGGTGTACGCTTAATTTTATTCTCGCGTAGTAGCTATTTCCAGTGTATGGTTGCAGTATTTATTTATTAATTTGTACATACTGTTACATTAATGAGATACAGTATAGAGTTGTTAATTTATTTCTCAAATAGTAGCTATTTCTGGTGTACGCTTGCTTTATTTCTCGCATAGTCGCTATTTCCAGTGTACGGTTGCAGTATTAATTTGTACATACTGATACATTAATGGAATACAGTATAGAGTTGTTAATTTAGTTCTCACATAGTAGCTATTTCTGGTGTACGCTCAATTTATTTCTCGCATAGTAGCTATTTCCAGTGTACCGTGGATTTAGTTATCACATAGTAGCTATTTTCGGTGTACGCTATTCAGAGAAACTGGTAATAGAGCTTTCCTTGAATAAACTTCATGACAAGAATTACATAAAAATATCGACTATTTCGACAACATGCAAACCAGCTTCGGTTACAGTAGCAAGTACATTTCGCAGATATCTTTGGATTATATATCTCATGAATGCGATTTCTCATAATAAATTATAGTGCTTAAACCCATTGCAACAATCACACAACTGTCATTTCTTTAACCTACATAAATTTTAACGGTTGGTGAGGGGGACATGGCAGGTGACAAGATAGCTGCGGAACCGTAGCCCTTTATGGTCCTTCTTTTTTTTTCTTTTTTTTTGCGGACCATAGGGTTACGGATTTCACCCTATCAAAAATTTGCGGAACTGCGCCAAGAATTCGTCGCAACAGTAATGTTCACAACAAAACGCTTTGTGAGAGCGGAGTCATGTGGATAAATCGTTTCGTTACATATTTATCTATCGCTTTTCATATGTACTTACTTATTATTATTAATTTCTAGCTCATTATAATAAAAAATGTTTCGATATCAATTGATTTCACCTACTTAGTCCTGCCATCTTGTCTTTGTGGTATTCTTGCTTTGAGGTCACATGACTTTTGAGAGATGAATTTAACAACAAAACACGTGTTCGGTTTGTTCACATGAAAAACTTGAAAATGTTGAATGAGAGTCCACCTCAGTTGGAATAATCATAGAAGAAAATAACATTTCTGGTTAATATATGTAAAATATTTCCCTCTAGGTTGAATAAATATTTTATTTCAGATAAAAAATCGCCGTGCAAACCCCCCGGTAAAACGTAAACAAACCGAACAGTGTTTTGCTGTTAGAGTCATCTCTCAAAAGTTGCGACGAATTCTTGGCGCAGTTCCGCAAATTTTTTATAGGGTGAAATCCGTAGCTCTATGGTCCGCCAAAAAAAATAAAAAATAAAAAGGACCATAAAGGGCTACGGTTCCGCAGCAAGTGACAGGTGTGCAACGGACGGGATTGGGGGGGGGGGGAGGGGGGTTCAATAACGTCACGATCTTTGCTACCCGGGTTGAAATGCTGAAATACATATTTTCTTAATCCATATACAACACTTAATCATAGATTTCTATGCAATCGTAAATACGAATTTATAATTTCCATGCGGTTACACGAAAAGAACATTTACGTGGATAAATTGTTTAACCATCTATGCACCGATGAAATCAATTCAATAAAACGATTTTTCAGTAATTGCTTTGTTATATTAAATAATATTTAAATGAAATTGTACAACTTTATGTCCTGGATGGTCCTCGATATTTTAAAATATTTCCACTCCGAATACTCAGGTAAAAGGGATGTGACATTAATTTTTCACATGAGTCAACAACATATTTCCAACAACCAAATAACGACAACGCACAATAACTTCCGATCACCACGATAACTTGATTTAAATAGAAGTTTAAATCAGATTAACAAACATGGCTGCCATAGTCAATTCTTGTTTCTGGTTGGTTGATTTCTAAAAATCTTCTCTGAATCTGCTTGACCAAATGAACCGAAACTTGGTGGGAAGCACCTATGGGAGGCTCTGTATTAAGTTTCCTCAAAGGAGAATGAAAGGTGAGCGACACAGACTCAGCCCACTGAGCCTCTAGTTTTCTGATATTAATGTACTTAATGTTTTAGAAATGTCTCAATTTGTCGTCATTATTTGACTTTAAAGGGTATTATGGAAAATTCTGTATTGTTAAAACCTAAAGCTGCCCATGTGACATGTCCCAATTTATTTCAACGATATAAATTCAGATTCCGTCAAAGTAAAATCTATGAAATTATGCGATGAAAACATTTAGTAAATTCCAAGATTTATAGAGTGATTTATTCCAATGTTTTTCAGGTTGTTGTTTTTCCTTTGCAGAAAGGATCACAGTTCCATCTCAACAGACGATGTCCTTTCAGGTGAGGTGTTTGAGGCCACACTTAGTCATGGTACCACTTTTCGAAATGAAATCAGTATGTTAAAGGATAAGGTTGAAAGATTACTGGCTAAAGATGATGATGATAAAATGCAGATGATGAATACTTTATGTAAATCTGTTGTTCAGAAAATAATAAGAGTGTTTATGGAAATAAGTAGAAAATCGAATCCCTTTGTTTTGCGCTTCCTAGAAGAGGTAGCCACATCAACACCTGGGTTGTTCCTTCAAATCACCGAAGATCGTCAAGAAGCTGATGTAATACTCAGTGATAACAAGCAACGTCCCAATTTAGTTTGCATTTCTTGGGGAAATGTATTTGGCCGTTATAACGCAATTATTGAGTTTGGTCATGAATGTAAACTTACCGATATGCAACTACAAGATGTTGCTACTCTTGAATTTTTAAGTGCAATAGGATTTCATCGGGAGATGTTGAGATTGTATACTACACTGGCTTCACTTCCGTTTTCGTATGAAAATGAGAGAAGCATCATTCAAAGATATGATCCATATAGCATCTTATTAAATGGTTCCAACAAATTAATGACTCACAAGTTAGGTAAGAAGACATGGAGCTTAGAGACAGTTGTGTAGGGCTAAGTGAACTTGACAAAGTCGGTCTGAATTTGTTGTTTCCGCCATGCATAACTAAATCTTTGGTACCAATGTTAAGTTCTGAAACCAAAATGTGTTACTGCGGGCGTAGAGCTATGGAAGATCATTATAGACCTAGACAATCTAGAACCGATGGGCGATGGGGTCCAAACAAAGGCGCGAATTGTCCTGCTTGTCGCACACTTATTGACAAAAAGAAAGGAAAATGTTAAAGATTTTAGCAAAAGGAAAATTTCAAGGTTGGAGTGGTGAAATATACTGTGGCAAGAAACTTTACGACTCTCCATGCGTTTCATGTTGTTCGCAGTAGATAGGTGTAAAACAGTATTTCTAATATTAATTTGTTTACTTTAATGTGTCAGCTTGGAGACTTGTTTGTTCTATGTCAGCTTGGAGACTTCTTTGTTCTATTATTATTTGTAATTGTAAACATTACAACATCAATTTTTTTTTAAATATACAGGGCATGGGATTTTTTCCCCCCGTGAACATGAATCATAATTCAGATTTGTTTTTGACATAAAAAATCATGGATTTTTTTCAAAGTTAAGCACAATTTTACTTTAACAAATTACTGGTTTTCTTATTTTTTGGCAGATCTTGGGTCATTTTTTGTTATCTAACATTAGGCGACAGAAGGCTTTTTTCAACAAAAAAACAGAAAAGAAAAGAACATAGCCCCACCCCTCTAAAAAGTTAAACGATCGTTCCCTCAGTATTATTGCGAATAAGGGTAATAACAAAATTACTGAACACCGAGCAATCTTCCAAAGGAAAAGGCAAAACTCATAAGTCAACAAACAGACAAAATCAGTCAACAACCGGAAAACTACGATTCAGAAACCTTTTATTAGTTCTATAATTCATATTTCTGTTTTGACTTTGTACATATATTTATGTTTTGTAAAAGACGCATTCAACATCTACGTTGCTCCATATTTCCGTAGATCAAGGTTAAAGCCTGAATCCTTGAAACAAACATTATAATTATTATAATATCTATATATATATGCAATCAATATAATATCGAATAGACCAAATGCACAATTCCATGATCAATACATGAACGGAAACGTGTCATAAAAATGAACGTAAGTCGCCTTTTCGGAAGCGAGAACATATTCTGGGACTTCTGGTTCACTAAATTAATGTTGCATTATTTTCAAAAACACCGTGAACAACGTAAATTAAAACTTCAGTGCCACGAATGAGCAAGACAAACTAAATGTGAAGCTTTACCTAAATAGACTATAAAGACACACAGAATGAAATATACTGCACAATTCAATATTCTGGAAATGTCAATAAGAAAAGTTTGAAGGTAAAAGCCGTAAATTGAAGAAATACAATACATGTCCAAACCAAAGAAAAAAGAGGGACCGTCGTGGCCGTGATCGTATGGAAGTTGGATTTATAACTATCTATGCAATCAGTGTCTATCACCACTGATGTTGTGGGTTCGTATCTCGATCAAGGTGAGGTGTACAACATTATGTGATCAAGTTTGTCAGTGACTTGCGACAGGTCGGTGGTTTTCTCCGGTTTCTTCCACCAATAAAACTAACCGCCATGGTATAACTGAAATATTGTTGAAAGTGGCGTTAAGCACAATCAAACAAACAAATAAACAAACCAAAAGAATAAGGACAAACAAGAATCTACAAAACATTACACAGAAATCTAAAGATCGAGCAACACGAACACCACTAAAAACCGGGGTAAACGCTAAGTGTACCGGAAGAGTAAGGAGTCGCTGCTCCACATGTGGCACCTCTGTTGTTGTTGACAAGTCATGAAGGAGGAAAGAACCGGATTGTGATTATGATAAACGGAAAATATCTAGTAGCTTCCTTGTTAGCAGCATCCTTCTATCAAAGACATCATGATATGAACCACAAGCTCTAGAATGTCGGATCAACTGAAAGAGATATAGAAAAATGTACACCATATGCAGGTGCTGCTGGAATGCTGCTACACATGGAAAATTCACAATGGTAAAATTGAAATCGTCTCTTTTGTGGTAGAGTTTCGTTTTAAACCGACACTCACTCTCAATTTCGAGGTGCAGGTCATGGTAGGAAACTGAACTTCCTTTATTTATGGTATCCTTTATTTCAAGCACTATTGAATATCTGCGATCAAAAAAATCCCCCTTAGTTCGAAGGACATCATATCAATAGCGGAATGTGAAATTGAAGGATTGGGCTGGCTTCTTTTCGTACGTCGGCGAGAAGGTGAGCACACTTGGTATCCATAGGAATGACGACTGTCTGTTGAAATTTGAAATACACGTCCACCAAACAACAAATTTGTTGTCAATCTGAAACTCGAGCACTGTGGTGTTCTTATATTTCAAAGAGGTGTTTGGTAGAATCAGAGTGGTTTGTTTTCTTCACAAAATGAGATTTGTCCTTTCCGCAGACGATTTTAATATTAATATGTTTTTACTCTTTCTTTTGTGCAGCTGCAATCGTTTCAATACCCCTTTTCGTCAAAATGACATAATATGGAAAATCCATGTCTTGTTTTAATTTATTTTGTTAAAATTTTTAAATTATGGGAGTCAAAACAAAATGAAAGGGACTTAATAATAAAATGTAAATGATGTAAATTGAAGGGTAGCCATTTAGATATTGTATTCGTTTAATCAAAGAAGCATAATGCATATTGAAATGTTTGAATATCAACTAAGTCATAAAATAATATTAAGATACCCCTACTAATGTTGGATTTAATTATTATTTACAAATGCCATAATATACAACTGGCTTTTCTTAATGTAAGTCATATAATGCAACAGAGAGAAAATATTAAACAATAATGTACTCACCTAGCAGGTGGTTTATAACTTAATTTAATTTTAATATACATTAAATAGTGATCATCCTGCTGTATATTTCAAAACAATAATAATGGTATTGACAAAGAGATATTGGTTTAATGTTGACTATTGTTTCTCGTTTTTGGACTTATACCTCGAATTTGACGCCAGTGGTCAAATCAGTACTAAAATTTATGATAAACGGGACGACTTCAATTTTAAAATCATAAATTTTCCAAATATGTGCAGCAATATACCAGCTTCTCCTGCATATGGTGTTGACATCTCGCAATTGATTCGTTATGCAAGGGCCAGTAGCAATTATTCTGATTTCATGAAACGTCATCTTCATCTGAGAAACAGGCTACTGGACCAGGGCTATAAACAGATTCGCCTTATTCGATCTCTTAAAAAGTTTATATTCCGATACCAAGATCTTGTCGAAATATATTCCGTCTCTGCAGAAAAGATTATAAACGATGGATTTTCATATAGTGAAAATGTATAAAGATAGAGTGTCAACAAAAATGGTTTTTTTTATCAATGTGTGACGTAAAATTATCTTTGACATTTACTTCACTGAGTTTGGTGCTACTTTTGACAACTGTTTTACCTGTTTTGTTCAAGTATTGTTATAAATACTGTTATAGTGACAGTCGGAAACTTTGAGCCGTAATGAAAGGGGGAGGTTTGGCGCTTTAAAATCTGATTCAACCCACCATTTCTTTAGAAATGCCTGTACCAAGTCAGGGTCATTACGGTTTTCACAGTTTTCCGGTTGTTGACTGATTTTGTCTGTTTATATAATTATGAGTTTTGACTTTCCCTTTGTAAGATTGTTCGGAGTTCGGTAATTTTGTTATTACCCTTATTTATGTCTTCCGATGGACCTTGGTCCATCTATTATTTAATTGATGGTCAATACCATCGACTACCTGTTATAGAATTAATGTTATACATGTATTAACTTTTGTGTCACAAAGTAGAAGTTCAAGATTAGGACTAATTGCTGGAGACTTTAAGTTGTAGATTTCAGTATGTTTGTAGCAGCATTAAAACATTTGATTTCTCTGCTTTCGATACCACCATCCCACATACGCTACTAAAATCTAGAATTCAAACATTTAATTTCTCTAATTTCGATACCACCATCCCGCATACGCTACTAAAATCTAGAATTAAAGAATTGATTCAGCGTTGCTCTCAAAGAAGAAATGACAACAAAGGTATTGGTAGAGACAAATCTTACTTTTGTCAAAAGCCATTCAAAATCTGATAAGAAATATAAACAGGACGAGATAATTCAAATGTTTGATTTTTTAATCGACAACATATTTTTCCTATTTGGTGGACGGATGTTTCAACAAACCATTGATATTCCAATGGGTACGAATTGTACTCCGCTACTCGCCGATCTGTTTATGCATGATTATGAGGCAGACGTCCATTAAAGGGCTTCTCAAGAATAAAGAATACCTCAGACTTCCACTATATAGATGATGTTCTATCACTGAACAATTCTCGATTCGGTGATTATCTACATCGCATCTATCCAAATGAACTTGAAGTTAAGGATACTACTGATACTCAAAAGTCTGTTTCTTACCTTGAATTTCATATTGAAATCGCCAACGGAGGAAGATTAAAAACAAAACTCTACGACAAACGCGATGACTTCACATTTCCAATAAGGAACTTCCCCTTCATCAGTAGCAATATTCCAGCATCACCAGCGTATGGAGCTTACATTTCACAATTCAAACGTTATTCTAGAGCTTGTGCCCAGTACAGTTATTTGCTCGGCAGAGCTCAGGTGCTGACACAAATGCTACTCAAACAAGACTACGTTGCTCCTAGGTTGAAGTCATTGCTACAAAAATTATCATCATCACAATCTGGTTGACCGCTACAAAATATACATATCTCAAATGACAATGGATCTTTTACTTTTACGTAGATGTTTTCTTTCCACTTTGCATTATCACTGCCAAGACTTTTACCCGACTTGACTGTATATATATATATATAAGTAACACGGCGGGTGTCTTATAAGAAGCAGGAACTGCTTGCCTTTCGCGAGCACCCGAGTTCGCCACCGATTGCTTGCTTATCGTTTTAGTTTTTGTGTTGTCCTATTATATGTTCTTATGTTCTGAGTTTCGTGTTGTGATCCGTTACGATTTCCGCATAAAACTATGTTCGGTTCGTCTTTACCTCAGTTGTTTGTAGGAGGGCCCATGTCTTATTTACGTTAGTTGTGTTTGTTTGGTTCGTCTTTACCCCAGTTGTTTGTAGGAGGGCCCATGTCTTATTTACGTTAGTTGTGTTTGTTTGGTTTGTCTTTACCTCCAGTTGTTTGTAGGAGGGCACAAGTCTTATTTACGTTAGTTGTGTTTGTTTGGTTCGTCTTTACCTCAGTTGTTTGTAGGAGGGCCCATGTCTTATTTACGTTAGTTGTGTTTGTTTGGTTCGTCTTTACCTCAGTTGTTTGTAGGAGGGCCCATGTCTTATTTACGTTAGTTGTGTTTGTTTGGTTCGTCTTTACCTCAGTTGTTTGTAGGAGGGTTCATGTCTTATTTACGTTAGTTTGTTTGTTTGGTTCGTCTTTACCTCAGTTGTTTGTAGGAGGGCCCATATCTTATTTACGTTAGTTGTGTTTGTTTGGTTCGTCTTTACCTCAGTTGTTTGTAGGAGGGCCCATGTCTTATTTACGTTAGTTGTGTTTGTTTGGTTCGTCTTTACCTCAGTTGTTTGTAGGAGGGCCCATGTCTTATTTACGTTAGTTGTGTTTGTTTGGTTCGTCTTTACCTCAGTTGTTTGTAGGAGGGCCCATGTCTTATTTACGTTAGTTGTGTTTGTTTGGTTCGTCTTTACCTCAGTTGTTTGTAGGAGGGTTCATGTCTTATTTACGTTAGTTTTGTTTGTTTGGTTCGTCTTTACCTCAGTTGTTTGTAGGAGGGCCCATGTCTTATTTACGTTAGTTGTGTTTGTTTGGTTCGTCTTTACCTCAGTTGTTTGTAGGAGGGCCCATGTCTTTTTTACGTTAGTTGTGTTTGTTTGGTTCATCTTTACCTCAGTTGTTTGTAGGAGGGCCCATGTCTTATTTACGTTAGTTGTGTTTGTTTGGTCCGTCTTTACCTCAGTTGTTTGTAGGAGGGTTCATGTCTTATTTACGTTAGTTTTGTTTGTTTGGTTCGTCTTTACCTCAGTTGTTTGTAGGAGGGCCCATGTCTTATTTACGTTAGTTGTGTTTGTTTGGTTCGTCTTTACCTCAGTTGTTTGTAGGAGGGTTCATGTCTTATTTACGTTAGTTGTGTTTGTTTGGTTCGTCTTTACCTCAGTTGTTTGTAGGAGGGCCCATGTCTTATTTACGTTAGCTGTGTTTGTTTGGTTCGTCTTTACCTCAGTTGTTTGTAGGAGGGCCCATGTCTTATTTACGTTAGTTGTGTTTGTTTGGTTCCTCTTTACCTCAGTTGTTTGTAGGAGGGCCCATGTCTTATTTACGTTAGTTGTGTTTGTTTGGTTCGTCTTTACCTCAGTTGTTTGTAGGAGGGCCCATGTCTTATTTACGTTAGTTGTGTTTGTTTGGTTCGTCTTTACCTCAGCTGTTTGTAGGAGGGCCCATATCTTATTTACGTTAGTTGTGTTTGTTTGGTCCGTCTTTACCTCAGTTGTTTGTAGGAGGGTTCATGTCTTATTTACGTTAGTTTTGTTTGTTTGGTTCGTCTTTACCTCAGTTGTTTGTAGGAGGGCCCATGTCTTATTTACGTTAATTGTGTTTGTTTGGTTCGTCTTTACCTCAGTTGTTTGTAGGAGGGTTTATGTCTTATTTACGTTAGTTGTGTTTGTTTGGTTCGTCTTTACCTCAGTTGTTTGTAGGAGGGCCCATGTCTTATTTACGTTAGTTGTGTTTGTTTGGTTCGTCTTTACCTCAGTTGTTTGTAGGAGGGCCCATGTCTTAATTACGTTAGTTTTGTTTGTTTGGTTCGTCTTTACCCGACTTGACTGTATACTGTTGGAGTACAAATAGTAAATACGTTGTTTAGAGCATAAAATCACAAATAAATACGTATGTCATAAATACATATTGGTGGAAGTATACATCTTGAATACATGTCGGGATATGAATGATAAATAAATACAAATGGGAGCATAAATCATAAATAAATAAATTTTGGAACATAAATAATAAATACACATGGAGAATACATCATTAATGAATACACGTGGGGATAAAAATAATAGATATACAATGCATATAAATGGTAGTATAAATTCATAAATAAAACCACGTTGGATTATGCAATATAAATAAATACACCTGGGAGTATTCAGTATATATCATAAATGAATACATTTGGGAATATAAATCATAAAAAAGTCCACACGAGGGTATAAACCATAAATAAATGCATAGATCTATAGTAATTTAAGTAATAAATAATACATGTGTAGGAGTATACATCGTAAATAAATACACATGGCTTTGTAAATCATAAATAAATGTACACGAGGAAATATGAACAATCTTGGCTAATACAAAAGAAATCCCATTAGAAACCATATATTTTATATACACCTCGCGGGGGTGGGTCCACGTAAATGGAGCGGAGATGCGAGTGGCTATTATTAACAGAAAAATATAGCAGATTGGTGTTCTAATTATCGCAAAATACTGGCGACACCTTCATTTTTTGTGGTAAGGCTATTTCTTTTAGCTTCACTGTTGATTTATGTATATTTTTCCACATCTAAGAAGATGACGATAATTGGTACTCTTCCCTCCCGATTCAGTGACAAAAATCAACAACTTTACAAAGGCTCCCTCATACGAGCATGAACATAAAAAATATTCATATTTCCGTCCAAGGCAAGTCGGTTGGTAACATTCAAAATTATGAGGCGCTTGAAGGGGTGTATTGGATTACATAGAAATAATCTGACAAAAACAAGAAAACAAATTGGCGATAATTGGTCTTCGACCAGTATAATTATATCATAAATAAATCCATGTGGGAATATAAATAACAAAAAGTACACGTGAGAGCATAAATAATAAATAGGTGGCCATGAGAGTATATATAACAAATAAATAATCTGGGAATATAAAACTAGATAATAGGAAATGTAGTTTGAAACAGTATGTACATTTGTTCTTAAATTGGTTACCTTGAACTGCCTGGATAGATATTGCTCTCTTATTGGAGACACACCCTCTAGTAATGAGCAATTGTCATACCTAATATCATTAATATTCTTCATGGCATTCAAACTTTCTAAGCGATCAACGATTGTATGGATGACGTGACGTCAGCGACATCATTATAACGTCACATTAGAAAACAGCGATATAATGTTGTTATCCCCGGTTTGAAAATTATAACAACTTTTGATTGGTTAAAACTCCGGGCATGAAAAACCCATATTCCCGGGTGTTGCTATGCCATATCACCGGGTGTAACTAGCCATTTTACCAATCAAATGTTGTTATAATTTTCAAAACGGGAATAATATGACGTCAAAGCTCGTGACGTTATGCTCCAAAATCAAACTTAGTTAATTTTTGCTATATATTGAATATATTCTAGCTGTAGGGTAAAAAACACTCGAAACTTTCATAATTTTAACTTATTCTTTCCAAAAACAAAGAAAACGTCACTTTCACGTGGCCCGCCCGGGTCCAAAATGTCTTATTTTTTTACTATAACCGGGGATAAGTTCGTTATTTACGTTCTTATTCGTAGATATGGAGACTTTAACACCCTTCAGTAGCATGTACACCCTTCGGCTGCGCCTCAGGATGTACTTGGCTACTTCAGGGTGTTAAAATCTCCATATCTACAGATAGGAACGTAAATAACTTATATTATAGCATTATTACGAGATGTTTTACATATTGGCCTAGTTATAGGTCTGAGGCCTGCTGTATTGGCTTGGGGCGCAGCCGAACGCCAATACAGTAGACCAAGGACCTATAACTAGGCCAATATGAAAAACATCACGTAATGATACCTTTATTAATTAACCAGTCGAATATCTCTCGGGATTTTTCCTTGCAATTGTCGAAATGTCTAGCGGATTCCGATCTAGTTGTTATTGGACTGACTGGAATTGGGCCAATACGGAAATTATCGTATTGGCCCAATGAAAGTTTCTATATTGCATTGACAGATTCGATCATAAAAAGGCTAATGAATCAAAGTTAATTAATAATATCAATTAACTTTGATTTATTAGCCTTTATATGATCAAATCTGTCAATTAATATTTAAACTTTCATTGGGCCAATACGACAAAAACCAGTCCAATACGAATATTTTCCGTATTGGCCCAATTCCAGTCAGTCCAATAACAGCTAGATCGGAATCCGCTACACGTTTCGACAATTGCAAGGAAAAGTCCCGAAAGATTAACGTGTGTCATACATTATGATGGTTTTGTTGGATTTATGTGTGTTTTGGAAATTATAATGTTCGAATATGATACCGGTAAGTAATTTTTGTCATAAAAACTTGTGCTAAAACCGTATCGAATACGCTTCACTGAAATATTTTGAATGTAGGTCAAATTAATTAACATCTATAATAATCCCACTCGGAAGGCATTTAAGATTGTATGTTATTAATTTTAGACAGTTAATTAATGTATATATATTTGCATATCCAAAATACAGAAGTTTTAGTTGAGTCTTCCCTGTTACTGATCAGTGCTATGTTGTATTAAATTTTAGCTCTTTTCGGTAATTGGATTGATTTCAATTTTAAATCATCATCAGTGTATATGCAATGTAAGCCTAAGGATGTTCAATCTTTACAAAGTAGTTATTTCTTGGTTTTCTATCATTTTGGTTTTGAGACCATGACCTTTTCCCATATTTTTGATTTTGATGACGCCAACCAATCTTTTTTTAAAACAAATATATTCATGTGTGGTAGTTGACGCATGCCTAATATGGACTGACCTAATAATTTTGATATCACGACCAGTACGTTGAGATAAGCTTTATCAATCAACACACTTCAAAGGAGAACTACACAAATTACCGATAAAACAAAATATCTAAATAAAGATATGAAACTACCTGAATATTCCTTATTTTTACAATTGCCCGTGTCACATTTGTTTTATGTACCATATAAAATTGTAAAAATATCAACAATAAAAACGCAATTTTTAATAAATAATGAATAATTTAATGCACACGATGCGCTTTTGGAATAACCTTCTCCAGGACCCGGTTGTTCAACTTGTTGTTAAATTAATCATATGGTTATATTTAACCATTGGTTAAAGATTTAACCATGGGTTAGTAAACCAAGGGATAAAAATGAGTTTTTCAACTTCATTTAACCACTTGGTTAGATAACCATTTGGTTAAAATTTAACCAGCGAATAACTGCAAGTTTAATATTTAACCAAGACCAATGTATCCTACAATTCCTTGTTTTATCCTAGCAGCAGATAAATAACAAAATAAATATGGCTGACTCAATCCCACCTTCTCAGGACAAAAAGCAATACAGTTATTAAAATTTAAAAAAAAAATGAAATCTTACTTAAGGAATATAGCTTACATGTCATTGTCTAAGGTTATTTGTCCTATATTAAAAGTATTTTGTACAAGTTAGTATGGAAGAGTATATGGACCTCGTCTTAGTTGCTTAATAACATTAATAGAAATGTTAATAGCGAGCATCGCAAGATGCGAGCTAAACAGCAACATGTATGTAAGGAGATGAATCAATATATGATCAATACCAACCGGAAATGGATTCTAAGTTTAGGCATAGAATGGACAATCGGAGTGAAGTACACGAAATAGCATTTTAATTTGAATAAAAAATAACTATCCAGTTTAAAAATAACAAAACAAAAATTAGAAAGGAAACCGTACAGCTTTTTTACATGAAACGATTAATCTATTTAAAAAATGGACAATCGCTAGACCTTCTTGTTTCGCCCCTAAAGAACGATCGGGCCTAAACAAAAGTCGTCCCCGATATATCTCGGCCCAAAAAAAAAGTCATCCCCGATATATTTCGGCCCAAAAAATCTCCTTTGAAATACAATTAACTGGATAAGTCGAATTGTAGAACAAAGAAAAATAATCAAGAATATTTTTACATGTACGTGTCTATGCGTAGATGCGATGCTCGCCTGTAGGCTGTGCCTAATCCATATTAAGACGTGCTTAGTGCAAGGGTGTGTTATAAGTTGACGATAAATTATTATAACTCATTAAACTACTTTTAATTAAATCTTCTCATTGTCTTACAATTTCAATGATTGTTAATTTTTATTATGTAAGATAGCCGTAGAATATTTTCTTTAGTTTCCAACATCTCATTAAAATTGAGTCCATGCATGACAATGATGTATGTCAAAAGTCTGTTTTTCTCTCTGATTTTAATGTGTGAATTTCTTTTTATTTCAATTAACATGCAAAAAAATGTTCATGAATAACAATTAAGAAAAAATAAAACCCCTTTTTCAGTATGAAATGAATGGTTGGTGTCCCATATTTAAATTAACCAATTTTTCCAATACGGGAGTTCGGAGTAAGGAAGTCTTTTGTGAAGGAGGTAAAATAGTAATATTTATATATCCCGCCGTTGGACGTTTATTCAAAATGGCGGGTTTTACTTTGTATTATGTTCCTTTGAATTGAACATTGTGCAGCCTATTGCAGGAAAATATTAAAAAAATAATACCCACAGCTATTTTTATATATATATTATGCGAGCTTAAGCGAGCTCTTTATGGTATAAAATGTGTACTTAGGATTTTTTAACAAACATGGTTGAACATACCATCGAAGAAAACAAAATTCTACCCTTTGTAAACACCGGTTTCCGTGTAACACACTAACACACTCAATTAATGAAGATCTTCTTCACATAAAGCGCAAAGGTGATCCTGAAGTCTCGTACCCTCTCTCGTACGTCAGATACCACTGAAACCCGGAACCTGTGTGTAATAAAAGTCATTTTGTTAGCTTGTTTTACTTATATTGATATTTTTTAATTTATTAAATCTCTTCTGACATACTGACAAACATTTTTGTTTCTACGTGGAAGTTAACTTTTGAGATTTCGCAAGGAACGATAACTCCAATAACGGAACGACAGCTCGATTGAATGAGACTAGATTCGGCCCTAAGAAAAAGTCGTTCCCAATATATCTCGGCCCAAAAAATCTCGACACTTTTTGATGCACTGGATGAGAGTGAAATTGCCAGATAATTTTCAGATTCGCGAGCATTCATGGCCGTGCCGGTTTCATATTCTTTTTAATATGACAAATAATTATTGGTTTGTCTGTATATTATGTTACTGTAAATTTGACATTGATACATGGAAAATACCTTCGCAAAAAAAAGTATATGTTTCTTTTAATGTGACAAATAAAATCATAAAATGTCTATTATTTTCATTAAATATAGTCTGTTAATTTTTTTTTTATAAAACAGGTAATTTTACACCTGAAATGTTCAGTGTCATCTACGGTAACTAAATTTGAACATTGTCATTACATCCGATACTGCACAATATAGTAAAGTTTCTTTATCTGCAACTTCAGCTTCTGATGAATAATCCTAACCTAGCCAGGCAATGATCAGTGATAACATAGAATATGAGATTAACATGCAACCACTACTCAGTAAGGTATAAAAGGGAAAGTGTTTTCTCTGCTGATAATGACAGCTATTTGTAACAAAGGGCGGCAGCCATCTTAAAAAAAGTGTTCGAAAATGAGACCCGAATGTACACCTAATGTACTCTCAACGGCAAAGAGCTAGACACGGGACATAACTCCTCCCCCAACTCCCAACTGTCGTATTGATGAGGAATGACCATGATGTCATAGAGGTACCTCATGCTAATTTTGAAGTTTTATAATTTTGTTTTTCCAACGCAATTGTACGACCAGCGCATTTTCTGATTGACTTAGATTTTTGGTCGATATTGATTTTTGACATTGTTACTAAAAAGGGGGATGATATTACTATTTTAACCCCGTCACATTCATATGCGCCTTTCCTATGCAAAGTGCCTTTGTAAAAGTCATTATTTTTCACTATGCATTTTGTCTTGAAAGGGGTCTTTTACTTCGCATTTCTCCGTCTGTTGTTATTTTACTTTACTTAGCTTTTGTCTAGTCTGTGGCCATATGTTCGTTGTTGTAGACTGCTAGGCGTTCCCTATTTGATACTTTTTATTTAGGTCTTTTCTGGAATGTTGTCTCATGGACATTTATTCCACGTCCCAGTAATTCGTACTTTCCGTACTATTTGACTAATTACACCGACTGAAATTTCGAGTGAGAGGCAAGAATCATGAACAAAAATTTGATACCGGAAAATGTTTCCCAAAAAACGAGAAAAGCAACAACAACAAAAAACTGCCCCCGCTTCCGCCGCCTATGCCCCGACTATTCATAGGAAATACAAGCAATTTCTCTCATCATAAACAGCAAAGGATATATCAATTTATCATAACACAAGAAACATCCCTGTAAACCCGGGATCGCTAACGATTTTAAATTATATGAAACAAATAGAGGGAAGGAGTCGACTAACTTTATAAACATTGTTCTTAGTGTAAATTTGAAAAATCGTAAGTAATTTCACTATTTTCATCTGAATTTACCTTGATTTACCTGTGTTTACCTTGAAAAAATAGCGCAAATGTAATGGTATTATGCGCGCAAATGTAGGATTTTTTCCGCGCAAATGTAATGTACTGCTTTGAACAATGTGAATGGTAATATAAATTTAATTTCATTGGAAATGCCATCCAGCTCAGAAACTTCTATTTCAAACAAATTTGCACGGAGCTCAATTGCCCGAAACACTCTGGGTTTCCTGTTTTGTACGGGAGGCATCATAGAAAGAACATGTCCGGCAGCCATTTTGAATTGATAACCAATGGTTAAATATTTTAACGGAGCAGAGCCCCTATACCGTGGTTAAATATTAATCAGTTTAGCCATGCTTTAACCAGTAGTTAAATTTAACCATAAGTTGAACAACGCATTGCGTGCTTTGGTTAAATTTTAACCATAGGTTATCATTTTAAACCATTGATTAAAATTCAACTACAAGTTGAACAACCGTGCCCAGACAGGTATACTCAATGTCAAAAGATTTGAAAGCCAAATAAATTAAAAGTCTATGGGAACACGAAAACCAAAGGACCTAGAAAGGAGGGAGAATTTTAGTCTTAGAAATACATACATTATCTAGGAACTGTAAATTTCAATAATACATGCATTTAATTAACCATACCACTGCCGAAACACTGACTGCTGGGCGGATGATACCACCGGGGACTAATAGTCCATCAACAGTGATAGTAATACAAACGTATATATCTAGTTTAGTGCGCTCAATAATCTTATTATAAATTTAACAACTAGACCCTCTAGGATCCTCATTATTTATTATATGGAAAAACAAACTTCATACTTTGGTAATTAAGGTAAAAAGTAATATCTAAAACTGAAGAGATAAAAGAATATTACTACAAACAATAAAAACCTAGAGATGAAACAATTAAAGGGGATCTTTATTTCATTACATCCATAAAAGGTTTACCATATAAAAGAACCCTTACAGTGTTTGTTCATCATAATTATTTCCAGAACATTATGAAACAAAACATCTAAGTGTTCCGAAATCAAAGATTTAATATTAAGTTATTTACACTTATAATCCTTTAATTTAATTTAAAACAGAAATGAATTCTACTATTTTCCCAAATCACACGGAGGAGAATATTACTACCACCAGTAGCAAGAACATTCTTTCACAGGATGATAATCTACTTGGGAGTTATGAAAATGTGACCAGTTATCTATGGATAATTATATCCCCTATTTTATTCCTGACTGGATTATTTGGTAACAGTTCTATTATAGCGATTCTAACTAATATGAAGTTTTGGCAGAAACCAATATACATCCTTCTCGTGACTCTGGCATTCTCAGACGCAACAGTTTTGTGTGTCGGCCTTTCACGAAACTGGATACGGGAAGTATTTAAGGTCGACATACGCACATTGTCCGAATGGGGGTGCATATTCCACATATTTGTCATATACTTTGCTATGCAGTTTTCATCAGCAATCCTGGTCTGTGTTACGTTTGAGAGGTTTTTGAAAACGAGGTTCCCATTTCGTTACAATATTATAGTATTTGTTAAAAGGACCATCGTTCTCATCATTTGTATCTTTGTATTTTTGACCGCTCTGAACATGTTTTGGTTCTTCACCCAGACCCTTATTGTAGAAAGTGGGGATGTTATTTGTGACGCGATAACGCCCGAGTATTTCTGGTTCGAGGAATTCATATACACTTATATTGATCTTTTGGTACTTTCAGTTATTCCTTTTGTGTCAATGGTGGCAATGAACATTACTATTCAAAAAGTCTTAATTGAGTCTAAAAATCTACGAAAGATTTCTGTTCCGGACGAAGCAACCAGGAAAGAACTTGGAAAATTTAGTAGAATTCTAACTAAGATGTTATTATTTACCAGTACTTATTTTCTAGTTTCGACGGTTCCTATTTCTGTGTACTTCATCACTGATTCATACCTAGCACCCACAGCAGACGACTTGACAATGGCAAAAATGGATGTTGCATGGTCTGTAACATACCTTTTCCAGTTTTCTAATTACGCAGTCAATTTCTTTTTTTACATGCTGACCAACAAAGCATTTCAAAGAACTTTCCGTCAGATTTTCTGTTGTGACACGGACGATACATCGTAAGTAAATTTCTCATTATTATATTTTCTGTAAATGCATGTGCTTTGTATTGATCAATATGCATATATTTAATTACAATATGCATATAATTATGCAATGCTATATGCATAGAATTATACAATTCTATATGTATAGAATTATGCAATACTCGAGGTGTCTTCCAAAGCGACCCAAAGGTTAACCAGGAATCGTAAACAAATGTTCCATAATATTGATTTCCAAAATGTCGCAGTTAAATTTCAAGAAATAATAACATTAGACATACAAATCGGATTTCGAGTTTTGAAAATAAACGTTCTAGAAAACCGAAGGAGCAATGAAGAATTAACTATCCAGAGACACAAAAAACATTTGACACAAGACACAAAACGAAGTGAAACCACAGAACAATCCAGAGACACAAGCAACATTTGACACAAAGCACAAAACGAAGTGAAACCACAGAACAATCCAGAGACACAAGCAACATTTGACACAAAACACAAAACGAAGTGAAACCACAGAAAAACGCAACATAAAAAGACGAGCACTTCGGATCCCAAATGAATCTATTTGCTCGCGAAGGATAGACAATTTCTGCTTCATATAAGACACCCGCCGTGTCGCTCATGTTACTGTGTACATGTAAAATAGTGTCGTTGTTCGAGGAAAGAATAAAAACTATATAAAAGAGATTCATTGCCATTTTAAAAATAAATATTTCGCAATCATCAACCAATTCCTGATAAATAATAATATTGGCCATTATTCAAATACTGCATGTAGATATAAACGTCATTAAAATAACACATCATATTCGACATGAATCTAAAAGACAATGAAAAGTAGCATGGGACAGAGCCTTTACAGAATACAGCTATAGCTAGCGAATAATAAATCCAGTGAGTCTATGTATGAGACCAGTCATATTTAATGTGCAATTTTCAGCTATATTATGGCGAGAAGAAGTTATGATTCGATGAGATGATGATGTCCGCTTGTACCAGATCAATACGCTTAGTTGGATTATTTTCTTTTATAGTACTAGTTCATAGACACAGCAGTCCCCGTTGCATTGTAGTGCCTAAAGGCCAGTCTTATATCCTAGTCTATTTCTATATTATATAACGATATTACAGTCGGTTTAATCTCCACCAGAGGACTAATTGCATATGACGTCATTGCATACATGGCTATACCAACCATTATCGATGCACACTATTTGCAACAAGACACGACAAATTTGCAATATGGGAAGGAAATTTTAAAATATGTTTTTCATCCAGACAAATGTAACGTCATGTCTGTCACTCGAAATAAAAATCCGATAAAATTTAACTGCACCCTCTATGGTCATCCACTCGAGTCATTAGAAGAAGACAGATATGTTGGTTTAACAATCAGACAAGATATAAATTGGAAAAGCCATGCAAATAACGTCTGCATCGAAACCTTAACACCAGGTCCACCTCCGTACAGGAACAAATCTAACAATCAATTATGCTTGCTTGTTCTGCCTGGGACCCATACAATAAAGGGCTGTAAGGTTCGTTACCAACATACAGCGATGCTACATGTTACAACACTTGAACTTGCGCAGTCTTAAAGACTGGCGTAAGAATGTTCGACTTATTATGATGTATATATTAACAAACGAAAATGTAGCTATTACTAAGCAAGAGACCAAAACCACCACTGAGACAATTTCGGAATATTCACTCCTCGTCTTTCGTTAACCCTCTTTGCAAGACAAGACTCCTTTTACCCTAGTACGATATTTGACTGGAACCGACTGCCACAGCTCATAGATTTGAGTGGCTAGGTTGAAACATTAAGGCTGCTTTCTCCTCTATCACATACTTGTTGAAGGCGGTCAGTATTTTGTAAAAGTAGAAGAAATAGACAGCCATGGTCAACCATTTTTTGTTTAAGGAAATATTTGCTGTTTTTTGAATTTGTTATATTATAAGTTATTTACGTTCCTATACGTAGATATGGAGATTTTAACAACCTGAAGTAGCCAAGTACATCCTGAGGCGCAGCTGAAGGGTGTGAAGGCTACTGAAGGGTGTTAAAATCTCCATATCTACGGATATGAACGTAAATAACGAATTTATCCCCGGCTATAGCCACGTAAAAGTGACGTTTTCTTTGTTTTTGGAAAAATAAGTAAAAAATATGAAAGTTTCGAGTGTTTTTTTACACGGTGTAGGGCACTACCTTTTGTAGAACCCTTCAGTTGATCAAATTAACAGCTTTTTATTCAATATATAACCAAAATTAACTATATTTGATTTTGGAGTGTAACGTCGCGAGTTTTGACGTCATATTATCCCCGTTTTGAAAAAATATTACAACATTTGATTGGTTAATGGCTAGTTACACCCGGTAATATGGCCTAGAAACACCCGGGAATATGGGGCTTTTTTTAATACCCGGGGTTTTAACCAATCAAAAAATGTTATAATGTTCAAGTTGGGGATAAATATATATATTTGTTATGTTTGAAAAACCAGCAAAATGTGTGTGTCCCCAAGCAGCTAGAATGTGTTCCTTTGTAAAGTACTTTTGTAATGTTAGATGTAATATAAAGCACGATTTTGGATTTGGTGGAACTAGTTGTACTTAAAATTCAACCAGCTTTATCGCTTTTTTTATTTATTGATTTATTTTGCTGGTCAAATTAGTTATTAGTCAGTACATTTAAAGAAAACAATGATGTGTAATATTTTCTTCTAATTTTCACAGATCAATTAATAAGGATACTCAAGGTGCAAGCTCCATGAAAATACCCCATATGACATCTCAGACCATAGACGAAGATGAATCGGACGAAAGAGAAACCACTAAGAACATACACAAAGGTGAACTTGGTCATATATAGGTGGTAGACAACGTTATTCTTTGTTTGTTCTGTGTTTATACCCTGTACAAATACCGTGTTCTTTATGAAATATCGATTCAGTAATCAAACATATACATTCATGTAATATATATTATACTTTTAAACCCAATACATGATTTCGTTCATGTTTTGCGAACATAGTTCCGATGTAGCGTGATGGTATAGTGATTGTCGTGATGGATATTTTACAACTTTAGCTTCATGTATGAACATTTTCATTTAAATGTGGAGTTGATTATTGTTGAGCGACAGTTATGGAATAAGAAATGATCCATTGGCAATCAAACAGTGCCAATGGCGAATAATACAAGAAGACAGGTCAGAAGAGATGGTCTGTTTCCAAAAACAACAACAGAAATAAAAGTTTGAAGAACAACTATCATTATGAAATGCAATCTATCGATGGAGCTATCCACTCCTGATGTACTTTACTGTTTAGTATAAATAGATTGAACATTAGCAGTATGGCGTTCTTTAACACATGTTTTAATTTTGATGCTAATACATTGCGAACCAATTCAAGTTTTCAACATCTGTTTGTACGAAAACATCTTGTTAGTTCTTGGTGTCCTTCTTGTGGGTTCTCAGTTTAAAGACAGACAAATGTGTATAAATGATTGATTGTATTTTGCGAGATTTGTGTCCACCGTCTTATGCTATTGTTTCGACATGTCAACTTCATGATCTTGTTACATGTATATGTTCATCCGAAAGAATTTGTACATAGTGTACCATACTTCCCTTATCGTTAGTCATTGACATTTCGAAATTCGCCCAACTTGTTTAAATTATATCAAGGCAAAGTGGTTGGGTTCTACCTTGGTCTGTCTGTAGTAAAAGACAACAAAACAACAAAAGATTGTGATCTGATTAATGGGTTTAACCTCACCACATTGTTTTGTGCCTGACCCAAGCCATCACCTGGATTGTGATCTGATTAATGGGTTTAACCTCACCACATTGTTTTGTGATTGACCCAAGCCATCACCTGGATTGTGATCTAATTAATGGGTTTAACCTCACCACATTGTTTTGTGATTGACCCAAGCCATCACCTGGATTGTGATCTGATTAATGGGTTTAACAACAGCTTCGGTCCATATAATATTTTGTGGGTGACATCCCGGTCCATAAACTGCCATGTGACCCTTAGTGCCATGAACTATTTGTTAAATATTACAGTACATTATTAGCTTCATTCAGAAAAAGACGTACTTCAGAAAAACGATCAATATAACGCGGCCTTCGAAGAAGACACCCATACGATATAGGGTATGCGATATAGGTCTTGGGGTGCGATATAGGGTATGCGATATAGGGTAAACGATATATGCTTGGGACAATCATTGATAATGCATATACAAAACACCTGTATTTTAATCTAAATATATGATAATAATAATAACTTTATTGTCATTAAACATATATATCATATATTTAGATTAAAATAAATGTGTTTTGTATATATACAATACTTGTGCACTGTCGAAGCATATAGGTAATATGTGTATCAGGCTTAGAAACAGAGGAAAAGGCGAGGCTTCGCCGAGCCTTTTCCCGCGTTTCGCGCCGAATACACATATTTACCTATATTCTGCGACAGTGCACATGTATTGTATTTATCCTGCAATTTCAAATCGTAAATAAACGTTTATTGGACGATGATAAAAGTATTTGAAATAATTTTGTGTATGTATTTGAAAACAATATCCCCCGATGTGCCCCGATGAGTTCCGAAGTGGGTGGAGCTTACATTTGTATGTTCTATTTATAACAGACCAATATCAAAAAATATGGTCGGTAAATGCTGTCATTGCAGGATAAATGCATTATCAATGATTGCCCCAAGCCTATATCGTGTATACCCTATATCGTATACCCAAAGAATTTCAAAATTTCATAAAATTTCTAAAATTTTCAAAAAAAATTCAAAATTTCAAATTTTTTTCTAAATTTCAAAGATTTAAAGATTTAAAAAAATTTTAAATAAATTTTTTTCCAAAATTTCATAAAATTTCTAAATTTTTCAATTTTTTTTCAAAAAGAAATGTTTCGAATCGAATTTAATATAAAATGAGTTTAATTGCACTATATTACGTGTGTAGCAAAGGGATATACTATAATCAATCGTAACTACTCGGCCATTCTCGCTACCCTGCAAATAACCTCGTACGTACATAGTAGAAATTCTTCTTAAATTGTTTGCCGGAAGTTAAGTTAAGTTAAGCCGCACAAAAATATAGTCCACGAAAATCCAATATGGAAGACATACTAAGTAAAATCTAATCATGCAAAACTAATTAAAACTTTAATTGAAATATAGAAAATTGCTTAAAATATAACTTTATCTCAAACTTTCATGTAACTGACATGTGAAAAGTAGTGCGATTTATACGCCTAATGCATACGAGGTGATTTGCAGGGTAGCGAGAATGGCCGAGTAGTTACGATTGATACTATAATGTGTATCGCTTCAAAAAACATGGCGCCACCCACCCACTACAATAAAATAATTAAAATGCTTACCTTGAAATATTATTTTAGTTAAATTTGATCCAAATTGAAGTGTACACGAAGCCAAATAACGTCTAAATTTTACTTTTCAAACTGGAAGTCTTCATATGACGTCGATTACGAAATGACGCGAAATATAGCGAGAGTGAAAATAAAAATGGTAATTTCACTAGTGAAAGTATCGTTTGTATTTAACTCGGAAATCACGGTATTTCATCGACATCTATATAATAATATATGTTATTTAGCTATCAGACAGGGTATATAATGTGACATTCCCGGCTTACGATCTATATTCCCTGAGATATATTACGGATTTACCCATTGTTTTTTTTAAATACAGAATCCAACTGTATTAAATATATTTGCGTCTTTTATTTATATTTTTCGTATTTCTAGATGCCCCTTTCCGTACCTCTGACATTCTTTCTTCAATGACGTCAAAATATGTGTCACATCATTTTTCATGTATGAGGTGTCTCATGAAGGAAAATCTTGTACGTAATTTTTAAATCAATGCAATTTCATATGTAGTAAATTTTATAAACTATATAAATATAACATTAATATATCACATAACAAAACAACTGGTTTGCGAAACAATTTCGACAATTTAAATATTAACAACATGTAAACAAAACCTTGGTGTGGCCCCATGACGTAGAAAATTTTCAAGGCTCAACTTTTGTTTAGTATGATGTTCATCACGCTATGGTACAGCCGTGGAACATGGGAGTTTGCTGAATCGACCAGGTATTTGTGACGGAATTATCTGTTGTAATATTTTTTTGTTCATACAGCCGTTTTGAGTGTAGAAACAACATTTAATTTGGTAAAAATACATTTATTATTCCGTAGTATGCTATTGATTCAGTGAAGTGTAAATTTTTGTCGTCCATCTTATCGTTTTTGGGAGACTGAAATATATACCCCGTCTGTTTTCCGAATATATGCTGACATTCATGGTTGAAGAACCAATGAACATTTGTGTAACAAACTAATTCCGTAATATATGTATATGTTATCTGGATGTCAATGGGGTTCACCTACGATTTTTACGCTAATAGGTGGCACATGTGTTCCATCAGTTATTACTTTCGGAACTCCTCGGCTAGCATTAACAACGTAACTAATGTAAACTACGATATTGATTTACAAAAAATGTATATGTATTCGTGCAAAATGCCACAGATGCTGTGCTTAACAAGATGAGGGTAGCAATCAAGAAGACTGACCATGTGACGAGAGGTCGGTGGACGCCAGGGAAATACGACGTGGTTTGCTCGGCACACAATGGCGGGGGGGGGAGGGGGTAGAATAAAAATCGTTTATTTTCCACTATGTCCAAATTTCAAAGTAGACCTGAATACACCTCAGCCCTAAACAAATATTGCTTGTTTAGGTTAACTCGACCCTACCTAAAATTTAGTGCCTGTAATCCTAGCTATTTCATTAGTTTTTCTCAACAAGCGCAGTCTTGGAACATCTGCATGCCCAATATATCCAATGCAAAAACAAATCCTGGTCCCCTTTACCTAACCTTTTTCACAGGGTTACTGGTAATCCTAAGCACACAATTATTTGTTTAGGTCTCGTATGCATGTATCTTTTACCCCGTGTATGTATGAAAAATATTTTTGATCTACCTGATGCTTGAAAAAAAATTGGATTCTCTACTGACAGACATAAAAAATCCCATGCCCCCCTCCCTCCTTCAATAATAAAATTGTTGGTGTCTAATAAAGAAAACAAGTGAGTGGTAAGACATGTCACTCCACTCGGGCACATTAATGAATATTACGATTCCTAGTCGGCCAGTCTTTGTTCTTACTTGCATGCTTTAATAGCAGAGAAGCAACAAATACCAATTTTATAGTCTTTGGTTTGACCAGACTGGGGCTCTATCCCATGGATGTAACACACTCAAGGCGAGAATGCTAACCATCACACCGAGGAGGTAGGAAACCATTTTGTCTACAGACCAATAACATAATACCACCACAACAAAATTTATGTGGTCGTATAAAAATCACACTGAAAAAGGAGCAGTCTTTCAAAACTTTCATTCAACTTAAAGGGTCAATATATTACTTTAATAACAATATATGATATAAATATACAAGTATAACATGACAAAAAGACAAATATTTAATGGCTGACAAAAAATTACGAATACCCAGAAAACTGAAGACTGAGACGCACAAACAACTAAAAATCCGGACTGACATGAACTCAGATGCTCCAAACGAGTCTGCAGTTCGAACATCACTAATATCACTTCATGGGCGAAAGAGCTGGGGGCAATTGCCCTCCCTACTTTTAAAAATTGAAGGAGGAGGGGGGGCAAAATAGTTTTGCCCCCCTTTTTGGCATTACATTTAAGAAAAAAACTTTTTTACTTCAGTATGGAAGCATGTATTGTCCATTTAACCACGTGTATAAGGATATTTGGACAAGGGTATGCTTTGAAACCATAGTGACTTTTTTTTTTTATTGCTGCACAGTTTTGAAAATATACCAGACAAATAAGGAAAACATTTTTTGTACAAATTTCATAAAGATGTATACCGAATGTAATGAGCATCATTTAAATTAGTATATTTATTGAGATAATTACACATGATTGTGTATTTATATCACAAAGATTAAAAAAATTGTGAAAAAATTAATGTTTTTTTTTTTTTAAATGTAAAATGTTTCTTAAGAAACGTATGAGGGTACCCCTATTGAAAGCCCCATAATTTTTTTCTAAAATATGCCCCGTTTTTTCACATTCTGAATGATGACATGTATATGATGCTTTCAGTGTGTTGTTTTTGAATATTTAATAAAAAGAAAAGATGTGTAAAAAGTTGAGTCAGTTTTGTCAAGGACGTATATATATACGTCCTTGGTTTTTTTTAATAAAAATGTTTTTTTTCCCCTAACCAATACCTGGATATGATTCCCATCTGATTTTATAAAGGCAGTTAACTTCAAAATCTTCTTTTTCAATTATAATGGATAGCATAAATATGACAAATTCTCCTGGTCTTGTTTCTGAATCCTGTCACGAAAGCACGTTCAAACTGATCCGTCATCATAATTTTAATGATGTTTTATTTTCAGTCGGGGCAACTTGGACATTCA
The DNA here is from genome assembly GCA_963680875.1 of Bathymodiolus brooksi. Classification (NCBI taxonomy): domain Eukaryota; kingdom Metazoa; phylum Mollusca; class Bivalvia; order Mytilida; family Modiolidae; genus Bathymodiolus; species Bathymodiolus brooksi. The sequence continues at coordinate 62,240,918 of OY804582.1, forward strand.
ACAAATACAATAATATTGAAAAGTAACGAACATAAATCGTATGCATGGGTTTTCGGTGTAATATTTACCTTTCAATCAAGTCAGTTTTTCGACCGTTTGTCGATGCATTTCGGCGTAGTAGATCATATTCGAGCTTCGGCATTGACCACAGCTGATCGCCGTCCGCCATCTTGGAATCGAATAACTGATAGCACACATGCGCCACCTGTAGGGAATGGGATAGGTGAACCCCATTGACTTGATACCGAAATTATCAGCCTGCCGAGCCAGAATATGAAGTTTGGTGTCGAGTAGGCTGATATTTTTCAGTATCAATCATATTCACATTCATCCTTAAATCAAACATAAACACGGATACATCTATATTTGTATTTTCGCGGGAAAAATCACATGATTCAAAATATTCAAAATACGCTTCCCCAAAACATAGTTCATAAGTAATTTGCAAATATACCATTCATTTTTACAGGTTTATATAATTGTTAAGATTGTTGAATTTTTCCTTTAATGGTGATATTCATTGGGGTTTTTTTCATTACAAACATCAAAGTCGGCAATTCACCGGTTTTGTTTACCAATGACGTTCCGTTTTAGAAAACATAAAGGTCACGACCTCGCTTATGACGTAAAAATTATGACGTCTCAGCAGAGGTTACCAAGAATTGGGACAAGTATATTTTTGTAGGACAATTGCTGACACGACAGTTCCTAATTTGATATATGTTTAAAAAATAAAATGTTAACTAGCTAATGGTGTTGCTGAATTTTATTTACTGTTGTCATCTTCACAAGAATTATCGTTTAAATGTTGGTAGAATTTGGTGATAACTCCAGCTCACTGTTAATAGGTCCAGCTCAACTCACGCGAACTTTGATACGAGTTTTTGCTTATGGAGTCAGCAGGTAAATATAGCGGGAGGGAAGGATGATAAAATATAATGAACATTACATGTCAAAATCTGTATCACATGCCGTATCAACCCTCGACCTATATCACCCCTCGGGCCGGTGGCCCTTGGGGTGATATAGGGTTCTCGGGTTGATACGCATGTGATACAGATTTTGACATGTAATATTCAGTATATAAACATGTCTGTGACAAATACAAACAAACAAACAATTGTGTGTATGAAAAAAACAAAAACAAAAACAAAAAAAGGACAAACATAATGAGTTATTTATGTTGCAATAAGACTTCTGTCTTCAGTTCTAATGACCGTTTCAAATAGAAGCCAATAACTCTAACATGTCGTACGGAAGCAGCATTTAGTAAATATACTAACTTTTGTTCATCAGAAAAGTTTAAGAAAAAAAAATTATTATCTAATTCAATATTATTAAACAGAGATTCTCTCAGATTCTGATTTACTTTACATTTTAAAATAAAATGAGCTTCATCTTCAATGATTCCACAATTTTTGCATAGTCTTTCTTCACATGGAGTTTTATTATAGCGACCCTTCTCTATTTCAAGACTGTGGTCACTGATACGAAATTGTGCAAAAAATATTCCTGATTGAAAAATCATTAAACGATAAATAGAATTTTCTTTCTAATGAAGGTTCTAAATTTTTATAAAGCAAAAGCTTGCTGCTCTCATCAATTTTGTCTATTTTACTTTTATATAAATTTTTATACTTTACGGTTATTTCAGTTTTAATATCTAATTTTAAATGCTTAACATCCTTTATATTCTTGCAACTGGGATATATCTTTATATATCTATGTGATAAAACCTGATTAGAACAAATGGGATTGAATCAAGTTCATACCCCCCCCCCTCCCCCGCTGTATTGAGAAGCATTGTGAAATACAATACACGTGATGAACCCTATACACGTATTCTTTGTAATTAAATCGATTAAATCAACATAATTTAAAGCATTACAATGCACATTTTGTATTTACACTCAATAGTACTACTTCAAATGTTCTAATTTCTAAATTTATTTTCAATGGATACAAGGTTAACCACATAACGATTATATAACCATTTCAAGTCCTTATAGCCAGTAGATTATTTATGAAACGAAACGAAACGAAATTTATTATTTTTTATGTTTGCCTTTTCAATCGTTGCCTCATACAATGCAACAAGAGTGAAATATTTATGACATGTAAATGTATGCAAATCGTTTGTGAATATTTACATTGTTTCTCTTTGATCGTCAGCACAATATTATGCTCATATTATAAAATATGCATTGAACATTAAAAAAAATATGAGTTGTTTCTAAGGACCCGATATTCAATATTAATTCGACATAGTAATTTGATAAATGTTGTATGGATGACCATACATAGCACTGAGTTATCAGAAAAAATAATGATACGATCCAAAAATCTTCCTTTGTAAGATTGTTCGGAGTTCGGTAATTTTGTTATTACCTTTATCAACCTCTCCATTTCTATCTTCTTGTCCTGTCATGATTATCTAAACCCTCAATATTGAAGATATCTACGGAAAATTAACCGAATGTAAATACGTGTTATAGGCGAGGATCAATGATGGGTTAGGGTTATGGTAGTTAACGTCACTTTCAACAATATTTCAGTTACATCGTGGTGGTAGGATCAATGCTATGTTAATTTATTTTAAACTATGATAATTAATAATGTCATTTGTATATATCCAAATTTATATCTAAATCATTGTTTAACTTAGAATTAAAAAAATGCTTAAAGATTTTTTTAAACAAAAATCGACTGTTCCATGACTGTCACATGTAACTTTCCACACACAACAAAACACAATGAAAAATCCAGAATATAACAAAGTAACCAAGTATTGAAGTCGAACAATACCTTTATGGACATCTGAGAAATCAGTTACGGTCATCCTAGTGCTTAGTAGTTTCTCAGATATGGGTACAAAAATGTATGTTATCGAAGGTTTCTCAAGTAGAAAACGACTCATTTGTGGCGGGTTTACGCTTTAATATCTATTGCTATATAAATCTGGAGTTAACAGCTAACTGCTTGTAATTGAATGTGAAACGGCTTAAATGAGAGAATACAAGGAAATATAACACCCTAGTATGTGTCTCCCCTTGGGATGTGCGTATCAGTAGTCATCTTACCCGGTTTAGATGGGATCTCACATTGTTAACTCTTCCATTGGTCAGAATCAACAACACTTTCATCATGACATTTTTTTACACTGACAAATGTGTTAGAATCAATAAGACTTTTTAGTTGTGTTTTTCTTCTATAATTGGAAAAATTGATCTTTCTTTCTCATATTTTGAAATTAAAAATGTGTGAGAAATAAAAAAAAATATTTTGACTTTTTATCTGTCTTTGCAATATTTGAATACAGATAACTATTTTTCTCATATTTTGAGGGCCCGGGTGGCTCAATGAGTTAGGCAGTTGAATTACATAACAACTCATACAAGCCTATCACCAGTACGGCGTGGATTCGCGCACGTTTTTGTAAATTACAAAAAAGGGTGCACTCGACTCGCAGCCGCAAGTGATCAACTTTACCAGTTGCCTGCCCATGGTCGGTAGTTCTCTCCGCTTCTTCCATCACTAAAACTGGTCGCCATGATATAGCTGCAATATTGTTAAGCACCAAAAATCAAATCAATCAAAGTCAAATCTCATATTTTGAAATTGAAAAATGAGCGAGAATAAATCAGATATGTTAATTGCTTTCATTATTATTTGAATAAATATTTTGAAGTTTTTCTGAATATTAGAAAGATCAACTAGACTAGTGAACACCATATAGTTCTTATTTGGCATTTACACCGCATCGGTGGTGTAATGGTCAACGTGCTCGCCTTGAGTCTGATAGATCTTGGGTACGAGCCACGATTGGGTCAAAGCAAAGACTATAAAATTGGTATTTGTTGCTTCTCTACTGAGCACGCGACATTAATGAGAAAGAACAAAGACTGGTGGCTCGGAATCAGGATAATGTGAACGAGTGGGGCGACGTGTCTATCCACAGACTGTTGTTTCAGTGAACTAGCACTATATAAATCCAAATAAGCGTTTGGTCTGGTACAAAGCATCATCTCATTAAACATTAAGTTGTTCTCGCCATGATATAGCCGAAAAGTTGCTGAGTTGATGTTTAACAACAATCACTCACTCATTAAAGCTCTTTACAGTCGAACATGCTTTGTGTGTGTTTATGACATACATTTGCTCTTTTCATCATACATGATCGCTGGGGTTCTTGATTTTTTTAAATATGAAAAGGACATTCTTTGCACACTAAATTAGATCACTATGTCGATACTTCTGTTGGTGAACTATTAGTCCAGAGAGTGTCATCATCCCAGTAGACAGTTCACCGGTGCTGGCATGGTGTATAAGATATGTTTGTTATTGAAATAAAGGTTCATCTCTCTCAGACATCGGCTGCCTTTCCCACACGTTTGGATACCCTATTTATGGATTTTGTGAAAAGCCTTCATATCAGTTGTCTTTCCAATGTTTTAGCTATGAACACATTGGTGGGCGATGTCAGAATTAATTTCGCTACATCGCTTAAACAATTACAGGGTTGATGTCTTACTGAAAACGATTTGAATACAAATATGGTGATAGGGCGTTTACAGCGGTACAGAATGTCATAAATTATCAGAATATCGTAGAGACACAAAAAGGAATAGGTTTAGAATACTTTTTAAGAAAGCACTGTTACACTTACATATCTTTCTTTCGAGTTTTTGTTTTTACAAATGAACCTGAGACCGGCCATCTAAATTATTATATAACATTATATGTACAGTTGTATACAAAATAAGAACCAAAAAAGATTTTAAAGATATTTTAGCTCAGCTGAACCCTATTTTGTATATTAGTATTAGTATTAATAAGTGACCTATAATTTATAAGTGACGTATGAATATATTTGTTATATATGTAAAATTTCATTTAATTTCCTTTCCCAGTATTATTTAATTTTTGAATTGGCTTAGTACTTTATACTCAGGAGAGAATTGCAAGTTGTTTCGTGTCAATACATGAATAAATACACATAGTACAAATAGGTTACCTATCAGTGTTGTATCCAGCAGAGGACATAATGGCTGAATGAAAAAGGACAACAGAACAAACAATGATCTACAAGATATTACATAGAAAACTAAAGATCGAACAACACGCACCACCACTAAAAATCGGGTGTGAACTCATGTGCTCCGGAAGGGTACGTAGATCCTGCTCCACATGTGGCACTCGTCGTGTTACTCTTGTTACAAACCAGGTGATAAGTCACGAAAGAAGTAAGGACCGAATTGTGATTGTCATTGACACCAGATTCTACACCAATTCAAGATCATTGTCAGCAGTGGTCATATGTAGTGGTGAAAGAAAATGTTATCAATTTTCACCAGATATATGGTTTACAACACATTGAGTGTTACTCATTGTGTCTTATTGAGTATTTGCGTTTTTCGGGAACAATTTAGAAGTTAAGCATTTATTCTCAACCCAACCTTCCTTTTAAATATTGTTTTCATAAAATTTAACTTGTTCCTTGAAAATAGAATCGATGTCAAACTTAAATGTACCATCTCAATATTTTATTCTATCCCAAATTTTATCTTCACCTTTACATTTATCCAATTGAAAATAATATTTTGAAGACTTTGCTCCTCCCTCGTATCATTTACTTTTTTATCGCAGTAAAGCTGCTTCAGTTTCTTTTCATAAACATCTTTAAAATTTGTTCTAAAGTAATGATACCATTCATATGACTATCATCGTTTTTACTTTATAAAAGTTATAATTTAGTTTCCATGATCTTTTTAAAAATCTTCTTATCTGTTTTTAGTTTTTTATAGAAGAAAACTCGATGCAAAGCGCCTTTAATTTATATTTTGCGATATCCCACCATTCTTTCATAATTATGATACAAGTATATGTTGAATACATTATTTGTCCAAAATGTATTAAAAGCTATCTTAAAAATATCACTCCTGATAGTATTTTCATTCGGTTTAATCCTGGTTTGCCCACATTTAATTATACCAATAATCAATCAGCTAAATAAACAAAAAAGACAAAAATACATAAAATTGTATTGTCTGTTCCAAATATATAAGTGTCAAATATGTATGTTTCTGTGATCGGCGGACATTTCGGCCAGTGGACGTTTCGGTTTAGGATATTTCGGCTTGTGACGTTTCGGCCATGGACATTTCGGACAAGGACGTTTCGGATAATGAACGTTTCGACCAAATTTATAAATTAAATAAGTAAATAAATCTAAAACTTGTTATTCATCTAAACAATTTTCCATATCAAACAATCAGATGTAATAAAATAATTAATTTTCTTGATTATTATAATTTTAATCAAACAATCACAAGTAATAAAATAATTAATTTTCTAGATTATTATAATTTTAATCAAACAATCAGATGTAATAAAATAATTAATTTTCTAGATTATTATAATTTTAATCAAACAATCACATGTAATAAAATAATTAATTTTCTAGATTATTATAATTTTAATCAGACAATCACATGTAATAAAATAATTAATTTTCTAGATTATTATAATTTTAATCAAACAATCACATGTAATAAAATAATTAATTTTCTAGATTATTATAATTTTAATCAAACAATCAGATGTAATAAAATAATTAATTTTCTAGATTATTATAATTTTAATCAAACAATTACATGTAATAAAATAATTAATTTTCTAGATTATTATAATTTTAATCAGGCAATCACATGTAATAAAATAATTAATTTTCTAGATTATTATAATTTTAATCAAACAATCACATGTAATAAAATAATTAATTTTCTAGATTATTATAATTTTAATCAAACAATCACATGTAATAAAATAATTAATTTTCTAGATTATTATAATTTTAATCAAACAATCATATGTAATAAAATAATTAATTTTCTAGATTATTATAATTTTAATCAAACAATCACATGTAATAAAATAATTAATTTTCTAGATTATTATAATTTTAATCAAACAATCACATGTAATAAAATAATTAATTTTCCAGATTATTATAATTTTAATCAAACAATCACATGTAATAAAATAATTAATTTTCTAGATTATTATAATTTTAAAGAAAAAAATATTTAAAGGGAGTAATTACTGTGGTTTTTTTTAGACAGCAGTATTCATTCTAATTAGTTAATAAAAACTAATTATAAAAAGAAAATATTACCTTTGAATTTATGATTGTCAAATTAATTAATACATCATACAAGACAATTCTCTTTTATCTTATAGTTTCAAAAGATTTAGTTTTTACAGTATTTTCTCAAATTTTGATTTAGCTTGTAATGCACCTATATACACAAGCCCACAAGTATATATACTATTACTGAGAATCTATAATTATTTAAGCTAAACAAGAAGACCACTGATAATAATACTATTGAGGTTATTGCAACATAGCGTGGAGGGCAAAAGCTCTGCTTTTGAAGGTTTCATATACATTAAATAATGATTCATTTCTTACAGTGAGTGGTGACTCGGAAATCATAAATTACGTCCATATTAGATTGAATACATTAAAAAAAATAAAAATATCACGTTTACTAAAGATTGACTTGAATCAGAGATAGCAATTTTTTTTAATCGATCGAATTTGCATATACCTTTATATAATATCCTTTTATTCTCAAACCGACAGTGCATAACATATCTTTAGAGAGAAATTACATAACTTGTCATGTTCAGATATGGAAGATAGCTGGGAAGGCAGACTTCCTAGTTAATATACACTTAATATGTACCAGGATGTCGAATATTGAATAAAGTTGAAAGTTGATCTGTTTGTCGCCATTCTGCTAAAATATTGATCTTGTTTAACTCCATTCCATCAACTACAAAAAACGACAACAAAACTGCATACGAATTCAATGAAATATCATTACATTTTACAACTGAAATTGTCTCGGGTTTTATGTAGAAGATACTATATGCGAAATGGAGCATGATTCGAACTTGAAATTCAACACATGTAAACTCAAAAAAAAGAAACAAAGGGCAGAATAAGTATAATCTTGTAAACCACAAAAAAATAAAAGTAAAAAAGGCAGAATAAAAATAATCTTTTTGTGCTTGCATTCTGCTTGCATATTTTATAACATGTGGTTTTATTAACACATGAAACGTAATGAAAACTTATGTATCTTGTGGTGTTTACTTTTTCAATGTTTACTATAGCCTGTACGTATATAGTAATTAAAATAATTTCTAAATGACATCCTTAATTTCGTTTTATTCTCCAAGTATCGTGCATTTAACTTAATTATCTGTTATGATTTTACCAATTCAAAATTTTTTTTGCATATTTTGTTAAACATGTTAAAGATATTTCACCAAAATCATACATATTTTGGCAAATTTATAAGATATTTCGTCAAAATTGTATAAGTCTTGCAAATTTTGTTATTAAAATTAAGCATATTTCTACAGAGTTTGTGAAAGATTTATTGTTAAAATGTGCATATTTCACTTAATTCAATAGTAAATTATATAATTCTTTACAATATTTTACAGTTAAAATACAGGTGAAAATATAACTACATTTCAGAAACAAACTTTAATTGTTAAAACAACATAATCCCCTATGTTTATTTATACCTGTAATTAAAAGTGGGCAAACAAGGATGACACCTTTTCATTCATAACCCATACCAGGGGCGAATCTAGGATTTGTTGTTAAGGGGGCGTGAGTAGGCGAGGTGTCTGGGGACCGCTTAAGGTCCCCAGCGGGTCCAATGCAGAGCCCTGGTAGGGGGCCCAGGAGGCAAAGCCCCCTGGAAGCTCTGGAAGTTTGAGGGATTACATACATTTATTTGAACGACAATTTTGAACTAACCACACCATTTTTATCAGACCAAAAAAACTTGACTTTGAGTCTTAATTTTGTCGGATAATTGTTAACAATATGTTTTTGTCAGATTATAAGAACCTAAAGTAAAACCTTTTTTGAACAACCGTGATGCGAATTGTTCAACTCATGACTGATCGATCACGATATTTTAACACCCTTCAAAGAACTATTGGCTTAGTTTTAACACATTCCTCATTTCACTAATTGGTCTGCACTTTAGGTGCTTGTCCTTTCGGGTGGTTCTAGTTAATACTGCCCGTCCGGATGGAGCTTTTCTTTTCGTCGTTTGATTCATTCATTGAAAACGTATGATTCGACCGTTCTTGTTTATAAACAAACAAAAGCGGAAATTGTCAATACATGAACTTGTTGTTGATTTCTGATAAGCTAACGTGACTAAATTAGATGATCAGAATCGTTTCATGCAGCATTAATGTTAACATATTCGCCTTTGTTTGTCTATAAACAAGAAGGAATCATACGTTTTCAATGAATGAACCAACGGCGAAACGAAAGGCTTCATCCGGACGGACAGTATACTGATCATTTATCAATGGGTAGAGCTTTTTAGAATGATATCCCAAATTTACTCCTAATATCATTACTATTCATTTTGACTTACAGGCCACGAGTTAACCATTCATGAAAAAGTTGATTGTTGAACTGTTAATTAACGTTGTATAACATATGCTTTGCGAATTTTAGGGGGGCGCATGTCCCGCACGCCCCCTCTAAGTCCGCCTCTGCATACCACGGGACCTCTTTCTATTTCATTCATCTTGATCTTTGTACAAACAATGTCATGGTCACTGAATGGAAAATGTATAATTTTAACATTTGGTAAATTACTCAGAAGACTATTACTAATTAGAACGAAATCAATTCTTGATTTAGAATTATTTCGTTTAAACGTATATCTCTTTTTTTCGGGATTAAGTTAGTCTACGACAAATCATTTGTTTTCTATTATTGAACTCAGTTCAGACAGTCCTACGTCATCACGGGCATGTATAGGGTGTCTCTATATTTGTTTTTATCTAAAACACAATTAAAATCCCCATAAGGTGTTCAAGATCGTGATACAATAAAACAGTTATAGAGATCTCTAGAAATAAATCAGGATACCAATACAAATAGCAGAAAAAGATTGATCCTGGATAAAAGGCAGATAACATAGATAAAACAAATTGATATCATAATGATAGACGATTTACTTGCCACTGATGATAACGAAGATAATGACGATACTGTTATTATTAGTTCAGTGATAAAAACATTGTTGTAAGCAACATGGATTGATGTTTTTAAGACCGTAGCACGTTACCGTATTTAAGATGTCGGACCAACAGTGAATACCTCCCCCCTCAATTCTTTTGTATCAAATGTACATTTTACGGTGAACTGGATTTTTATTATTATTGCATATGCTTCAACCAAACAATTTTATAATTGCGCCTATATTTATGCTTAGATCAGTAGTTGACAAAAATAATACATGTGGCTGTGCACGGATGTGTTAAGAATTGATCAATTGTGATATAAACGACACTACAGCCTTCATATTCTAATTTTAAATCTGGAAGTCTCGTCGACGTCATTATGATTACGTGGCCTGTCCTCGGTACTACCTGGGTCTGAAATGGAGATTAGAATTGCTTCTAAAGTGATGAAGATTTAAAAAAACATGGATCGGTTCAGAATCAATTCTTTTTAGCAAACAAACACTGATCTGGTCACACCATTTGTACCTAAGCATACTACTATGTTGTCCATACATTTGTTTGACTAAAAAATAATAGCTTTGGCCTTGGAAATTAAATCGTCAATTTTTTTAAGTGTGTTACCTGAAATGGAAACATCTATAATATTGTCATTAAATACACCAATCTTTTCTACTATTGGACGCACCTAATAACGAAGTATTTTCTAGAGTAGAATGTTAATTTTCATGAACTTGTTCAATGTCTGACGCGTGGCTTAGACTTGTTTCATCATCTTGTCGTCCTTCTATGATGTCGGCAGTATAGTCTCCATAATCCTCTCGCATCTGATCCATTTTGTATTTATCACAGTTATTCCTGATATGTCCCTCTTGTTTACAATAGTTGTAGACTTATTACACTGTTTTGCACTCTGCCCACGTTCATTACAATTGTAACAAACTCGTTGTTGTTCTGGTTTGTCTCTACATCTGAATGGTGGATGGTCGGTTTTACCACAGTACGATTATTGTCTACAAAGATACCGGGACTTCCAAAACGTGTTGTGTTTGGAATTAACGGACCACAGCTTAGGAGTTGAGCATATCGTGTACCATTTTCGATTGCTGTCTATGGAAGGTCTTTAATTGTAATGTTAGTCAGTTGTTTATCAACATCAACTAATTTGGCATGTTTTTGTTTTAAATTTTTATTCCCTTTCCTAGTAATGTCTCTTTACATGTCTGAACTTTCAGCGTTGCTACCCAGTCACTCTCAGTAAATTGTACTGATTTAATGTTATCTCGAATAACTTCAGATTCAATATCACAGAGAACTTCTTCATGTCTCAAACCCTCAAAGAATCGTGTAAACTGACTGAGTGTGTGATTGTTGCTTAGCGCCAACTCAGCAGTATTTCAGCTATATCATGGCAAGAACAAGTTAATTTTCAATGAGATAATGATGCGGTCCGCTTTGTACTAGACCATCACGCTTAGTTGGATTTTTATAGTGCTAGTTCACCGACACAACGGTCTGGGGATACACCTGTCGCCTCACTCGGAAACATCCTGATTCCGAGCCAACCAGTTTTTGCTCTTTCTCCTTAATGCTGCGTGCTTAGCTGAGAAGCAACACATACCAATTTTATAATCTTTGGTTTGACCCGGTTAGGGCTCGAACCCACAATCTACCACACTCGCTAACCATTACACCATCGATGCGGTTGAATCGTGTAAAAAAATGTATAGATTGGTCTTTATTATTATTATTATATTATTACTGGAAAATATTCTAGATTCATTTAAATTCATGAATACTAGCTTTCCTAGTGTCATAAATTATGTTATTGTCGTGGATATGTTAATTAGTGAAGTCGTCGATGACCTGATATAGTTTATTTGTACTTGTATATATATGTGGTAATAAGTATTCGTTGAATTACTAATTTTCGTGGTTTTATACAATCGACGGATATTGGTATACCACGGAAAATAATTGGGTAAATTTACAGCATTACATATAGATTGAATGTAGTTTTGGTCAAGAATATTCATCTCAATCAAGTGCTTTAAACAAGCTAGATATATAACTAGTCAATTCTACTTTTTCAGGTATCGATGGAGAAGAGATGAGAGTATATTATTTTTTCAGAACAACGAATATCAGTTGATAAATTTGATTGTACAATAATACCCCCAGTAAATGTGGCCTCCAATATCAGTTACAGGCCGATGTATTGCAGTTCTTTTTATGAACGATCTTAAAAATTTGACCAATGGTGTAATAGGAAAATTAGGTAAACTCGATCACAAAGTAAACTGTTCTCACGATTTTTTTTTATTCTATAAATTATAACATCATCATTGTACAAGTTAGATACAGTATTATTCAAACAAAATATTGGATATAACAGGTTTCTTTTTCCGCATTTGTACTCGGGTGAACTATTTAGTGCTACGCACCTCGGCCTTCACCTTGCTACTCATGCGGAAAAATAAAAGTACTGTATCTTATGCATGTAGACGCTAAATGCCAAATATTGTGTATGCATTAACTGGTTTCTTAAAGATTCCAAACACGTATTAAAATTATGACTCATTTCTGATATTTCAAATGTCAGCTCGACAAGGATACCACACCTTCTATACGTTATTCATGTGGAAACTACTGTTGACAAAATTAATTTCCAAAGGGAAAATTTAAAGATCTAAAAATAATATTAGAGGAATTTCCATCAACAATTGAAAACTTTGACGTAATCCAGGTTCATTTTAGATAGAAACATCAGAAAAAGTCGATTTGCCCTGACAAATTTGTATTATTTTGTTAACAACAAAAAATATTAGATATTGTACAAAACAATAAAATTTACGCAAATCTCGTTGCAAGACATCCTAGTTACTCCGTTGTTCTTTAGTATAAATTTCAAATAAAAAGCTCTTTTTTTCTAAAGAAATGATGGGTTTAATCAGATTTTAAAGCGCCAAACCTTCCGCAATCAGGAAGTACAGAAAAATCAATCGTCTGCCAAAACTAAAGGTGTTGGATTACATACTTAATCAGGAAGTGGTCTGTTAATAAACATAGGAGAGCTGTTATATAATTTCACTTCAATAAAATTGGATGGAATGCGATCGATTAAATAACCATAATTGACAATGTCATTTAATGCAAATAAAGATTAATCAAGAGCCTGCCAGTTTGAAATCTATAGAAATGTTTAACCGCAAGATTTAATTCTAATTTTGTATTTATATACTTCTCAACATGATAAACAATCTTAAATAATCTGCCTTTTATATCTAAATGTAGGTGATATGGATTTCTCACACTTTCTATATCATCATCACGTAATGTCAAACAAACACTGACGGAAACATCTCAGCTGCAGTTTTCGTATAATAGCAATTCGTGGACTCCTGTCTTATGGGGTTATTGCATTGGTCATAAAAACCATGAGATATTAAATAGTCAAACTAGAGGCTCACATAAGCCTGTATCGCTCGCTTGCTCATTTTCAGAAAAATAGTCTTCAATCCAATGGAATAGGACTTTTGGTCCTCTCATATCTTTAATTTGCAACAGTAAAACAACAAATATGTTGCCAAACTCCAGACAATAATTTTCAAAGGAATTCAACAGAATAATACTGCATACAAATCCAACTTAAAGTAAACAAATTTATATATATATCATTTCGGATGTTGGTCCCTTTTGGCTACTAGAACTACAAGATCTTGGTCAAATCTGGTTGAAAGAAAAGCAGATAGGAAATTTCGTATAGAATCTAAAGGAATAAAATCGGACTTAAAATGTATATTCTAAATTTTCGGTGTTGGTTCCATTTGGACCCATTACATTTTGGAAACGGTACGAGCCATAATAATTCAGTAGCATACTATAAAAAGATAATTTTATGAGGAACATAGAAGAAAAAAAACCCATCACGATTGGTTGAAAAATACACACCACACATGTAAAAAGAGATAGCACCCTTTATGACACCTTCGTTTTAAATAATTACGATCAACAAAAAGAAACATAAACGTTTTAGAGGACCATCCAATGAACATTCCAATCAAGTTTGGTTCCAATTGGCTCAATGATTTCAGAGAAGAGGACTAAAAACAGACATCTTTTTTGCCATTGTTTCTTTTGTGTATTTCCAACCAAAACGAAAAACACATACACTTTTTAGAGGACGATCAAATGAACATTCCTACCACGCATGGTGCCAATTGCCCAGTGGTTTCAGAGAAGAAGTTTAAAAACAGACAATCCCCTATTTAACTAATTTCTCTTATTTTATTTGTGCACTTCTGATCAACAAAATAAAACATTTTAGATGACCACCGAATGAACATTCCTACCAAGATTGGTTCCATTTGGCCTTGTAGTTTCAGAGAAGAAGATTAAAAACAGAAAACAAATCATCCTTTTTGACATCTTTGGGCCTCTGATTTCTTTTGTATTCTTACGATCAACAAAAATTACATCAAATATTTAAAGAACCATCAAATAAACAGTCCTACTGAGTTTGGTTCCAATTGCCCCGATGGTTTCAGAGAAGTAGATAAAAGAAAAACCTGACAACACACAATTTGATACCTCTTGGCTTCTTGTTTCTTTTGTGTATTTTAGAGGACCAAACCAATCATCATTCATACCGAGTTTGGTTCTAGTTAACCCAGTGGTTTTAGAGAATAAGAATAATAGCAAACAAAACCATTTATGACTCTTTTGGGCCTCTTCTGTGAATTACGTACCTCTGATCGACAAATAAAAAACCAAACATTTTAGAGTACCATCCAATGAACATTCTTACCCAGTTTGGTTCGAATTAGCTTTGTGGTTTCAGGCAACACCCGTTTTGACATCTTTGTGTCTCTTCCTTCCTAACGGAATTTTTGTTCTAGGTGATTATCTGATGAACATTCTTACCAACATTGGTTGCAATTAGCCCAGTGGTTTCAGAGAAGAAAATTGTTAACAGACAACACTCTATTTGACGCCTTTGGACCTCTTGTTCCATTTGTGTACTTACAATCATCAAAACAAAGATAATATGTATTTTGAGAGTACCATCCAATGAACATTCCTGATTTTGGTTCCAATTTGCCCAGTTTAAAATGTAAGAGTAAATTGTAAGATGATGACAGACGACGGCGATGACGGACACCAATAACTCTCATGGCACTTTGGATCATGTTAGATACAAATGATGCTATGTAATAATTCAAAGGGACACACTCACAACGGATATTACTTTAACACACATTCCTGAATAAATAAAGTATCGCATTACGTCAATACTAATGACAATGAAATAGTGCTAACAGTAATAACCACAATAATACAAGCCACGTCTAAGTTAAGGAGCCGGGATTCTAAAAACTGAAGTCAACATACCCCGATGGAAATATATGTCCTGTAATGGTACAGAAACAAACATGGGGCGGTGTGAAACTTTGTTAATACAGTAAATTTGATTTTCTTGAATATAAAAGTGTGTGTGTGTGCGTGCGTGAGTTTGTCAAGTCAATGATAACCATAACGCGTTCACCGAGTCCCTAATGATACCGTGCTGTACCAAATATTTTTATATAAACGTGACCAACGCTAGAGTTAGATTTTTAACTTTTCTTTTCTTACCTCAGCGAGATTCGAACATACACCGTTGATACTCTGCAGCACCAATTTGCATATCATATTTACGAACCATTTAGCCACCTAGTTAAATTAGAACTTTGAGGAGGAAGACTGTTATTATCGCAAGCTGCGACAAAAGTGAGTGAGTGATTGGTGTTTAACGCCAATTCAGCAAATTTTCAGCTATATCATGGCGAGAACAAGCTAATTTTCAATGAGATGATGAGTTCCGCTTTGCACTAGACCAACACGATGAGCTGGATTTTAATAGTGCTAACTCACTGAAACAACAGTCTGCGGGTAGACATGTGGCTCCACACGGATACATTATTATGATTCCTAGCTTCCAGTTTATGCTCTTTCTCCTTAATGCTGCGTGCTTAGCTGAGAAGCAGCAAATACCAATTTTATAGTCTTTGCTTTGACCCGACTGGGGCCTCGAACCCACGATCTACCACACTCGAGGCGAGCACACTAACCATTAAGCCACCGATGCGGTTCTGCGACAAAATGAGTTTAAAAGTGTTTGTATTATAAACAAACTAAAGACAGTATACACTCTGCAAAAAAAGAAACGCATAAGGAAATTTTAGATATTTTAATACATGTATTTTAAATCAAAATATTTCAGTTACACTTTTAGATATCGACTCAGAATGTTTATTATTGAAAAATTAACACTCCATACTTCAGAGGATAAGCATAGAAAAAGTCAGTTAATCACAGTTCAGCACACTGCCGGTAACGTTAAAGATAGTACCGTGTATGACCACCACGCGCGGCCAACACTGCTCTGCACCTCTTCGGCATAGACTCAATCAAATTTCTCACATTGTTTCTTGGTATTGTTCGCCATTCCTGTTGCAACATTTAGCGCAGTTGATCAAGGGTCTGAGGTGGAGGTTGTCGCTGGCACACACGTTTATCCAGCTGATCCCAGAGGTGTTCAATGAGATTCAAGTCCGGTGATTTGGAAAGCAATGGAATCACATTGATGTTGTTCTGCTCAAGGTAGTCCATTGTTACACGCACTGTGTGTGGCCTAGCGTTGTCCTGTTGGAACAAATCCTTCTGAGGGTCAATTACGTGCATGAGGTGAGGTTGGAAAATATTGTCTCTGTACCTTACAGCCGTTAAAATGCACGGGACATGCACTAGGTTTGTTTTGTGGTCATTTGAGATAGCCGTCCACATCATGACACTACCTCCACCGAAGCTATCCACTTCCTGAACACAGGAGGAAGAGAAACGTTCATTTCGGCGCCTATATATACGTATTCTGCCATCACGTTTCTGCAGCAGAAAACGAGACTCGTCGCTGAATCAAATTCTTCGCCAGTTTCTGAATGTCCAGCCCCTTAATCTGTTGCACCAACGGACTCTTTTACGTCTGTGTAACGGCGTCAATACCGCTCCGAAATACGGCCTTCTGGGTCTAATGCCATGCTGTCGAAGCCGGTTGCGACTGTTTGTGAGCTGATTCTTTGCATTCCAGGTATTCCAGCTGTAGTAGTTGATGCGGCAACGGTTCGATTCCGTAGATGGAAGACCCGAATGTACCAATCTTGCCTAGCAGTAGTTGTTCGAGGTCTTCCACTCCTTTGGCGGTCATTCGTTGAACCAGTTTGTTGGAATCTGTCCCATAGCCTGGAAATGGTGCTCTGGTTAACATTCAGAGTTGGTGCTACTTTATTTTAGGGCTGTCCGGCTTGGAGGTTCTAACCTTGGCATGGCAGCATATCAACTTGGTCCTTTTTTACGCTTTACGCTTTTGTTTGACATTTTCGGTGCGATACATAGGATATTCATTTTTCATAGGCGCTGTGCACATGTGGCAGAGAACCAAATCTAATGAACAGGCATTTAAAATTCAAAACTTACCTTTAATAAATCAATGATTAAATTGGCCATTAAATCGCAGAATTTGCATCATGAAAAATAAAAGTGGATTATGCGTTTCTTTTTTTTTTTTAATAGTATATAAGAAAAGCTTGAAGATATCAGATAATCAAAACCCGTTAATCGAAGAGGAACAGACAATACAATGGCCACAACAAAAACACAACAGGACTACGAAAAGTACACAGAAAACTAAAGAGGAACACGAACCCACTAAAAACTGGGGTGAACAAAGATGCTCAGGAAAGGTAAGCAAGTCCTGCTCCACATGTGGCACCCGTCGAGTTACTCTTTCTACAAACCGATGTGACAAGTCATGAATGAGGGAATAACCGGATTGTGATTACGACAAACGGAAGATATCCGTCGTCATTTGTGAGACAGATACCCGAAATGGGTAGCGGTTAAAAATGCCAACCCTAATTTCAAATCATGTCGTTGTCTTTTTTCTTTTTTTGTTGTTGCATATTTCAAAGATAAAACAAATTCTTTCGTGTCTCCGTTTAATTTTTGTTTCCAAATGATTTTTGTTGCAGTACCATAAAATTATATGTTTGAATACTAAGATAAACCTTCCATTCAAACGATGTAATTGGAAGATGTCTTCGTCGTGGATACCAGTTTTCGTGTTATCGAAATACAAATGTAATTCGTGCATTTTTACATTCGTTGACGTCCATGTATATCCTGAAATCTGTTCGAAGTATTTTGTTTTTCGATGGGCTTTTAAAGTGAATTGATAGAAATGGACGAGGAATAATAGATGTATCTTATGACTAGTGAGAATAATCTTACTATGTACTATTACCTAATTATTTTAATTGAGAACAACAATCTTTATTCTCATAAACCACCGTAATACATTGGTATAGAGATACAATATATACAGAAAATAAATAAAAACAATAAATACAATAATAACAATAGTAATTACCCAGGAGGTAGTAAACTAGAATTAATGTTTCTGATCAACTGACAGAGTTTCCTTAATTTTGATTGTGTTTTACTACTTATTATTTCTTTAAATTTCAAAACATTAATTCTAGCTAAGTATCGCTTTTCAATGCATGATTCTCTTTTCTCATGGAAATAACTGTATTGCATTATATAATGAAATTCGTCTCCAATTTGACATTGTTACATTCGTTGAGGTCCATGTATATCCTGAAATCTGTTCGAAGTATTTTGTTTTTCGATGGGCTTTTAAAGTGAATTGATAGAAATGGACGAGGAATCATAGATGTATCCTATGACTAGTGAGAATAGTCTTATTATGTACTATTACCTAATTATTTTAATTAAGAACATAATTAAAGTTAATTATAGAGGACGCGGAGATTGCAATTCAAGCATAAATGTACTTAAAATCTGCATAGTGATTGAGTAAGAAAGGATATTGATGTAAATGAACATAAGAGACTATCCCACTTTCCACTTGGACCAAAATTAAAGTAAAGTAACTAACTTGTATTGCTGTTTTACATTGTGAGAATGTAAATCTGGTAATGAATGATATTTTTAAGAAAAATGGTGAATAATTTACGGACTGTTGCGGATTTCAGTACTCTGTACATATACTTGAAAGGTTGATTAACTGTATACATGTTATTAGAAATTGTCTAAGCATGGTTTATTATTTGCTATAATACTGTTATGTCTTAATGAAAGTTGCATTAGGTAGGCAGATTTACTGTAACTCAAATCATTATAAGGGCCATCGTAGTCGTGATCGTATGCGTATGGTAGTTGGATTTATAACTACACATGCAATCAGTGCCTATCAACACTGACATTGCGAGGTGTACGCGATGCAACATTATATGATAAAGTTTGTAAGTGACATGCGACAGGTCGGTGGTTTGCTCCGGTTTTCTCCACCAATAAAACTGACCGCTACGATATAACTAATATATTGTTGAAAGTGGCGTTAAACACCATAATCCTAACCCCCTAACCCTCGAATCATGATATATCAACATAGTAAAAATGTTAATTTAAAGTGATATGAATGAATATATTGAGGAAGATATAAGATATGTGACCATAAATAGTGAAAAATAACAATATAAACAACATCGTGTACATTATTTTCCCAGTTTGACATAAAGGATTGCTAAAAAGTAAACGAACTCAGAAATTGATCATCTCATTATTACAAAACATTTATATTTTTCAATTACTTTGTGCCAAATGAACACCACATACAAGCATGCAAAATGATTATAATATTTCGACAATAACTTCTAATTCAGGTAAATACCCTGTTAACGTAAATTATGAAATTTATTTAACATTTAATTAGGTGAATACCCCTAATTATCATCAGACAAATATGCAATCATTTGTTAAACTATTTTATCTGGTTAATGCTAGAGGTATGTTGATTCTATTGTATGATTATATACTACATTGTCAATATCGGTACTTCCTTGATTCAAATCATTGCTTTGTGAATTGACATCAATACCAGTGACTAAAGCGGCTATTGACGTCATGTTTGATAACGGCTGGTTTATATTATGCTTTGTTCCTATGACTCCATTCAAAAACTCTAAGTTTATTAGATCAATTTCATGTGAAGGTAATTTGCTGTCTATTCTCGAGTCGCCATTCATCTGTAAATATCTGTTCTGTGTTTTTGAACTTGTATCTACTTCCGTGTGTGTTGCTGAATCACCTAACAAAATCGAGGCTCCATTTGTAATGGTACTTTCTAGGCACGTTTGCGTTGTATAGTTGGATGATCTGGATACCGGTGTCTGTGATATAGTTCTTCGTGATAATCTTTAAAACAATAAAGAAATATTGTTAATATTGTTAAATGTTAAAAATGATAAATTATAAGAAAAGACGATACGAGAGTTATTGATAACCTCTGCTGGTGGACTATTAGTACCTGAGAGTATAATCTGCTGGTGGACTATTTGTACCTGAGGGTATAATCTGCTGGTGGACTATTAGTACCTGAGGGTTTAATCTGCTGGTGGACTATTAGTATCTGAGGGTATAATCTGCTGGTGGACTATTAGTACCTGAGGGTATAATCTGCCAAGTAGTCAGTACGTAGACACCAAAATGGTTTACTAGATATATTTATGTTTAAAATAAAACATGAAAACTGAAGGTTACAGTTCCTTAATAACTTTATTAAAAGTAAGGTGACCAGCCCACTAAATTAAATATCTATGTTTTTATTCATCTCACCCAGCCATAGATAACCTTAGCCGATTTTGTCAATCCTGTTTAGCTTCATTGATTTACTTGCCCTCAAAGACTTATTGACTTTCCAGTCTTTCGTCTATGATCGCACCAGATGAAGATTATCCCAGAAACGCGCCGTGTGCACTGAATTAGATATCTACTTTGTCTTTTTGTATTTTTTATTTGATTATTGTCTGTAAGTTGTCTTATTCACATGTAACATTTTTGACATCGTTTTCCGTTAATTCTATTTTAAGTCGCTGCGTTTCTAGCTAAGTATGAAGAATCATGATAGTAATACAGAAAAAAAACACTCAATCAAAATATAATGTACGTAAAATTTTTAAAAATGTAACCAATAAAAAAACACTTTGATGACACGAACAACAATATAAAGTAATTGTACAATGTACATATATCTACAATTAACAGAATAATGCTAATTCATGTCTCTTATCCCAATAAGAAAGAAAAATATTGACAAAAGTTTAATAATATGGGCGAATATATCCTTACCAATAAATAAGGGTAATAACTAAATTACCAAACTCCGAACAATCTTCCAAAGGGAAAGTCAAAACTCATAAGTATATAAACAGACAAAATCAGTCAACAACCGGAAAACTGTGAAAACCGTAATGACCCTGACTTGGTACAGGCAGTTCTAAAGAAATGGTGGGTTGCATCAAACCCGGTAAAATTACAAAATTATGCAAAATCATGATCAACATGTTATTGTTTGAGGTTTGTGCTACAATTAACAGATATTGTTATATAATATTAAGATTAAGTTCTATTAGCAAACAAATAACTTAATAAAATCGCATTCTTTGCACACGAATGAAAGTTTAAATTTCTTCTTGTCTGAAAATACATATTTCGATGTTTACGTCAACAGGATACTGAAGAAGCATATCTGTTACGTGAAATGCTTGATGTTTTTAGTGTTTTTCTATTACACTGTTAAATTTACTTTCTTTGTGTTGTTTTTGGACGTTCAGAGATATGTACTTTCTACAAATTAAATGTTGATTTTTGTGCACCGTTGATCTTTCCGTGGCAATGGTACCTTATCAACAAGGTGTCTGTGGTGCCTTTACGTATATCATTTAAGTATTAATAATTTCATTATCAATACGAAAGCTCCATCAACAATTGTTCGGACCAATCAGAATCAGTATTATAAAGTAGGTGAACAGATGACAAGTCATACTCATTATCTAAATATCACTTCCAATCAACTACATAATTAGTGACAATTCGGATAAGCGTTGTTTTTCTACATCGAAATGACAAAAAAAAACTATAAATAACTTTGACCTCTAATTTGTTAACCCTTTATGGTAAGAGTTATATCGATAATTGATTTGTGTTTAACGCCAATTTTAGTAATATTTTAGCTACATGTATATCGTGGCCTCAACAACTTTTACCAATCAATTTCATCAACTACAAGAACACATGTATGTATAAAACATTTGGGTTATATGTACAAAAAAAGAAAAATTAAAAGTATAAAACATATTATTTAGAACCAATGTTATCTATTTATATTTTAGTATATCAATTAATTTTATTTTAAAATTTCAAAATTGGGTCACCTGCGACATTTGTAGACAAATCAGATAAATGTTGGACGTTGTAGAATGCCCGACAAACATCAGCAACTTCCCACGCAGTTGTATAATTCATGTTTTTGTGAATAATCGGAATTACACGGAATACATTCCAGTCGTTCCTAGTTATTTAATAAATAACTATAAGCAAATTTTCCATGACATACAACATCTGGTCAATACTTCCAATGTTGACCATAAGAACAAGGAGTCTTGTCAACAACGGAATGTGTTTCGTGCAATTTGCTATGAATTTGCTGGTCCCAACTGTCTTAAAATATATTTTATGGTAAAAGGCTTAAAATATGGAATAGATGGATACCTATATGCCTAGGGATTCACAGGAAAATGGCATGTTAACCGATAGCAACAAGACTTTTATCAATTTCAACTATCTTTAAAATGAAAGGATTTTAAAACTCTCAATTGCCAACAGACAAGAAAGTAAATCTAAACAGATCATGAACATGCTTTCATCAGAAGAGTTAACGAACGTCAAAACAAGAAGTATTGCAGAGGCTTCTGCAATGAATATCGAACTGGGTAATGGCAATCGAACAGAATATACCTGCTTACCGAAACCAGTTGCCGACGCTACCTTATCACCATCCTTAGAACCGTCAGTGTAAATTGCAGAGCATTCAGATATTAATGATATAATTCCAGCAACTTTTGCAGAATTAGCAAAGGCCTTATTTCAGATTGTTTGTGTTCAATATTAAAGATAGGTTTTGGGTTTTACCATGGAGGGTTTTCAAGAATTACAATAGGTGGTATGTCAGAATTTTAAAAGTGTAATTTTACTCGGAGTCCAAAAGGTTGAATTGTATTGGGTTGTTTATCGTAAACCTTTTCATATAAAGGATTAAAAACACAGTCGTATGCCTTCAACTTGGTTACATACTGCATACCAAGTTTGATACGACTGTTTTTCAGTGAAGGTTCTTTGTTTCAACATGCAAACTCTCTACTGAAGACGTTCTGAACGTTACAAGTGAAAGCGGTAATCTAATTTTGATCGAATCGACTATCTATATAAATTTGATAAAACCGTGCCATCCGCACCTCAGTCGGTAATGGATGCAAATTTTAAAATAGTAAACGCCTTCAGGCACTTATTGTTAAGCATTTTAATATGAGGTAGAAAGGTAAGTTTACAATCAAAAATTAAACCTAACAATTTAGTTTAAATCCATTCTCCATTTCCGATTTTCCTATATGGTTAAGACATAGTTGTAATTGTCTTTCAATAATGTCATATAATGAGATCCTTCAATGTTATCATTTAAAACTTTAGAAAGGCTGTTTATCTTAATACTAAACAATGTAACAGAGAGGGTCCA
Organism: Bathymodiolus brooksi; assembly: GCA_963680875.1. Taxonomy (NCBI): domain Eukaryota; kingdom Metazoa; phylum Mollusca; class Bivalvia; order Mytilida; family Modiolidae; genus Bathymodiolus; species Bathymodiolus brooksi. Next base: position 62,264,682 of record OY804582.1, read on the forward strand.
TCTTTTGTTCATAAATGTCAGATTACAACTCTGACCTTAAATTCTCTTTCAGATAGAAAATTAGAAATACAAGTATATAGCTTACTTTTCAACCACATGCCAAAGAGGTCCTTTAAAATGCAATGTTTCCGTGTAGTGCAATATGCTTTTTCGACTTCGATGGGGTATTTTTTACATTGTAAATATTGTTTGATAATCAAATATAAGGAGAAAAGTGACTTAGTTTTATTTGCTGTCCATTTCTTTTAGATATAATTCGTGATAAATTTTCAGGAACTTCAATTTCTTCTTCAAGTTTACTTTCATTTTTTTTTCTTTCGATGATTGGATAAATTTGAAATCTGTTTATTTCCAGGATTCGATAATATCAAACACAAAAGGGCAGAACGGAGTGCCAACACGGGAGATACTTCAATTCTGAGGATCTCCATCGGAAAAAAATACGAATTCCAAGGATGATAAACCCGTACAGAGGAATATCTCTACGAACGTAAGCTTCGTATCAGGGTTGATTCTCCGATGAAGCGATCGTTCGAAATGCCAACTACTCGAGTGACCCATTAGCCACCGCCTTCTTATCTCGAGTTTGTAGCTAGAGTAACACGACGGATGCCACTAGTGGAGCAGGCACTGCTTACCCTTCCGGAGCACCTGAATCCAAGCCCGGTTTTTAGCGGGATTCGTGTTACTCGATCTTTTGTTTTATGTGTAATGTTTTGTAGATCGTTGTAGGTCCTTTTTGTCGTTTTTTCTTTTGGCAATTGTGCTGTTTGTCCTTCTTTGATTTACGGATTCGGATTACCCCTTTGGTATCTTCAAACTCTTCTTGACTATGCAGAAAAGACAGTATTTTGCTAGAAACACCAATCAGGAGAATAGTTATACAAATGATCAGTTAAAGGGCTTATCGTGACCAGCCAATTGCTCGAATCCAGTCTATTCGATCTCCCATCCAGATGAAGCAAGGGTCAAAGTAGTTTGTTTCAACTACCAGGACCTGGGCTCCACCATCACAGGTCGCAACACACGGCAAACATGCCACCTCATGTAGTCTGTCTTCTATGACAAGCAAAAGGGTGCTGTGGGCTTTTTCATAGTATCCTGGGGTCAACAGGGGACGATATTTTTTTTGATTTCTAAATACTATTTTTTCTTACATTCAGCAATACGTTCAAATTCCATTTTCCAGAAGGCAAAAGTTTACCCTTCGTATTGTGACACCGTTTGGTTCATATGTTGAAGCAGGCGCTACAATAATGTTTAGGACAAGCATTTAAAATGAAACTTGAAAATGCTGGATGCGAAGACAAGTGTAATATAACACTTAAAGTAGATGTTGCTGAATTTTTACAGAGTCCGTTTGCGTTTGTTCTGTCTATAATTTTACATGTTCCAAGCGAAATAACCATATTTGAGTTTCCTTTTTTAGATCTATCAAATATGCTATATTTGTCCGCCTCGAGTGACACTCGGGAACACAGAACATGTCTGAAAGATGAAGTTGATCCTTTGTATCTCTCACATCTTCTAAGCGAGATATAAATAACCGTTAGCTGATGCAGAAAGAAATGTTACTCTTGAATGACCGATAAACGTTGTGGTTAGCCGATATTGTAGTTTATATCTGAATCTTGGAAATTAGGTTATTATGGTTGATTAAACATTTGAAATTGAACTGACCCATCCAAAATACCAGTTCTCGTATATGGTCTATTGTGATGCACATTTTTGTTCACAATTTAATACAAAAACTGTAAATTAAAATGTTAAAATCAAGAATTTAATAAGATATACATAATGTATGTATTGTGTCAGAAATGAAAACAAATATGTAATTATACACTCACTGTTTGAGTAAAATATGGAAATGAAATAGTAGTATAGTAATTCATTTTTAATGTAAGTATCAAGTTCAGCAGATATTATTTCCATTCTTCTTCTACAAGTGATATATTCAAAATGATCCGACTATATTTTATATAAAATATGGATTGCTTACTTAAAGTTAATTAAAAAGTATATTCAAGTCTTTTTTTTTAATTAAATTATTAAAAAACTATTATATTAACCGAATTTTCCAACGAAATAAACCAGTTATTAGATTAACACGCGTTAAGTGGTGTCATGGAGGGGGCACACATCTATTTTCCGTTATGTGATGTTCGGGAGTGCGACACGCACATATTACCTGTTTGGTGATGTCTGTAAGGTGACACACAAATATTCCCCGTTATGTTCTTTTTAATTGAGCTTCTACAATTTCAAATTTGTCCACAGCAACTTGAATACATATTACTGCTGATACATGTTAAAATTACACGCTATCTCGGTGACTCTAGAAGTAATATAATATTAGAATTACTTTTCCTACATGTACTATGAAATAGTAAGGTTCTCAAATGATGTCCAACAAACGACTATCATGCGATTAAACTGTGATATAATTATATAATAGTTACTAATATGGAGGGAAATATCAGAATATACAGACTGCCCAAGGATCGTGGTACGGACCAGTGAAAATGATGTGATCTATTTCATGGTCCGTACCACGACCCGAGGGCAGTCTGTATATCCTGATATTGCCCTCTATAACAGAAACTATTGTGTTTATTGAATTGAAGACACACAAAATATTATTTTTTCAAGGAATCAAGAAACCTTAACAGAAACTGCAATTTTAGGAATAAATAAAACCTTACATACAGACAAATGAACATTTTTAAATATTATTATTTAAATATTAAAATTTGAAATTTTATGAAAACTTTGAAATTTTTGAAAACTTTCCAATCTTATGAAATTTTTGAAAGGTTTAAAATTTGATGAAAATTTTGAATATTTTAGAAATTTTAGAAATGTTTTGAAATTTTTTAATTTGTTTGGACAATGTTGAAACCCCGAATAGACCCCCCCCCCCCCAAAGGCTCACGCGAGGTAAACTCACTCTGAGGTACAACCAAGAAAGTACTGTTTAGGCCAATCAGCGAACAACAAAATCCCTTATCATTTAATAAATGTTGATATAGACCGGTCCAAAAACCGCATATAGACCGGTAGCACCAATCTATACACGGTTCTTGGACAGGTTTATATCAGCAACCCAGTCTGTATCGCGGAATAGTGAAGGTCACATGGAGAGTGTTCAGTCAATTAAATGCATGTTTTTTATCCTGATATTCAATAAACTTATATAGAGTAGTCAATGTGAACATGTCAGCCTTACTCGTTTTGTTTTGTAAATTCAATCTCGTTTGAACATAATCTCCGGTATAATTGAGTGAGTGGTTGTTGTTTGACGTCAACTCTGCAATTTTACAGCTATACCGTGACGAGAACAAGTTAATTTTCAATGAATTGATGGTGAAGTCCGCTTTATACTATACCAACACGCTTATTTGGATAATCATCACTGAAACAACAGTCCGCGGATAAGCATGTCCCCCAACTCGGACACATTATCATAATTCCGAGCGCTTTACTCTTTTTCCTTAATACTGCGTGCCTTACGGAGAAACAACAAATACCAATTTTATAGTCTTTGGTTTGACACGACCTGCGGTCGAACCCACAATCTACCACACTCCAGGCGAGCACGCTAACCATTACACCACCAATGATCTACCACACTCGAGTCGAGCACGCTAACCATTACACAACCAATGATCTACCACACTCGAGGTGAGCACGTTAACCATTATACCACCAATGATCTACCACACTCGAGGTGAGCACGCTAACCATTACACCACCAATGATCTACCACACTCGAGGTGAGCACGCTAACCATAACACCACCAATGATCTACCACACTCGAGGTGAGCACGCTAACCATTACACCACCAATGATCTACCACACTCGAGGCGAGCACGCTAACCATTACACCAGCAATGATCTACCACACTCGAGTCGAGCACGCTAACCATTACACAACCAATGATCTACCACACTCGAGGCGAGCACGCTAACCGTAACACCACCAATGATCTACCACACTCGAGTCGAGCACGCTAACCATTACACCACCAATGATCTACCACACTGGAGGTGAGCACGCTAACCATTACACCACCAATGATCTACCACACTCGAGGTGAGCACGCTAACCATTACACCACCAATGATCTACCACACTCGAGTCGAGCACGCTAACCATTACACAACCAACGATCTACCACACTCGAGGTGAGCACGCTAACCATTACACCACCAATGATCTACCACACTCGAGGTGAGCACGCTAACCATAACACCACAAACGATCTACCACACTCGAGGTGAGCACGTTAACCATTACACCAGCAATGATCTACCACACTCGAGGTGAGCACGCTAACCATTACACCACCAATGATCTACCACACTCGAGGCGAGCACGCTAACCATTACACAACCAATGATCTACCACACTCCAGGCGAGCACGCTAACCATAACACCACCAATGATCTACCACACTCGAGGTGAGCACGCTAACCATTACACCACCAATGATCTACCACACTCGAGGCGAGCACGCTAACCATTACAACACCAATGATCTACCACACTCGAGTCGAGTACGCTAACCATTACACAACCAACGATCTACCACACTCGAGGTGAGTACGCTAACCATTACACCACCAATGATCTACCACACTCGAGGTGAGCACGCTAACCATTACACCACCAATGATCTACCACACTAGAGTCGAGCACGCTAACCATAACACCACCAATGATCTACCACACTCGAGGCGAGCACGCTAACCATTACACAACCAATGATCTACCACACTCGAGGTGAGCACGTTAACCATTATACCACCAATGATCTACCACACTCGAGGTGAGCACGCTAACCATTACACCACCAATGATCTACCACACTCGAGGCGAGCACGCTAACCATTACACCAGCATTGATCTACCACACTCGAGTCGAGCACGCTAACCATTACACAACCAATGAACTACCACACTCGAGGTGAGCACGTTAAACATTATACCACCAATGATCTACCACACTCGAGGTGAGCACGCTAACCATTACACCACCAATGATCTACCACACTCGAGGCGAGCACGCTAACCATTACACCAGCAATGATCTACCACACTCGAGTCGAGCACGCTAACCATTACACAACCAATGATCTACCACACTCGAGGCGAGCACGCTAACCATAACACCACCAATGATCTACCACACTCGAGGCAAGCACGCTAACCATTACACCACCAATGATCTACCACACTCGAGTCGAGCACGCTAACCATAACACCACCAATGATCTACCACACTCGAGTCGAGCACGCTAATCATTACACCACCAATGATCTACCACACTCCAGGTGAGCACGCTAACCATTACACCACCAATGATCTACCACACTCGAGGTGAGCACGCTAACCATTACACCACCAATGATCTACCACACTCGAGTCGAGCACGCTAACCATTACACAACCAACGATCTACCACACTCGAGGTGAGCACGCTAACCATTACACCACCAATGATCTACCACACTCGAGGTGAGCACGCTAACCATAACACCACAAACGATCTACCACACTCGAGGCGAGCACGCTAACCATTACACCAGCATTGATCTACCACACTCGAGTCGAGCACGCTAACCATTACACAGCCAATGAACTACCACACTCGAGGTGAGCACGTTAAACATTATACCACCAATGATCTACCACACTCGAGGTGAGCACGCTAACCATTACACCACCAATGATCTACCACACTCGAGGCGAGCACGCTAACCATTACACCAGCAATGATCTACCACACTCGAGTCGAGCACGCTAACCATTACACAACCAACGATCTACCACACTCGAGGCGAGCACGCTAACCATTACACCACCAATGATCTACCACACTCGAGTCGAGCACGCTAACCATAACACCACCAATGATCTACCACACTCGAGTCGAGCACGCTAATCATTACACCACCAATGATCTACCACACTCCAGGTGAGCACGCTAACCATTACACCACCAATGATCTACCACACTCGAGGCGAGCACGCTAACCATTACACCACCAATGATCTACCACACTCGAGTCGAGCACGCTAATCATTACACCACCAATGATCTACCACACTCCAGGTGAGCACGCTAATCATTACACCACCAATGATCTACCACACTCGAGGCGAGCACGCTAACCATAACACCACCAATGATCTACCACACTCGAGGCGAGCACGCTAACCATTACACCACCAATGATCTACCACACTCGAGGTGATCACGCTAACCATTACACCACCAATGATCTACCACACTCGAGGCGAGCACGCTAACCATTACACCACCAATGATCTACCACACTCGAGGTGAGCACGTTAACCATTACACCACCAATGATCTACCACACTCGAGTCGAGCACGCTAACCATAACACCACCAATGATCTACCACACTCGAGTCGAGCACGCTAATCATTACACCACCAATGATCTACCACACTCCAGGTGAGCACGCTAACCATTATACCACCAATGATCTACCACACTCGAAGCGAGCACGCTAACCATTATACCACCAATGATCTACCACACTCGAGGTGAGCACGCTAACCATAACACCACCAATGATCTACCACACTCCAGGCGAGCACGCTAACCATTATACCACCAATGATCTACCACACTCGAGGCGAGCACGCTAACCATTACACCACCAATGATCTACCACACTTGAGTCGAGCACGCTAACCATAACACCACCAATGATCTACCACACTCGAGGCGAGCACGCTAACCATTACACCAGCAATGATCTACCACACTCCAGGTGAGCACGCTAACCATTACACCACCAATGATCTACCACACTTGAGTCGAGCACGCTAACCATAACACCACCAATGATCTACCACACTCGAGGCGAGTACGCTAACCATTACACCACCAATGATCTACCACACTCCAGGTGAGCACGCTAACCATTACACCACCAATGATCTACCACACTCAAGGCGAGCACGCTAACCATTATACCACCAATGATCTACCACACTCAAGGCGAGCACGCTAACCATTACACCACCAATGATCTACCACACTCGAGGCGAGCACGCTAACCATAACACCACCAATGATCTACCACACTCGAGGCGAGCACGCTAACCATTACACCACCAATGATCTACCACACTCGAGGTGAGCACGTTAACCATTACACCACCAATGATCTACCACACTCGAGTCGAGCACGTTAACCATTACACCACCAATGATCTACCACACTCGAGGCGAGTACGCTAACCATTACACCACCAATGATCTACCACACTCCAGGTGAGCACGCTAACCATTACACCACCAATGATCTACCACACTCGAGGCGAGCACGCTAACCATTATACCACCAATGATCTACCACACTCGAGGCGAGCACGCTAACCATAACACCACCAATGATCTACCACACTCCAGGTGAGCACGTTAACCATTACACCACCAATGATCTACCACACTCGAGGTGAGCACGCTAACCATTACACCACCAATGATCTACCACACTCGAGGTGAGCACGCTAACCATTACACCACCAATGATCTACCACACTCGAGGTGAGCACGTTAACCATTATACCACCAATGATCTACCACACTCGAGGTGAGCACGTTAACCATTACACCACCAATGATCTACCATACTCGAGGTGAGCACGTTAACCATTATACCACCAATGATCTACCACACTCGAGGTGAGCACGTTAACCATTACACCACCAATGATCTACCATACTCGAGGTGAGCACGCTAACCATTATACCACCAATGATCTACCACACTCGAGGTGAGCACGTTAACCATTACACCACCAATGATCTACCATACTCGAGGTGAGCACGTTAACCATTATACCACCAATGATCTACCACACTCGAGGTGATCACGCTAACCATTACACCACCAATGATCCACCTCACTCCAGGCGAGCACGCTAACCATTACACCACCAATGATCCACCTCACTCCAGGCGAGCACGCTAACCATTACACCACCAATGATCCACCTCACTCCAGGCGAGCACGCTAACCATTACACCACCAATGATCTACCTCACTCCAGGCGAGCACGCTAACCATTACACCACCAATGATCTACCTCACTCCAGGCGAGCACGCTAACCATTACACCACCAATGAAGTTTTAAACTCCGGTGTAAAGATATCTTTTACCGTCTATATTTAGCACATATTTTCCGTAATGAGTTAATGGAAAATACTTATACAGATTATTATTTCCTGAAAAGGTTGAACATAAGCATTAATTTAAGAAATATACGATTGAACATTCATACATTAAATTAATATTACAAATAGTAATACAGAGAAGGACGAAATATACTACAAATATGTTTTACTGCACAAAGAGTCAAGGTTTTAAGAAATATAATCTTTCTTATATCAGATTATGTTTTCTGAAATCTTTAAATATACTTGAAACAAGTGCTGTGTCCCCTTCGACTACCAAGCAAAAGTTATTACAAGGTTAATGGGGAAACTCCCGGTCATGAGTGTGTGTCTAGAAACATTATCACTGAGGTGCGCATTAGACCTAAACACACGATATATAAGCAATAACAGGAGGAACTACCATTGGTTATTTCTTTGTCATCTGATACATTAAATTTGTGATCACAGCTCCCCTTTATTGTCCTTTAACAGTACATTCCATGAATTAAATTTCATCGTTAAATTTCATTTTGTTCACTGAGACTATTATTACGTAATAGACATCATCACTTGATATTGATAGGTGGTACTTGTTTTAATAAAGAAAATAATAAATGACGTTTATGATGTATTTAATATGTCAAAATCTGAAAGAAAATGCAAATGTTTAGTCTCAGGATCAGAACACAATGAGTCTAGATAGATAATACTTTGATTCACAGCTTAATTTATCAACAACTATAATGTTCAACCCTGCTAGGTTAATAATTTATCTGGTATTAATTACATGAAATATACACTTTAATATACCAATTATTTCCAATAGATCCGTGTCTTTTCAATTAAAATAATTATTTGAACGTTTGAATGTTTTACTGTGGGAAATAGAGTTTTTAAATCCACATCGGTGGTGTAAGGGTTAGAGTGCTCCTCTTGAATGCGCGGTATATCGTGGGTTCAAGCAGTAAGGGCAGTGACCTTTCGAAATTGAAAAACATTGAGAAAGATAATTAGATAGGCAATTACAATTGTGATACTTTATTTTTTCAATCACAGACAAACTATGCACATCTATTACAGAATTCATTATTTTCAATAACCTATCTAATAAACTCTTTAGCTTTAGTCACTATTACACAAGGTTTGTCAGTTGATGTTGTGACATCATTTATAAACTGAATTATAGTTTGTATAAACGAAAACATGACATCTTTGTTGAAGAGTCAAATCTGTACAAGGCTTAAGTATTTTTATTGGCTTGTACAGTATTTATTTATTAAACGTTTATTACAGAATATATAAAGAAAGGAAAATAACTTATTGGAAATTTATCTTCTTCATAAGATAAAACTATCTAGCTTGTTTATAATATTCAAACATGGTGATCTATTGGTTACATTCGTTTTTATTTTACAGGAGAAATGGAAAGAGATGCCACAAGGTGTCATAAAAACATACAAACATTATTTCGAAGAACTATGTAGCCATGCAGTTAGGACCGGTCTTAAGCCAATTGAACCCCTCGCTCGATTGATCTACTCTCGGCTGTTCCAGTACACAACAACAACACACTGTAGGTTTTACAGTGAACAGCATTGGTCCACGCATCTCGCTGTATGCAGTATCGGTGGTGCGTTGTTAATGACATTTCAGTATTACAAGTTGCCAATACGAATAAGAGATTCAACGTAAACTCGTCTTCTCCGTTGTAAGACCATTAACTGATGATATCATGGCCATTATTGTATATCCAATCCATTTTATTTATTCATGAATAAAATATGTTTAAAATGAAAATTATCTGATCGTTTATTATCATTTACACAATGTACATATAATACAGACAAAACAAAGCAGTGTATAATTTCATTTTGAATATCTTATTTCAGATTTGTGTGTAATACTATACTTTATAAAGATTAGCAAATTACCGAACACCGAGCAATCTTCCAAAGGGAAAGACGAAATGGTGGGTTGAATCAGATTTTACGGCGCCAAACCTCCTGCTTCTATTACGGTTAAAAGGTTCCGGTTTTCACTATAACAGCATTTTTAACAATACTGGGACAAAATAGGTATAATAGTAGTCAACGCAGTACTTTATGAAAATCCATCGTTTATTATTGTCTCTGCAGAACGGCTTAACTAAACTAATACTTTTTTCTATATTAATATTTAAATTCATACAATTGTATTCACTACTCTACAGCCTATATCTAAATATATAAATGGGAAAAACAACAACAAAAGAAGTCAACATTCCAAGCATATCCATATTTGTCTTGTTTTTATGTCTTTTATCAAAATGCTGCCACTATCACGTGAAAAATTATATTTTTGCTTTATCTGAACGTTTTATCTCTACCATGACGATTCTAGAAATGTATAAATGTCATTATATCAATAACGCATAGCTGAGAGGGTGGTAGAGCAGATTGTTACCCCGAGAAATTCATTGTCAACCGAGGCGAGAGGGTGGTAGAGCAGATTGTTACCCCGAGAAATTCATTGTCAACCAAGGCGAAGCCGAGATTGACAATGAAATTTCTAGGGGTAACAATCTGCTCTACCACCCTCTCAGCTATGTATTATTTGCTTTATTATACTGAATGTTCTTTTCTCCTGGTTTCATTCTTTTTTATGATTTTGATGCCCTGAATTTCAATTGCTGTTGTCTTTAGATGTGTTAAACTGTGATATCGATGATGTGTAATAAATAAGATTACATACATTTTTTGTATTTGCTAATATTTTTCTGCCATTTTGGTGTATGTTTTATACAGATGGGTGTTCTTAAATGAAAAGTGAGCAATTTAATAAACTTACTATTCCCCAAATATCTAGTTAATAAGTGTTTTATTATACCGAAAGAGACGTCAGATGCAAAATGTTGACTAAAGGTAAAATAATTGATGTGGCAGTAAAAAAGACAAGTCATTCTTCCGCTTTGATGCGTTTTCTATGTAAGACAAGCCATAAAGACAGCTGCGCGTGACCTTGTCTTACATGGCATTGTCAGCCAATCAAATCGGCCGACAATAATCAATGGAGTCCGCTTCTGCGACTGCTGTAGTAATATAAATTGTCGTCTTAGTAGACCTAAAAAAGCTTCAAATATCAATTTTACCTGAATTTTAACTGATTTCCCCTAATTGATTTAATGCGGTTTTAAATAAGTGTGTATTTACTGCATTGTACGTGGCGTTGTAATATTTTGTGTAGTAAACATGACATTGACATGCGAATGAATGAATGAAATCGACATGTTTTGTTTTTATGTTGAAACGGAAGAAACAGGTACTTGCACTCGTCCTTATTGAAGATCTGAGATTTCTTCCACTCGTGAGAGATATTCAACGTCTTTCCACTCGTTCCGCTACGCTCCACTCGTGAAAAGACGAAATTTCTCACACTCGTTGAACAAATCCCAGATCTTCAATAGGGACTCGTGTAAGAACCTATTATTCAATACATTTGCCAAGACAAAGTCATCAGACAAAAAGTCAGGAATTTCCGGAACATTTTCATTCCTTCGCCGATATTATGTTTCAATTTAAATTCCGACTTTGATTATCCGATCTTTTAAATCGCGCAATTGACTCAGACATAAAAGTTTTAAATCGAGAGGGTGATCGACTAAATTATCACCCTTTGCCATGTGATAAACTAAACTGGCACACGCTCCTTAACCAATGAGAAGACAGGAAATTTAAATGAAATATAATAAAATATATTATATGTGTTTGACTTCTTCAATCTATATTATAAAAAATATGGTTTGTATTGAGTAATATTCATGCATTCTAAATATATATGCTTGGTATACAAAACAATATATGATGCAAAGTAAGAATTGCATTAGAATATTAATCTTGCACCAATAATATAATATCTAGATGATATTGAATATGTCAAGACAAACAAAGAAAGGTCAGATAAAGTCAATTTTTGCTATGTTCAATTCTATCCCTGTCACAACGTCCCAGATTATGTCGAGACAAATTATAACACTGTCAAGACAGTTCGTTGCATATCGAAACATTTTCAGAATAATTCTATGAGATCGAGACAGATGATCAAATGAATTAAATGAAAATATATGATTTTGTTCTATCCGTTACATATAAAACGTTGGTTATTTACACTACAGATATTGTCAACTGTTAGGACAAATCATGACTCTGTCATTACTTTCTGAATTAATAAAATACCAGACTGTTCCATAGAAATAATAATAAGTGATACATTTCTCATCTGAATTAATCATGATAATATTTAAGAAAGACGTTTGTATTTTCAGCTTTTAGTATCTTTGAAAACGGTGACAGGTTCACATGGATATATCAGGTATGGTGAGATAAAGTTAGTTGCCAGTTCCATGGTTAAATGTTTTCATATTCTTGTGGACCATCGCAGTGTCACAATTGTTCTCTACGTGATTTATTGTTTGTAAAGTTCGACATACTTACTTCTCTTTTCACGTAATACAATAACCAATCAAATTAATGTTCGCGAACTCTGGGAAATCCACAACCTTCTGAATGTAACAAACAAACTGTTTTACATAATGCTGTGTCATGTGTACAAAACTATATTAATTTTCATAGTTAGTAAAGGCTCGGGTATGGGAATCAATACAAGTCAATGAATTATGTATTACTTTACAAGCGAACAAAAATAGATTTTTAATTAATAATTAATATTTCTTTGTAAATGTTAAAGCTTATATCTGCCTATGCACTTATTAATCAACAAATATTGATTAGTGAGATATCCATCAGTCGGTGCGGGTATTTAAATTTTATTTTGACAGTTTTCGTATGTGCAAATATTTGGGCGCACAATATTGAAAAAAGTATTAATAATGTCATGCTTTAAAATGTTTACACAGAGTTATCACAGAGTTTATAAGAAAGCTGCATCAAGGTCTATAGAATATCTCATCTTTCGTAAGATTGGAGGTATGTACTAGGGGCGGATTCAGTATTTCAAGTTAGGGGGGGGCACTGCGAAAATTGTTGGGGTATTTCGTGTGAAAAATCACGATTTTACGCCAAAAAATCATATTTTTTCCAATTTTAGGGTCCGCCCCTGTGTACCAAACAATGTACAGTAGGATCGTCAACTCATACCCTAAAATTAACGTAAACATTACTATATACTATCACATCTGATTTACGTTTCGTCTTAGAAAAGTAAAACACCCAATTCTGAACTACCCGTTGCCATTGCGACATTACAGGTAACATATACATTTTAATAGTACATCACACCACTAACCAGGATATCACGACACCTCTACAGATAGCAATAAATCACACAAACAAATACACAATAGACAGCATTTTCTAACAATGGGGAGTTTTATCTAATGAGATCCTGTTGTATTTTTATCATTTATTCATAGTTTCACAAGAAATGTTTGAAGGTATCAAAAGAGTAAGTAGAAGGAGAGACAATACAATGACAAAACGGAAAAGGAAAGGAAGACAAACAACGGTTGGAAAAATAATACACAAACAATAATAGATTGGGCAGAAAAACAATTGTTAGCAAAATACGACACAGAAAACTAAAGATTATACAACACATGTCCCCCTAAAAACGGGATGGACGCATGTGTTCCGAAAGGGAGGGGAATTCCTGTTTCTCTAATGGCACTTATCGTGTTATAAATTTAACACATATTACACAGTGTTTGAATCATTACAGTACTATGAATATCTATGACTTTCCGAACTATTTATAACCATTAGAGAAGACCGAAGGGATAACCAAGACCGTGAGGTCTAAGCAGTTCTTATTTTCCTATAACACACCTACCGTGTTACTTAGTCAATTCCAGAAATCTCTTGTCAGTGATATGTAGGAAAGGAAAGGGCTGTGAAAAGATTGTCCCATTTTAATTGGCAAAATCGCGTTTTTTTCACGATAAATAAACACAAATAGATCGCCAACATTTACCCAATAATTACTTGTTATACTCTTAATTAATAAACAAACGTGTAGGCCAATTAAACCAGTAACACGAAATAACAAAACAAAACGTCTACATTATGAAAACAATATTCAAGTTTTGTAGAATTATATTTTAATTTGTTTTGACATGTTATGTGTTGTTGTGTATCGTTTTGTCCTTTACAAAAGGAAATGACATTATCAGTTTAAGACTAACCTTTACAAAAGGAAATGACATTTCAGTTTAAGACTACCCTTCACAAAAGGAAATGACATTATCAGTTTAAGATTAACCTTTACAATAGGAAATGACATTATCAGTTTAAGACTAACCTTTACAAAAGGAAATGACATTATCAGTTTAAGACTGACCTTCACCAAAGGAAATGACATTATCAGTTTAAGACTAACCTTCACAAAAGGAAATGACATCATCAGTTTAAGACTAACATTTACAAAAGGAAATGGCATTATCAGTTTAAGACTAACCTTTACAACAGGAAATGACATTATCAGTTTTAGACTAACCTCTACAAAAGGAAATGTCATGATCAGTTTAAGACTAACCTCTATAAAAGGAAATGTCACCAGTTTAAGACTAACCTTCACCAAAGGAAATGACATTATCAGTTTAAGACTAACCTTCACAAAAGGAAATGACATTATCAGTTTAAGACTAACCTCTACAAAAGGAAATGACATTATCAGTTTAAGACTAACCCCTATAAAAGGAAATGACATTATCAGTTTAAGACTAACCTCTACAAAAGGAAATGACATTATCAGTTTAAGACTAACCTTCACAAAAGGAAATGACATCATCAGTTTAAGACTAACATTTACAAAAGGAAATGGCATTATCAGTTTAAGACTAACCTTTACAACAGGAAATGACATTATCAGTTTTAGACTAACCTCTACAAAAGGAAATGTCATTATCAGTTTAAGACTAACCTCTATAAAAGGAAATGTCACCAGTTTAAGACTAACCTTCACCAAAGGAAATGACATTATCAGTTTAAGACTAACCTTCACAAAAGGAAATGACATTATCAGTTTAAGACTAACCTCTACAAAAGGAAATGACATTATCAGTTTAAGACTAACCCCTATAAAAGGAAATGACATTATCAGTTTAAGCCTAACATTTACAAAAGGAAATGACATTATCAGTTTAAGACTAACATTTACAACAGGAAATGACATTATCAATTTAAGACTAACCTTTACAAAAGGAAATGACATTATCAGTTTAAGACTAACCTCTACAAAAGGAAATGACATTATCAGTTTAAGACTAACCTTTACAAAAGGAAATGACATTATCAGTTTAAGACTAACCTTTACAAAAGAAATGACATTATCAATTTAAGACTAACCTTTACAAAAGGAAATGACATTATCAGTTTAAGACTAACCTCTACAAAAGGAAATGACATTATCAGTTTAAGACTAACCTTCACAAAAGGAATGACATTATCAGTTTAAGACTAACCTTTACAAAAGGAAATGACTTTATCAGTTTAAGACTAACCTCTACAAAAGGAAATGTCATTATCAGTTCAAGACTAACCTTCACAAAAGGAAATGTCATTATCAGTTTAAGACTAACCTTTACAAAAGGAAATGTCATTATCAGTTTAAGACTAACCTTTACAAAAGGAAATGACATTATCAGTTTAAGACTAACATCTACAAAAGGAAATGACATTATCAGTTTAAGACTAACCTTCACAAAAGGAAATGTCATTATCAGTTTAAGACTAACCTTTACAAAAGGAAATGTCATTATCAGTTTAAGACTAACCTTTATAAAAGGAAATGACATTATCAGTTTAAGACAAAAATTTACAAAAGTAAATGTCAGACATTATCATTCTAAGACTAACCTTTACAAAAGGAAATGTCATTATCAGTTTAAGACTAACCTTTACAAAAGGAAATGACATTATCAGCTTAAGACTAACCTTTACAAACGGAAATGACATTATCAGTTTAAGACTAACATTTACAAAAGGAAATGACATTATCAGTTTAAGACTAACCTTTGCAAAAAGAAATGTCATTATCAGTTTAAGACTAACCTTTACAAAAGGAAATGACATTATCAGTTTAAGACTGACTTTTACAAAAGGAAATGACATTATCAGTTTAAGACTAAGTGGAACTTCACTATATCTCACGCATGCAGCATATGTTAAAGTGTGAATATATTTAAGGTCTTCTATGACAGACCCGCTCTATGGTAGGAAAAGGCGCCTAAAGCTTTGTTCACCCAATATGAAAATTATTTCAATTAATATTTCAAAGATTCCCCATAAAATATGGTGAATTCTCAGAATTTTTAAAAACAAATCCAATAAAGTCAAAGGTTTAATATGTCTTCAATGCTATCAGAAAGATCGCATCTTCTTCTAGCTTTAGCACATTCATATACAGTTTATGTTCGTCCAATGCCAATACCAGTACTTCCTTATCAATCAACATGCCAATAATTTTGTATGACCTGTTTTATCTGATTTAAAACTTCATAATCTTAATAACTTCCTCTGTGTGTTTAAAAGAAAATTCTTTGGATTATATAATCTAAATAAATATAGCCCTTTTGTAGATTTTTGAAAAGAAATCAGTAGAATTTTTGTATTTATATATGACACATCCTAGTCACAAATATAGGAAAATTGTGGAAATACTATTATGTTTGGTATTCATAGAGTCTAATGTGTATATTCGGTGTCTTATGAACACAAGTAGGTACATAAAGGTAATAACAAAATTACCGAACTCCGTACAATCTTACAAAGGGAAAGTCAAAACTCATAATTATATAAACAGACAAAATCAGTCAACAACCGGAAAACTGTGAAAACCGTAATGACCCTGACTTGGTACAGGCATTTCTAAAGAAATGGTGGGTTGAATCAGATTTTAAGGCGCCAAACCTCCCGCTCTCATTACGGTTCAAAGGGTACATGTTCGAGTCTTTGTATCCTTCGAAAGAGATATAGATATTTTGTAATTGTAAAAGATCAGAGATGCACAAAAACAAGAGTTTTCTTATATTAAATCACTTTATGTCTGAGTACATGTCATAGTCTTAAAATTTGGCTTAAATTAACAAAAATGTTAAATTGACGGATTTGCTTTGTTGTTTTTCGAATTATGTTTTCTATCAAAATATTGGAGAAATGTTGTTTTTTTTTCTTCTTAAAATCTGTAACGCTAGTTTTACAATTTCAATCCAATCTAAATATATAACCCTAAAGTTCCTATTTAGAAACGATTAAAGACGTCATTTTACGAATAATTAACAGGCATTACTCAGAAACAAGAAATGTCGTATACATGTATTTCAAATTCATTTTCGATCAATTCGTCTGATAATTAAAACTAGAGATAATTTTTTTTTAAATCGTTGAGTTGACGCTGCATCTTTCAATCTTTCAAAGGCCAAGTTTGATTTCGAAATCACAACGCGACCTAAAAACCAATATACTCGTTTGAACGGAGACATAGGAATCCATTGTGTACACCATTTTCCATATTTATTTACCATGTACAATGAATTTGAAATGAACAAATTATGTGAAAACTTCACGTTCCATGATATAGAATATCACTGAAAGTAAAATCCTCGACAACTATGTTTGGTTGTCTATATCATGTTTATGGAAATGCAAAAGTTCCATTCATTTGAGTTTCGTTGATCCTAACATAGAATCATTTCCAACTGTGAAATTGTGATAAGTTGAATAAACCAATATTTTTGTCCTCCTAGCTCAGTATTTGAGTTATCAAGAGAAAATTTAACCGACACCTACTACCTTTACCAATATATCACATTTGTTGTTGAATTATCATTTGACCCCGATCGCGAGATGATGAGGTTAACAGGAAACTAAAATGGAAACTAATATGGATGTTTAAAATCGTGCGGTGTAGATTAAATTCATGCTTCCGAACAACCCCTTCGCTAGGAATAGCACCATCATCGCGTGAAATTCAATATTTATAAGTCTGCGTCAAACTCTACATGAAAGGTGTTAAACTACAACCACTTCCGATCCACTTTGGGCTCAAAATAATCCTTATGTATTGACCCTCTATTACTCATTTATGTTCCATTATATTTATTTTGTTTTCAATATACAATAAAGCAAAAAGACCTTTTCTCGCTTAATAAGGACTATTTTTTGTATGTGCTATACGTATGATATTATTAATATATGGTTTGCAAATTGATAAACTTTGACCTGAATCGCTATGGATACTTACTCTTGTTTATGGCAGCATCCAGGGAGAAATCTTCTAAAAGATGGCTTGACTTTGATATAGATGTACAAATTAACGGAATAGTTTGAAAACTGAAGCGAGTACAATATTGCTCGTGATAGAAATAATCCTGCTGTCGTCTGCTTAGATGGTGTAGACGTAGTTGACAGGAAAGTGTCTACTATATTATGTATCGATATAGGTAGTGTTGTTATTAGAAAGTACACACTCGTCCAAAATAACATTCGTGTAAGTCTTTTGTTAGTTCTACCATGGGGTGCCCTATAGTGTTCATCAGGAATAAACTGTTGACGGCGTCGAATTGAATTCCGAATAGTTCTACCAACAAAAATATTCATAATCAGCATAACAATAAATGGTAAAAATGACAGCCATATTAAATCTAGAAAGACAAAATATTTTTCCTCATAAATAAAATATTCCTCTGATGTGTTGTTACATACTAGACAATTTTGCTCTAGGCCATTGGTAACAATCAGAGGGATATCTAAACCGATAGATAACATAATTACAACTAGATATGTGCATTTCAGTATCCTTGAAACATTTAAACAATGATTTCGAAAAGGATCACGTGTTTTCAGGAATATTTCCATAGTAATGCAAACCAATGTCCACGACGAGATATGCATCCAAAAATATATACTAAAAACTAAAAACTTACATCCAAAATCAGAACTATTTCGAATATCATAATCAAATACTCGTATTATCCATTGCCTACTTAATCCTATACAAAGCACGATCGTGTCTGATATTGCGAGGAAAACAAGGAAACCATATGTTATCTTTTTCCAAAATTTCATTCGATACATGATTAGAATAATAACAAAATTTCCAACTGTTCCTATGAGGAAAATTAATGGGGCTACTATTCTCCAGATCCATATTGCTACTTCTTCAATGATATATTTCTCATTTTCTATATTATGGTCGGTGTATGTGTTAGTATAGTTAGAACATATTTCACCAGTCATTGATATCTCCA
This sequence comes from Bathymodiolus brooksi, assembly GCA_963680875.1. Taxonomy (NCBI): domain Eukaryota; kingdom Metazoa; phylum Mollusca; class Bivalvia; order Mytilida; family Modiolidae; genus Bathymodiolus; species Bathymodiolus brooksi. Next base: position 62,284,125 of record OY804582.1, read on the forward strand.
AACTAACATTCGATGATTGATATGGACATGTTGTAAAATTGATTCCGTTCGTGTGGTTAAAAAATATCTCAGAGTAGTCTTCGGTAGAATTGTTAAACACCATAACTTCTTTTTCACTCTCAGAGCTGTTATTTAAAAAGTGGTGAAATCTGCCTCTTGTCGGTTCAACAGTAAAATGCGTACCTCAATTTTCAATCGCGTCATTTCGTTAATTAAAAGGATTTCCCACTTCTCTTGTTTACATCATACCATTGAATTTATTTATCAGACAGTTTATCCCGTATGAAATCTACAATCAGCCATCTGTAAGTAAATCCATTATTCAATGATATCGTAAGGTGTGAAAAGTACCAATATTACAGCGCTATTACCAATTTTTACACCGATTTAACTCCTTGCAACACGTGTGTTGTCTTCTAATTTTTTACTCTATTATTGACCCACAATTCTATTTGTATGCCCGACATTGTTTACATGCAGTTTTTAAATACGTTTATACAATTATGTAGTATTAAAATACAGGCACGTTTTGGGTATGTAAATACATCTCGTCAGTACTTTAAATAATGGAAACACATCTTGATCAGTGAGGTATTAAAACCTTTCATCAATGTTGTCTGACTTATTCATCTGACTGCATAATTTAAAAAATAACTGTTCCATGAATTAATTATTTTATATAAACATTTTTAATGCAAACATAACTATGACATATCAATTTTATTTTGCTATGATCAATTACGAATATAATACGGCAATATTGATCTACATGTATAAATACATTTACAGATCCATGTATACTATTTTTCTTGTATACTGGGACTCACTGGAAATTAGAATCGCCTCCACCCGGGCAAACATGGTGAATAATGAATGAGACTCATTTTTGAATGGTTAAAAGATTTGACCTAATATCTTTGGTTTGAAATAATTATATACATACAAGTTAAATTGTATTGTCTTTCTAACCCATATGGAACGTTTGAAACAGATATTGAATGAATGAACATTTGTTCGTTTCTATGTCTGGACACTGGTGAAGGTTCACAATGCTCATACTCACAGAGCTGCTCAGCGCATCCGCATTTGGCGGATCAAGGATTCCCCCTCGATGGGAGGGGGTTGTCATATTATAATACAGAAAGCATGTCCGTGTACCATATCATAGTGGGTGAAGTATTTGGAGTGAGTGTCAAATTCAATAGAAAGATCGAAGCAATAGATACCCCTATCACACACATAGATGACTGCTCACATTCCTGGCTTGGTACAGGCACTTCAATAAAAAGTGAAAACGATACGGCCATACCATTGTTTTCCACTTGTGGGTAAAATGCTAACCCTCATATATAACCTGGAGAATAGATCTACATCAATAAATACACAAAATGCAAAATATTAGATGAAAAGGTAAGTTCAAAAATAGCTATATTGTATTTCATTCCCGTTCAATCATTATAGCCCTATGTAAATATTTCCAAAATCCATTTATGGACCCCATCTTAGATGGACCTTTATGACATGCTTCAATATTATAGTTTACAAATAATTGTTTGCATTCATTTTTAAAAAATTGTAAAAGATGACTAGTCTGAAACTAACACTGAAGTATTTATGTCATTGTAGTTTAAAGACATGGCATGCGTCTATTGCAGATGAACATCATTGACAATAGTAGAACAATACACACCTTAAACGGAAATATTTAATATATTAAATAACACTATAAACAACGGTTTACATTTGACCCGTTTTGTTTATATTACAGAAATAATCGTTTTACAACAAGGAATGTAATACAGAAGATAAAGCTAGTATATCCAATATAACGTGGTTGTCTGAGGTTGGGTCACAAACAAAACGGAGCAGGTTGACACGCGTATAATCTTTAACATAAAGACAAGATACAACAATATCTCTACTTAATATCATTTGTAACAGTATTCAATGACATCGTGACATACAGTTGTAATGGTTAAGGACTATTCGCCGTATCTGTGGAAAATCCACGAGCTTCCGTGTGACACTGACACATATTATAACATAAAGTGTCATTGAGTTCACCTGGCAACATCTCATCCTAGCTATAAGCGATATTTGACTTTTATATTCAACTCTACAATTACACTTTGAGCCAACACCTCTAAATTAAATTCAACATAATGCTTCCCATAAGACTGACATACCTACTGTGTCACACTCAACACACAAATACATTTGAATGCGGAATAGTATAGGCCTATGTGTCATATACCCCCCTAGATAAACTTAACACCATAATGTCTAATCGAACTAGATGGTGTAATTTAAGGTCAACAGATTAATCAGCATCATAGATCAATGTGTAGTAAAATTAGTTAATTATTTAAAATGATAAACAGAAGAAGATGAAAAAAAAATAAACTCAACGACAAATTTGATTACTTCACTTTTCCAAAAGTCAACTTTCCAAACGTGAAAAGGAGAACTTATATACTCCTTTCAAACAGCGTTATATTGCTGGTTCTGCCAAATGCTCCACGAAATCTCTTCCCAAAGTATTAATATTAATATGTATATGTATACGGTCAAAACCGGTCTTCAAAGTTACCGTGACACTAACTACTCAAGGGATGGTGTGAATCAGATTTAGATTCTGAAGAACTCTACAAAGATATGTTAGAGTACATAAAATCTAGGTACCTCTCCTCCAGCAGTAGCATTAACATATTTGACTTCTTTATCCTCTACACAACTATTCCTCACTCTAAGCTGAAGGACAGATTAAGGGAGTTGGTCCAACTGTGTTTCATCAAAAAGAATGGCCAACGTAGATACAAATGCATTGTGCTAGGAAGGGACAGATCATGATTTGTGAAAAAAAACCAAACAATCTGACTCTACCAAAAAGTTCTCTGAAAATGAATCACCAACATGCTCGAGGTTTTGATTGACAACATACATGTATTTGTTATGCTTGGTGGACAGTTGGCATATCTATAGGTTACAAACTGTGCTCCTCTTCTCGCCTACTTGTTCCTTTATTCGTATTAGGCAGATTTCATACAGAGGCTTCTCAAGAAAAACTAAAAGAAACTACCCCTATCCTTTGAGTTCACGTTCCGCTATATAGATGATTTCTTTTCACTAAATAATTCTCGGCTTGGTGATTTCGTTGGTGGCATCTACTCCATTGAGCTTGAAATAAAGGATACCACAGATACAGATAAGTCTGCTTCATACCTTGGCTCTCTTTGGTCTAGAGTTACAATTGAAGCAGATTGTACAGGTGTATATACACTTGATTAAACTGATAAAGTCGATTGTACAAGACTATATATACTTGATTATACCAATGAAGTAGATTGTACAGGTTTATGTATACTTGATTATACTGATGTAGTTCATTGTACAGGTCTATATACACTTGAATATACTGATGAAGGATGAAGTCGATTGTACAGGTTTATATACACTTGATTAAACTGATGAAGTCGATTGTACAGGTTTATATACACTTTATTATACTGATGTAGTTCATTGTACAGGTTTATATACACTTTATTATACTGATGTAGTTCATTGTACAGGTTTATATACACTTTATTATACTGATGTAGTTCATTGTACAGGTTTATATATACTTGATTATACTGATGTAGTTCATTGTACAGGTTTATATACACTTTATTATACTGATATAGTTCATTGTACAGGTTTATATACACTTTATTATACTGATGTAGTTTATTGTACAGGTTTATATATACTTGATTATACTGATGTAGTTCATTGTACAGGTTTATATACACTTGATTAAACTGATGAAGTCGATTGTACAGGTTTATATATACTTTATTATACTGATGTAGTTCATTGTACAGGTTTATATACACTTTACTATACTGATGTAGTTCATTGTACAGGTTTATATACACTTTATTATACTGATGTAGTTCATTGTACAGGTTTATATACACTTTATTATACTGATGTAGTTCATTGTACAGGTTTATATATACTTGATTATACTGATGTAGTTCATTGTACAGGTTTATATACACTTGATTAAACTGATGAAGTAGATTGTACAGGTTTATAAACAATTGATTAAACTGATGAAGTCGATGGTACAGGTTTATATACACTTGATTATACTGATGTAGTCGATTATACATGTATATATATACTTAATTAAACTGACATAATCGATTGTACAGGTTTATATACAATTGATTAAACTGATGAAGTCGATTGTACAGGTTTATATATACTTGATTATACTGATGTAGTTCATTGTACAGGTTTATATACACTTGATTAAACTAATGAAGTCGATTGCATAGGTTTATATACACTTGATTAAAATGATGAAGTCGATTGTACAAGTTTATATACAATTGATTATACTGATGAAGTCGATTATACAGGTTTATATACACTTGATTATACTGATGTAGTCGATTATACATGTATATATACACTTAATTAAACTGACATAATCGATTGTACAGGTTTATATACAATTGATTAAACTGATGAAGTCGATTGTACAGGTTTATATATACTTGATTATACTGATGTAGTTCATTGTACAGGTTTATATACACTTGATTAAACTAATGAAGTCGATTGCATAGGTTTATATACACTTGATTAATCTGATGAAGTCGATTGCATAGGTTTATATACACTTGATTAAACTGAGGAAGTCGATTGTACAGGTCTATATACACTTGATTATACTGATGATGTAGATTGTACAGGTTTATATGCACTTAATTAAACTGATGAAATCGAATGTACAGGTTTATATATACTTGATTAAACTGATGAAGTCGATTGTACAGGTTTTATACACTTGATTATACTGATGAGTCGATTGCATAGGTTTATATAAACTTGATTAATCTGAAGAAGTCGATTGCATAGGTTTATATACACTTGATTAAACTGATGAAGTCGATTGTACAGGTTTATGTACACTTGATTAAACTGATGAAATCGATTGTACAGGTCTATATACACTTGATTATACTGAAGATGTCGATTGTACAGGTTTATATGCACTTGATTTAACTGATGAAATCGAATGTACAGGTTTATATATACTTGATTAAACTGATGAAGTCCATTGTACAGGTTGTATACACTTGATTAAACTGATGAAGTCGATTGTACAGGTTTTATACAATTGATTATACTGAAGAAGTCGATTGCATAGATTTATATACACTTTATCAAACTGATGAAATCGATTGTACAGGTTTATCTACACTTGATCAAACTGACAAAGTCGATAGTACAGATTGATATGCACTTGATTAAACTGATGTAGTTGATTGTACAGGTTTTATACACTTGATTAAACTGATGAAATCCATTGTACATATTGATTCTCCTTCAGTTGCCAGTGGGTTACGATATTTCTCCACTCAAGAGAGCTAAATTTAAAATTCTAACCACAAGCCGTGAGGCGAATGGTTAAAACTTTTAATTAACTCTCGAGAGTGGAGAAATATCGTAACCCACTTGGGCAACTAAAGGAGAACTTGCTTCTGCCATTATTTAACACGAACTTTATTTAAAAATCCTTTGGCGGACCTAGCCAATTACCGATTTGACAACATCCGGGAAAAGGCACGAGACATTTTAATTCTCTAGAGGATTACCGATTTGTCCACCACTGGTTCAGCAGGGTTGAAGCGCCATACTAATGGGAGAAAGGTTTACATACACTTTATCAGACTGATGAAGTCGATTGTACAGGTTTATATATACTTGATTAAACTGATGGAGTCCATGGTACATATAGATTCTCCTTCAGTTGCCCGTGGGTTACGATATTTCTCTACTCCAGAGAGTTAAATTAAAAATTTGACGTCATAGCGCACCCAATCTCACGGAAAAATATATTGTTTGAAAATTTGTAAATATAACAATTAAATAAGTAAATTGTTTTTATTCTATGTCAAGCATTATTTTTTGATAAAATGTGGGGCCAATTTTGCACCTTAGCGCCTCTCCCTCTTTACGCCATACACATAATTGTTTCAAACTAGTGTGAATTGGGACTTCTACGATTAGCTATGCTCTATATATATTCAGCCACTTCTGATGAGGTCGTTGATATCGTGCTCAATATTAATAATTGTTTTTGAAGATAATTCGGTTTTTTTGCGAAAATTCTTCCATCTCTCGTTCAAAAGGAATTGATGAGTCGACTTCTCCTGGCTTGAATTAGCTTTTGTACCAAATATTGACGATGACGGGTCAGATCCTCAGTTATCACGATTTTGTCGGGGTTATTTCTCAAAACTGCTTTTGTTACTGTAGACTTTATAACATTTGCATTTGTAACATTTCCAATTATAAATTAAAGCTCAACACCAAGGTGATCCCTGGAAACCTTGAGAACTAAGCCAGCAGTGTCTTGTATATTATCAAGCTTCATGGGTACATTATGGAAGCGGAGAGAGTTTGTTCTCCCATATTGTTGAACAGATTCTAATTGTTTTCCTAATGTATCTATTCTACTGCTCATCATTCTGTTAGAGTCACTAAGCTCTTCATTTGATTCTTTTAAGTTATTTATTTCTTCATCTTGTCTTTTGACTTTTGTTTCAAGATTAGACACATAATTTTTCATGGCATCATCAAGACTGTTTTTATCAGCACTTGCAATTATAGGACCAATAGATTCAATAAAGCGTGGACTAATTACCATTTGCTGTATTATTTCAGCTAAGTTGACTGACTGATCCTCTGTGGTTTGAAATATAACTGGTGTATGGCCATTTTGACTGGTGCCACCAGTGGTAGGTGCATCACTTTTGGAGTCGGATATTGACAGATTATTCATATTGTTTGTATCTAAGTCTGACTCTAATGTGTATTTGAGGAATCGTTTTGGTTCGGGTGTCACATTGTCGTGGTCGTTGTTATTACTCATTGTAGTTTGTAAATTGTTTGTTTATGCTCATGTTCCACCATATTTGTTGTTTATGTATGATCGTTTACTCACAACTTGTACTCTATGATACTACAACACTGTCAATATCGCAAATATTTAATACATTTTCCACCTACTAGTTTATAAACCTATATAGACAATCCAAATCTGAGTACAGATATAACACATAATGATGATTTTTTGCAGAAAAAGTACAGAGCTGTTTATCTACACCTTTTTACCTGTCACCATTTTCCATTATCCTGTAAATCGTTTACTCACAACTTGTACTCTATAATACTACAAAACTGTCAATATCGCAAATATTTAATACATTTTTCACCTACTAGTTTATAAACCTATCTAGACAATCCAAATCTGAGTACAGATATAACACATAATGATAATTTTTTGGAGAAAAAGTACGGAGCTGTTTATCTACACCTTTTTGCCTGTCACCATTTTCTATTATCCTGTAAACAGTTAAATATACAATATATGCATAATGTCAGAAAAAAAAATATTTGTACAAAAACTAGAGGCTCAGCACTGAGTTGAGCCTGTGTCGCTCACCTTTCATTCTGCTTTGAGGAAACTTTATACAGAACCTTCCATAGGTGCTTCCCACCAAATGTCGGTTCATTTTGGCAAAGCAGTTTCAGAGAAGAAGATTTTTAGAAATCGACTAATCTATAACAAGAATTGCATGTGGCAGCCATGTTTGTTAATGGATCAAAACGAAATGAGCAATCTCTATAGAGGACCTTCCATAGATGCTTCTTACCAAGTCTCATATCATTTGACCAAGCGGTTTAAGAGGAAAAGATGTTTTAGAAATCGACCAATAAGAAACAAGAATTGCCTATGACGGCCATGTTTGTTAACGGATCAAAATGGAATGAGCAATTCCCATAGAGGACGTTCCATAGATGCTTCCTACCACGTTTCCGTCTCAGAGTAGAAGATTTTTAGAAATCGAACAATCAGAAACAAGAATTGCCTGTGGCGGCCATGTTTGTTAATGGATCGGGACAAAATGAGCAACCTTTAGAGAAAACCTTCCATAGATGTTTCCTACCAAGTTTCGGTTCATTTGGCAAAGCGGTTTCAGAGGAGAATACTTTTTTAGAAATCAACCAATCAGAAACAAGAATTGTCTGTGGCGGCCATGTTTGCTAAAAGATCAGGGAGAAATTAGCAATCTTAGCAGAGGACTTTCCATAGATGCTTCCTACCAAGATTCGGTTCATTTGGCCAAACTTTTCCAGAGGAAAAGAATCTAAAAAATCAACCAATCAAAAACAAGAATCGCCTGTGGCGGCCATGTTTGCTAACAGATCGGGACGGGATGGGTAATCTTTATAGAAGACCTTCTATAGATTCTTCCTACCAAGTTTCGGATCATTTGGACAAGTGGTTTCAGAGGAATTTTTGCATTTGCAATACCAACTCTGATTGAGTGCCAAGAATCCTGCTGTTAAAATTTCAGGAAGATCAGACAAGTAGAACAAAAGTTATCATATCAAAACCATTGCATCTTTAATTGAATAATTTAACTACATCTCATTAAATATCTAAGGGCTGATCTATTCATGTACCTCATAAGACCATTTAGGATCTTGTAGAATCACATGCATGCCAATCTCAGGGTGGTCAAGAAATTATTCTGAAATGAAGCCAAAATCATCTACATGTTTTACTTGATTGATTGATTGCTGTTTAATGAAATGTAAGAAATTATTCAGCTATATCATGACGTGAACAAGTTACATTTGGATGAGATGATGTTCACTTTACGTCTAAGAACAACACGCTTAGATGATGTTCACGCTACATCTTAGAACAACCCGCTTAGATGATGTTCACTTTACGTCTTAGAACAACCTGCTTAGATGATGTTCACTTTACGTCTTAGAACAACACGCTTAGATGATGTTCACTTTACGTCTTAGAACAACACGCATAGATTATGTTCACGTTACGTCTTAGAACAACACGTTTAGATGATGTTCACTTTACGTTTTAGAACAACATGCTTAGATGATGTTCACTTTACGTCTTAGAACAACACGCTTAGATGATGTTCACTTTACATCTTAGTACAACGCGCTTAGATGATGTTCAGTTTTCATCTTAGAACAACTCGCTTGGATGATATTCACTTTACGTCTTAGAACAACACGCTTAGATGATGTTCACTTTACGTCTTAGCACAACACGATTAGATGATGTTCACTTTGCGTCTTAGGACAACACGCTTAGATGATGTTCACTTTATCTCTTAGGACAACACGTTTAGATGATGTTCACTTTACGTCTTAGAACAGCACGCTTAGATGATGTTCACGTTACGTCTTAGAACAACAGGCTTAGATGATGTTCACTTTACGTCTTAGAACAACACGCTTAGATGATGTTCACTTTACGTCTTAGAACAACCCACTTAGATGATGTTCACTTTACGTCTTAGAACAACCTGCTTAGATGATGTTCACTTTACGTCTTAGAAAAACACGCTTAGATGAAGTTCACTTTACCTCTTAGAACAACACACTTAGATGCTGTTCACCTTACATCTTAGAACAACACGATTAGATGATGTCCACTTTACGTCTTAGAACAACACGCTTATATGATGTTCACTTTATGTCTTAGAACAACAAACTTAGATGATGTTCACTTTACGTCTTAGAACAACACGCTTAGATGATGATCACTTTACGTCTTAGAACAACACGCTTAGATGATGTTCACTTTACGTCTTAGATCAACGCCCTTAGATGATGTTCACTTTACATCTTAGAACAACACGCTTAGATGATGTTCACTTTACATCTTAGAACAACACATTTAGATGCTGTTCACTTTACGTCTTAGAACAACCTGCTTAGATGATGTTCACTTTACGTCTTAGAACATCACGCTTAGATGATGTTTACTTTGCGTCTTAGGACAACACGCTTAGATGATGTTCACTTTATCTCTTAGGACAACACGTTTAGATGATGTTCACCGTATGTCTTAGAACAACACGCTTAGATGATGTTTACGATACCTCTTGGAACAACAGGCTTAGATGATGTTCACTTTACGTCTTAGAACAACCCACTTAGATGATGTTCACTTTACGTCTTAGAACAACACGCTTAGATGATGTTCACTTTACGTCTTAGAAAAACACGCTTAGATGATGTTCACTTTACGTCTTAGAACAACACGCTTAGATGATGTTCACTTTACGTCTTAGAACAACGCGCTTATATGATGTTCACTTTACGTCTTAGAACAACACACTTAGATGATGTTTACTTTACGTCTTAGAACAACACGCTTAGATGATGTTCACTTTACATCTTAGAACAACACGCTTAGATGATGTTCACTTTACATCTTAGAACAACAGGCTGAGATGATGTTCACTTTAGGTCTTAGAACAACACGCTTAGATGATGTTCACTTTACCTCTTAGTACAACAGGCTGAGATGATGTTCACTTTACGTCTTAGAACAACACGCTTAGATGATGTTCACTTTACATCTTAGAACAACACGCTTAGATGATGTTCACTTTACATCTTAGAACAACAGGCTGAGATGATGTTCACTTTAGGTCTTAAAACAACACGCTTAGATGATGTTCACTTTACGTCTTAGAACAACGCGCTTATATGATGTTCACTTTACGTCTTAGAACAACACACTTAGATGATGTTCACTTTACGTCTTAGAACAACACGCTTAGATGATGTTCACTTTACATCTTAGAACAACACGCTTAGATGATGTTCACTTTACATCTTAGAACAACAGGCTGAGATGATGTTCGCTTTAGGTCTTAGAACAACACGCTTAGATGATGTTCACTTTACCTCTTAGTACAACAGGCTGAGATGATGTTCACTTTACGTCTTAGAACAACCTGCTTAGATGATGTTCACTTTACATCTTAGAACAACCTGCTTAGATGATGTTCACTATGCGTCTTAGAACAACACGCTTAGATGTTGTTCACTTTACGTCTTAGAACAACACGCTTAGATGATGTTCACATTAGGTCTTAGAACAACAAGCTTAGATGATGTTCACTTTACATCTTAGAACAACACGCTTAGATGATGTTCACTTTACGTCTTATAACAACACGGTTAGATGATGTTCACGTTACGTCTTAGAACAACATGCTTAGATGATGTTCACGTTACGTCTTAGAAAAACACGCTTAGATGATGTTCACTTTACATCTTAGAACAACACGCTTAGATGATGTTCACTTTACATCTTAGAACAACAGGCTGAGATGATGTTCACTTTAGGTCTTAAAACAACACGCTTAGATGATGTTCACTTTACATCTTAGAACAACGCGCTTATATGATGTTCACTTTACGTCTTAGAACAACACACTTAGATGATGTTCACTTTACGTCTTAGAACAACGCGCTTAGATGATGTTCACTTTACATCTTAGAACAACACGCTTAGATGATGTTCACTTTACATCTTAGAACAACAGGCTGAGATGATGTTCACTTTAGGTCTTAGAACAACACGCTTAGATGATGTTCACTTTACCTCTTAGTACAACAGGCTGAGATGATGTTCACTTTACGTCTTAGAACAACCTGCTTAGATGATGTTCACTTTACGTCTTAGAACAACCTGCTTAGATGATGTTCACTATACGTCTTAGAACAACGCGCTTAGATCTTGTTCACTTTACGTCTTAGAACAACACGCTTAGATGATGTTCACATTAGGTCTTAGAACAACAAGCTTAGATGATGTTCACTTTACATCTTAGAACAACACGCTTAGATGATGTTCACTTTACGTCTTATAACAACACGGTTAGATGATGTTCACGTTACGTCTTAGAACAACATGCTTAGATGATGTTCACGTTACGTCTTAGAACAACACGCTTAGATGATGTTCACGCTACGTCTTAGAACAACAGGCTTAGATGATGTTCACTTTACGTCTTAGAACAACACGCTAAGATGATGTTCACGTTACGTCTTAGAACAACACGCTTAGATGATGTTCACTTTACGTCTTAGAACAACATGCTTAGATGATGTTCACGCTGTGTCTTAGAACAACACGCTTAGATGATGTTCACGTTACGTCTTAGAACAACACACTTAGATGGTGTTCACGTTACGTCTTAGAACAACACGCTTAGATGATGTTCACTTTACGTCTTAGAACAACACACTTAGATGATGTTCACTTTACGTCTTATAACAACACGGTTAGATGATGTTCACGTTACGTCTTAGAACAACACGATTAGATGATGTTCACGTTACGTCTTAGAACAACACACTTAGATGATGTTCACGTTACGTCTTAGAACAACAGGCTTAGATGATGTTCACTTTACGTCTTAGAACAACACGCTTAGATGATGTTCACTTTACGTCTTAGAACAACCCACTTAGATGATGTTCACTTTACGTCTTAGAACAACCTGCTTAGATGATGTTCACTTTACGTCTTAGAAAAACACGCTTAGATGAAGTTCACTTTACCTCTTAGAACAACACACTTAGATGCTGTTCACCTTACGTCTTAGAACAACACGATTAGATGATGTCCACTTTACGTCTTAGAACAACACGCTTATATGATGTTCACTTTATGTCTTAGAACAACAAACTTTGATGATGTTCACTTTACGTCTTAGAACAACACGCTTAGATGATGATCACTTTACGTCTTAGAACAACACGCTTAGATGATGTTCACTTTACGTCTTAGAACAACGCCCTTAGATGATGTTCACTTTACATCTTAGAACAACACGCTTAGATGATGTTCACTTTACATCTTAGAACAACACGTTTAGATGATGTTCACTTTACGTCTTAGAACAACCTGCTTAGATGATGTTCACTTTACGTCTTAGAACATCACGCTTAGATGATGTTCACTTTACGTCTTAGAACAACACACTTAGATGATGTTTACTTTACGTCTTAGAACAACACGCTTAGATGATGTTCACTTTACATCTTAGAACAACATGCTTAGATGATGTTCACTTTACATCTTAGAACAACAGGCTGAGATGATGTTCACTTTAGGTCTTAGAACAACACGCTTAGATGATGTTCACTTTACCTCTTAGTACAACAGGCTGAGATGATGTTCACTTTACGTCTTAGAACAACACGCTTAGATGATGTTCACTTTACATCTTAGAACAACACGCTTAGATGATGTTCACTTTACATCTTAGAACAACAGGCTGAGATGATGTTCACTTTAGGTCTTAAAACAACACGCTTAGATGATGTTCACTTTACGTCTTAGAACAACGCGCTTATATGATGTTCACTTTACGTCTTAGAACAACACACTTAGATGATGTTCACTTTACGTCTTAGAACAACGCGCTTAGATGATGTTCACTTTACATCTTAGAACAACACGCTTAGATGATGTTCACTTTACATCTTAGAACAACAGGCTGAGATGATGTTCACTTTAGGTCTTAGAACAACACGCTTAGATGATGTTCACTTTACCTCTTAGTACAACAGGCTGAGATGATGTTCACTTTACGTCTTAGAACAACCTGCTTAGATGATGTTCACTTTACATCTTAGAACAACAAGCTTAGATGATGTTCACTTTACATCTTAGAACAACACGCTTAGATGATGTTCACTTTACGTCTTATAACAACACGGTTAGATGATGTTCACGTTACGTCTTAGAACAACATGCTTAGATGATGTTCACGTTACGTCTTAGAAAAACACGCTTAGATGATGTTCACTTTACATCTTAGAACAACACGCTTAGATGATGTTCACTTTACATCTTAGAACAACAGGCTTAGATGATGTTCACTTTAGGTCTTAAAACAACACGCTTAGATGATGTTCACTTTACGTCTTAGAACAATGCGCTTATATGATGTTCACTTTACGTCTTAGAACAACACACTTAGATGATGTTCACTTTACGTCTTAGAACAATGCGCTTAGATGATGTTCACTTTACATCTTAGAACAACACGCTTAGATGATGTTCACTTTACATCTTAGAACAACAGGCTGAGATGATGTTCACTTTAGGTCTTAGAACAACACGCTTAGATGATGTTCACTTTACCTCTTAGTACAACAGGCTGAGATGATGTTCACTTTACGTCTTAGAACAACCTGCTTAGATGATGTTCACTTTACGTCTTAGAACAACCTGCTTAGATGATGTTCACTATACGTCTTAGAACAACGCGCTTAGATGTTGTTCACTTTACGTCATAGAACAACACGCTTAGATGATGTTCACATTAGGTCTTAGAACAACAAGCTTAGATGATGTTCACTTTACATCTTAGAACAACACGCTTAGATGATGTTCACTTTACGTCTTATAACAACACGGTTAGATGATGTTCACGTTACGTCTTAGAACAACATGCTTAGATGATGTTCACTTTACGTCTTAGAACAACACGCTTAGATGATGTTCACTTTACGTCTTAGAACAACACGCTAAGATGATGTTCACGTTACGTCTTAGAACAACACGCTTAGATGATGTTCACTTTACGTCTTAGAACAACATGCTTAGATGATGTTCACGCTGTGTCTTAGAACAACACGCTTAGATGATGTTCACGTTACGTCTTAGAACAACACACTTAGATGATGTTCACGTTACGTCTTAGAACAACACGCTTAGATGATGTTCACTTTACGTCTTAGAACAACACACTTAGATGATGTTCACTTTACGTCTTATAACAACGCGGTTAGATGATGTTCACGTTACGTCTTAGAACAACACGATTAGATGATGTTCACGTTACGTCTTAGAACAACACGCTTAGATGATGTTCACGTTACGTCTTAGAACAACAGGCTTAGATGATGTTCACTTTACGTCTTAGAACAACACGCTTAGATGATGTTCACTTTACGTCTTAGAACAACCCACTTAGATGATGTTCACTTTACGTCTTAGAACAACCTGCTTAGATGATGTTCACTTTACGTCTTAGAAAAACACGCTTAGATGAAGTTCACTTTACCTCTTAGAACAACACACTTAGATGCTGTTCACCTTACGTCTTAGAACAACACGATTAGATGATGTCCACTTTACGTCTTAGAACAACACGCTTATATGATGTTCACTTTATGTCTTAGAACAACAAACTTTGATGATGTTCACTTTACGTCTTAGAACAACACGCTTAGATGATGATCACTTTACGTCTTAGAACAACACGCTTAGATGATGTTCACTTTACGTCTTAGAACAACGCCCTTAGATGATGTTCACTTTACATCTTAGAACAACACGCTTAGATGATGTTCACTTTACATCTTAGAACAACACGTTTAGATGCTGTTCACTTTACGTCTTAGAACAACCTGCTTAGATGATGTTCACTTTACGTCTTAGAACATCACGCTTAGATGATGTTTACTTTGCGTCTTAGGACAACACGCTTAGATGATGTTCACTTTATCTCTTAGGACAACACGTTTAGATGATGTTCACGTTATGTCTTAGAACAACACGCTTAGATGATGTTTACGTTACGTCTTGGAACAACAGGCTTAGATGATGTTCACTTTACGTCTTAGAACAACACGCTTAGATGATGTTCACTTTACGTCTTAGAACAACCTGCTTAGATGATGTTCACTATACGTCTTAGAACAACGCGCTTAGATGTTGTTCACTTTACGTCTTAGAACAACACGCTTAGATGATGTTCACATTAGGTCTTAGAACAACAAGCTTAGATGATGTTCACTTTACATCTTAGAACAACACGCTTAGATGATGTTCACTTTACGTCTTATAACAACACGGTTAGATGATGTTCACGTTACGTCTTAGAACAACATGCTTAGATGATGTTCACGTTACGTCTTAGAACAACACGCTTAGATGATGTTCACTTTACGTCTTAGAACAACACGCTAAGATGATGTTCACGTTACGTCTTAGAACAACACGCTTAGATGATGTTCACTTTACGTCTTAGAACAACATGCTTAGATGATGTTCACGCTGTGTCTTAGAACAACACGCTTAGATGATGTTCACGTTACGTCTTAGAACAACACACTTAGATGATGTTCACGTTACGTCTTAGAACAACACGCTTAGATGATGTTCACTTTACGTCTTAGAACAACACACTTAGATGATGTTCACTTTACGTCTTATAACAACACGGTTAGATGATGTTCACGTTACGTCTTAGAACAACACGATTAGATGATGTTCACGTTACGTCTTAGAACAACACGCTTAGATGATGTTCACGTTACGTCTTAGAACAACAGGCTTAGATGATGTTCACTTTACGTCTTAGAACAACACGCTTTGATGATGTTCACTTTACGTCTTAGAACAACCCACTTAGATGATGTTCACTTTACGTCTTAGAACAACCTGCTTAGATGATGTTCACTTTACGTCTTAGAAAAACACGCTTAGATGAAGTTCACTTTACCTCTTAGAACAACACACTTAGATGCTGTTCACCTTACGTCTTAGAACAACACGATTAGATGATGTCCACTTTACGTCTTAGAACAACACGCTTAGATGATGTTCACTTTACGTCTTAGAACAACCCACTTAGATGATGTTCACTTTACGTCTTAGAACAACACGCTTAGATGATGTTCACTTTACGTCTTAGAAAAACTCGCTTAGATGATGTTCACTTTACGTCTTAGAACAACACGCTTAGATGATGTTCACCTTACGTCTTAAAACAACACGCTTAGATGATGTTCACTTTACGTCTTAGAACAACGCGCTTATATGATGTTCACTTTACGTCTTAGAACAACACACTTAGATGATGTTCACTCTACGTCTTAGAACAACACGATTAGATGATGATCACTTTACGTCTTAGAACAATGCGCTTAGATGATGTTCACTTTACATCTTAGAACAACACGCTTAGATGATGTTCACTTTACATCTTAGAACAACAGGCTGAGATGATGTTCACTTAAGTCTTAGAACAACAAGCTTAGATGATGTTCACTTTACATCTTAGAACAACACTCTTAGATGATGTTCACTTTACGTCTTTTAACAACACGGTTAGATGATGTTCACGTTACGTCTTAGAACAACATGCTTAGATGATGTTCACATTACGTCTTAGAACAACACGCTTAGATGATGTTCACGCTACGTCTTAGAACAACAGGCTTAGATGATGTTCACTTTACGTCTTAGAACAACACGCTAAGATGATGTTCACGTTACGTCTTAGAACAACACGCTTAGATGATGTTCACTTTACGTCTTAGAACAACATGCTTAGATGATGTTCACGCTGCGTCTTAGAACAACACGCTTAGATGATGTTCACGTTACGTCTTAGAACAACACACTTAGATGATGTTCACGTTACGTCTTAGAACAACACGCTTAGATGATGTTCACTTTACGTCTTAGAACAACACACTTAGATGATGTTCACTTTACATCTTAGAACAACACGCTTAGATGATGTTCACTTTACATCTTAGAACAACAGGCTGAGATGATGTTCACTTAAGTCTTAGAACAACACGCTTAGATGATGTTCACTTTACCTCTTAGTACAACAGGCTGAGATGATGTTCACTTTACGTCTTAGAACAACCTGCTTAGATGATGTTCACTTTACGTCTTAGAACAACCTGCTTAGATGATGTTCACTATACGTCTTAGAACAACGCGCTTAGATGTTGTTCACTTTACGTCTTAGAACAACACGCTAAGATGATGTTCACGTTACGTCTTAGAACAACACGCTTAGATGATGTTCACTTTACGTCTTAGAACAACATGCTTAGATGATGTTCACGCTGCGTCTTAGAACAACACGCTTAGATGATGTTCTCTTTACGTCTTAGAACAACACACTTAGATGATGTTCACGTTACGTCTTAGAACAACACGCTTAGATGATGTTCACTTTACGTCTTAGAACAACACACTTAGATGATGTTCACTTTACGTCTTATAACAACACGGTTAGATGATGTTCACGTTACATCTTAGAACAACATGCTTAGATGATGTTCACGTTACGTCTTAGAACAACACACTTAGATGATGTTCACGTTACGTCTTAGAACAACACGCTTAGATGATGTTCACTTTACGTCTTAGAACAACACACTTAGATGATGTTCACTTTACGTCTTATAACAACACGGTTAGATGATGTTCACGTTACGTCTTAGAACAACACGATTAGATGATGTTCACATTACGTCTTAGAACAACACGCTTAGATGATGTTCACGTTACGTCTTAGAACAACAGGCTTAGATGATGTTCACTTTACGTCTTAGAACAACACGCTTAGATGATGTTCACTTTACGTCTTAGAACAACCCACTTAGATGATGTTCACTTTACGTCTTAGAACAACCTGCTTAGATGATGTTCACTTTACGTCTTAGAAAAACACGCTTAGATGAAGTTCACTTTATCTCTTAGAACAACACACTTAGATGCTGTTCACCTTACGTCTTAGAACAACACGATTAGATGATGTCCACTTTACGTCTTAGAACAACGCGCTTATATGATGTTCACTTTATGTCTTAGAACAACAAACTTTGATGATGTTCACTTTACGTCTTAGAACAACACGCTTAGATGATGATCACTTTACGTCTTAGAACAACACGCTTAGATGATGTTCACTTTACGTCTTAGAACAACGCCCTTAGATGATGTTCACTTTACATCTTAGAACAACACGCTTAGATGATGTTCACTTTACATCTTAGAACAACACGTTTAGATGCTGTTCACTTTACGTCTTAGAACAACCTGCTTAGATGATGTTCACTTTACGTCTTAGAACATCACGCTTAGATGATGTTTACTTTGCGTCTTAGGACAACACGCTTAGATGATGTTCACTTTATCTCTTAGGACAACACGTTTAGATGATGTTCACGTTATGTCTTAGAACAACACGCTTAGATGATGTTTACGTTACGTCTTGGAACAACAGGCTTAGATGATGTTCACTTTACATCTTAGAACAACACGCTTAGATGATGTTCACTTTACGTCTTAGAACAACCCACTTAGATGATGTTCACTTTACGTCTTAGAACAACACCCTTAGATGATGTTCACTTTACGTCTTAGAAAAACACGCTTAGATGATGTTCACTTTACGTCTTAGAACAACACGCTTAGATGATGTTCACCTTACGTCTTAAAACAACACGCTTAGATGATGTTCACTTTACGTCTTAGAACAAAGCGCTTATATGATGTTCACTTTACGTCTTAGAACAACACACTTAGATGATGTTCACTCTACGTCTTAGAACAACACGATTAGATGATGATCACTTTACGTCTTAGAACAATGCGCTTAGATGATGTTCACTTTACATCTTAGAACAACACGCTTAGATGATGTTCACTTTACATCTTAGAACAACAGGCTGAGATGATGTTCACTTAAGTCTTAGAACAACACGCTTAGATGATGTTCACTTTACCTCTTAGTACAACTGGCTGAGATGATGTTCACTTTACGTCTTAGAACAACCTGCTTAGATGATGTTCACTTTACGTCTTAGAACAACCTGCTTAGATGATGTTCACTATACGTCTTAGAACAACGCGCTTAGATGTTGTTCACTTTACGTCTTAGAACAACACGCTTAGATGATGTTCACATTAGGTCTTAGAACAACACGCTTAGATGATGTTCACTTTAAGTCTTAGAACAACAAGCTTAGATGATGTTCACTTTACATCTTAGAACAACACTCTTAGATGATGTTCACTTTACGTCTTTTAACAACACGGTTAGATGATGTTCACGTTACGTCTTAGAACAACATGCTTAGATGATGTTCACGTTACGTCTTAGAACAACACGCTTAGATGATGTTCACACTACGTCTTAGAACAACAGGCTTAGATGATATTCACTTTACGTCTTAGAACAACACGCTAAGATGATGTTCACGTTACGTCTTAGAACAACACGCTTAGATGATGTTCACTTTACGTCTTAGAACAACATGCTTAGATGATGTTCACGCTGCGTCTTAGAACAACACGCTTAGATGATGTTCACGTTACGTCTTAGAACAACACACTTAGATGATGTTCACGTTACGTCTTAGAACAACACGCTTAGATGATGTTCACTTTACGTCTTAGAACAACACACTTAGATGATGTTCACTTTACATCTTAGAACAACACACTTAGATGATGTTCACTTTACATCTTAGAACAACAGGCTGAGATGATGTTCACTTAAGTCTTAGAACAACACGCTTAGATGATGTTCACTTTACCTCTTAGTACAACAGGCTGAGATGATGTTCACTTTACATCTTAGAACAACCTGCTTAGATGATGTTCACTTTACGTCTTAGAACAACCTGCTTAGATGATGTTCACTATACGTCTTAGAACAACGCGCTTAGATGTTGTTCACTTTACGTCTTAGAACAACACGCTTAGATGATGTTCACATTAGGTCTTAGAACAACACGCTTAGATGATGTTCACTTTAAGTCTTAGAACAACAAGCTTAGATGATGTTCACTTTACATCTTAGAACAACACGCTTAGATGATGTTCACTTTACGTCTTTTAACAACACGGTTAGATGATGTTCACGTTACGTCTTAGAACAACATGCTTAGATGATGTTCACGTTACGTCTTAGAACAACACGCTTAGATGATGTTCACGCTACGTCTTAGAACAACAGGCTTAGATGATGTTCACTTTACGTCTTAGAACAACACGCTAAGATGATGTTCACGTTACGTCTTAGAACAACATGCTTAGATGATGTTCACGCTGCGTCTTAGAACAACACGCTTAGATGATGTTCACGTTACGTCTTAGAACAACACACTTAGATGATGTTCACGTTACGTCTTAGAACAACACGCTTAGATGTTGTTCACTTTACGTCTTAGAACAACACACTTAGATGATGTTCACTTTACGTCTTATAACAACACGGTTAGATGATGTTCACGTTACGTCTTAGAACAACACGATTAGATGATGTTCACGTTACGTCTTAGAACAACATGCTTAGATGATGTTCACTTTACATCTTAGAACAAGACGCTTAGATGATGTTCACGTTACGTCTTAGAACAACATGCTTAGATGATGTTCACGTTACGTCTTAGAACAACACGCTTAGATGATGTTCACGTTACGTCTTAAAACAACACGCTTAGATGATGTTCACTTTACGTCTTAGAACAACACACTTAGATGATGTTCACTTTACGTCTTAGAACAACATGCTTAGATGATGTTCATGTTACGTCTAGAACAACACGCTTAGATGATGTTCTCTTTACGTCTTAGAACAACACGCTTAGATGATGTTCACGTTACGTCTTAGAACAACACACTTAGATGATATTCACTTTACGTCTTAGAACAACACACTTAGATGGATTTTTATAGAGCTAAGGTGGTGATAGTATGGACCTATGAATGTATTGAAATGACAAAAAGAAAAGAATAAATGACACGCAGAATCGTAAAATTTAACCTTGCAGCACCCAATCACTGATCACCCCTATCAAACTACTGTTCATTTTGAGCTGCTGCATTCTTAAATTGCATGGCACTCATTTACGTTCCATCGTTGCGGCAAATTGTATATTTAATTTGTTCACCACAACAAGCAGATGTCTCTTCCAGAGATGGGTTGTACCCCGAAATGGAGAAACTAGGTCTTATTTATGTACCCCAGGGTTATCTCAGTGTCATCAAATAAGGGGGACCCAATAAGACAAATACTATATTTACAATGTTAAATGGATGCTTTTTTTCTAATTTTAATCTTTGCTTCAAGTGCATGACAAAATTGTGTTTACACAAAAGATGGCCTCTGATAAGAGGTGAGACTACTGCATAAAAAAGTCAACACTTATTTGATATTTTCTGTGTGCCTAGAATTCTGTAAAGATATTCATCACAGTGGCGGCAGTTACATTTTGTGAGTACCATTTATCGTGGTTTGAGAAAAAAATTGTGAGTATATGCAAATGTGTGGATTCTACAAAACAAAACAAAAAACTACAGTAAAAATATCTGATTTCATTTTTGCAGTAAATTATGTTGCACCAAATGTTTTGTACAAACAATGGGGTGGTCGGTAAAAAGTGTAACCCGAACCCGAACCAGAACCGGAAATTGACGGAAATGTCCCGAACCGGAAATCTTTTATTGTTGATATCTCCTTTAATTTTACGATGTTTTGCAAAAACTCTTTCATTTATTGTGTATTTTTACATACTTGAAACACATAGATTAAAATAAGATGTCGAAATATATTGAAAAAGTTCAAAGGTGCAGTTTTCTGATTTCAAGGTCGGTAAAATGTGTAACCCGAACCGGAAATCTTTTATTGTTGATATCTTCTTTAATTTTACGATGTTTTGCAAAAACTTTTTCATTTATTGTGTATTTTTATATCTTTGAAACACATAGATTATAATAAGATGTCGAAATATATTCAAAAAGTTGAAAAATGCAGTTTTCTGATTTCAAGGTGGGTAAAATGTGTAACCCGAACCACAAAGGTAGATAACTCTGTTCTTCCCCGAACCGGAAATCTTTTCTTTTATTACGAGATTTTTATTGGAAAACCGTGTATTTTTTCACTTAAAACGTATAAATCATAATAATTTCTATTAATACATTTTTTTTTAACCTTACTGGAATTTAATCAATATAGAATAGAATAAATTTATTAACTAAATAAGGGTCCCAGGAGGGCATATACAAATAACAATTATGATTGATACACAACAACAATACAAATAACAATCATGATTGATACACAACAACAATATATCAACTTAAATATTCGCGGTGAAATATCAATAATTGTGGTGCAGGCACACTCGGGCAGGAAAAGAGACATATGCACATAAACGTACATACACTTACTCACATATATATGAGGGGGGGTGGATGAGAGAGAACATATACATATATATCAGGTGATTCATCACCAATCTGCAAGAGACACCTTGAGTCGATGCTAAAAGGAATAAAGTCCTACTTGTGTCTAGTGCAGACCGGCCATGTTGATGTGGAAGGAATATTGTTTGGAACATGGAAAGGGATCAGAGCTATTGGATAACCAGCAGTGAGCATCAAGGGACGATGCCAAAAAGAATATTTTCTTTCTCATGCTCAATGCAGGTCATCCAGTATATATTGTAATTCAATATATATTGTAATTCAATGCACTATTATGACAGTTAGAATATATGAGACACAGGTCAATTAATCTTGACAGTTGAATGTATTCATCTTGCAGGGGCGGATCCTGGATTTCAGGTTAGGGGGGGGCGGACTTAAAAAAATTGGGCCGAGCGGAGGGAGACCCGAAAATTTTTGGGGTATTTCGTGTGGAAAATCACAATTTTACGCCAAAAAATCATATTTTCTCCAATTTTAGGGGGCGTGCGCCGGGTGTGCCCCCCCCCCCCCCTGAATCCGCCCCTGTCTTGTGTATTGATAGCATGATAAAAAGTTTCAAAAATGATAACTGACAAGCTATGTGTTTATTATTTCATTATATCTTTCCTTTTTTTTCTTGTTGAAAAGGGGTGTATTTTAATTTTTATTCCAAAATACAGAGGAAGATAACTCTGTTCTTTCCGAACCAGAATATTCATTACGTACCTTTATGAAATTGATAAGTTCACTGTGCAAATAAATTGTAATAAACAAGTAATAGTTCATTTCAAATATATTCATCTGCAGAATTTAAGTGTGTTAAAATCATACTTGTAGTTTATTAGAAAATTATAATAAATATTTAAAAAGATTTATTTTAATTTCGGAAAAATTTTGAATTTATCCTTTTTTTTGTCAATTTACATCATGTATATCTTATTTTTATTTAAGATATTCATCTGCCAGAATTACTTGTATTTTATTAGAAAATTATAATAAAATATTTAGTTTTATTTTGATTTCAGGAACATTTTTTTATTTATCTGTTTTGGTCAATTTACAAAACCAATAACTTACTTTTTATTAAAGATATTTATCTGGTGCACCTATTTATCTGTAGAATTGTTATGGTGTTAGATTCATACTTGTTGTATTATAATAAATTGTAATAGAATTTTCAAATAATTTCAATTTAATATCAGGTAAATTGTTTATTCTGTTTGGTTTTTTTTTTCTCTCTTCTTTTCTTAAATTTACAAAATGTACATCTTATCTATGGGAAGGTCATCATATGCACAGTAAAAATGTAGCTCTTTATTTAATTGAAATTCTGATCAAAATCTAAAGAAAATTATCATGGCTGAACTAATTGTCTGACTTTAAATAAAAATGAAATATTTTGACCATAAAAATCAGTTTGTAAAGTAATGATGGAAATATAATACAATTTAACAAAAATAAGAATATCAACCTTTTTATCAGTGTCCAATAATATATAAAAACTAACATGTCTTGTTATTATTATTTTTTTTTCCGTGTCAAATTATATTGTCTTGAACTTGCGCTTAGCACGATGATTAATAGTCTATGTGCATATTATTTTGTATTAATTAAGGTGATTACTAATTAAATGCATATCTAGATGGTTTCATTGTTTTGATAAAAATGTCTTGAAAGGAAGAACGAAGCCATATACTATTTCAAACTGAATTTTTAATATACTATATTTTATTATTTCAACTATATAGAATAAGAATAAGAATATTTATTATTCCAATCAATGGGCCCACAATAGGGGCAAACAAATTGCATACATTGATTATTGTCATTGGAGGCAATTATACATATATATATAAATACACTGTTTCTTGTCGGGTTCAGAGCCTTAAAAAATAATAAATAATATAAACAGAAAGAGAAACAATATTTCAGTATCATAAACCCTGTTTCAGTTTTCTTGTCTCAAGGCACTCTATACAGTTTCCAAAAATATTGATTATTGAAAGATCTTCATTGGTAAATAAATAATAGAATTTTGATTTATCTAAGATATTATTGAAATTAGAACATAATTCTGAAATTTTCTGATAACAAATCTTTCTACTATTATTATATATGGGGCAATCGATTAAAAAATGATATTCATCCTCAATTTTTTGTGTTATGCACAGTTTCCATAATCGTTCTTCGGTTTCCAAGTTTTTATATCTACCAATTTCAATCATAAAGAGGATGTGCACTAATTCTGATTTTACAAATTGCCTGTCTTACTTTGAAATCATTAAGAAATGTATATTTTTCTCTAATAAAATGTTCCTTGAATGTAAAATATGTACAGACTTTTCCCTTTTTGTCTTCATTTATACATTTTTTTTAAATTATACCAATAACTAAGAAAACTATCACATAATTTTGTTTTCACATTGTTACATAGAGTGCCTACATAGACATTAACATTTGATATATTCATCTTATTTAATATTAGTAATATACTAGAATACCATGTATTTGTTTGACATGAATTCAATTCCTTATTGTATACATGAGCTTATGTTTTATACTAATGTCTATGCATGCATGTTTTTTGTTTGTTTTTTTTTTTGCTTTGTGATGTCATGAAATATGTGCTTGTAAAGTTATTTTATACTTTTATGTGCTTTTTATGTAATAGTCGATTCAAAAGCTCACTAGAGCTTATGTTATGTGTTATAGATATTTCGACTTTGAATAAAACTTATTTGATTTGTTATTTGATATTTGATTACAAATAAAAGCATCACAAAGTATATATGAGTTATTTCACCATTTTCTATCCATTGGCATTGCAAGTTCATTTAAACTTATTAAATTCCATTAAGGTAAAAAAAAGAAGGCATTAATAGAAATTATTATGATTTATACGTTTTAAGTGTAAAAATACACGGTTTTCCAATAAAAACCTCGTAATAAAAGAAAAGATTTTCGGTTCGGGAAGAACAGAGTTATCTACCTTTGTGGTTCGGGTTACACATTTTACCGACCTTGAAATCAGAACACTGCACCTTTCAACTTTTTCAATACATTTCGACATCTTATTATAATCTATGTGTTTCAAGTATATAAAAATACACAATAAATGAAAAGGTTTTTGAAAAACATCGTAAAATTAAAGAAGATATCAACAATAAAAGATTTCCGGTTCGGGACATTTCCGTCAATTTCCGGTTCGGGTTCGGGTTCGGGTTACACTTTTTACCGACCACCAAAAAATGGTGACAAATATTTGTTGACTTTTAAATTTTTTGCTTTGAAATAAAAAACAAATTGAATAACAATAAATTCACAGTATATTAAATCAAATAAAAGAAAATTAAAGTCAACTTATTATAGAAACATTGTATATTAAAGAGAAAACTTCTAAGTCTGTCGCATTTTTCTATTTGAATCACATTTCTTTTCTCCAAAATTTAAGAGTTATTTCCCCTTGACCAAGATATGCAGAGATTTTTCAGAAAGAATGTAAATATAGCACAATTTTTATTTTTTTTTTATTTTACTTGCCAATAAAATTGGTACTGCATAAATAGTTTTGTGGATCTTAGAACCAAGTACTTAATTTTGAAGTGCTCAGGGTTATCAAAGACAAAATATCAAATTAGCTACTGTGCCTAAACAATAATCCAAATCCTTTATTAAAAAACAATCTATGTATTTTTTTAATTAAAACTGATGATGCTGATATATCAGATATGTTTCTCTGCAAATTGACATGCGATTCTTGACTGTAGACACTGAATGAGAATTATAAGAGGAAATAAATGTGTACCCGGAGAATGGTATATTTAATAAATCTAAACCAATTTCTGAACTCTGTGCCTGCAATATATCTTAATTTAACAATATATAATTGTGTCCAGTCACCATCCATACTTATTTACAATAAGGAAACAAAACAAAGTCATATGATTTTGTTATCACAGCAGGAAACAAAAGATCACGTCGAGTGATGACAGAACATTGCATGTACTGTTCTATAATTAAGGTATGTCGTTAATTATAAAATATAAATAAGTGAAGTGTGTGTAACTGTTAAGTTAACAAGAAATAAGATTTATCGAAACGGGGTGTTTTCAGCATGACAATCTATAGCACCAGGCACTAATTGAGGCCCGATTCGAAGGGAGGGTTGTGAATTTAACTCTTGCACGTATCCCTCATCTCTTGTTTATATACACAAGGTTCATTAGAGGTTAAGAACTGTACAGGTATAGGGAGTGATAGATGGTTGTTGAAGGTCATATAATCAATATCTCTGCTATTTCATGCGAGAACAAGCTACATTCGATGATATGATGATGATATCTGCCATGTTCTAGACCAACACGCTTAGTTAGAGTTGTATAGTGCTACAAAAGTAGCTCACTAAAACAACTGTCCATGGGTAGACATGTCGCTACACTCAGGCACACTAACGTATATCCGAGCCAGTCTTTGTTCGTATATGTAATCCTTAACTTAATGTTGTGTGCATTGTCATAGTATTTATAGTAAACCCTTGTGTTTGTGTATGTAATTGTGTCACTACATCAAAATGATAATATATTGAATTGAGAGGGACTTGTAAATGGTATATGTTGTTAACTACATTGTATATCACCTTTCACCAAGTTAGTATCAACGCATTTCTATACGATCGTCACAAGTAAGATGTACAATGACAAATGTGCCTTAAATGTCATAGTATCTAAAATTGGCTGCATATCTGAATAAGATGTTGTGCTTATATATATATATATATATATTAATGTATATCGATTTGTTCATGTCGGTGCCCTCCTCCGGCAATGACACGAGGCACTCACATACGTCCCATTCTAAAGAGGGTTTGTTTATGTAAAGGTTGATTGATTGAATGATTTGCATTAAACACCAATCAATCAATCAATCAAGCAACCTTCACATACACAAACCCTTAGAATGGGACGAATGTGCGTACCTCGTGTTAGAGAATGCCAATAGTATCCCAATGTAAAACATTTTGAAAATGCAGTTACATTTCAACATTTGTATTATCATTTAGGATAAATTGATGGCGTTTCTGTTATCAAATGGCAAGTCGAACAGGCCCTTGATAAGTGTTACCATGTAATAAACGTATCTGTTTTACCTTATTTCTTAGTTTCCAAAATGTCCGTCTGGCAATATTTTACCAAGTTACACCCTTTTCTGTACCCTTATTGTAACCTAAAATCATGCTCTTTTCGTCAATGTTAACACCTTTTCAACAATAGTTGAACTATATCATGGCGTTCAGTTTTATTGCTGGAGGAACACAGAATACCCGGAGAAAACCACCGACCTGATGCAAGTCACTGACATAGTTTTTCATATAATTTTGTTTAACCCTTATTCATACCAAGATCAATTTTCAAACCATATGCGATAACACACCGGGAATTGAACTCTACTAAGAAAAGGGGGAGGTGTTTACATTTAGTGTACTCTGTTCTAGTAAAAATGTACTGTTAAATTATAATCAACAGCATATATAATGAAATTAAAAATGTTCTTCTTTTTTTTCATAAATATATCCCATGTATATCTGAACGAGAGTGTAAACGTCTTGGGGGCAACAACACACCGTGCAGCTCAGAAATTAACTTTATGTATATGTAACATGTACCTGGTTGGTTATCATACTTTACACTGGGTATTGGTGGCAGTTCTAAAGGCTCTACCTAGAGCTATGCAGTGCCTACCTAGGTGGCGGATAGGGTCTGTTACAGCAGAAAGTCTAAAGTTGCTACATCCACTTATGAATAAATGTTTTCGTTTCAAACTACTACTAGTAGACTGTCTGCTGTAGCTGTATTCAGTACAGACTCTGCATGTCATGACATTAGAATCTTTATCATATTTCAACCAAGAACGTCCCTGGGTCCAGCTTTGATTTTCTAAATCTATGTTATTTACTCACCAATATTTTTTCTATAAACAACTTTAGAATTAAAAAGTCAAACTAGCCCTAGCAGACGCCATAGTGACCACGTGGGTCCTTCGCCATACCAGGCACCAAATCCATTTAGCTTCATTAAGCATTACGGCGCATCAGAAAGCGCTCCCGGTCCTGATTCCTCAAGGAACACAGCCGAGACCTATGGTCAAGAATTCGTTGAAATTCAAGACCGTTTTACCTGTATTAAAGCTTCAGTCGAAAAGGTTACTTTACCAAATCATTTGAAATTGCATGACAATCATACCGGTGTGAAAAAAGAAGATCAACAAACTTTAAATGTTGTTTCTAAATGCGGCAGATATGTCGAAACCCGCAAATCTTCAACCCGTTGTAGAAACCCTTGATGCAAATATTCGGTATTTACAGGATGAATTCGCTGCATTATTGGTAAAAGGAAGATTTGATCAAACTACAGCCCAATATTTTCGTTCGTTACAGAGAAATAATTCTGCTTTCGACTCGCAGAGTTTACAAAACGTCCGCATTGCGGCCGAGCTCTCAAGTGTAAGCAAGCCTAACACAACCGCTTCTTACTCAAGTACATGTAGGGGCAACCGTAGCTACTATTCTAGAGGTAGTTATTTTGGCAATCAGGGTGGGCGCGGCCAGTTTTTCGGACAAAGAGATAGTTTTCATACTTTAAGAGGTCCATCTTACCCTAGATTTAGAGCACCAGGTGATAATTTTAATTATAGGCAATCTGAAGATCAAAATTGAACATTTTAATATAAAGTCTGTGACCTCTGTAACATGTTTGCTGAAAAGAATTGTTGTAATAAAAAAAATGGGCCTATGAATTGTACATATACATAATACACAAGTCTTGAAGCTGTGGTCTTTTTTTTTCTTTTTTTTTAATTTAATTCTCACAGTAGCTATTTCTGGTGTACGCTTAATTTTATTCTCGCGTAGTAGCTATTTCCAGTGTATGGTTGCAATATTTATTTATTAATTTGTACATACTGTTACATTAATGAGATACAGTATAGAGTTGTTAATTTATTTCTCAAATAGTAGCTATTTCTGGTGTACGCTTGCTTTATTTCTCGCATAGTCGCTATTTCCAGTGTACGGTTGCAGTATTAATTTGTACATACTGATACATTAATGGAATAGAGTATAGAGTTGTTAATTTAGTTCTCACATAGTAGCTATTTCTGGTGTACGCTCAATTTATTTCTCGCATAGTAGCTATTTCCAGTGTACCGTGGATTTAGTTATCACATAGTAGCTATTTTCGGTGTACGCTATTCAGAGAAACTGGTAATAGAGCTTTCCTTGAATAAACTTCATGACAAGAATTACATAAAAATATCGACTATTTCGACAACATGCAAACCAGCTTCGGTTACAGTAGCAAGTACATTTCGCAGATATCTTTGGATTATATATCTCATGAATGCGATTTCTCATAATAAATTATAGTGCTTAAACCCATTGCAACAATCACACAACTGTCATTTCTTTAACCTACATAAATTTTAACGGTTGGTGAGGGGGACATGGCAGGTGACAAGATAGCTGCGGAACCGTAGCCCTTTATGGTCCTTCTTTTTTTTTCTTTTTTTTTGCGGACCATAGGGTTACGGATTTCACCCTATCAAAAATTTGCGGAACTGCGCCAAGAATTCGTCGCAACAGTAATGTTCACAACAAAACGCTTTGTGAGAGCGGAGTCATGTGGATAAATCGTTTCGTTACATATTTATCTATCGCTTTTCATATGTACTTACTTATTATTATTAATTTCTAGCTCATTATAATAAAAAATGTTTCGATATCAATTGATTTCACCTACTTAGTCCTGCCTGTCTTTGTGGTATTCTTGCTTTGAGGTCACATGACTTTTGAGAGATGAATTTAACAACAAAACACGTGTTCGGTTTGTTCACATGAAAAACTTGAAAATGTTGAATCAGAGTCCACCTCAGTTGGAATAATCATAGAAGAAAATAACATTTCTGGTTAATATATGTAAAATATTTCCCTCTAGGTTGAATAAATATTTTATTTCAGATAATAAATCGCCGTGCAAAACCCCCGGTAAAACGTAAACAAACCGAACAGTGTTTTGCTGTTAGAGTCATCTCTCAAAAGTTGCGACGAATTCTTGGCGCAGTTCCGCAAATTTTTTATAGGGTGAAATCCGTAGCTCTATGGTCCGCCAAAAAAAAAAAAAAAAAAAAAAGGACCATAAAGGGCTACGGTTCCGCAGCTAGTGACAGGTGTGCAACGGACGGGATTGGGGGGGGGGAGGGGGCGTTCAATAACGTCACGATCTTTGCTACCCGGGTTGAAATGCTGAAATACATATTTTCTTAATCCATATACAACACTTAATCATAGATTTCTATGCAATCGTAAATACGAATTTATAATTTCCATGCGGTTACACGAAAAGAACATTTACGTCGATAAATTGTTTAACCATCTATGCACCGATGAAATCAATTCAATAAAACGATTTTTCAGTAATTGCTTTGTTATATTAAATAATATTTAAATGAAATTGTACAACTTTATGTCCTGGATGGTCCTCGATATTTTAAAATATTTCCACTCCGAATACTCAGGTAAAAGGGATGTGACATTAATTTTTCACATGAGTCAACAACATATTTCCAACAACCAAATAACGACAACGCACAATAACTTCCGATCACCACGATAACTTGATTTAAATAGAAGTTTAAATCAGATTAACAAACATGGCTGCCATAGTCAATTCTTGTTTCTGGTTGGTTGATTTCTAAAAATCTTCTCTGAATCTGCTTGACCAAATGAACCGAAACTTGGTGGGAAGCACCTATGGGAGGCTCTGTATTAAGTTTCCTCAAATGAGAATGAAAGGTGAGCGACACAGACTCAGCCCACTGAGCCTCTAGTTTTCTGATATTAATGTACTTAATGTTTTAGAAATGTCTCAATTTGTCGTCATTATTTGACTTTAAAGCGTATTATGGAAAATTCTGTATTGTTAAAACCTAAAGCTGCCCATGTGACATGTCCCAATTTATTTCAACGATATAAATTCAGATTCCGTCAAAGTAAAATCTATGAAATTATGCGATGAAAACATTTAGTAAATTCCAAGATTTATAGAGTGATTTATTCCAATGTTTTTCAGGTTGTTGTTTTTCCTTTGCAGAAAGGATCACAGTTCCATCTCAACAGACGATGTCCTTTCAGGTGAGGTGTTTGAGGCCACACTTAGTCATGGTACCACTTTTCGAAATGAAATCAGTATGTTAAAGGATAAGGTTGAAAGATTACTGGCTAAAGATGATGATGATAAAATGCAGATGATGAATACTTTATGTAAATCTGTTGTTCAGAAAATAATAAGAGTGTTTATGGAAATAAGTAGAAAATCGAATCCCTTTGTTTTGCGCTTCCTAGAAGAGGTAGCCACATCAACACCTGGGTTGTTCCTTCAAATCACCGAAGATCGTCAAGAAGCTGATGTAATACTCAGTGATAACAAGCAACGTCCCAATTTAGTTTGCATTTCTTGGGGAAATGTATTTGGCCGTTATAACGCAATTATTGAGTTTGGTCATGAATGTAAACTTACCGATATGCAACTACAAGATGTTGCTACTCTTGAATTTTTAAGTGCAATAGGATTTCATCGGGAGATGTTGAGATTGTATACTACACTGGCTTCACTTCCGTTTTCGTATGAAAATGAGAGAAGCATCATTCAAAGATATGATCCATATAGCATCTTATTAAATGGTTCCAACAAATTAATGACTCACAAGTTAGGTAAGAAGACATGGAGCTTAGAGACAGTTGTGTAGGGCTAAGTGAACTTGACAAAGTCGGTGTGAATTTGTTGTTTCCGCCATGCATAACTAAATCTTTGGTACCAATGTTAAGTTCTGAAACCAAAATGTGTTACTGCGGGCGTAGAGCTATGGAAGATCATTATAGACCTAGACAATCTAGAACCGATGGGCGATGGGGTCCAAACAAAGGCGCGAATTGTCCTGCTTGTCGCACACTTATTGACAAAAAGAAAGGAAAATGTTAAAGATTTTAGCAAAAGGAAAATTTCAAGGTTGGAGTGGTGAAATATACTGTGGCAAGAAACTTTACGACTCTCCATGCGTTTCATGTTGTTCGCAGTAGATAGGTGTAAAACAGTATTTCTAATATTAATTTGTTTACTTTAATGTGTCAGCTTGGAGACTTGTTTGTTCTATGTCAGCTTGGAGACTTCTTTGTTCTATTATTATTTGTAATTGTAAACATTACAACATCAATTTTTTTTTAAATATACAGGGCATGGGATTTTTTCCCCCCGTGAACATGAATCATAATTCAGATTTGTTTTTGACATAAAAAATCATGGATTTTTTTCAAAGTTAAGCACAATTTTACTTTAACAAATTACTGGTTTTCTTATTTTTTGGCAGATCTTGGGTCATTTTTTGTTATCTAACATTAGGCGACAGAAGGCGTTTTTCAACAAAAAAAACAGAAAAGAAAAGAACATAGCCCCACCCCTCTAAAACGTTAAGCGATCGTTCCCTCAGTATTATTGCGAATAAGGGTAATAACAAAATTACTGAACACCGAGCAATCTTCCAAAGGAAAAGGCAAAACTCATAAGTCAACAAACAGACAAAATCAGTCAACAACCGGAAAACTACGATTCAGAAACCTTTTATTAGTTCTATAATTCATATTTCTGTTTTGACTTTGTACATATATTTATGTTTTGTAAAAGACGCATTCAACATCTACGTTGCTCCATATTTCCGTAGATCAAGGTTAAAGCCTGAATCCTTGAAACAAACATTATAATTATTATAATATCTATATATATATGCAATCAATATAATATCGAATAGACCAAATGCACAATTCCATGATCAATACATGAACGGAATACGTGTCATAAAAATGAACGTAAGTCGCCTTTTCGGAAGCGAGAACATATTCTGGGACTTCTGGTTCACTAAATTAATGTTGCATTATTTTCAAAAACACCGTGAACAACGTAAATTAAAACTTCAGTGCCACGAATGAGCAAGACAAACTAAATGTGAAGCTTTACCTAAATAGATTATAAAGACACACAGAATGAAATATACTGCACAATTCAATATTCTGGAAATGTCAATAAGAAAAGTTTGAAGGTAAAAGCCGTAAATTGAAGAAATACAATACATGTCCAAACCAAAGAAAAAAGAGGGACCGTCGTGGCCGTGATCGTATGGAAGTTGGATTTATAACTATCTATGCAATCAGTGTCTATCACCACTGATGTTGTGGGTTCGTATCTCGATCAAGGTGAGGTGTACAACATTATGTGATCAAGTTTGTCAGTGACTTGCGACAGGTCGGTGGTTTTCTCCGGTTTCTTCCACCAATAAAACTAACCGCCATGATATAACTGAAATATTGTTGAAAGTGGCGTTAAGCACAATCAAACAAACAAATAAACAAACCAAAAGAATAAGGACAAACAAGAATCTACAAAACATTACACAGAAATCTAAAGATCGAGCAACACGAACACCACTAAAAACCGGGGTGAACGCTAAGTGTACCGGAAGAGTAAGGAGTCGCTGCTCCACATGTGGCACCTCTGTTGTTGTTGACAAGTCATGAAGGAGGAAAGAACCGGATTGTGATTATGATAAACGGAAAATATCTAGTAGCTTCCTTGTTAGCAGCATCCTTCTATCAAAGACATCATGATATGAACCACAAGCTCTAGAATATCGGATCAACTGAAAGAGATATAGAAAAATGTACACCATATGCAGGTGCTGCTGGAATGCTGCTACACATGGAAAATTCACAATGGTAAAATTGAAATCGTCTCTTTTGTGGTAGAGTTTCGTTTTAAACCGACACTCACTCTCAATTTCGAGGTGCAGGTCATGGTAGGAAACTGAACTTCCTTTATTTATGGTATCCTTTATTTCAAGCACTATTGAATATCTGCGATCAAAAAAATCCCCCTTAGTTCGAAGGACATCATATCAATAGCGGAATGTGAAATTGAAGGATTGGGCTGGCTTCTTTTCGTACGTCGGCGAGAAGGTGAGCACACTTGGTATCCATAGGAATGACGACTGTCTGTTGAAATTTGAAATACACGTCCACCAAACAACAAATTTGTTGTCAATCTGAAACTCGAGCACTGTGGTGTTCTTATATTTCAAAGAGGTGTTTGGTAGAATCAGAGTGGTTTGTTTTCTTCACAAAATGAGATTTGTCCTTTCCGCAGACGATTTTAATATTAATATGTTTTTACTCTTTCTTTTGTGCAACTGCAATCGTTTCAATACCCCTTTTCGTCAAAATGACATAATATGGAAAATCCATGTCTTGTTTTAATTTATTTTGTTTAAATTTTTAAATTATGGGAGTCAAAACAAAATGAAAGGGACTTAATAATAAAATGTAAATGATGTAAATTGAAGGGTAGCCATTTAGATATTGTATTCGTTTAATCAAAGAAGCATAATGCATATTGAAATGTTTGAATATCAACTAAGTCATAAAATAATATTAAGATACCCCTACTAATGTTGGATTTAATTATTATTTACAAATGCCATAATATACAACTGGCTTTTCTTAATGTAAGTCATATAATGCAACATAGAGGAAATATTAAACAATAATGTACTCACCTAGCAGGTGGTTTATAACTTAATTTAATTTTAATATACATTAAATAGTGATCATCCTGCTGTATATTTCAAAACAATAATAATGGTATTGGCAAAGAGATATTGGTTTAATGTTGACTATTGTTTCTCGTTTTTGGACTTATACCTCGAATTTGACGACAGTGGTCAAATCAGTACTAAAATTTATGATAAACGACTTCAATTTTAAAATCATAAATTTTCCAAATATGTGCAGCAATATACCAGCTTCTCCTGCATATGGTGTTGACATCTCGCAATTGATTCGTTATGCAAGGGCCAGTAGCAATTATTCTGATTTCATGAAACGTCATCTTCATCTGAGAAACAGGCTACTGGACCAGGGCTATAAAAAGATTCGCCTTATTCGATCTCTTAAAAAGTTTATATTCCGATACCAAGATCTTGTCGAAATATATTCCGTCTCTGCAGAAAAGATTATAAACGATGGATTTTCATATAGTGAAAATGTATAAAGATAGAGTGTCAACAAAAATGTTTTTTTTTATCAATGTGTGACGTAAAATTATCTTTGACATTTACTTCACTGAGTTTGGTGCTACTTTTGACAACTGTTTTACCTGTTTTGTTCAAGTATTGTTATAAATACTGTTATAGTGACAGCCGGAAACTTTGAGCCGTAATGAAAGGGGGAGGTTTGGCGCTTTAAAATCTGATTCAACCCAACATTTCTTTAGAAATGCCTGTACCAAGTCAGGGTCATTACGGTTTTCACAGTTTTCCGGTTGTTGACTGATTTTGTCTGTTTATATAATTATGAGTTTTGACTTTCCCTTTGTAAGATTGTTCGGAGTTCGGTAATTTTGTTATTACCTTTATTTATGTCTTCCGATGGACCTTGGTCCATCTATTATTTAATTGATGGTCAATACCATCGACTACCTGTTATAGAATTAATGTTATACATGTATTAACTTTTGTGTCACAAAGTAGAAGTTCAAGATTAGGACTAATTGCTGGAGACTTTAAGTTGTAGATTTCAGTATGTTTGTAGCAGCATTAAAACATTTGATTTCTCTGCTTTCGATACCACCATCCCACATACGCTACTAAAATCTAGAATTCAAACATTTGATTTCTCTAATTTCGATACCACCATCCCGCATACGCTACTAAAATCTAGAATTAAAGAATTGATTCAGCGTTGCTTCTCAAAGAAGAAATGACAACAAAGATATTGGTAGAGACAAATCTTACTTTTGTCAAAAGCCATTCAAAATCTGATAAGAAATATAAACAGGACGAGATAATTCAAATGTTTGATTTTTTAATCGACAACATATTTTTCCTATTTGGTGGACGGATGTTTCAACAAACCATTGATATTCCAATGGGTACGAATTGTACTCCGCTACTCGCCGATCTGTTTATGCATGATTATGAGGCAGACGTCCATTAAAGGGCTTCTCAAGAATAAAGAATACCTCAGACTTCCACTATATAGATGATGTTCTATCACTGAACAATTCTCGATTCGGTGATTATCTACATCGCATCTATCCAAATGAACTTGAAGTTAAGGATACTACTGATACTCAAAAGTCTGTTTCTTACCTTGAATTTCATATTGAAATCGCCAACGGAGGAAGATTAAAAACAAAACTCTACGACAAACGCGATGACTTCACATTTCCAATAAGGAACTTC
Source organism: Bathymodiolus brooksi (assembly GCA_963680875.1). Taxonomy (NCBI): domain Eukaryota; kingdom Metazoa; phylum Mollusca; class Bivalvia; order Mytilida; family Modiolidae; genus Bathymodiolus; species Bathymodiolus brooksi. The sequence continues at coordinate 62,321,386 of OY804582.1, forward strand.
CCCTTCATCAGTAGCAATATTCCAGCATCACCAGCGTATGGAGCTTACATTTCACAATTCAAACGTTATTCTAGAGCTTGTGCCCAGTACAGTTATTTGCTCGGCAGAGCTCGGGTGCTGACACAAATGCTACTCAAACAAGACTACGTTGCTCCTAGGTTGAAGTCATTGCTACAAAAATTATCATCATCACAATCTGGCTGACCGCTACAAAATATACATATCTCAAATGACAATGGATCTTTTACTTTTACGTAGATGTTTTCTTTCCACTTTGCATTATCACTGCCAAGACTTTTACCCGACTTGACTGTGTATATATATATATATAAGTAACACGGCGGGTGTCTTATAAGAAGCAGGAACTGCTTGCCTTTCGCGAGCACCCGAGTTCGCCACCGATTGCTTGCTTATCGTTTTAGTTTTTGTGTTGTCCGATTATATGTTCTTATGTTCTGAGTTTCGTGTTGTGATCCGTTACGATTTCCGCATAAAACTATGTTCGGTTCGTCTTTACCTCAGTTGTTTGTAGGAGGGTTCATGTCTTATTTACGTTAGTTTTGTTTGTTTGGTACGTCTTTACCTCAGTTGTTTGTAGGAGGGCCCATGTCTTATTTACGTTAATTGTGTTTGTTTGGTTCGTCTTTACCTCAGTTGTTTGTAGGAGGGTTCATGTCTTATTTACGTTAGTTGTGTTTGTTTGGTTCGTCTTTACCTCAGTTGTTTGTAGGAGGGCCCATGTCTTATTTACGTTAGTTGTGTTTGTTTGGTTCGTCTTTACCTCAGTTGTTTGTAGGAGGGCCCATGTCTTATTTACGTTAGTTTTGTTTGTTTGGTTCGTCTTTACCCGACTTGACTGTATACTGTTGGAGTACAAATAGTAAATACGTTGTTTAGAGCATAAAATCACAAATAAATACGTATGTCATAAATACATATTGGTGGAAGTATACATCTTGAATACATGTCGGGATATGAATGATAAATAAATACAAATGGGAGCATAAATCATAAATAAATAAATTTTGGAACATAAATAATAAATACACATGGAGAATACATCATTAATGAATACACGTGGGGATAAAAATAATAGATATACAATGCATATAAATGGTAGTATAAATTCATAAATAAAACCACGTTGGATTATGCAATATAAATAAATACACCTGGGAGTATTCAGTATATATCATAAATGAATACATTTGGGAATATAAATCATAAAAAAGTCCACACGAGGGTATAAACCATAAATAAATGCATAGATCTATAGTAATTTAAGTAATAAATAATACATGTGTAGGAGTATACATCGTAAATAAATACACATGGCTTTGTAAATCATAAATAAATGTACACGAGGAAATATGAACAATCTTGGCTAATACAAAAGAAATCCCATTAGAAACCATATATTTTATATACACCTCGCGGGGGTGGGTCCACGTAAATGGAGCGGAGATGCGAGTGGCTATTATTAACAGAAAAATATAGCAGATTGGTGTTCTAATTATCGCAAAATACTGGCGACACCTTCATTTTTTGTGGTAAGGCTATTTCTTTTAGCTTCACTGTTGATTTATGTATATTTTTCCACATCTAAGAAGATGACGATAATTGGTACTCTTCCCTCCCGATTCAGTGACAAAAATCAACAACTTTACAAAGGCTCCCTCATACGAGCATGAACATAAAAAATATTCATATTTCCGTCCAAGGCAAGTCGGTTGGTAACATTCAAAATTATGAGGCGCTTGAAGGGGTGTATTGGATTACATAGAAATAATCTGACAAAAACAAGAAAACAAATTGGCGATAATTGGTCTTGGACCAGTATAATTATATCATAAATAAATCCATGTGGGAATATAAATAACAAAAAGTACACGTGAGAGCATAAATAATAAATAGGTGGCCATGAGAGTATATATAACAAATAAATAATCTGGGAATATAAAACTAGATAATAGGAAATGTAGTTTGAAACAGTATGTACATTTGTTCTTAAATTGGTTACCTTGAACTGCCTGGATAGATATTGCTTTCTTATTGGAGACACACCCTCTAGTAATGAGCAATTGTCATACCTAATATCATTAATATTCTTCATGGCATTCAAACTTTCTAAGCGATCAACGATTGTATGGATGACGTGACGTCAGCGACATCATTATAACGTCACATTAGAAAACAGCGATATAATGTTGTTATCCCCGGTTTGAAAATTATAACAACTTTTGATTGGTTAAAACTCCGGGCATGAAAAACCCATATTCCCGGGTGTTGCTATGCCATATCACCGGGTGTAACTAGCCATTTTACCAATCAAATGTTGTTATAATTTTCAAAACGGGAATAATATGACGTCAAAGCTCGTGACGTTATGCTCCAAAATCAAACTTAGTTAATTTTTGCTATATATTGAATATATTCTAGCTGTAGGGTAAAAAACACTCGAAACTTTCATAATTTTAACTTATTCTTTCCAAAAACAAAGAAAACGTCACTTTCACGTGGCCCGCCCGGGTCCAAAATGTCTTATTTTTATACTATAACCGGGGATAAGTTCGTTATTTACGTTCTTATTCGTAGATATGGAGACTTTAACACCCTTCAGTAGCATGTACACCCTTCGGCTGCGCCTCAGGATGTACTTGGCTACTTCAGGGTGTTAAAATCTCCATATCTACAGATAGGAACGTAAATAACTTATATTATAGCATTATTACGAGATGTTTTACATATTGGCCTAGTTATAGGTCTGAGGCCTGCTGTATTGGCTTGGGGCGCAGCCGAACGCCAATACAATAGACCAAGGACCTATAACTAGGCCAATATGAAAAACATCACGTAATGATACCTTTATTAATTAACCAGTCGAATATCTCTCGGGATTTTTCCTTGCAATTGTCGAAATGTCTAGCGGATTCCGATCTAGTTGTTATTGGACTGATTGGAATTGGGCCAATACGGAAATTATCGTATTGGCCCAATGAAAGTTTCTATATTGCATTGACAGATTCGATCATAAAAAGGCTAATGAATCAAAGTTAATTAATAATATCAATTAACTTTGATTTATTAGCCTTTATATGATCAAATCTGTCAATTAATATTTAAACTTTCATTGGGCCAATACGACAAAAACCAGTCCAATACGAATATTTTCCGTATTGGCCCAATTCCAGTCAGTCCAATAACAGCTAGATCGGAATCCGCTACACGTTTCGACAATTGCAAGGAAAAGTCCCGAAAGATTAACGTGTGTCATACATTATGATGGTTTTGTTGGATTTATGTGTGTTTTGGAAATTATAATGTTCGAATATGATACCGGTAAGTAATTTTTGTCATAAAAACTTGTGCTAAAACCGTATCGAATACGCTTCACTGAAATATTTTGAATGTAGGTCAAATTAATTAACATCTATAATAATCCCACTCGGAAGGCATTTAAGATTGTATGTTATTAATTTTAGACAGTTAATTAATGTATATATATTTGCATATCCAAAATACAGAAGTTTTAGTTGAGTCTTCCCTGTTACTGATCAGTGCTATGTTGTATTAAATTTTAGCTCTTTTCGGTAATTGGATTGATTTCAATTTTAAATCATCATCAGTGTATATGCAATGTAAGCCTAAGGATGTTCAATCTTTACAAAGTAGTTATTTCTTGGTTTTCTATCATTTTGGTTTTGAGACCATGACCTTTTCCCATATTTTTGATTTTGATGACGCCAACCAATCTTTTTTTAAAACAAATATATTCATGTGTGGTAGTTGACGCATGCCTAATATGGACTGACCTAATAATTTTGATATCACGACCAGTACGTTGAGATAAGCTTTATCAATCAACACACTTCAAAGGAGAACTACACAAATTACCGATAAAACAAAATATCTAAATAAAGATATGAAACTACCTGAATATTCCTTATTTTTACAATTGCCCGTGTCACATTTGTTTTATGTACCATATAAAATTGTAAAAATATCAACAATAAAAACGCAATTTTTAATAAATAATGAATAATTTAATGCACACGATGCGCTTTTGGAATAACCTTCTCCAGGACCCGGTTGTTCAACTTGTTGTTAAATTAATCATATGGTTATATTTAACCATTGGTTAAAGATTTAACCATGGGTTAGTAAACCAAGGGATAAAAATGAGTTTTTCAACTTCATTTAACCACTTGGTTAGATAACCATTTGGTTAAAATTTAACCAGCGAATAACTGCAAGTTTAATATTTAACCAAGACCAATGTATCCTACAATTCCTTGTTTTATCCTAGCAGCAGATAAATAACAAAATAAATATGGCTGACTCAATCCCACCTTCTCAGGACAAAAAGCAATACAGTTATTAAAATTTAAAAAAAAATGAAATCTTACTTAAGGAATATAGCTTACATGTCATTGTCTAAGGTTATTTGTCCTATATTAAAAGTATTTTGTACAAGTTAGTATGGAAGAGTATATGGACCTCGTCTTAGTTGCTTAATAACATTAATAGAAATGTTAATAGCGAGCATCGCAAGATGCGAGCTAAACAGCAACATGTATGTAAGGAGATGAATCAATATATGATCAATACCAACCGGAAATGGATTCTAAGTTTAGGCATAGAATGGACAATCGGAGTGAAGTACACGAAATAGCATTTTAATTTGAATAAAAAATAACTATCCAGTTTAAAAATAACAAAACAAAAATTAGAAAGGAAACCGTACAGCTTTTTTACATGAAACGATTAATCTATTTAAAAAATGGACAATCGCTAGACCTTCTTGTTTCGCCCCTAAAGAACGATCGGGCCTAAACAAAAGTCGTCCCCGATATATCTCGGCCCAAAAAAAAAGTCATCCCCGATATATTTCGGCCCATAAAATCTCCTTTGAAATACAATTAACTGGATAAGTCGAATTGTAGAACAAAGAAAAATAATCAAGAATATTTTTACATGTACGTGTCTATGCGTAGATGCGATGCTCGCCTGTAGGCTGTGCCTAATCCATATTAAGACGTGCTTAGTGCAAGGGTGTGTTATAAGTTGACGATAAATTATTATAACTCATTAAACTACTTTTAATTAAATCTTCTCATTGTCTTACAATTTCAATGATTGTTAATTTTTATTATGTAAGATAGCCGTATAATATTTTCTTTAGTTTCCAACATCTCATTAAAATTGAGTCCATGCATGACAATGATGTATGTCAAAAGTCTGTTTTTCTCTCTGATTTTAATGTGTGAATTTCTTTTTATTTCAATTAACATGCAAAAAAATGTTCATGAATAACAATTAAGAAAAAATAAAACCCCTTTTTCAGTATGAAATGAATGGTTGGTGTCCCATATTTAAATTAACCAATTTTTCCAATACGGGAGTTCGTAGTAAGGAAGTCTTTTGTGAAGGAGGTAAAATAGTAATATTTATATATCCCGCCGTTGGACGTTTATTCAAAATGGCGGGTTTTACTTTGTATTATGTTCCTTTGAATTGAACATTGTGCAGCCTATTGCAGGAAAATATTAAAAAAATAATACCCACAGCTATTTAAATATATATATTATGCGAGCTTAAGCGAGCTCTTTATGGTATAAAATGTGTACTTAGGATTTTTTAACAAACATGGTTGAACATACCATCGAAGAAAACAAAATTCTACACTTTGTAAACACCGGTTTCCGTGTAACACACTAACACACTCAATTAATGAAGATCTTCTTCACATAAAGCGCAAAGGTGATCCTGAAGTCTCGTACCCTCTCTCGTACGTCAGATACCACTGAAACCCGGAACCTGTGTGTAATAAAAGTCATTTTGTTAGCTTGTTTTACTTATATTGATATTTTTTAATTTATTAAATCTCTTCTGACATACTGACAAACATTTTTGTTTCTACGTGGAAGTTAACTTTTGAGATTTCGTAAGGAACGATAACTCCAATAACGGAACGACAGCTCGATTGAATGAGACTAGATTCGGCCCTAAAAAAAAGTCGTTCCCAATATATCTCGGCCCAAAAAATCTCGACACTTTTTGATGCACTGGATGAGAGTGAAATTGCCAGATAATTTTCAGATTCGCGAGCATTCATGGCCGTGCCGGTTTCATATTCTTTTTAATATGACAAATAATTATTGGTTTGTCTGTATATTATGTTACTGTAAATCTGACATTGATACATGGAAAATACCTTCGTAAAAAAAAGTATATGTTTCTTTTAATGTGACAAATAAAATCATAAAATGTCTATTATTTTCATTAAATATAGTCTGTTAATTTTTTTTTTATAAAACAGGTAATTTTACACCTGAAATGTTCAGTGTCATCTACGGTAACTAAATTTGAACATTGTCATTACATCCGATACTGCACAATATAGTAAAGTTTCTTTATCTGCAACTTCAGCTTCTGATGAATAATCCTAACCTAGCCAGGCAATGATCAGTGATAACATAGAATATGAGATTAACATGCAACCACTACTCAGTAAGGTATAAAAGGGAAAGTGTTTTCTCTGCTGATAATGACAGCTATTTGTAACAAAGGGCGGCAGCCATCTTAAAAAAAGTGTTCGAAAATGAGACCCGAATGTACACCTAATGTACTCTCAACGGCAAAGAGCTAGACACGGGACATAACTCCTCCCCCAACTCCCAACTGTCGTATTGATGAGGAATGACCATGATGTCATAGAGGTACCTCATGCTAATTTTGAAGTTTTATAATTTTGTTTTTCCAACGCAATTGTACGACCAGCGCATTTTCTGATTGACTTAGATTTTTGGTCGATATTGATTTTTGACATTGTTACTAAAAAGGGGGATGATATTACTATTTTAACCCCGTCACATTCATATGCGCCTTTCCTATGCAAAGTGCCTTTGTAAAAGTCATTATTTTTCACTATGCATTTTGTCTTGAAAGGGGTCTTTTACTTCGCATTTCTCCGTCTGTTGTTATTTTACTTTACTTAGCTTTTGTCTAGTCTGTGGCCATATGTTCGTTGTTGTAGACTGCTAGGCGTTCCCTATTTGATACTTTTTATTTAGGTCTTTTCTGGAATGTTGTCTCATGGACATTTATTCCACGTCCCAGTAATTCGTCCTTTCCGTACTATTTGACTAATTACACCGACTGAAATTTCGAGTGAGAGGCAAGAATCATGAACAAAAATTTGATACCGGAAAATGTTTCCCAAAAAACCAGAAAAGCAACAACAACAAAAAACTGCCCCCGCTTCCGCCGCCTATGCCCCGACTATTCATGGGAAATACAAGCAATTTCTCTCATCATAAACAGCAAAGGATATATCAATTTATCATAACACAAGAAACATCCCTGTAAACCCGCGATCGCTAACGATTTTAAATTATATGAAACAAATAGAGGGAAGGAGTCGACTAACTTTATAAACATTGTTCTTAGTGTAAATTTGAAAAATCGTAAGTAATTTCACTATTTTCATCTGAATTTACCTTGATTTACCTGTGTTTACCTTGAAAAAATAGCGCAAATGTAATGGTATTATGCGCGCAAATGTAGGATTTTTTCCGCGCAAATGTAATGTACTGCTTTGAACAATGTGAATGGTAATATAAATTTAATTTCATTGGAAATGCCATCCAGCTCAGAAACTTCTATTTCAAACAAATTTGCACGGAGCTCAATTGCCCGAAACACTCTGGGTTTCCTGTTTTGTACGGGAGGCATCATAGAAAGAACATGTCCGGCAGCCATTTTGAATTGATAACCAATGGTTAAATATTTTAACGGAGCAGAGCCCCTATACCGTGGTTAAATATTAATCAGTTTAGCCATGCTTTAACCAGTAGTTAAATTTAACCATAAGTTGAACAACGCATTGCGTGCTTTGGTTAAATTTTAACCATAGGTTATCATTTTAAACCATTGATTAAAATTCAACTACAAGTTGAACAACCGTGCCCAGACAGGTATACTCAATGTCAAAAGATTTGAAAGCCAAATAAATTAAAAGTCTATGGGAACACGAAAACCAAAGGACCTAGAAAGGAGGGAGAATTTTAGTCTTAGAAATACATACATTATCTAGGAACTGTAAATTTCAATAATAATCATACATGCATTTAATTAACCATACCACTGCCGAAACACTGACTGCTGGGCGGATGGTACCACCGGGGACTAATAGTCCATCAACAGTGATAGTAATACAAACGTATATATCTAGTTTAGTGCGCTCAATAATCTTATTATAAATTTAACAACTAGACCCTCTAGGATCCTCATTATTTATTATATGGAAAAACAAACTTCATACTTTGGTAATTAAGGTAAAAAGTAATATCTAAAACTGAAGAGATAAAAGAATATTACTACAAACAATAAAAACCTAGAGATGAAACAATTAAAGGGGATCTTTATTTCATTACATCCATAAAAGGTTTACCATATAAAAGAACCCTTACAGTGTTTGTTCATCATAATTATTTCCAGAACATTATGAAACAAAACATCTAAGTGTTCCGAAATCAAAGATTTATTATTAAGTTATTTACACTTATAATCCTTTAATTTAATTTAAAACAGAAATGAATTCTACTATTTTCCCAAATCACACGGAGGAGAATATTACTACCACCAGTAGCAAGAACATTCTTTCACAGGATGATAATCTACTTGGGAGTTATGAAAATGTGACCAGTTATCTATGGATAATTATATCCCCTATTTTATTCCTGACTGGATTATTTGGTAACAGTTCTATTATAGCGATTCTAACTAAAATGAAGTTTTGGCAGAAACCAATATACATCCTTCTCGTGACTCTGGCATTCTCAGACGCAACAGTTTTGTGTGTCGGCCTTTCACGAAACTGGATACGGGAAGTATTTAAGGTCGACATACGCACATTGTCCGAATGGGGGTGCATATTCCACATATTTGTCATATACTTTGCTATGCAGTTTTCATCAGCAATCCTGGTCTGTGTTACGTTTGAGAGGTTTTTGAAAACGAGGTTCCCATTTCATTACAATATTATAGTATCTGTTAAAAGGACCATCGTTCTCATCATTTGTATCTTTGTATTTTTGACCGCTCTGAACATGTTTTGGTTCTTCACCCAGACCCTTATTGTAGAAAGTGGGGATGTTATTTGTGACGCGATAACGCCCGAGTATTTCTGGTTCGAGGAATTCATATACACTTATATTGATCTTTTGGTACTTTCAGTTATTCCTTTTGTGTCAATGGTGGCAATGAACATTACTATTCAAAAAGTCTTAATTGAGTCTAAAAATCTACGAAAGATTTCTGTTCCGGACGAAGCAACCAGGAAAGAACTTGGAAAATTTAGTAGAATTCTAACTAAGATGTTATTATTTACCAGTACTTATTTTCTAGTTTCGACGGTTCCTATTTCTGTGTACTTCATCACTGATTCATACCTAGCACCCACAGCAGACGACTTGACAATGGCAAAAATGGATGTTGCATGGTCTGTAACATACCTTTTCCAGTTTTCTAATTACGCAGTCAATTTCTTTTTTTACATGCTGACCAACAAAGCATTTCAAAGAACTTTCCGTCAGATTTTCTGTTGTGACACGAACGATACATCGTAAGTAAATTTCTCATTATTATATTTTCTGTAAATGCATGTGCTTTGTATTGATCAATATGCATATATTTAATTACAATATGTATATAATTATGCAATGCTATATGCATAGAATTATACAATTCTATATGTATAGAATTATGCAATACTCGAGGTGTCTTCCAAAGCGACCCAAAGGTTAACCAGGAATCGTAAACAAATGTTCCATAATATTGATTTCCAAAATGTCGCAGTTAAATTTCAAGAAATAATAACATTAGACATACAAATCGGATTTCTAGTTTTGAAAATAAACGTTCTAGAAAACCGAAGGAGCAATGAAGAATTAACAATCCAGAGACACAAAAAACATTTGACACAAGACACAAAACGAAGTGAAACCACAGAACAATCCAGAGGCACAAGCAACATTTGACACAAAACACAAAGCGAAGTGAAACCACAGAACAATCCAGAGACACAAACAACATTTGACACAAAACACAAAACGAAGTGAAACCACAGAAAAACGCAACATAAAAAGACGAGCATTCGGATCCCAAATGAATCTATTTGCTCGCGAAGGATAGACAATTTCTGCTTCATATAAGACACCCGCCGTGTCGCTCATGTTACTGTGTACATGTAAAATATTGTCGTTGCTCGAGGAAAGAATAAAAACTATATAAAAGAGATTCATTGCCATTTTAGAAATAAATATTTCGCAATGATCAACCAATTCCTGATAAATAATAATATTGGCCATTATTCAAATACTGCATGTAGATATAAACGTCATTAAAATAACACATCATATTCGACATGAATCTAAAAGACAATGAAAAGTAGCATGGGACAGAGCCTTTACAGAATACAGCTATAGCTAGCGAATAATAAATCCAGTGAGTCTATGTATGAGACCAGTCATATTGAATGTGCAATTTTCAGCTATATTATGGCGAGAAGAAGTTATGATTCGATGAGATGATGATGTCCGCTTTGTACCAGATCAACACGCTTAGTTGGATTATTTTCTTTTATAGTACTAGTTCATAGACACAGCAGTCCCCGTTGCATTGTAGTGCCTAAAGGCCAGTCTTATATCCTAGTCTATTTCTATATTATATAACGATATTACAGTCGGTTTAATCTCCACCAGAGGACTAATTGCATATGACGTCATTGCATACATGGCTATACCAACCATTATCGATGCACACTATTTGCAACAAGACACGACAAATTTGCAATATGGGAAGGAAATTTTAAAATATGTTTTTCATCCAGACAAATGTAACGTCATGTCTGTCACTCGAAATAAAAATCCGATAAAATTTAACTGCACCCTCTATGGTCATCCACTCGAGTCATTAGAAGAAGACAGATATGTTGGTTTAACAATCAGACAAGATATAAATTGGAAAAGCCATGCAAACAACGTCTGCATCGAAACCTTAACACCAGGTCCACCTCCGTACAAGAACAAATCTAACAATCAATTATGCTTGCTTGTTCTGCCTGGGACCCATACAATAAAGGGCTGTAAGGTTCGTTACCAACATACAGCGATGCTACATGTTACAACACTTGAACTTGCGCAGTCTTAAAGACTGGCGTAAGAATGTTCGACTTATTATGATGTATATATTAACAAACGAAAATGTAGCTATTACTAAGCAAGAGACCAAAACCACCACTGAGACAATCTCGGAATATTCACTCCTCGTCTTTCGTTAACCCTCTTTGCAAGACAAGACTCCTTTTACCCTAGTACGATATTTGACTGGAACCGACTGCCACAGCTCATAGATTTGAGTGGCTAGGTTGAAACATTAAGGCTGCTTTCTCCTCTATCACATACTTGTTGAAGGCGGTCAGTATTTTGTAAAAGTAGAAGAAATAGACAGCCATGGTCAACCATTTTTTGTTTAAGGAAATATTTGCTGTTTTTTGAATTTGTTATATTATAAGTTATTTACGTTCCTATACGTAGATATGGAGATTTTAACAACCTGAAGTAGCCAAGTACATCCTGAGGCGCAGCTGAAGGGTGTGAAGGCTACTGAAGGGTGTTAAAATCTCCATATCTACGGATATGAACGTAAATAACGAATTTATCCCCGGCTATAGCCACGTAAAAGTGACGTTTTCTTTGTTTTTGGAAAAATAAGTAAAAAATATGAAAGTTTCGAGTGTTTTTTTACACGGTGTAGGGCACTACCTTTTGTAGAACCCTTCAGTTGATCAAATTAACAGCTTTTTATTCAATATATAACCAAAATTAACTATATTTGATTTTGGAGTGTAACGTCGCGAGTTTTGACGTCATATTATCCCCGTTTTGAAAAAATATAACAACATTTGATTGGTTAATGGCTAGTTACACCCGGTAATATGGCCTAGAAACACCCGGGAATATGGGGCTTTTTTTAATACCCGGGGTTTTAACCAATCAAAAAATGTTATAATGTTCAAGTCGGGGATTAATATATATATTTGTTATGTTTGAAAAACCAGCAAAATGTGTGTGTCCCCAAGCAGCTAGAATGTGTTCCTTTGTAAAGTACTTTTGTAATGTTAGATGTAATATAAAGCACGATTTTGGATTTGGTGGAACTAGTTGTACTTAAAATTCAACCAGCTTTATCGCTTTTTTTATTTATTGATTTATTTTGCTGGTCAAATTAGTTATTAGTCAGTACATTTAAAGAAAACAATGATGTGTAATATTTTCTTCTAATTTTCACAGATCAATTAATAAGGATACTCAAGGTGCAAGCTCCATGAAAATACCCCATATGACATCTCAGACCATAGACGAAGATGAATCGGACGAAAGAGAAACCACTAAGAACATACACAAAGGTGAACTTGGTCATATATAGGTGGTAGACAACGTTATTCTTTGTTTGTTCTGTGTGTATACCCTGTACAAATACCGTGTTCTTTATGAAATATCGATTCAGTAATCAAACATATACATTCATGTAATATATATTATACTTTTAAACCCAATACATGATTTCGTTCATGTTTTGCGAACATAGTTCCGATGTAGCGTGATGGTATAGTGATTGTCGTGATGGATATTTTACAACTTTAGCTTCATGTATGAACATTTTCATTTAAATGTGGAGTTGATTATTGTTGAGCGACAGTTATGGAATAAGAAATGATCCATTGGCAATCAAACAGTGCCAATGGCGAATAATACAAGAAGACAGGTCAGAAGAGATGGTCTGTTTCCAAAAACAACAACAGAAATAAAAGTTTGAAGAACAACTATCATTATGAAATGCAATCTATCGATGGAGCTATCCACTCCTGATGTACTTTACTGTTTAGTATAAATAGATTGAACATTAGCAGTATGGCGTTCTTTAACACATGTTTTAATTTTGATGCTAATACATTGCGAACCAATTCAAGTTTTCAACATCTGTTTGTACGAAAACATCGTGTTAGTTCTTGGTGTCCTTCTTGTGGGTTCTCAGTTTAAAGACAGACAAATGTGTATAAATGATTGATTGTATTTTGCGAGATTTGTGTCCACCGTCTTATGCTATTGTTTCGACATGTCAACTTCATGATCTTGTTACATGTATATGTTCATCCGAAAGAATTTGTACATAGTGTACCATACTTCCCTTATCGTTAGTCATTGACATTTCGAAATTCGCCCAACTTGTTTAAATTATATCAAGGCAAAGTGGTTAGGTTCTACCTTGGTCTGTCTGTAGTAAAAGACAACAAAACAACAAAAGATTGTGATCTGATTAATGGGTTTAACCTCACCACATTGTTTTGTGCCTGACCCAAGCCATCACCTGGATTGTGATCTGATTAATGGGTTTAACCTCACCACATTGTTTTGTGATTGACCCAAGCCATCACCTGGATTGTGATCTAATTAATGGGTTTAACCTCACCACATTGTTTTGTGATTGACCCAAGCCATCACCTGGATTGTGATCTGATTAATGGGTTTAACAACAGCTTCGGTCCATATAATATTTTGTGGGTGACATCCCGGTCCATAAACTGCCATGTGACCCTTAGTGCCATGAACTATTTGTTAAATATTACAGTACATTATTAGCTTCATTAAGAAAAAGATGTACTTCAGAAAAACGATCAATATAACGCGGCCTTCGAAGAAGACACCCATACGATATAGGGTATGCGATATAGGTCTTGGGGTGCGATATAGGGTATGCGATATAGGGTAAACGATATATGCTTGGGACAATCATTGATAATGCATATACAAAACACCTGTATTTTAATCTAAATATATGATAATGATAATAACTTTATTGTCATTAAACATCTATATCATATATTTAGATTAAAATAAATGTGTTTTGTATATATACAATACTTGTGCACTGTCGAAGCATATAGGTAATATGTGTATCAGGCTTAGAAACAGGGGAAAAGGCGAGGCTTCGCCGAGCCTTTTCCCGCGTTTCGCGCCGAATACACATATTTACCTATATTCTGCGACAGTGCACATGTATTGTATTTATCCTGCAATTTCAAATCGTAAATAAACGTTTATTGGACGATGATAAAAGTATTTGAAATAATTTTGTGTATGTATTTGAAAACAATATCCCCCGATGTGCCCCGATGAGTTCCGAAGTGGGTGGAGCTTACATTTGTATGTTCTATTTATAACAGACCAATATCAAAAAATATGGTCGGTAAATGCTGTCATTGCAGGATAAATGCATTATCAATGATTGCCCCAAGCCTATATCGTGTATACCCTATATCGTATACCCAAAGAATTTCAAAATTTCATAAAATTTCTAAAATTTTCAAAAAAAATTCAAAATTTCAATTTTTTTTCTAAATTTCAAAGATTTAAAGATTTAAACAAATTTTAATTAATTTTTTTTCCAAAATTTCATAAAATTTCAAAATTTTTCAATTTTTTTTCAAAAAGAAATGTTTCGAATCGAATTTAATATAAAATGAGTTTAATTGCACTATATTACGTGTGTAGCAAAGGGATATACTATAATCAATCGTAACTACTCGGCCATTCTCGCTACCCTGCAAATAACCTCGTACGTACATAGTAGAAATTCTTCTTAAATTGTTTGCCGGAAGTTAAGTTAAGTTAAGCCGCACAAAAATATAGTCCACGAAAATCCAATATGGAAGACATACTAAGTAAAATCTAATCATGCAAAACTAATTAAAACTTTAATTGAAATATAGAAAATTGCTTAAAATATAACTTTATCTCAAACTTTCATGTAACTGACATGTGAAAAGTAGTGCGATTTATACGCCTAATGCATACGAGGTGATTTGCAGGGTAGCGAGAATGGCCGAGTAGTTACGATTGATACTATAATGTGTATCGCTTCAAAAAACATGGCGCCACCCACCCACGACAATAAAATAATTAAAATGCTTACCTTGAAATATTATTTTAGTTAAATTTGATCCAAATTGAAGCGTACACGAAGCCAAATAACGTCTAAATTTTACTTTTCAAACTGGAAGTCTTCATATGACGTCGATTACGAAATGACGCGAAATATAGCGAGAGTGAAAATAAAAATGGTAATTTCACTAGTGAAAGTATCGTTTGTATTTAACTCGGAAATCACGGTATTTCATCGACATCTATATAATAATATATGTTATTTAGCTATCAGACAGGGTATATAATGTGACATTCCCGGCTTACGATCTATATTCCCTGAGATATATTACGGATTTACCCATTGTTTTTTTTTAAATACAGAATCCAACTGTATTAAATATATTTGCGTCTTTTATTTATATTTTTCGTATTTCTAGATGCCCCTTTCCGTACCTCTGACATTCTTTCTTCAATGACGTCAAAATATGTGTCACATCATTTTTCATGTATGAGGTGTCTCATGAAGGAAAATCTTGTACGTAATTTTTAAATCAATGCAATTTCATATGTAGTAAATTTTATAAACTTTATAAATATAACATTAATATATCACATAACAAAACAACTGGTTTGCGAAACAATTTCGACAATTTAAATATTAACAACATGTAAACAAAACCTTGGTGTGGCCCCATGACGTCGAAAATTTTCAAGGCTCAACTTTTGTTTAGTATGATGTTCATCACGCTATGGTACAGCCGTGGAACATGGGAGTTTGCTGAATCGACCAGGTATTTGTGACGGAATTATCTGTTGTAATATTTTTTTGTTCATACAGCCGTTTTGAGTGTAGAAACAACATTTAATTTGGTAAAAATACATTTATTATTCCGTATTATGCTATTGATTCAGTGAAGTGTAAATTTTTGTCGTCCATCTTATCGTTTTTGGGAGACTGAAATATATACCCCGTCTGTTTTCCGAATATATGCTGACATTCATGGTTGAAGAACCAATGAACATTTGTGTAACAAACTAATTCCGTAATATATGTATATGTTATCTGGATGTCAATGGGGTTCACCTACGATTTTTACGCTAATAGGTGGCACATGTGTTCCATCAGTTATTACTTTCGGAACTCCTCGGCTAGCATTAACAACGTAACTAATGTAAACTACGATACTGATTTACAAAAAATGTATATGTATTCGTGCAAAATGCCACAGATGCTGTGTTTAACAAGATGAGGGTAGCTATCAAGAAGACTGACCATGTGACGAGAGGTCCGTGGACGCCAGGGAAATACGACGTGGTTTGCTCGGCACACAATGGGGGGGGGGAGGGGGTAGAATAAAAATCGTTTATTTTCCACTATGTCCAAATTTCAAAGTAGACCTGAATACACCTCAGCCCTAAACAAATATTGCTTGTTTAGGTTAACTCGACCCTACCTAAAATTTAGTGCCTGTAATCCTAGCTATTTCATTAGTTTTTCTCAACAAGCGCAGTCTTGGAACATCTGCATGCCCAATATATCCAATGCAAAAAAAAATCCTGGTCACCTTTACCTAACCTTTTTCACAGGGTTACCGGTAACCCTAAGCATACAATTATTTGCTTAGGTCTCGTATGCATGTATCTTTTACCCCGTGTATGTATGAAAAATATTTTTGATCTACCTGATGCTTGAAAAAAAATTGGATTCTCTACTGACAGACATAAAAAATCCCATGCCCCCCTCCCTCCTTCAATAATAAAATTGTTGGTGTCTAATAAAGAAAACAAGTGAGTGGTAAGACATGTCACTCCACTCGGGCACATTAATGAATATTACGATTCCTAGTCGGCCAGTCTTTGTTCTTACTTGCATGCTTTAATAGCAGAGAAGCAACAAATACCAATTTTATAGTCTTTGGTTTGACCAGACTGGGGCTCTATCCCATGGATCTAACACACTCAAGGCGAGAATGCTAACCATCACACCGAGGAGGTAGGAAACCATTTTGTCTACAGACCAATAACATAATACCACCAAAACAAAATTTATGTGGTCGTATAAAAATCACACTGAAAAAGGAGCAGTCTTTCAAAACTTTCATTCAACTTAAAGGGTCAATATATTACTTTAATAACAATATATGATATAAATATACAAGTATAACATGACAAAAAGACAAATATTTAATGGCTGACAAAAAATTACGAATACCCAGAAAACTGAAGACTGAGACGCTCAAACAACTAAAAATCCGGACTGACATGAACTCAGATGCTCCATATGAGTCTGCAGTTCGAACTTCACTAATACCACTTCATGGGCGAAAGAACTGGGGGAAATTGCCCTGCCTACTTTTAAAAATTGAAGGAGGAGGGGGGGCAAAATAGTTTTGCCCCCCTTTTTGGCTATACATTTAAGAAAAAAACTTTTTTACTTTAGTATGGAAGCATTTATTGTCCATTTAACCACGTGTATAAGGATATTTGGACAAGGGTATGCTTTGAAACCATAGTGACTTTTTTTTTTTATTGCTGCACAGTTTTGAAAATATACCGGACAAATAAGGAAAACATTTTTTGTACAAATTTCATAAAGATGTATACCGAATGTAATGAGCATCATTTAAATTAGTATATTTATTGAGATAATTACACATGATTGTGTATTTATATCACAAAGATTAAAAAAATTGTGAAAAAATTAATGTTTTTTTTTTTTTAAATGTAAAATGTTTCTTAAAAAACGTATGAGGGTACCCCTATTGAAAGCCCCATAATTTGTTTCTAAAATATGCCCCGTTTTTTTCACATTCTGAATGATGACATGTATATGATGCTTTCAGTGTGTTGTTTTTGAATATTTAATAAAAAGAAAAGATGTGTAAAAAGTTGGGTCAGTTTTGTCAAGGACGTATATATACGTCCTTGGTTTTTTTTAATAAAAATGTTTTTTTTCCTCTAACCTATACCTGGATATGAATCCCATCTGATTTTATAAAGGCAGTTAACTTCAAAATCTTCTTTTTCAATTATAATGGATAGCATAAATATGACAAATTCTCCTGGTCTTGTTTCTGAATCCTGTCACGAAAGCACGTTCAAACTGATCCGTCATCATAATTTTAATGATGTTTTATTTTCAGTCGGGGCAACTTGGACATTCAACAAATACAATAATATTGAAAAGTAACGAACATAAATCGTATGCATGGGTTTTCGGTGTAATATGTACCTTTCAATCAAGTCAGTTTTTCGAACGTTTGTCGATGCATTTCGGCGTAGTAGATCATATTCGAGCTTCGGCATTGACCACAGCTGATCGCCGTCCGCCATCTTGGAATCGAATAACTGATAGCACACATGCGCCACCTGTAGAGAATGGGATAGGTGAACCCCATTGACTTGATACCGAAATTATCAGCCTGCCGAGCCAGAATATGAAGTTTGGTGTCGAGTAGGCTGATATTTTTCAGTATCAATCATATTCACATTCATCCTTAAATCAAACATAAACACGGATACATCTATATTTGTATTTTCGCGGGAAAAATCACATGATTCAAAATATTCAAAATACGCTTCCCCAAAACATAGTTCATAAGTAATTTGCAAATATACCATTCATTTTTACAGGTTTATATAATTGTTAAGATTGTTGAATTTTTCCTTTAATGGTGATATTCATTGGGGTTTTTTTTATTACAAACATCAAAGTCGGCAATTCACCGGTTTTGTTTACCAATGACGTTCCGTTTTAGAAAACATAAAGGTCACGACCTCGCTTATGACGTAAAAATTATGACGTCTCAGCAGAGGTTACCAAGAATTGGGACAAGTATATTTTTGTAGGACAATTGCTGACACGACAGTTCCTAATTTGATATATGTTTAAAAAATAAAATGTTAACTAGCTAATGGTGTTGCTGAATTTTATTTACTGTTGTCATCTTCACAAGAATTATCGTTTAAATGTTGGTAGAATTTGGTGATAACTCCTGCTCACTGTTAATAGGTCCAGCTCAACTCACGCGAACTTTGATACGAGTTTTTGCTCATGGAGTCAGCAGGTAAATATAGCGGGAGGGAAGGATGATAAAATATAATGAACATTACATGTCAAAATCTGTATCACATGCCGTATCAACCCTCGACCTATATCACCCCTCGGGCCGGTGGCCCTTGGGGTGATATAGGGTTCTCGGGTTGATACGACATGTGATACAGATTTTGACATGTAATATTCAGTATATAAACATGTCTCTGACAAATACAAACAAACAAACAATTGTGTGTATGGAAAAAACAAAAACAAAAACAAAAAAAGGACAAACATAATGAGTTATTTATGTTGCAATAAGACTTCTGTCTTCAGTTCTAATGACCGTTTCAAATAGAAGCCAATAACTCTAACATGTCGTACGGAAGCAGCATTTAGTAAATATACTAACTTTTGTTCATCAGAAAAGTTTAAGAAAAAAAAATCATTATCTAATTCAATATTATTAAACAGAGATTCTCTCAGATTCTGATTTACTTTACATTTTAAAATAAAATGAGCTTCATCTTCAATGATTCCACAATTTTTGCATAGTCTTTCTTCACATGGAGTTTTATTATAGCGACCCTTCTCTATTTCAAGACTGTGGTCACTGATACGAAATTGTGCAAAAAATATTCCTGATTGAAAAATCATTAAACGATAAATAGAATTTTCTTTCTAATGAAGGTTCTAAATTTTTATAAAGCAAAAGCTTGCTGCTCTCATCAATTTTGTCTATTTTACTTTTATATAAATTTTTATACTTTACGGTTATTTCAGTTTTAATATCTAATTTTAAATGCTTAACATCCTTTATATTCTTGCAACTGGGATATATCTTTATATATCTATGTGATAAAACCTGATTAGAACGAATGGGATTGAATCAAGTTCATAGCCCCCCCCCCCTCCCCCGCTGTATTGACAAGCATTGTGAAATACAATACACGTGATGAACCCTATACACGTATTCTTTGTAATTAAATCGATTAAATCAACATAATTTAAAGCATTACAATGCACATTTTGTATTTACACTCAATAGTACTACTTCAAATGTTCTAATTTCTAAATTTATTTTCAATGGATACAAGGTTAACCACATAACGATTATATAACCATTTCAAGTCCTTATAGCCAGTAGATTATTTATGAAACGAAACGAAACGAAATTTATTATTTTTTATGTTTGCCTTTTCAATCGTTGCCTCATACAATGCAACAAGAGTGAAATATTTATGACATGTAAATGTATGCAAATCGTTTGTGAATATTTACATTGTTTCTCTTTGATCGTCAGCACAATATTATGCTCATATTATAAAATATGCATTGAACATTAAAAAAAATATGAGTTGTTTCTAAGGACCCGATATTCAATATTAATTCGACATAGTAATTTGATAAATGTTGTATGGATGACCATACATAGCACTGAGTTATCAGAAAAAATAATGATACGATCCAAAAATCTTCCTTTGTAAGATTGTTCGGAGTTCGGTAATTTTGTTATTACCTTTATCAACCTCTCCATTTCTATCTTCTTGTCCTGTCATGATTATCTAAACCCTCAATATTGAAGATATCTACGGAAAATTAACCGAATGTAAATACGTGTTATAGGCGAGGATCAATGATGGGTTAGAGTTTAGGGTTATGGTAGTTAACGTCACTTTCAACAATATTTCAGTTACATCGTGGTGGTAGGATCAATGCTATGTCAATTTATTTTAAACTATGATAATTAATAATGTCATTTGTATATATCCAAATTTATATCTAAATCATTGTTTAACTTAGAATTAAAAAAATGCTTAAAGATTTTTTTAAACAAAAATCGACGGTTCCATGACTGTCACATGTAACTTTCCACACACAACAAAACACAATGAAAAATCCAGAATATAACAAAGTAACCAAGTATTGAAGTCGAACAATACCTTTATGGACATCTGAGAAATCAGTTACGGTCATCCTAGTGCTTAGTAGTTTCTCAGATACGGGTACAAAAATGTATGTTATCGAAGGTTTCTCAAGTAGAAAACGACTCATTTGTGGCGGGTTTACGCTTTAATATCTATTGCTATATAAATCTGGAGTTAACAGCTAGCTGCTTGTAATTGAATGTGAAACGGCTTAAATGAGAGAATACAAGGAAATATAACACCCTAGTATGTGTCTGCCCTTGGGATGTGCGTATCAGTAGTCATCTTACCCGGTTTAGATGGGATCTCACATTGTTAACACTTCCATTGGTCAGAATCAACAACACTTTCATCAAGACATTTTTTTACACTGACAAATGTGTTAGAATCAATAAGACTTTTTAGTTGTGTTTTTCTTCTATAATTGGAAAAATAGATCTTTCTTTCTCATATTTTGAAATTAAACATGTGTGAGAAATAAAAAAAAATATTTTGACTTTTTATCTGTCTTTGCAATATTTGAATACAGATAACTATTTTTCTCATATTTTGAGGGCCCGGGTGGCTCAATGAGTTAGGCAGTTGAATTACATAACAACTCATACAAGCCTATCACCAGTACGGCGTGGATTCGCGCACGTTTTTGTAAATTACAAAAAAGGGTGCACTCGACTCGCAGCCGCAAGTGATCAACTTTACCAGTTGCCTGCCCATGGTCGGTAGTTCTCTCCGGCTTCTTCCATCACTAAAACTGGTCGCCATGATATAGCTGTAATATTGCTGACGTGGCGTTAAGCACCAAAAATCAAATCAATCAAAGTCAAATCTCATATTTTGAAATTGAAAATTGAGCGAGAATAAATCAGATATGTTAATTGCTTTCATTATTATTTGAATAAATATTTTGAAGTTTTTCTGAATATTAGAAAGATCAACTAGACTAGTGAACACCATATAGTTCTTATTTGGCATTTACACCGCATCGGTGGTGTAATGGTCAACGTGCTCGCCTTGAGTCTGATAGATCTTGGGTACGAGCCACGATTGGGTCAAAGCAAAGACTATAAAATTGGTATTTGTTGCTTCTCTACTGAGCACGCGACACTAATGAGAAAGAACAAAGACTGGTTGGCTCGGAATCAGGATAATGTGTACGAGTGGGGCGACGTGTCTATCCACAGACTGTTGTTTCAGTGAACTAGCACTGTATAAATCCAAATAAGCGTGTTGGTCTGGTACAAAGCATCATCTCATTAAACATTAAGTTGTTCTCGCCATGATATAGCCGAAAAGTTGCAGAGTTGATGTTTAACAACAATCACTCACTCATTAAAGCTCTTTACAGTCGAACATGCTTTGTGTGTGTTTATGACATACATTTGCTCTTTTCATCATACATGATCGCTGGGGTTCTTGATTTTTTTAAATATGAAAAGGACATTCTTTGCACACTAAATTAGATCACTATGTCGATACTTCTGTTGGTGAACTATTAGTCCAGAGAGTGTCATCATCCCAGTAGTCAGTTCTCCGGTGCTGGCATGGTGTATAAGATATGTTTGTTATTGAAATAAAGGTTCATCTCTCTCAGACATCGGCTGCCTTTCCCACACGTTTGGATACCCTATTTATGGATTTTGTGAAAAGCCTTCATATCAGTTGTCTTTCCAATGTTTTAGCTATGAACACATTGGTGGGCGATGTCAGAATTAATTTCGCTACATCGCTTAAACAATTACAGGGTTGATGTCTTACTGAAAACGATTTGAATACAAATATGGTGATAGGGCGTTTACAGCGGTACAGAATGTCATAAATTATCAGAATATCGTAGAGACACAAAAAGGAATAGGTTTAGAATACTTTTTAAGAAAGCACTGTTACACTTACATATCTTTCTTTCGAGTTTTTGTTTTTAAATATGAACCTGAGACCGGCCATCTAAATTATTATATAACATTATATGTACAGTTGTATACAAAATAAGAACCAAAAAAGATTTTAAAGATATTTTAGCTCAGCTGAACCCTATTTTGTACATTAGTATTAGTATTAATAAGTGACCTATAATTTATAAGTGACGTATGAATATATTTGTTATATATGTAAAATTTCATTTAATTTCCTTTCCCATTATTATTTAATTTTTGAATTGGCTTAGTACTTTATACTCAGGAGAGAATTGCAAGTTGTTTCGTGTCAATACATGAATAAATACACATAGTACAAATAGGTTACCTATCAGTGTTGTATCCAGCAGAGGACATAATGGCTGAATGAAAAAGGACAACAGAACAAACAATGATCTACAAGATATTACATAGAAAACTAAAGATCGAACAACACGCACCACCACTAAAAATCGGGTGTGAACTCATGTGCTCCGGAAGGGTACGCAGTTCCTGCTCCACATGTGGCACTCGTCGTGTTACTCTTGTTACAAACCAGGTGATAAGTCACGAAAGAAGTAAGGACCGAATTGTGATTGTCATTGACACCAGATTCTACACCAATTCAAGATCATTGTCAGCAGTGGTCATATGTAGTGGTGAAAGAAAATGTTATCAATTTTCACCAGATATATGGTTTACAACACATTGAGTGTTACTCATTGTGTCTTATTGAGTATTTGCGTTTTTCGGGAACAATTTAGAAGTTAAGCATTTATTCTCAACCCAACCTTCCTTTTAAATATTGTTTTCATAAAATTTAACTTGTTCCTTGAAAATAGAATCGATGTCAAATTTAAATGTACCATCTCAATATTTTATTCTATCCCAAATTTTATCTTCACCTTTACATTTATCCAATTGAAAATAATATTTTGAAGACTTTTCTCCTCCCTCGTATCATTTACTTTTTTATCGGAGTAAAGCTGCTTCAGTTTCTTTTCATAAACATCTTTAAAATTTGTTCTAAAGTAATGATACCATTCATATGACTATCATCGTTTTTACTTTATAAAAGTTATAATTTAGTTTCCATGATCTTTTTAAAAATCTTCTTATCTGTTTTTAGTTTTTTATAGAAGAAAACTCGATGCAAAGCGCCTTTAATTTATATTTTGCGATATCCCACCATTCTTTCATAATTATGATACAAGTATATCTTGAATACATTATTTGTCCAAAATGTATTAAAAGCTATCTTAAAAATATCACTCCTGATAGTATTTTCATTCGGTTTAATCCTGGTTTGCCCACATTTAATTATACCAATAATCAATCAGCTAAATAAACAAAAAAGACAAAAATACATAAAATTGTATTGTCTGTTCCAAATATATAAGTGTCAAATATGTATGTTTCTGTGATCGGCGGACATTTCGGCCAGTGGACGTTTCGGTTTAGGATATTTCGGCTTATGACGTTTCGGCCATGGACATTTCGGACAAGGACGTTTCGGATAATGAACGTTTCGACCAAATTTATAAATTAAATAAGTAAATAAATCTAAAACTTGTTATTCATCTAAACAATTTTCCATATCAAACAATCAGATGTAATAAAATAATTAATTTTCTTGATTATTATAATTTTAATCAAACAATCACATGTAATAAAATAATTAATTTTCTAGATTATTATAATTTTAATCAAACAATCAGATGTAATAAAATAATTAATTTTCTAGATTATTATAATTTTAATCAAACAATCACATGTAATAAAATAATTAATTTTCTAGATTATTATAATTTTAATCAGACAATCACATGTAATAAAATAATTAATTTTCTAGATTATTATAATTTTAATCAAACAATCACATGTAATAAAATAATTAATTTTCTAGATTATTATAATTTTAATCAAACAATCAGATGTAATAAAATAATTAATTTTCTAGATTATTATAATTTTAATCAAACAATCACATGTAATAAAATAATTAATTTTCTAGATTATTATAATTTTAATCAGGCAATCACATGTAATAAAATAATTAATTTTCTAGATTATTATAATTTTAATCAAACAATCACATGTAATAAAATAATTAATTTTCTAGATAATTATAATTTTAATCAAACAATCACATGTAATAAAATAATTAATTTTCTAGATTATTATAATTTTAATCAAACAATCACATGTAATAAAATAATTAATTTTCTAGATTATTATAATTTTAATCAAACAATCACATGTAATAAAATAATTAATTTTCTAGATTATTATAATTTTAATCAAACAATCACATGTAATAAAATAATTAATTTTCTAGATTATTATAATTTTAATCAAACAATCACATGTAATAAAATAATTAATTTTCCAGATTATTATAATTTTAATCAAACAATCACATGTAATAAAATAATTAATTTTCCAGATTATTATAATTTTAATCAAACAATCACATGTAATAAAATAATTAATTTTCTAGATTATTATAATTTTAAAGAAAAAAATATTTAAAGGGAGTAATTACTGTGGTTTTTTTTAGACAGCAGTATTCATTCTAATTAGTTAATAAAAACTAATTATAAAAAGAAAATATTACCTTTGAATTTATGATTGTCAAATTAATTAATACATCATACAAGACAATTGTCTTTTATCTTATAGTTTCAAAAGATTTAGTTTTTACAGTATTTTCTCAAATTTTGATTTAGCTTGTAATGCACCTATATACACAAGCCCACAAGTATATATACTATTACTGAGAATCTATAATTATTTAAGCTAAAAAAAAAGACCACTGATAATAATACTATTGAGGTTATTGCAACATAGCGTGGAGGGCAAAAGCTCTGCTTTTGAAGGTTTCATATACATTAAATAATGATTCATTTCTTACAGTGAGTGGTGACTCGGAAATCATAAATTACGTCCATATTAGATTGAATACATTAAAAAAAATAAAAATATCACGTTTACTAAAGGTTGACTTGAATCAGAGATAGCAATTTTTTTTAATCGATCGAATTTGCATATACCTTTATATAATATCCTTTTATTCTCAAACCGACAGTGCATAACATATCTTTAGAGAGAAATTACATAACTTGTCATGTTCAGATATGGAAGATAGCTGGGAAGGCAGACTTCCTAGTTGATATACACTTAATATGTACCAGGATGTCGAATATTGAATAAAGTTGAAAGTTGATCTGTTTGTCGCCATTCTGCTAAAATATTGATCTTGTTTAACTCCATTCCATCAACTACAAAAAAACGACAACAAAACTGCATACGAATTCAGTGAAATATCATTACATTTTACAACTGAAATTGTCTGGGGTTTTATGTAGAAGATACTATATGCGAAATGGAGCATGATTCGAACTTGAAATTCAACACATGTAAACTAAAAAAAAAGAAACAAAGGGCAGAATAAGTATAATCTTGTAAACCACAAAAAAATAAAAGTAAAAAAGGCAGAATAAAAATAATCTTTTTGTGCTTGCATTCTGCTTGCATATTTTATAACATGTGGTTTTATTAACACATGAAACGTAATGAAAACTTATGTATCTTGTGGTGTTTACTTTTTCAATGTTTACTATAGCCTGTACGTATATAGTAATTAAAATAATTTCTAAATGACATCCTTAATTTCGTTTTATTCTCCAAGTATCGTGCATTTAACTTAATTATCTGTCATGATTTTACCAATTCAAAATTTTTTTTGCATATTTTGTTAAACATGTTAAAGATATTTCACCAAAATCATACATATTTTGGCAAATTTATAAGATATTTCGTCAAAATTGTATAAGTCTTGCAAATTTTGTTATTAAAATTAAGCATATTTCTACAGAGTTTGTGAAAGATTTATTGTTAAAATGTGCATATTTCACTTAATTCAATAGTAAATTATATAATTCTTTACAAGATTTTACAGTTAAAATACAGGTGAAAATATAACTACATTTCAGAAACAAACTTTAATTGTTAAAACAACATAATCCCCTATGTTTATTTATACCTGTAATTAAAAGTGGGCAAACCAGGATGACACCTTTTCATTCATAACCCATACCAGGGGCGAATCTAGGATTTGTTGTTAAGGGGGCGTGAGTAGGCGAGGTGTCTGGGGACCTCTTAAGGTCCCCAGCGGGTCCAATGCAGAGCCCTGGTAGGGGGCCCAGGAGGCAAAGCCCCCTGGAAGCTCTGGAAGTTTAAGGGATTACATACATTTATTTGAACGACAATTTTGAACTAACCACACCATTTTTATCAGACCAAAAAAACTTGACTTTGAGTCTTAATTTTGTCGGATAATTGTTAACAATATGTTTTTGTCAGATTATAAGAACCTAAAGTAAAACCTTTTTTGAACAACCGTGATGCGAATTGTTCAACTCATGACTGATCGATCACGATATTTTAACACCCTTCAAAGAACTATTGGTTTAGTTTTAACACATTCCTCATTTCACTAATTGGTCTGCACTTTAGGTGCTTGTCCTTTCGGGTGGTTCTAGTTAATACTGCCCGTCCGGATGGAGCTTTTCTTTTCGTCGTTTGATTCATTCATTGAAAACGTATGATTCGACCGTTCTTGTTTATAAACAAACAAAAGCGGAAATTGTCAATACATGAACTTGTTGTTGATTTCTGATAAGCTAACGTGACTAAATTAGATGATCAGAATCGTTTCATGCAGCATTAATGTTAACATATTCGCCTTTGTTTGTCTATAAACAAGAAGGAATCATACGTTTTCAATGAATGAACCAACGGCGAAACGAAAGGCTTCATCCGGACGGACAGTATACTGATCATTTATCAATGGGTAGAGCTTTTTAGAATGATATCCCAAATTTACTCCTAATATCATTACTATTCATTTTGACTTACAGGTCACGAGTTAACCATTCATGAAAAAGTTGATTGTTGAACTGTTAATTAACGTTGTATAACATATGCTTTGCGAATTTTAGGGGGGTGCATGTCCCGCACGCCCCCTCTAAGTCCGCCTCTGCATACCACGGGACCTCTTTCTATTTCATTCATCTTGATCTTTGTACAAACAATGTCATGGTCACTGAATGGAAAATGTATAATTTTAACATTTGGTAAATTACTCAGAAGACTATTACTAATTAGAACGAAATCAATTCTTGATTTAGAATTATTTCGTTTAAACGTATATCTCTTTTTTTCGGGATTAAGTTAGTCTACGACAAATCATTTGTTTTCTATTATTGAACTCAGTTCAGACAGTCCTACGTCATCACGGGCATGTATAGGGTGTCTCTATATTTGTTTTTATCTAAAACACAATTAAAATCCCCATAAGGTGTTCAAGATCGTGATACAATAAAACAGTTATAGAGATCTCTAGAAATAAATCAGGATACCAATACAAATAGCAGAAAAAGATTGATCCTGGATAAAAGGCAGATAACATAGATAAAACAAATTGATATCATAATGATAGACGATTTACTTGCCACTGATGATAACGAAGATAATGACGATACTGTTATTATTAGTTCAGTGATAAAAACATTGTTGTAAGCAACATGGATTGATGTTTTTAAGACCGTAGCACGTTACCGTATTTAAGATGTCGGACCAACAGTGAATACCTCCCCCCTCAATTCTTTTGTATCAAATGTACATTTTACGGTGAACTGGATTTTTATTATTATTGCATATGCTTCAACCAAACAATTTTATAATTGCGCCTATATTTATGCTTAGATCAGTAGTTGACAAAAATAATACATGTGGCTGTGCACGGATGTGTTAAGAATTGATCAATTGTGATATAAACGACACTACAGCCTTCATATTCTAATTTTAAATCTGGAAGTCTCGTCGACGTCATTATGATTACGTGGCCTGTCCTCGGTACTACCTGGGTCTGAAATGGAGATTAGAATTGCTTCTAAAGTGATGAAGATTTAAAAAAACATGGATCGGTTCAGAATCAATTCTTTTTAGCAAACAAACACTGATCTGGTCACACCATTTGTACCTAAGCATACTACTATGTTGTCCATACATTTGTTTGACTAAAAAATAATAGCTTTGGCCTTGGAAATTAAATCGTCAATTTTTTTAAGTGTGTTACCTGAAATGGAAACATCTATAATATTGTCATTAAATACACCAATCTTTTCTACTATTGGACGCACCTAATAACGAAGTATTTTCTAGAGTAGAATGTTAATTTTCATGAACTTGTTCAATGTCTGACGCGTGGCTTAGACTTGTTTCATCATCTTGTCGTCCTTCTATGATGTCGGCAGTATAGTCTCCATAATCCTCTCGCATCTGATCCATTTTGTATTTATCACAGTTATTCCTGATATGTCCCTCTTGTTTACAATAGTTGTAGACTTATTACACTGTTTTGCACTCTGCCCACGTTCATTACAATTGTAACAAACTCGTTGTTGTTCTGGTTTGTCTCTACATCTGAATGGTGGATGGTCGGTTTTACCACAGTACGATTATTGTCTACAAAGATACCGGGACTTCCAAAACGTGTTGTGTTTGGAATTAACGGACCACAGCTTAGGAGTTGAGCATATCGTGTACCATTTTCGATTGCTGTCTATGGAAGGTCTTTAATTGTAATGTTAGTCAGTTGTTTATCAACATCAACTAATTTGGCATGTTTTTGTTTTAAATTTTTATTCCCTTTCCTAGTAATGTCTCTTTACATGTCTGAACTTTCAGCGTTGCTACCCAGTCACTCTCAGTAAATTGTACTGATTTAATGTTATCTCGAATAACTTCAGATTCAATATCACAGAGAACTTCTTCATGTCTCAAACCCTCAAAGAATCGTGTAAACTGACTGAGTGTGTGATTGTTGCTTAGCGCCAACTCAGCAGTATTTCAGCTATATCATGGCAAGAACAAGTTAATTTTCAATGAGATAATGATGCGGTCCGCTTTGTACTAGACCATCACGCTTAGTTGGATTTTTATAGTGCTAGTTCACCGACACAACGGTCTGGGGATACACCTGTCGCCTCACTCGGAAACATCCTGATTCCGAGCCAACCAGTTTTTGCTCTTTCTCCTTAATGCTGCGTGCTTAGCTGAGAAGCAACACATACCAATTTTATAATCTTTGGTTTGACCCGGTTAGGGCTCGAACCCACAATCTACCACACTCGCTAACCATTACACCATCGATGCGGTTGAATCGTGTAAAAAAATGTATAGATTGGTCTTTATTATTATTATTATATTATTACTGGAAAATATTCTAGATTCATTTAAATTCATGAATACTAGCTTTCCTAGTGTCATAAATTATGTTATTGTCGTGGATATGTTAATTAGTGAAGTCGTCGATGACCTGATATAGTTTATTTGTACTTGTATATATATGTGGTAATAAGTATTCGTTGAATTACTAATTTTCGTGGTTTTATACAATCGACGGATATTGGTATACCACGGAAAATAATTGGGTAAATTTACAGCATTACATATAGATTGAATGTAGTTTTGGTCAAGAATATTCATCTCAATCAAGTGCTTTAAACAAGCTAGATATATAACTAGTCAATTCTACTTTTTCAGGTATCGATGGAGAAGAGATGAGAGTATATTATTTTTTCAGAACAACGAATATCAGTTGATAAATTTGATTGTACAATAATACCCCCAGTAAATGTGGCCTCCAATATCAGTTACAGGCCGATGTATTGCAGTTCTTTTTATGAACGATCTTAAAAATTTGACCAATGGTGTAATAGGAAAATTAGGTAAACTCGATCACAAAGTAAACTGTTCTCACGATTTTTTTTTATTCTATAAATTATAACATCATCATTGTACAAGTTAGATACAGTATTATTCAAACAAAATATTGGATATAACAGGTTTCTTTTTCCGCATTTGTACTCGGGTGAACTATTTAGTGCTACGCACCTCGGCCTTCACCTTGCTACTCATGCGGAAAAATAAAAGTACTGTATCTTATGCATGTAGACGCTAAATGCCAAATATTGTGTATGCATTAACTGGTTTCTTAAAGATTCCAAACACGTATTAAAATTATGACTCATTTCTGATATATCAAATGTCAGCTCGACAAGGATACCACACCTTCTATACGTTATTCATGTGGAAACTACTGTTGACAAAATTAATTTCCAAAGGGAAAATTTAAAGATCTAAAAATAATATTAGAGGAATTTCCATCAACAATTGAAAACTTTGACGTAATCCAGGTTCATTTTAGATAGAAACATCAGAAAAAGTCGATTTGCCCTGACAAATTTGTATTATTTTGTTAACAACAAAAAATATTAGATATTGTACAAAACAATAAAATTTACGCAAATCTCGTTGCAAGACATCCTAGTTACTCCGTTGTTCTTTAGTATAAATTTCAAATAAAAAGCTCTTTTTTTCTAAAGAAATGATGGGTTTAATCAGATTTTAAAGCGCCAAACCTTCCGCAATCAGGAAGTACAGAAAAATCAATCGTCTGCCAAAACTAAAGGTGTTGGATTACATACTTAATCAGGAAGTGGTCTGTTAATAAACATAGGAGAGCTGTTATATAATTTCACTTCAATAAAATTGGATGGAATGCGATCGATTAAATAACCATAATTGACAATGTCATTTAATGCAAATAAAGATTAATCAAGAGCCTGCCAGTTTGAAATCTATAGAAATGTTTAACCGCAAGATTTAATTCTAATTTTGTATTTATATACTTCTCAACATGATAAACAATCTTAAATAATCTGCCTTTTATATCTAAATGTAGGTGATATGGATTTCTCACACTTTCTATATCATCATCACGTAATGTCAAACAAACACTGACGGAAACATCTCAGCTGCAGTTTTCGTATAATAGCAATTCGTGGACTCCTGTCTTATGGGGTTATTGCATTGGTCATAAAAACCATGAGATATTAAATAGTCAAACTAGAGGCTCACATAAGCCTGTATCGCTCGCTTGCTCATTTTCAGAAAAATAGTCTTCAATCCAATGGAATAGGACTTTTGGTCCTCTCATATCTTTAATTTGCAACAGTAAAACAACAAATATGTTGCCAAACTCCAGACAATAATTTTCAAAGGAATTCAACAGAATAATACTGCATACAAATCCAACTTAAAGTAAACAAATTTATATATATATCATTTCGGATGTTGGTCCCTTTTGGCTACTAGAACTACAAGATCTTGGTCAAATCTGGTTGAAAGAAAAGCAGATAGGAAATTTCGTATAGAATCTAAAGGAATAAAATCGGACTTAAAATGTATATTCTAAATTTTCGGTGTTGGTTCCATTTGGACCCATTACATTTTGGAAACGGTACGAGCCATAATAATTCAGTAGCATACTATAAAAAGATAATTTTATGAGGAACATAGAAGAAAAAAAACCCATCACGATTGGTTGAAAAATACACACCACACATGTAAAAAGAGATAGCACCCTTTATGACACCTTCGTTTTAAATAATTACGATCAACAAAAAGAAACATAAACGTTTTAGAGGACCATCCAATGAACATTCCAATCAAGTTTGGTTCCAATTGGCTCAATGATTTCAGAGAAGAGGACTAAAAACAGACATCTTTTTTGCCATTGTTTCTTTTGTGTATTTCCAACCAAAACGAAAAACACATACACTTTTTAGAGGACGATCAAATGAACATTCCTACCACGCATGGTGCCAATTGCCCAGTGGTTTCAGAGAAGAAGTTTAAAAACAGACAATCCCCTATTTAACTAATTTCTCTTATTTTATTTGTGCACTTCTGATCAACAAAATAAAACATTTTAGATGACCACCGAATGAACATTCCTACCAAGATTGGTTCCATTTGGCCTTGTAGTTTCAGAGAAGAAGATTAAAAACAGAAAACAAATCATCCTTTTTGACATCTTTGGGCCTCTGATTTCTTTTGTATTCTTACGATCAACAAAAATTACATCAAATATTTAAAGAACCATCAAATAAACAGTCCTACTGAGTTTGGTTCCAATTGCCCCGATGGTTTCAGAGAAGTAGATAAAAGAAAAACCTGACAACACACAATTTGATACCTCTTGGCTTCTTGTTTCTTTTGTGTATTTTAGAGGACCAAACCAATCATCATTCATACCGAGTTTGGTTCTAGTTAACCCAGTGGTTTTAGAGAATAAGAATAATAGCAAACAAAACCATTTATGACTCTTTTGGGCCTCTTCTGTGAATTACGTACCTCTGATCGACAAATAAAAAACCAAACATTTTAGAGTACCATCCAATGAACATTCTTACCCAGTTTGGTTCGAATTAGCTTTGTGGTTTCAGGCAACACCCGTTTTGACATCTTTGTGTCTCTTCCTTCCTAACGGAATTTTTGTTCTAGGTGATTATCTGATGAACATTCTTACCAACATTGGTTGCAATTAGCCCAGTGGTTTCAGAGAAGAAAATTGTTAACAGACAACACTCTATTTGACGCCTTTGGACCTCTTG
Source organism: Bathymodiolus brooksi (assembly GCA_963680875.1). NCBI lineage: Eukaryota > Metazoa > Mollusca > Bivalvia > Mytilida > Modiolidae > Bathymodiolus > Bathymodiolus brooksi. Next base: position 62,354,752 of record OY804582.1, read on the forward strand.
TTCCATTTGTGTACTTACAATCATCAAAACAAAGATAATATGTATTTTGAGAGTACCATCCAATGAACATTCCTGATTTTGGTTCCAATTTGCCCAGTTTAAAATGTAAGAGTAAATTGTAAGATGATGACAGACGACGGCGATGACGGACACCAATAACTCTCATGGCACTTTGGATCATGTTAGATACAAATGATGCTATGTAATAATTCAAAGGGACACACTCACAACGGATATTACTTTAACACACATTCCTGAATAAATAAAGTATCGCATTACGTCAATACTAATGACAATGAAATAGTGCTAACAGTAATAACCACAATAATACAAGCCACGTCTAAGTTAAGGAGCCGGGATTCTAAAAACTGAAGTCAACATACCCCGATGGAAATATATGTCCTGTAATGGTACAGAAACAAACATGCGGCGGTGTGAAACTTTGTTAATACAGTAAATTTGATTTTCTTGAATATAAAAGTGTGTGTGTGTGCGTGCGTGAGTTTGTCAAGTCAATGATAACCATAACGCGTTCACCGAGTCCCTAATGATACCGTGCTGTACCAAATATTTTTATATAAACGTGACCAACGCTAGAGTTAGATTTTTAACTTTTCTTTTCTTACCTCAGCGAGATTCGAACATACACCGTTGATACTCTGCAGCACCAATTTGCATATCATATTTACGAACCATTTAGCCACCTAGTTAAATTAGAACTTTGAGGAGGAAGACTGTTATTATCGCAAGCTGCGACAAAAGTGAGTGAGTGATTGGTGTTTAACGCCAATTCAGCAAATTTTCAGCTATATCATGGCGAGAACAAGCTAATTTTCAATGAGATGATGAGTTCCGCTTTGCACTAGACCAACACGATGAGCTGGATTTTAATAGTGCTAACTCACTGAAACAACAGTCTGCGGGTAGACATGTGGCTCCACACGGATACATTATTATGATTCCTAGCTTCCAGTTTATGCTCTTTCTCCTTAATGCTGCGTGCTTAGCTGAGAAGCAGCAAATACCAATTTTATAGTCTTTGCTTTGACCCGACTGGGGCCTCGAACCCACGATCTACCACACTCGAGGCGAGCACACTAACCATTAAGCCACCGATGCGGTTCTGCGACAAAATGAGTTTAAAAGTGTTTGTATTATAAACAAACTAAAGACAGTATACACTCTGCAAAAAAAGAAACGCATAAGGAAATTTTAGATATTTTAATACATGTATTTTAAATCAAAATATTTCAGTTACACTTTTAGATATCGACTCAGAATGTTTATTATTGAAAAATTAACACTCCATACTTCAGAGGATAAGCATAGAAAAAGTCAGTTAATCACAGTTCAGCACACTGCCGGTAACGTTAAAGATAGTACCGTGTATGACCACCACGCGCGGCCAACACTGCTCTGCACCTCTTCGGCATAGACTCAATCAAATTTCTCACATTGTTTCTTGGTATTGTTCGCCATTCCTGTTGCAACATTTAGCGCAGTTGATCAAGGGTCTGAGGTGGAGGTTGTCGCTGGCACACACGTTTATCCAGCTGATCCCAGAGGTGTTCAATGAGATTCAAGTCCGGTGATTTGGAAAGCAATGGAATCACATTGATGTTGTTCTGCTCAAGGTAGTCCATTGTTACACGCACTGTGTGTGGCCTAGCGTTGTCCTGTTGGAACAAATCCTTCTGAGGGTCAATTACGTGCATGAGGTGAGGTTGGAAAATATTGTCTCTGTACCTTACAGCCGTTAAAATGCACGGGACATGCACTAGGTTTGTTTTGTGGTCATTTGAGATAGCCGTCCACATCATGACACTACCTCCACCGAAGCTATCCACTTCCTGAACACAGGAGGAAGAGAAACGTTCATTTCGGCGCCTATATATACGTATTCTGCCATCACGTTTCTGCAGCAGAAAACGAGACTCGTCGCTGAATCAAATTCTTCGCCAGTTTCTGAATGTCCAGCCCCTTAATCTGTTGCACCAACGGACTCTTTTACGTCTGTGTAACGGCGTCAATACCGCTCCGAAATACGGCCTTCTGGGTCTAATGCCATGCTGTCGAAGCCGGTTGCGACTGTTTGTGAGCTGATTCTTTGCATTCCAGGTATTCCAGCTGTAGTAGTTGATGCGGCAACGGTTCGATTCCGTAGATGGAAGACCCGAATGTACCAATCTTGCCTAGCAGTAGTTGTTCGAGGTCTTCCACTCCTTTGGCGGTCATTCGTTGAACCAGTTTGTTGGAATCTGTCCCATAGCCTGGAAATGGTGCTCTGGTTAACATTCAGAGTTGGTGCTACTTTATTTTAGGGCTGTCCGGCTTGGAGGTTCTAACCTTGGCATGGCAGCATATCAACTTGGTCCTTTTTTACGCTTTACGCTTTTGTTTGACATTTTCGGTGCGATACATAGGATATTCATTTTTCATAGGCGCTGTGCACATGTGGCAGAGAACCAAATCTAATGAACAGGCATTTAAAATTCAAAACTTACCTTTAATAAATCAATGATTAAATTGGCCATTAAATCGCAGAATTTGCATCATGAAAAATAAAAGTGGATTATGCGTTTCTTTTTTTTTTTTAATAGTATATAAGAAAAGCTTGAAGATATCAGATAATCAAAACCCGTTAATCGAAGAGGAACAGACAATACAATGGCCACAACAAAAACACAACAGGACTACGAAAAGTACACAGAAAACTAAAGAGGAACACGAACCCACTAAAAACTGGGGTGAACAAAGATGCTCAGGAAAGGTAAGCAAGTCCTGCTCCACATGTGGCACCCGTCGAGTTACTCTTTCTACAAACCGATGTGACAAGTCATGAATGAGGGAATAACCGGATTGTGATTACGACAAACGGAAGATATCCGTCGTCATTTGTGAGACAGATACCCGAAATGGGTAGCGGTTAAAAATGCCAACCCTAATTTCAAATCATGTCGTTGTCTTTTTTCTTTTTTTGTTGTTGCATATTTCAAAGATAAAACAAATTCTTTCGTGTCTCCGTTTAATTTTTGTTTCCAAATGATTTTTGTTGCAGTACCATAAAATTATATGTTTGAATACTAAGATAAACCTTCCATTCAAACTATGTAATTGGAAGATGTCTTCGTCGTGGATACCAGTTTTCGTGTTATCGAAATACAAATGTAATTCGTGCATTTTTACATTCGTTGACGTCCATGTATATCCTGAAATCTGTTCGAAGTATTTTGTTTTTCGATGGGCTTTTAAAGTGAATTGATAGAAATGGACGAGGAATAATAGATGTATCTTATGACTAGTGAGAATAATCTTACTATGTACTATTACCTAATTATTTTAATTGAGAACAACAATCTTTATTCTCATAAACCACCGTAATACATTGGAATAGAGATACAATATATACAGAAAATAAATAAAAACAATAAATACAATAATAACAATAGTAATTACCCAGGAGGTAGTAAACTAGAATTAATGTTTCTGATCAACTGACAGAGTTTCCTTAATTTTGATTGTGTTTTACTACTTATTATTTCTTTAAATTTCAAAACATTAATTCTAGCTAAGTATCGCTTTTCAATGCATGATTCTCTTTTCTCATGGAAATAACTGTATTGCATTATATAATGAAATTCGTCTCCAATTTGACATTGTTACATTCGTTGAGGTCCATGTATATCCTGAAATCTGTTCGAAGTATTTTGTTTTTCGATGGGCTTTTAAAGTGAATTGATAGAAATGGACGAGGAATCATAGATGTATCCTATGACTAGTGAGAATAGTCTTATTATGTACTATTACCTAATTATTTTAATTAAGAACATAATTAAAGTTAATTATAGAGGACGCGGAGATTGCAATTCAAGCATAAATGTACTTAAAATCTGCATAGTGATTGAGTAAGAAAGGATATTGATGTAAATGAACATAAGAGACTATCCCACTTTCCACTTGGACCAAAATTAAAGTAAAGTAACTAACTTGTATTGCTGTTTTACATTGTGAGAATGTAAATCTGGTAATGAATGATATTTTTAAGAAAAATGGTGAATAATTTACGGACTGTTGCGGATTTCAGTACTCTGTACATATACTTGAAAGGTTGATTAACTGTATACATGTTATTAGAAATTGTCTAAGCATGGTTTATTATTTGCTATAATACTGTTATGTCTTAATGAAAGGTGCATTAGGTAGGCAGATTTACTGTAACTCAAATCATTATAAGGGCCATCGTAGTCGTGATCGTATGCGTATGGTAGTTGGATTTATAACTACACATGCAATCAGTGCCTATCAACACTGACATTGCGAGGTGTACGCGATGCAACATTATATGATAAAGTTTGTAAGTGACATGCGACAGGTCGGTGGTTTGCTCCGGTTTTCTCCACCAATAAAACTGACCGCTACGATATAACTAATATATTGTTGAAAGTGGCGTTAAACACCATAATCCTAACCCCCTAACCCTCGAATCATGATATATCAACATAGTAAAAATGTTAATTTAAAGTGATATGAATGAATATATTGAGGAAGATATAAGATATGTGACCATAAATAGTGAAAAATAACAATATAAACAACATCGTGTACATTATTTTCCCAGTTTGACATAAAGGATTGCTAAAAAGTAAACGAACTCAGAAATTGATCATCTCATTATTACAAAACATTTATATTTTTCAATTACTTTGTGCCAAATGAACACCACATACAAGCATGCAAAATGATTATAATATTTCGACAATAACTTCTAATTCAGGTAAATACCCTGTTAACGTAAATTATGAAATTTATTTAACATTTAATTAGGTGAATACCCCTAATTATCATCAGACAAATATGCAATCATTTGTTAAACTATTTTATCTGGTTAATGCTAGAGGTATGTTGATTCTATTGTATGATTATATACTACATTGTCAATATCGGTACTTCCTTGATTCAAATCATTGCTTTGTGAATTGACATCAATACCAGTGACTAAAGCGGCTATTGACGTCATGTTTGATAACGGCTGGTTTATATTATGCTTTGTTCCTATGACTCCATTCAAAAACTCTAAGTTTATTAGATCAATTTCATGTGAAGGTAATTTGCTGTCTATTCTCGAGTCGCCATTCATCTGTAAATATCTGTTCTGTGTTTTTGAACTTGTATCTACTTCCGTGTGTGTTGCTGAATCACCTAACAAAATCGAGGCTCCATTTGTAATGGTACTTTCTAGGCACGTTTGCGTTGTATAGTTGGATGATCTGGATACCGGTGTCTGTGATATAGTTCTTCGTGATAATCTTTAAAACAATAAAGAAATATTGTTAATATTGTTAAATGTTAAAAATGATAAATTATAAGAAAAGACGATACGAGAGTTATTGATAACCTCTGCTGGTGGACTATTAGTACCTGAGAGTATAATCTGCTGGTGGACTATTTGTACCTGAGGGTATAATCTGCTGGTGGACTATTAGTACCTGAGGGTTTAATCTGCTGGTGGACTATTAGTATCTGAGGGTATAATCTGCTGGTGGACTATTAGTACCTGAGGGTATAATCTGCCAAGTAGTCAGTACGTAGACACCAAAATGGTTTACTAGATATATTTATGTTTAAAATAAAACATGAAAACTGAAGGTTACAGTTCCTTAATAACTTTATTAAAAGTAAGGTGACCAGCCCACTAAATTAAATATCTATGTTTTTATTCATCTCACCCAGCCATAGATAACCTTAGCCGATTTTGTCAATCCTGTTTAGCTTCATTGATTTACTTGCCCTCAAAGACTTATTGACTTTCCAGTCTTTCGTCTATGATCGCACCAGATGAAGATTATCCCAGAAACGCGCCGTGTGCACTGAATTAGATATCTACTTTGTCTTTTTGTATTTTTTATTTGATTATTGTCTGTAAGTTGTCTTATTCACATGTAACATTTTTGACATCGTTTTCCGTTAATTCTATTTTAAGTCGCTGCGTTTCTAGCTAAGTATGAAGAATCATGATAGTAATACAGAAAAAAAACACTCAATCAAAATATAATGTACGTAAAATTTTTAAAAATGTAACCAATAAAAAAACACTTTGATGACACGAACAACAATATAAAGTAATTGTACAATGTACATATATCTACAATTAACAGAATAATGCTAATTCATGTCTCTTATCCCAATAAGAAAGAAAAATATTGACAAAAGTTTAATAATATGGGCGAATATATCCTTACCAATAAATAAGGGTAATAACTAAATTACCAAACTCCGAACAATCTTCCAAAGGGAAAGTCAAAACTCATAAGTATATAAACAGACAAAATCAGTCAACAACCGGAAAACTGTGAAAACCGTAATGACCCTGACTTGGTACAGGCAGTTCTAAAGAAATGGTGGGTTGCATCAAACCCGGTAAAATTACAAAATTATGCAAAATCATGATCAACATGTTATTGTTTGAGGTTTGTGCTACAATTAACAGATATTGTTATATAATATTAAGATTAAGTTCTATTAGCAAACAAATAACTTAATAAAATCGCATTCTTTGCACACGAATGAAAGTTTAAATTTCTTCTTGTCTGAAAATACATATTTCGATGTTTACGTCAACAGGATACTGAAGAAGCATATCTGTTACGTGAAATGCTTGATGTTTTTAGTGTTTTTCTATTACACTGTTAAATTTACTTTCTTTGTGTTGTTTTTGGACGTTCAGAGATATGTACTTTCTACAAATTAAATGTTGATTTTTGTGCACCGTTGATCTTTCCGTGGCAATGGTACCTTATCAACAAGGTGTCTGTGGTGCCTTTACGTATATCATTTAAGTATTAATAATTTCATTATCAATACGAAAGCTCCATCAACAATTGTTCGGACCAATCAGAATCCGTATTATAAAGTAGGTGAACAGATGACAAGTCATACTCATTATCTAAATATCACTTCCAATCAAATACATAATTAGTGACAATTCGGATAAGCGTTGTTTTTCTACATCGAAATGACCAAAAAAAACTATAAATAACTTTGACCTCTAATTTGTTAACCCTTTATGGTAAGAGTTATATCGATAAATGATTTGTGTTTAACACCAACTTTAGTAATATTTTAGCTACATGTATATCGTGGCCTGAACAAATTTTACCAATCAATTTCATCAACTACAAGAACACATGTATATATAAAACAATTGGGTTATATGTACAAAAAAAAAGAAAAATTAAAAGTATAAAACATATTATTTAGAACCAATGTTATCTATTTATATTTTAGTATATCAATTAATTTTATTTTAAAATTTCAAAATTGGGTCACAAGCGACATTTGTAGACAAATCAGATAAATTTGGACGTTGTAGAATGCCCGACAAACATCAGCAACTTCATACACAGTTGTATAATTCATGTTTTTGTGAATAATCGGCATTACACGGAATACATTCCAGTCGTTCCTAGTTATTTAATAAATAACTATAAGCAAATTTTCCATGACATACAACATCTGGTCAATACTTCCAATGTTGACCATAAGAACAAGGAGTCTTGTCAACAACGGAATGTGTTTCGTGCAATTTGCTATGAATTTGCTGGTCCCAACTGTCTTAAAATATATTTTATGGTAAAAGGCTTAAAATATGGAATAGATGGATACCTATATGCCTAGGGATTCACAGGAAAATGGCATGTTAACCGATAGCAACAAGATTTTTATCAATTTCAACTATCTTTAAAATGAAAGGATTTTAAAACTCTCAATTGCCAACAGACAAGAAAGTAAATTTAAACAGATCATGAACATGCTTTCATCAGAAGAGTTAACGAACGTCAAAACAAGAAGTATTGCAGAAGCTTCTGCAATGAAGATCGAACTGGGTAATGGCAATCTAACAGAATATACCTGCTTACCGAAACCAGTTGCCGACGCTACCTTATCACCATCCTTAGAACCGTCAGTGTAAATTGCAGAGCATTCAGATATTAATGATATAATTCCAGCAAAATTTTACTGAATTAGTAAAGGCCTTATTTCAGATTGTTTGTGTTCAATATTAAAGATAGGTTTTGGGTTTTACCATGGAGGGTTTTCAAGAATTACAATAGGTGGCATGTCAGAATTTTCAAAGTGTAATTTTACTCGGAGTCCAAAAGGTTGAATTGTATTGGGTTGTTTATCGTAAACCTTTTCATATAAAGGATTAAAAACACAGTCGTATGCCTTCATCTTGGTTACGTACTGCATACCAAGTTTGATACGTCTGTTTTTCAGTGAAGGTTCTTTGTTTCAACATGCAAACTCTCTACTGAAGACGTTCTGAACGTTCCATGTGAGAGCGGTAATCTAATTTTGATCGAATCGACTATCTATATAAATTTGATAAAACCGTGCCATCCGCACCTCAGTCGGTAATGGATGAAAATTTTAAAATATTAAACGCCTTCAGGCACTTATTGTTAAGCATTTTAATATGAGGTAGAAAGGTAAGTTTACAATCAAAAATTAAACCTAACAATTTAGTTTAAATCCATTCTCCATTTCCGATTTTCCTATATGGTTAAGACATAGTTGTAATTGTCTTTCAATAATGTCATATAATGAGATCCTTCAATGTTATCATTTAAAACTTTAGAAAGGCTGTTTATCTTAATACTAAACAATGTAACAGAGAGGATGCATCTTTTGTTCATAAATGTCAGATTACAACTCTGACCTTAAATTCTCTTTCAGATAGAAAATTAGAAATACAAGTATATAGCTTACTTTTCAACCACATGCCAAAGAGGTCCTTTAAAATGCAATGTTTCCGTGTAGTGCAATATGCTTTTTCGATTTCGATGGGGTATTTTTTACATTGTAAATATTGTTTGATAATCAAATATAAGGAGAAAAGTGACTTAGTTTTATTTGCTGTCCATTTCTTTTAGATATAATTCGTGATAAATTTTCAGGAACTTCAATTTCTTCTTCAAGTTTACTTTCATTTTTTTTTCTTTCAATGATTGGATAAATTTGAAATCTGTTTATTTCCAGGATTCGATAATATCAAACACAAAAGGGCAGAACGGAGTGCCAACACGGGAGATACTTCAATTCTGAGGATCTCCATCGGAAAAAAATACGAATTCCAAGGATGATAAACCCGTACAGAGGAATATCTCTACGAACGTAAGCTTCGTATCAGGGTTGATTCTCCGATGAAGCGATCGTTCGAAATGCCAACTACTCGAGTGACCCATTAGCCACCGCCTTCTTATCTCGAGTTTGTAGCTAGAGTAACACGACGGATGACACTAGTGGAGCAGGCACTGCTTACCCTTCCGGAGCACCTGAATCCAAGCCCGGTTTTTAGCGGGATTCGTGTTACTCGATCTTTTGTTTTATGTGTAATGTTTTGTAGATCGTTGTAGGTCCTTTTTGTCGTTTTTTCTTTTGGCAATTGTGCTGTTTGTCCTTCTTTGATTTACGGATTCGGATTACCCCTTTGGTATCTTCAAACTCTTCTTGACTATGCAGAAAAGACAGTATTTTGCTAGAAACACCAATCAGGAGAATAGTTATACAAATGATCAGTTAAAGGGCTTATCGTGACCATCCAATTGCTCGAATCCAGTCTATTCGATCTCCCATCCAGATGAAGCAAGGGTCAAAGTAGTTTGTTTCAACTACCAGGACCTGGGCTCCACCATCACAGGTCGCAACACACGGCAAACATGCCACCTCATGTAGTCTGTCTTCTATGACAAGCAAAAGGGTGCTGTGGGCTTTTTCATAGTATCCCGGGGTCAACAGGGGACGATATTTTTTTTGATTTCTAAATACTATTTTTTCTTACATTCAGCAATACGTTCAAATTCCATTTTCCAGAAGGTAAAAGCTTACCCTTCGTATTGTGACACCGTTTGGTTCATATGTTGAAGCAGGCGCTACAATAATGTTTAGGACAAGCATTTAAAATGAAACTTGAAAATGCTGGATGCGAAGACAAGTGTAATATAACACTTAAAGTAGATGTTGCTGAATTTTTACAGATTCCGTTTGCGTTTGTTCTGTCTATAATTTTACATGTTCCAAGCGAAATAACCATATTTGAGTTTCCTTTTTCAGATCTATCAAATATGCTATATTTGTCCGCCTCGAGTGACACTCGGGAACACAGAACATGTCTGAAAGATGAAGTTGATCCTTTGTATCTCTCACATCTTCTAAGCGAGATATAAATAACCGTTAGCTGATGCAGAAAGAAATGTTACTCTTGAATGACCGATAAACGTTGTGGTTAGCCGATATTGTAGTTTATATCTGAATCTTGGAAATTAGGTTATTATGGTTGATTAAACATTTGAAATTGAACTGACCCATCCAAAATACCAGATCTCGTATATGGTCTATTGTGATGCACATTTTTGTTCACAATTTAATACAAAAACTGTAAATTAAAATGTTAAAATCAAGAATTTAATAAGATATACATAATGTATGTATTGTGTCAGAAATGAAAACAAATATGTAATTATACACTCACTGTTTGAGTAAAATATGGAAATGAAATAGTAGTATAGTAATTCATTTTTAATGTAAGTATCAAGTTCAGCAGATATTATTTCCATTCTTCTTCTACAAGTGATATATTCAAAATGATCCGACTATATTTTATATAAAACATGGATTGCTTACTTAAAGTTAATTAAAAAGTATATTCAAGTCTTTTTTTTTAATTAAATTATTAAAAAACTATTATATTAACCGGATTTTCCAACGAAATAAACCAGTTATTAGATTAACACGCGTTAAGTGGTGTCATGGAGGGGGCACACATCTATTTTCCGTTATGTGATGTTCGGGAGTGCGACACGCACATATTACCTGTTTGGTGATGTCTGTAAGGTGACACACAAATATTCCCCGTTATGTTCTTTTTAATTGAGCTTCTACAATTTCAAATTTGTCCACAGCAACTTGAATACATATTACTGCTGATACATGTTAAAATTACACGCTATCTCGGTGACTCTAGAAGTAATATAATATTAGAATTACTTTTCCTACATGTACTATGAAATAGTAAGGTTCTCAAATGATGTCCAACAAACGACTATCATGCGATTAAACTGTGATATAATTATATAATAGTTACTAATATGGAGGGAAATATCAGAATATACAGACTGCTCAAGGATCGTGGTACGGACCAGTGAAAATGATGTGATCTATTTCATGGTCCGTACCACGACCCGAGGGCAGTCTGTATATCCTGATATTGCCCTCTATAACAGAAACTATTGTGTTTATTGAATTGAAGACACACAAAATATTATTTTTTCAAGGAATCAAGAAACCTTAACAGAAACTGCAATTTTAGGAATAAATAAAACCTTACATACAGACAAATGAACATTTTTAAATATTATTATTTAAATATTAAAATTTGAAATTTTATGAAAACTTTGAAATTTTTGAAAACTTTCCAATCTTATGAAATTTTTGAAAGGTTTAAAATTTGATGAAAATTTTGAATATTTTAGAAATTTTAGAAATGTTTTGAAATTTTTTAATTTGTTTGGACAATGTTGAAACCCCGAATAGACCCCCCCCCCCAAAGGCTCACGCGAGGTAAACTCACTCTGAGGTACAACCAAGAAAGTACTGTTTAGGCCAATCAGCGAACAACAAAATCCCTTATCATTTAATAAATGTTGATATAGACCGGTCCAAAAACCGCATATAGACCGGTAGCACCAATCTATACACGGTTCTTGGACAGGTTTATATCAGCAACCCAGTCTGTATCGCGGAATAGTGAAGGTCACATGGAGAGTGTTCAGTCAATTAAATGCATGTTTTTTATCCTGATATTCAATAAACTTATATAGAGTAGTCAATGTGAACATGTCAGCCTTACTCGTTTTGTTTTGTAAATTCAATCTCGTTTGAACATAATCTCCGGTATAATTGAGTGAGTGGTTGTTGTTTGACGTCAACTCTGCAATTTTACAGCTATACCGTGACGAGAACAAGTTAATTTTCAATGAATTGATGGTGAAGTCCGCTTTATACTATACCAACACGCTTATTTGGATACTCATCACTGAAACAACAGTCCGCGGATAAGCATGTCCCCCAACTCGGACACATTATCATAATTCCGAGCGCTTTACTCTTTTTCCTTAATACTGCGTGCCTTACGGAGAAACAACAAATACCAATTTTATAGTCTTTGGTTTGACACGACCTGCGGTCGAACCCACAATCTACCACACTCCAGGCGAGCACGCTAACCATTACACCACCAATGATCTACCACACTCGAGTCGAGCACGCTAACCATTACACAACCAATGATCTACCACACTCGAGGTGAGCACGTTAACCATTATACCACCAATGATCTACCACACTCGAGGTGAGCACGCTAACCATTACACCAGCAATGATCTACCACACTCGAGGCGAGCACGCTAACCATTACACCAGCAATGATCTACCACACTCGAGTCGAGCACGCTAACCATTACACCATAACACCACCAATGATCTACCACACTCGAGGTGAGCACCCTAACCATTACACCAGCAATGATCTACCACACTCGAGGCGAGCACGCTAACCATTACACCAGCAATGATCTACCACACTCGAGTCGAGCACGCTAACCATTACACCACCAATGATCTACCACACTCGAGGCGAGCACTCTAACCATAACACCACCAATGATCTGCCACACTCGAGTCGAGCACGCTAACCATTACACCACCAATGATCTACCACACTCGAGGTGAGCACGCTAACCATTACACCACCAATGATCTACCACACTGGAGGCGAGCACGCTAACCATTACACAACCAATGATCTACCACAGTCGAGGCGAGCACGCTAACCATAACACCACCAATGATCTACCACACTCGAGTCGAACACGCTAACCATAACACCACCAATGATCTACCACACTCGAGGTGAGCACGCTAACCATTACACCACCAATGATCTACCACACTCGAGGTGAGCACGCTAACCATTACACCACCAATGATCTACCACACTCGAGTCGAGCACGCTAACCATTACACAACCAACGATCTACCACACTCGAGGTGAGCACGCTAACCATTACACCACCAATGATCTACCACACTCGAGGTGAGCACGCTAACCATTACACAACCAACGATCTACCACACTCGAGGCGAGCACACTAACCATTACACCACCAATGATCTACCACACTCGAGGTGAGCACGCTAACCATTACACCAGCAATGATCTACCACACTCGAGTCGAGCACGCTAACCATAACACCACCAATGATCTACCACACTCGAGGCGAGCACGCTAACCATTACACAACCAATGATCTACCACACTCGAGGCGAGCACGCTAACCATAACACCACCAATGATCTACCACACTCGAGGTGATCACGCTAACCATTACACCACCAATGATCTACCACACTCGAGGCGAGCACGCTAACGATTACACCACCAATGATCTACCACACTCGAGTCGAGCACGCTAACCATTACACAACCAACGATTTACCACACTCGAGGTGAGTACGCTAGCCATTACACCACCAATGATCTACCACACTCGAGGCGAGCACGCTAACCATTACACCAGCAATGATCTACCACACTCGAGGTGAGCACGCTAACCATTACACCAGCAATGATCTACCACACTCGAGGTGAGCACGCTAACCATTACACCACCAATGATCTACCACACTCGAGTCGAGCACGCTAACCATAACACCACCAATGATCTACCACACTCGAGGCGAGCACGCTAACCATTACACAACCAATGATCTACCACACTCGAGGTGAGCACGTTAACCATTATACCACCAATGATCTACCACACTCGAGGTGAGCACGCTAACCATTACACCACCAATGATCTACCACACTCGAGGCGAGCACGCTAACCATTACACCAGCAATGATCTACCACACTCGAGTCGAGCACGCTAACCATTACACAACCAATGAACTACCACACTCGAGGTGAGCACGTTAAACATTATACCACCAATGATCTACCACACTCGAGGTGAGCACGCTAACCATTACACCACCATTGATCTACCACACTCAAGGCGAGCACGCTAACCATTACACCAGCAATGATCTACCACACTCGAGTCGAGCACGCTAACCATTACACAACCAATGATCTACCACACTCGAGGCGAGCACGCTAACCATAACACCACCAATGATCTACCACACTCGAGGTGAGCACGCTAACCATTACACCACCAATGATCTACCACACTCGAGTCGAGCACGCTAACCATTACACCACCAATGATCTACCACACTCGAGTCGAGCACGCTAACCATTACACCACCAATGATCTACCACACTCCAGGTGAGCACGCTAACCATTACACCACCAATGATCTACCACACTCGAGGCGAGCACGCTAACCATTATACCACCAATGATCTACCACACTCAAGGCGAGCACGCTAACCATTACACCACCAATGATCTATCACACTCCAGGCGAGCACGCTAACCATTATACCACCAATGATCTACCACACTCGAGGCGAGCACGCTAACCATAACACCACCAATGATCTACCACACTCGAGGCGAGCACGCTAATCATTACACCACCAATGATCTACCACACTCGAGGCGAGCACGCTAACCATAACACCACCAATGATCTACCACACTCGAGGCGAGCACGCTAATCATTACACCACCAATGATCTACCACACTCGAGGTGAGCACGCTAACCATTACACCACCAATGATCTACCACACTCGAGGTGAGTACGCTAATCATTACACCACCAATGATCTACCACACTCGAGGTGAGTACGCTAACCATTACACCACCAATGATCTACCACACTCCAGGTGAGCACGCTAACCATTACACCACCAATGATCTACCACACTCGAGGCGAGCACGCTAACCATAACACCACCAATGATCTACCACACTCGAGGCGAGCACGCTAACCATTATACCACCAATGATCTACCACACTCGAGGTGAGCACGTTAACCATTACACCACCAATGATCTACCACACTCGAGGTGAGCACGTTAACCATTATACCACCAATGATCTACCACACTCGAGGTGATCACGCTAACCATTACACCACCAATGATCCACCTCACTCCAGGCGAGCACGCTAACCATTACACCACCAATGATCCACCTCACTCCAGGCGAGCACGCTAACCATTACACCACCAATGATCCACCTCACTCCAGGCGAGCACGCTAACCATTACACCACCAATGATCTACCTCACTCCAGGCGAGCACGCTAGCCATTACACAACCAATGCAGTTTTAAACCCCGGTGTAAAGATATCTTTTACCGTCTATATTTAGCACATATTTTCCGTAATGAGTTAATGGAAAATACTTATACAGATTATTATTTCCTGAAAAGGTTGAACATAAGCATTAATTTAAGAAATATACGACTGAACATTCATACATTAAATTAATATTACAAATAGTAATACAGAGAAGGACGAAATATACTACAAATATGTTTTACTGCACAAAGAGTCAAGGTTTTAAGAAATATAATCTTTCTTATATCAGATTATGTTTTCTGAAATCTTTAAATATACTTGAAACAAGTGCTGTGTCCCCTTCGACTACCAAGCAAAAGTTATTACAAGGTTAATGGGGAAACTCCCGGTCATGAGTGTGTGTCTAGAAACATTATCACTGAGGTGCGCATTAGACCTAAACACACGATATATAAGCAATAACAGGAGGAACTACCATTGGTTATTTCTTTGTCATCTGATACATTAAATTTGTGATCACAGCTCCCCTTTATTGTCCTTTAACAGTACATTCCATGAATTAAATTTCATCGTTAAATTTCATTTTGTTCACTGAGACTATTATTACGTAATAGACATCATCACTTGAAATTGATAGGTGGTACTTGTTTTAATAAAGAAAATAATAAATGACGTTTATGATGTATTTAATATGTCAAAATCTGAAAGAAAATGCAAATGTTTAGTCTCAGGATCAGAACACAATGAGTCTAGATAGATAATACTTTGATTTACAGCTTAATTTATCAACAACTATAATGTTCAACCCTGCTAGGTTAATAATTTATCTGGTATTAATTACATGAAATATACACTTTAATATACCAATCATTTCCAATAGATCCGTGTCTTTTCAATTAAAATAATTATTTGAACGTTTGAATGTTTTACTGTGGGAAATAGAGTTTTTAAATCCACATCGGTGGTGTAAGGGTTAGAGTGCTCGTCTTGAATGCGCGGTATATCGTGGGTTCAAGCAGTAAGGGCAGTGACCTTTCGAAATTGAAAAACATTGAGAAAGATAATTAGATAGGCAATTACAATTGTGATACTTTATTTTTTCAATCACAGACAAACTATGCACATCTATTACAGAATTCATTATTTTCAATAACCTATCTAATAAACTCTTTAGCTTTAGTCACTATTACACAAGGTTTGTCAGTTGATGTTGTGACATCATTTATAAACTGAATTATAGTTTGTATAAACGAAAACATGACATCTTTGTTGAAGAGTCAAATCTGTACAAGGCTTAAGTATTTTTATTGGCTTGTACAGTATTTATTTATTAAACGTTTATTACAGAATATATAAAGAAAGGAAAATAACTTATTGGAAATTTATCTTCTTCATAAGATAAAACTATCTAGCTTGTTTATAATATTCAAACATGGTGATCTATTGGTTACATTCGTTTTTATTTTACAGGAGAAATGGAAAGAGATGCCACAAGGTGTCATAAAAACATACAAACATTATTTCGAAGAACTATGTAGCCATGCAGTTAGGACCGGTCTTAAGCCAATTGGACCCCTCGTTCGATTGATCTACTCTCGGCTGTTCCAGTACACAACAACAACACATTGTAGGTTTTACAGTGAACAGCATTGGTCCACGCATCTCGCTGTATGTAGTATCGGTGGTGCGTTGTTAATGACATTTCAGTATTACAAGTTGCCAATACGAATAAGAGATTCAACGTAAACTCGTCTTCTCCGTTGTAAGACCATTAACTGATGATATCATGGTCATTATTGTATATCCAATCCATTTTATTTATTCATGAATAAAATATGTTTAAAATGAAAATTATCTGATCGTTTATTATCATTTACACAATGTACATATAATACAGACAAAACAAAGCAGTGTATAATTTCATTTTGAATATCTTATTTCAGATTTGTGTGTAATACTATACTTTATAAAGATTAGCAAATTACCGAACACCGAGCAATCTTCCAAAGGGAAAGACAAAACTCATAAGTCAACAACCGGAAAACTGGGAAAACCGCAATGGCTCTGACTTGGTACAGGCATTTCCAAAGAAATGGTGGGTTGAATCAGATTTTACGGCGCCAAACCTCCTGCTTCTATTACGGTTAAAAGGTTCCGGTTTTCACTATAACAGCATTTTTAACAATACTGGGACAAAATAGGTATAATAGTAGTCAACGCAGTACTTTATGAAAATCCATCGTTTATTATTGTCTCTGCAGAACGGCTTAACTAAACTAATACTTTTTTTCTATATTAATATTTAAATTCATACAATTGTATTGACTACTCTATAGCCTATATCTAAATATATAAATGGGAAAAACAACAACAAAAGAAGTCAACATTCCAAGCATATCCATATTTGTCTTGTTTTTATGTCTTTTATCAAAATGCTGCCACTATCACGTGAAAAATTATATTTTTGCTTTATCTGAACGTTTTATCTCTACCATGACGATTCTAGAAATGAATAAATGTCATTATATCAATAACCCATAGCTGAGAGGGTGGTAGAGCAGATTGTTACCCGAGAAATTCATTGTCAACCGAGGCGAGAGGGTGGTAGAGCAGATTGTTACCCCGAGAAATGCATTGTCAACCAAGGCGTAGCCGAGGTTGACAATGACATTTCTAGGGGTAACAATCTGCTCTACCACCCTCTCAGCTATGTGTTATTTGCTTTATTACACTGAATGTTCTTTTCTCCTGGTTTCATTCTTTTTTATGATTTTGATGCCCTGAATTTCAATTGCTGTTGTCTTTAGATGTGTTAAACTGTGATATCGATGATGTGTAATAAATAAGTTTACATACATTTTTTGTATTTGCTAATATTTTTCTGCCATTTTGGTGTATGTTTTATACAGATGGGTGTTCTTAAATGAAAAGTGAGCAATTTAATAAACTTACTATTCCCTGAATATCTAGTCAATAAGTGTTTTATTACACCGAAAGAGACGTCAGATGCAAAATGATGGCTAAAGGTAAAATAATTGATGTGGCAGTAAAAAAGGCAAGTCATTCTTCCGTTTTGATGCGTTTTCTATGTCAGACAAGCCATAAAGACAGCTGTGCGTGACCTTGTCTTACATGCCATTGTCAGCCAATCAAATCGACCGAGTATAATCAATGGAGTCCGCTTCTACGACTGCTGTAGTAATATAAATTTTCGTCTTAGTAGATCTAGAAAAGCTTCAAATATCAATTTTACCTAAATTTTAACTGATTTCCCCTAATAGATTTAATGCGGTTTTAAATAAGTGTGTATTTACTGCATTGTACGTGGCGTTGTAATATTTTGTGTAGTAAACATGACATTGACATGCGAATGAATGAATGAAATCGACATGTTTTGTTTTTAAGTTGAAACGGAAGAAACAGGTACTTGCACTCGTCCTTATTGAAGATCTGAGATTTCTTCCACTCGTGAGAGAAATTCAACGTCTTTCCACTCGTTCTACTACGCTCCACTCGTGAAAAGACGAAATTTCTCACACTCGTGGAAGAAATCCCAGATCTTCAATAGGGACTCGTGTAAGAACCTACTATTCAATACATTTGCCAAGACAAAGTCATCAGACAAAAAGTCAGGAATTTCCGGAACATTTTCATTCCTTCGCCGATATTATGTTTCAATTTAAATTCCGACTTTGATTATCCGATCTTTTAAATCGCGCAATTGACTCAGACATAAAAGTTTAAATCGAGAGGGTGATCGACTAAATTATCACCCTTTGCCATGTGATAGACTAAACTGGCACACGCTCCTTAACCAATGAGAAGACAGGAAATTTACATGAAATATAATAAAACATATTATATATGTTTGACTTCTTCAATCTATATTTTAAAAATATGGTTTGTATTGAGTAATATTCATGCATTCTAAATATATATGTTTGGTATACAAAACAATATATGATGCAAAGTAAGAATTGCATTAGAATATTAATCTTGCACCAATAATATAATATCTAGATGATATTGAATATGTCAAGACAAACAAAGAAAGGTCAGATAAAGTCAATTTTTGCTATGTTCAATTCTATCCCTGTCACAACGTCCCAGATTATGTCGAGACAAATTCTAACACTGTCAAGACAGTTCGTTGCATATCGAAACATTTTCAGAATATTCTATGAGATCGAGACAGATGATCAAATGAATTAAATGACAATATATGATTTTGTTCTATCCGTTACATATAAAACGTTGGTTATTTACACTACAGATATTGTCAACTGTTAGGACAAATCATGACTGTCATTACTGTCTAAAGGAATAAAATACCAGACTGTTCCATAGAAATAATAATAAGTGATACATTTCCTATCTGAATTAATCATGATAATATTTAAGAAAGACGCTTAGTATTTTTAGCTTTTAGTAGGTGACAGATTCACATGGATACATCAGGTATGATGAGATAAAGTTAGTTGCCAGTTCCATGGTTAAATGTTTTCATATTCTTGTGGACCATCCCAGTGTCACAATAGTTCTCTACGTGATTTATTGTTTGCAAAGTTCTTTAATGACATACTTACTACTCTTTTCACGTAATACAACAATCAATGAAATTAATGTTCGCGAAGCCTGGGAAATCCACAACCTTCTGCATGTAACAAACAAACTGTTTTACATAATGCTGTGTCATGTGTACACAAATATATTTATTTTCATAGTTAGTAAAGGCTCGGGTATGGAAATCAATACAAGTCAATGTATTATTTATTACTTTACAGGCGAACAAAAATAGATCTTTAATTAATAATTAATATTTCTTTGTAAATTTTAAAGCTTATACCTGCCTATGGACTTATTTATCAACAAATATTGATTAGTGAGATATCCATCAGTCGGTGCGGGTATTTAAATTTTATTTTGACAGTTTTCGTATGTGCAAATATTTGGGCGCACAATATTGAAAAAAAGTATTGATAACGTCATGTCCTAAAATGTTTACACAGAGTTATCACAGTGTTTATAAGAAAGCTGCATCAAGGTCTATAGAATACCCCATCTTTCGTAAGATTGGAGGTATGTACCAAACAATGTACTGTAGGATCGTCAACTCATACCCTAAAATTAACGTCAAAATTACTATATACTATCACATCTGATTTACTTTTCGTCTTAAAAGAAAGTAAAACACCCAATTCTGAACTACCCGTTGCCATTGCGACATTACAGGTAACATATACATTTTAATAGTACATCACACCACTAACCAGGATATCACGACACCTCTACAGATAGCAATAAATCACACAAACAAATACACAATAGACAGCATTGTCTAACAATGGGGAGTTTTATCTAATGAGATCCTGTTGTATTTTTATCATTTATTCATGGTTTCACAAGAAAGGTTTGAAGGTATCAAAAGAGTAAGTAGAAGGACAGACAATACAATGACAAAACAGAAAAGGACAGGAAGACAAACAATGGTTGGAAAAATAATACACAAACAATAATAAATTGGGCAGAAAAACAATTGTTAGCAAAATACGACACAGAAAACTAAAGATTATACAACACATGTCCCCCTAAAAACGGGATGGACGCATGTGTTCCGAAAGGGAGGGGAATTCCTGTTTCTCTAGTGGCACTTGTCGTGTCACAAATTTAAAACATAATACACGAACTATTTATAACCATTAGAGAAGACCGAAGGGATAACCAAAACCGTGACGTGTAAGCAGTTCTTATTTTCTTATAAGACACCTACCGTGTTACTTAGTCAATTCCAGAAATCTCTTGTCAGTGATATCTAGGAAAGGAAAGGGCTGTGAAAAGATTGCTCCATTTTAATTCGTAAAGTCGCGCTTTTTTCACGATAAATAGACAAAAACAGATGGCCAACATTTATCTAATAATTACTTATTATACTTTTAATTAATAAACAAACGTGTAGGCCAATTAAACCAGTAACACGAAATAGCAAAACAAAACGTCTACATTATGAAAACAATATTCAAGCTTTGTAGAATTATATTTTAATTTGCTTTGACATGTTATGTGTTGTTGTGTATCGTTTTGTCCTTTACAAAAGGAAATGACATTTTCAGTTTAAGACTAACCTTTACAAAAGGAAATGACATTATCAGTTTAAGACTAACCTTTACAAAAGGAAACGATATTATCAGTTTAAGACTACTCTTTACAAAAGGAAATGACATTATCAGTTTAAGACTAACTTTTACAAAAGGAAATGACATTATCAGTTTAAGACTAACCTTTACAAAAGGAAATGTCATTATCAGTTTAAGACTAACCTTTACAAAAGGAAATGACATTATCAGTTTAAGACTAACCTTTACAAAAGGAAATGATATTATCAGTTTAAGACTACTCTTTACAAAAGGAAATGACATTATCAGTTTAAGACTAACTTTTACAAAAGGAAATGACATTATCAGTTTAAGACTAACCTTTACAAAAGGAAATGACATTATCAGTTTAAGACTAACCTTTACAAAAGGAAATGACATTATCAGTTTAAGACTAACCTTTACAAAAGGAAATATCATTATCAGTTTAAGACTAACCTTTACAAAAGATAATGGCATTATCAGTTTAAGACTAACCTTTACAAAGGGAAATGACATTATCAGTTTAAGACTAACCTTTACAAAAGGAAATGACATTATCAGTTTAAGACTAACCTTTACAAAAATAAATGTCATTATCAGTTTAAGTCTAACCTTTGCAAAAGGAAATGACATTATCAGTTTAAGACTAACCTTTACAAAAGGAAATGACATTATCAGATTAAGATTAACCTTTGCAAAAGGAAATGTCATTAACAGTTTTTAAGACTAACCTTTACAAAAGGAAATGACATTATCAGACTAAGACTAACCTTTACAAAAGGAAATGTCATTATCAGATTAAGACTAACATTTACAAAACGAAATGACATTATAAGTTTAAGACTAACCTTTGCAAAAGGAAATGTCATTATCAGCTTAAGACTATAACCTTTTCAAAAGGAAATGACATTATCAGTTTAAGACTAACCTTTACAAAAGGAAATGACATTATCAGTTTACGACTAACCTTTACAAAAGGAAATGTCATTATCAGTTTAAGACTAACCTTTACAAAAGGAAATGTCATTATCAGTTTAAGACTAACCTTTACAAAGGGAAATGACATTATCAGTTTAAGACTAACCTTTGCAAAAGGAAATGGCATTATCAGTTTAAGACTAACCTTTACAAAAGGAAATGTCATTATCAGTTTAAGACTAACCTTTGCAAAAGGAAATGACATTATCAGTTTAAGACTAACCTTTACAAAAGGAAATGCCATTATCAGATTAAGATTAACCTTTGCAAAAGGAAATGACATTATCAGTTTAAGACTAACCTTTACAAAAGGAAATGACATCAATTCAAGACTAACCTTTACAAAAGGAAATGACATTATCAGTTTAAGACTAACCTTTGCAAAAGGAAATGTCATTATCAGTTTAAGACTAACCTTTACAAAAGTAAATGACATTATCAGTTTACGACTAACCTTTACAAAAGGAAATGTCATTATCAGTTTAAGACTAACCTTTACAAAAGGAAATGTCATTATCAGTTTAAGACTAACCTTTACAAAGGGAAATGACATTATCAGTTTAAGACTAACCTTTACAAAAGGAAATGGCATTATCAGTTTAAGACTAACCTTTACAAAAGGAAATGCCATTATCAGTTTAAGACTAACCATTGCAAAAGGAAATGACATTATCAGTTTAAGACTAACCTTTACAAAAGGAAATGACATCAATTCAAGACTAACCTTTACAAAAGGAAATGACATTATCAGTTTAAGACTAACCTTTGCAAAAGGAAATGTCATTATCAGTTTAAGACTAACCATTACAAAAGGAAATGACATAATCAATTTAAGACTAACCTTTACAAAAGGAAAAGACATTATCAGTTTAAGATTATCCTTTACAAAAGGAAATGACATTATCAGTTTAAGACTAACCTTTACAAAAGGAAATGTCATTATCAGTTTAAGACTAACCTTTACAAACGGAAATGACATTATCAATTTAAGACTAGCCTTTACAAAAGGAAATGACATTATTAGTTTAAGACTAACCTTTACAAAAGGAAATGTCAGACATTATCATTCTAAGACTAACCTTTACAAAAGGAATCGTCACACATTATCATTTTAAGACTAACCTTTACAAAGGGAAATGACATTATCAGTTTAAGACTAACCTTTACAAAAGGAAATGACATTATCAATTTAAGACTAACCTTTACAAAAGGAAATGACATTATCAGTTTAAGACTAACCTTTACAAAATGAAATGTCAGACATTATCATTCTAAGACTAACCTTTACAAAAGGAATTGTCAGACATTATCATTTTAAGACTAACCTTTATAAAGGGAAATGACATTATCAGTTTACGACTAACCTTTACAAAAGGAAATGACATTATCAATTGAAGACTAACCTTTACAAAAGGAAATGACAATATCAGTTTAGGACTAACCTTTACAAAAGGAAATGTCATTATCAGATTAAGATTAACCCTTGCAAAAGGAAATGTCATTATCAGTTTTTAAGACTAACCTTTACAAAAGGAAATGACATTATCAGTTTAAGACTAACCTTTACAAAAGGAAATGTCATTATCAGTTGAAGACTAACCTTTACAAAAGGAAATGACGTTATCAGTTTAAGACTAACCTTTACAAAAGGAAATGTCAGACATTATCAATCTAAGACTAACCTTTACCAAAGGAATTGTCAAACATTATCATTTTAATACTAACCTTTACAAAGGGAAATGACATTATCAGTTTAAGACTAACCTATACAAAAGGAAATGACATTATCAATTGAAGACTAACCTTTACAAAAGGACATGACATTATCAGTTTAGGACTAACCTTTACAAAAGGAAATGTCATTATCAGTTTAAGACTAACCTTTACAAAAGGAAATGACATTATCAATTTAAGACTAACCTTAACAAAATGAAATGACATCAATTGAAGACTAACCTTTACAAAAGGAAATGTCATTATCAGTTTAAGACTAACCTTTACAAAAGGAAATGTCAGACATTATCATTCTAAGACTATCTTTTACAAAAGGAAATGTCAGACATTATCAGTTTAAGACTAACCATTACAAAAGGAAATGACATTATCAGTTTTAAGACTAACCTTTACAAACGGAAATGACATTATCAATTTAAGACTAGCCTTTACAAAAGGAAATGACATTATCAGTTTAAGACTAACCTTTACAAAAGGAAATGACATTATCAGTTTAAGACTAAGTGCAGCTTCCTTATATCTCACGCATGCAGCATATTTCAAAGTGTAAATATATTTAAGGTCTTCTATGACAGACCCGCTCTATGGTAGAAAAAGGCACCTAAAGCTTTGTTCACCCAATATGAAAATTATTTCAAATAATATTTCAAAGATTCCCCATAAAATAAGGTGAATTCTCAGAATTTCTAAGAAAAAATCCAATAAAGTCACAGGTTTAATATGTTTTCAATGCTATCAGAAAGATCGCATCGTCTTCTAGCTTTAGCACATTCATATACAGTTTATGTTCGTCCTATGCCAATACCAGTACTTCCTTATCAATCAACATGCCAATACTTTTGTATAACCTGTTTTATCTGATTTAAAACTTCATAATCTTAATAACTTCCTGTGTGTTCAAAAGAAAATTCTTTGGATTAAATAATTTAAATAAATATAGCCCTTTTGTAGATTTTTGAAAAGAAATCGATCTGTTCTTTAAAGAAATCAGTAGAATTTTTGTATTTATATATGACACATCCTAGTCACAAATATAGGAAAATTTTGGAAATACTATTATGTTTGGTATTCATAGAGTCTAATGTGTATATTCAGTGTCTTATGAACACAAGTAGGTACATGTTCGAGTCTTTGTATCCTTCGAAAGAGATATAGATATTTTGTAATCGTAAAAGATCAGAGATGCACAAAAACAAGAGTTTTCTTATATTAAATCACTTTATGTCTGAGTACATGTCATAGTCTTAAAATTTGGCTTAAATTAACAAAAATGTTAAATTGACGGATTTGCTTTGTTGTTTTTCGAATTATGTTTTCTATCAAAATATTGGAGAAATGTTGTTGTTTTTTTCTTCTTAAAATCTGTAACGCTAGTTTTACAATTTCAATCCAATCTAAATATATAAACCTAAAGTTCCTATTTAGAAACGATTAAAGACGTCATTTTACGAATAATTAACGGACATAACTCAGAAACAACAAATGTCGTATACATGTATTTCAAATTCATTTTCGACCAATTGGTCTGATAATTAAAACTAGAGAATTTTTTTTTTTAATCGTTGAGTTGACGCTGCATCTTTCATCAACACAAAGGCCAAGTTTGATTTCAAAATCACAACGCGACCTAAAAACCAATATACTCGTTTGAACGGAGACATAGGAATCCATTGTGTACACCATTTTCCTTATTTATTTACCATGTACAATGAATTTGCAATGAACAAATTATGTGAAAACTTCACGTTATATGATATAGAATATCACTGAAAGTAAATTCCTCGACAACTATGTTTGGTTGTCTATATCATGTTTATGGAAATGTAAAAGTTCCATTCATTTGAGTTTCTTTGATCCTAAGATAGAATCATTTCCAACTGTGAAATTTTGATAAGTTGAATAAACCAATATTTTTGTCCTCCTAGCTCAGTATTTGAGTTATCAAGAGAAAATTTAACCGACACCTACTACCTTTACCAATATATCACATTTTTTGTTGAATTATCATTTGACCCCGATCGCGAGATGATGAGGTTAACACGAAACTAAAATGGAAACTAATATGGATGTTTAAATTCGTGCGGTGTAGATTAAATTCATGCTTCCGAACAACCTCTTCGCTAAAAATAGCGCCATCATCGCCTGAAATTAAATATTTATAAGTCTGCGTCAAACTCTACATGAAAGGTGTTAAACTACAACCACTTCCGGTCCACTTTGGGCTCAAAATAATCCTTATGTATTGACCCTCTATTACTTATTTATGTTCCATTACATTTATTTTATTTTCAATATACAATAAAGCAAAAAGACCTTTAGGACTAGATTTTTGTATGTGCTAACGTATGATATTATTAATATATTGTTTGCAAATTGATAAATGTTGACCTGAATCGTTACGGATACTTACCTTTGTTTATGGCAGCATCCAGGGAGAAATCTTCTAAAAGATGGCTTGACTTTGATATAGATGTACAAATTAACGGAATAGTTTGAAAACTGAAGCGAGTACAATATTGCCTCTGATAGTTCTAATCCTGCTGTCGTCTGCTTAGATGGTGTAGCCGTAGTTGACAGGAAACTGTCTACTATAAAATTTATTGATATAGGTAGTGTTGTTATTAGAAAGTACACACTCGTCCAAAATAACATTCGTGTAAGTCTTTTGTTAGTTCTACCATGGCCTGCCCTATAGTGTTCATCAGGAATAAACTGTTGACGGCGTCGAATTGAATTCCGAATAGTTCTACCAACAAAAATATTCATAATCAGCATAACAATAAATGGTAATAATGACAGCCATATTAAATCTAGAAAGACAAAATATTTTTCCTCATAAATAAAATATTCATCTGATGTGTTGTTACATACTGAACAATTTTGCATTAGGCCATTGGTAGCAATCAGAGGGGTATCTAAACCGATAGATAACATAATTACAACTAGATATGTGCATTTCAGTATCCTTGAAACATTTAAACAATGATTTCGAAAAGGATCACGTGTTTTCAGGAATCTTTCTATAGTAATGCAAACCAATGTCCACGACGAGATATGCATCCAAAAATATATACTAAAAACTAAAAACTTACATCCAAAATCAGAACTATTTCGAAAATCATAATCAAATACACGTATTATCCATTCCCTACTTAATCCTATACAAAGCACGATTGTGTCTGATATTGCGAGGAAAACAAGGAAACTATATGTTATCTTTTTCCAAAATTTCATTCGATACATGATTAGAATAATAAAAAAATTTCCAACTGTTCCTATGAGGAAAATTAATGGGGTTACTATTATCCAGATCCATTTTGCTACTTCTTCAATGATTTCATGTTCTGTGTCAGTATAGTTAGAACATATTTCACCAGTCGTTGATATCTCCAAACTAACATTCGATGATTGACATGGACATGTTGTAAAATTTATTCCGTTCGTGTGGTTAAAAAATATCTCAGAGTAGTCTTCGGTAGAATTGATAAACATCATAACATTCTTGTTCACTCGCAGAGCTGTTATTTAAAAAGTGGTGAAATCTGCCTCTTGTCGGTTCAACAGTAAAATGCGTACCTCAATTTTCAATTGCGTCATTTCGTTAAATAAAAGGATTTCCCACTTCTCTTGTTTACATCATACCATTGAATTTATCTATCAGACACTTTATCCCGTATGAAATCTACAATCAACCATTTGTAAGTAAATCCATTATTCAATGATATCGTAAGGTGTGAAAAGTACCAATATTACAGCGCTATTACCAATTTTTACACCTATTTAACTCCTTGCAACACGTGTATTGTCTTCTAATTTTTTACGCTATTATTGACCCACAATTCTATTTGTATGCCCGACATGGTTTACATGCAGTTTTTAAATACGTTTATACAATTATGTAGTATTAAAACACACGTTTTGGGTATGTAAATACATCTCGTCAGTACTTTACATAATGGAAACACATCTTGATCAGTGAGGTATTAAAACCTTTGATCAATGTTGTCTGACTTATTCATCTGACTGCATAATTTAAAAAATAACTGTTCCATGAATTAATAGTTTTATATAAACATTTTTAATGCAAACATAACTATGAAAGATCAATTTTATTTTGCTATGATCAATTACGAATATAATACGGCAATATTGATCTACATGTATAAATACATTTACAGATCCATGTATACTATTTTTCTTGTATACTGGGACTCACTGGAAATTAGAATCGCCTCCACCCGGGCAAACATGGTGAATAATGAATGAGACTCATTTTTGAATGGTTAAAAGATTTGACCTAATATCTTTGGTTTGAAATAATTATATACATACAAGTTAAATTGTATTGTCTTTCTAACCCATATGGAACGTTTGAAATAGATATTGAATGAATGAACATTTGTTCGTTTCTATGTCTGGACACTGGTGAAGGTTCACAATGCTCATACTCACAGAGCTGCTCAGCGCATCCGCATTTGGCGAATCAAGGATTCCCCCTCGATGGGAGGGGGTTGTCATATTATAATACAGAAAGCATGTTCGTGTACCATATCATAGTGGGTGAAGTATTTGGAGTGAGTGTCAAATTCAATAGAAAGATCGAAGCAATAGATACCCCTATCACACACATAGATGACTGCTCACATTCCTGGCTTGGTACAGGCACTTCAATAAAAATTGAAAACGATACGGCCATACCATTGTTTTCCACTTGTGGGTAAAATGCTAACCCTCATATATAACCTGGAGAATAGATCTACATCAATAAATACACAAAATGCAAAATATTAGATGAAAAGGTAAGTTCAAAAATAGCTATATTGTATTTCATTCCCGTTCATTCATTATAGCCCTATGTAAATATTTCCAAGATCCATTTATGGACCCCATCTTAGATGGACCTTTATGACATGCTTCAATATTATAGTTTACAAATAATTGTTCGCATTCATTTTTCAACAATTGTAAAAGATGACTAGTCTGAAACTAACACTGAAGTATTTATGTCATTGTAGTTTAAACACATGGCGGCATGCGTCTATTGCAGATGAACATCATTGACAATACACACCTTAAACGGAAATATTTAATATATTAAATAATACTATAAACAATAGTGTCTCGGTTTACATTTGAACCGTTTGGTTTATATTACAGAAATAATCGTTTTACAACAAGATAATGTAATACAGAAGAGTAGATAAAGCTAGTATATCCAGTATAACGTTGTTATCTGAAGTTGGATCACCGGCAAAAAGGAGTAGGTTGACACGCGTATAATCTTTAACATAAAGACAAGATACAACACTATCTCTACTTAATATCATTTGTAACAGTATTCAATGACATCGTGACATACAGTTTTAATGGTAAGGACTATTCGGCGTATCTGTGGAAAATCCACGAGTTTCCGTGTGACACTGACACATATTATAACATAAAGTGTCATTGAGTTCACCTTGCAACATCTCATCCTAGCTATAAGCGATATTTGACTTTTATATTCAACTCTACAATTACACTTTGAGCCAACACCTCTAAATTAAATTCAACACAATGTTTCCCATAAGACTGATATACCTACTGTGTCACACTCAACACACAAATACATTTGAATGCAGAATAGTGTAGGCCTACGTGTCATATACCTCCCTAGATAAACTTAACACCATAATGTCTAATCGAACTAGATGGTGTAATTTAAGGTCAACAGATTAATCAGCATCATAGATCAATGTGTAGTCAAATTAGTTAATTATTTAAAATGACAAACAGAAGAAGATGAAAAATAATAAACTCAACGACAAATTTGATTACTTCACTTTTCCAAAAGTCAACTTTCCAAACGTGAAAAGGAGAACTTATATACTCCTTTCAAACAGCGTTATATTGCTGGTTCTGCCAAATGCTCCACGAAATCTCTTCCCAAAGTATTAATATTAATATGTATATGTATACGGTCAAAACCGGTCTTCAAAGTTACCGTGACACTAGCTACTCAAGGGATGGTGTGAATCAGATTTAGATTCTGAAGAACTCTACAAAGATATGTTAGAGTACATAAAATCTAGGTACCTCTCCTCCAGCAGTAGCATTAACATATTTGACTTCTTTATCCTCTACACAACTATTCCTCACTCTAAGCTGAAGGACAGATTAAGGGAGTTGGTCCAACTGTGTTTCATCAAAAAGAATGGCCAACGTAGATACAAATACCTTGTGCTAGGAAGGGACAGATCATGATTTGTGAAAAAAAAAACCAAACAATCTGACTCTACCAAAAAGTTCTCTGAAAATGAATCACCAACATGCTCGAGGTTTTGATTGACAACATACATGTATTTGTTATGCTTGGTGGACAGTTGGCATATCTATAGGTTACAAACTGTGCTCCTCTTCTCGCCGACTTGTTCCTTTATTCGTATGAGGCAGATTTCATACAGAGGCTTCTCAAGAAAAACTAAAAGAAGCTACCCCGATCCTTTGATTTCACGTTCCGCTATATAGATGATTTCTTTTCACTAAATAATTCTCGGCTTGGTGATTTCGTTGGTGGCATCTACTCCATTGAGCTTGAAATAAAGGATACCAAAGATACAGATAGGTCTGCTTCATACCTTGGCTCTCTTTGGTCTAGAGTTACAATTGAAGCAGATTGTACACGTGTATATACACTTGATTAAACTGACATAATCGATTGTACAGGTTTATATACACTTGATTAAACTGATCAAGTAGATTGTACAGGTTTATATACACTTTATTAAACTGATGAAGTCGATCGTACAGGTTTATATACACTTGATTAAGCTGATGTAATCGATTGTACAGGTGTATATACACTTGATTAAACTGACATAATCGATTGTACAGGTTTATATACAATTGATTAAACTGATGAAGTCGATTGTACAGGTTTATATATACTTGATTAAACTGATGAAGTCGATTGTACATGTTTATTTACACTTTATTAAAATGATGAAGTCGATTGTACAGGTTTATATACACTTGATTAAACTGATGAAGTCGATTGTACATGTTTATTTACACTTTATTAAAATGATGAAGTCGATTGTACAGGTTTATATACACTTGATTAAACTGATGAAGTCGATTGCATAGGTTTATATACACTTGATTAAAATGATGAAGTCGATTGTACAAGTTTATATACAATTGATTATACTGATGAAGTCGATTATAAAGGTTTATATACACTTGATTAAACTGATGAAGTCGATTGCATAGGTTTATATACACTTTATTATACTGATGTAGTCGATTATACATGTATATATACACTTAATTAAACTGACATAATCGATTGTACAGGTTTATAAGCACTTGATTAAACTGATGAAGTCGATTGTACAGGTTTATATACACTTGATTATACTGATGTAGTCGATTATACATGTATATATACACTTAATTAAACTGACATAATCGATTGTACAGGTTTATATACAATTGATTAAACTGATGAAGTCGATTGTACAGGTTTATATATACTTGATTATACTGATGTAGTTCATTGTACAGGTTTATATACACTTGATTAAACTAATGAAGTCGATTGCATAGGTTTATATACACTTGATTAAAATGATGAAGTCGATTGTACAGGTTTATATACACTTGATTAAACTAATGAAGTCGATTGCATAGGTTTATATACACTTGATTAAACTAATGAAGTCGATTGTACAGGTTTATATACACTTGATTAAACTAATGAAGTCGATTGTACAGGTTTATATACACTTGATTAAAATGATGAAGTCGATTGTACAAGTTTATATACAATTGATTATACTGATGAAGTCGATTATAAAGGTTTATATACACTTGATTAAACTGATGAAGTCGATTGCATAGGTTTATATACACTTGATTATACTGATGAAGTCGATTATACAGGTTTATATATACATGTACATGTACTTGATTAAACTGATGAAGTCCATTGTACAAGTTTATATACACTTGATTATACTGATGAAGTCGATTATACAGGTTTATATACACTTGATTAAACTGATGAAGTCGATTGCATAGGTTTATATATACTTGATTAATCTGATGAAGTCCATTGTACAAGTTTATATACACTTGATTATACTGATGAAGTCGATTATACAGGTGTATATATACATGTACATGTACTTGATTAAACTGATGAAGTCCATTGTACAAGTTTATATGCACTTGATTATACTGATGAAGTCGATTATACAGGTTTATATACACTTGATTAAACTGATGAAGTCGATTGCATAGGTTTATATATACTTGATTAATCTGATGAAGTCGATTGCATAGGTTTATATGCACTTAATTAAACTGATGAAATCGAATGTACAGGTTTATTTATACTTGATTAAACTGATGAAGTCGATTGTACAGGTTTTATACACTTGATTATACTGATGAGTCGATTGCATAGGTTTATATAAACTTGATTAATCTGAAGAAGTCGATTGCATAGGTTTATATACACTTGATTAAACTGATGAAGTCGATTGTACAGGTTTATGTACACTTGATTAAACTGATGAAATCGATTGTACAGGTCTATATACACTTGATTATACTGAAGATGTCGATTGTACAGGTTTATATGCACTTGATTTAACTGATGAAATCGATTGTACAGGTTTTATACAATTGATTATACTGAAGAAGTCGATTGCATAGATTTATATACACTTTATCAAACTGATGAAATCGATTGTACAGGTTTATCTACACTTGATCAAACTGACAAAGTCGATAGTACAGATTTATATGCACTTGATTAAACTGATGTAGTCGATTGTACAGGTTTTATACACTTGATTAAACTGATGAAATCCATTGTACATATTGATTCTCCTTCAGTTGCCCGTGGGTTACGATATTTCTCCACTCAAGAGAGCTAAATTAAAAATTCTAACCACAAGCCGTGAGGCGAATGGTTAAAACTTTTAATTAACTCTCGAGAGTGGAGAAATATCGTAACCCACTTGGGCAACTGAAGGAGAACTTGCTTCTGTCATTATTTAACACGAACTTTATTTAAAAATCCTTTGGCGGACCTAGCCAATTACCGATTTGACAACATCCGGGAAAAGGCACGAGACATTTTAATTCTCTAGAGGATTACCGATTTGTCCACCACTGGTTCAGCAGGGTTGAAGCGCCATACTAATGGGAGAAAGGTTTACATACACTTTATCAAACTGATGAAGTCGATTGTACAGGTTTATATACACTTGCTAAAACTGAAGAAGTCGCATGGACAGGTCTATATACACTTGATTATATTGATGAAGTAGATTGTACAGGTCTATATACACTTGATTAAACTGATGGAGTCCATGGTACATATAGATTCTCCTTCAGTTGCCCGTGGGTTACGATATTTCTCTACTCCAGAGAGTTAAATTAAAAATTTGACGTCATAGCGCACCCAATCTCACGGAAAAATATATTGTTTGAAAATTTGTAAATATAACAATTAAATAAGTAAATTGTTTTTATTCTATGTCAAGCATTATTTTTTTATAAAATGTGGGGCCAATTTTGCACCTTAGCGCCTCTCCCTCTTTACGCCATACACATAATTGTTTCAAACTAGTGTGAATTGGGACTTCTACGATTAGCTATGCTCTATATATATTCAGCCACTTCTGATGAGGTCGTTGATATCGTGCTCAATATTAATAATTGTTTTTGAAGATAATTCGGTTTTTTTGCGAAAATTCTTCCATCTCTCGTTCAAAAGGAATTGATGAGTCGACTTCTCCTGGCTTGATTTAGCTTTTGTACCAAATATTGACGATGACGGGTCAGATCCTCAGTTATCACGATTTTGTCGGGGTTATTTCTCAAAACTGCTTTGTTACTGTAGACTTTATAACATTTGCATTTGTAACATTTCCAATTATGAATTAAAGCTCAACACCAAGGTGATCCCTGGAAACCTTGAGAACTAAGCCAGCAGTGTCTTGTATATTATCAAGCTTCATGGGTACATTATGGAAGCGGAGAGAGTTTCTTCTCCCATATTGTTGAACAGATTCTAATTGTTTTCCTAATGTATCTATTCTACTGCTCATCATTCTGTTAGAGTCACTAAGCTCTTCATTTGATTCTTTTAAGTTATTTATTTCTTCATCTTGTCTTTTGACTTTTGTTTCAAGAGTAGACACATAATTTTTCATGGCATCATCAAGACTGTTTTTATCAGCACTTGCAATTATAGGACCAATAGATTCAATAAAGCGTGGACTAATTACCATTTGCTGTATTATTTCAGCTAAGTTGACTGACTGATCCTCTGTGGTTTGAAATATAACTGGTGTATGGCCATTTTGGCTGGTGCCACCAGTGGTAGGTGCATCACTTTTGGAGTCGGATATTGACAGATTATTCATATTGTTTGTATCTAAGTCTGACTCTAATGTGTATTTGCGGAATCGTTTAGGTTCGGGTGTCACATTGTCGTGGTCGTTGTTATTACTCATTGTAGTTTGTAAATTGTTTGTTTATGCTCATGTTCCACCATATTTGTTGTTTATGTATGATCGTTTACTCACAACTTGTACTCTATGATACTACAACACTGTCAATATCGCAAATATTTAATACATTTTCCACCTACTAGTTTATAAACCTATATAGACAATCCAAATCTGAGTACAGATATAACACATAATGATGATTTTTTGCAGAAAAAGTACAGAGCTGTTTATCTATACCTTTTTACCTGTCACCATTTTCCATTATCCTGTAAACAGTTAAATATACAATATATGCATAATGTCAAAAAAAAAAATATTTGTACAAAAACTAGAGGCTCAGCACTGAGTTGAGCCTGTGTCGCTCACCTTTCATTCTGCTTTGAGGAAACTTTATACAGAACCTTCCATAGGTGCTTCCCACCAAATGTCGGTTCATTTTGGCAAAGCAGTTTCAGAGAAGAAGATTTTTAGAAATCGACTAATCTATAACAAGAATTGCATGTGGCAGCCATGTTTGTTAATGGATCAAAACGAAATGAGCAATCTCTATAGAGGACCTTCCATAGATGCTTCTTACCAAGTCTCATATCATTTGACCAAGCGGTTTAAGAGGAAAAGATGTTTTAGAAATCGACCAATAAGAAACAAGAATTGCCTATGACGGCCATGTTTGTTAACGGATCAAAATGGAATGAACAATTCCCATAGAGGACCTTCCATAGATGCTTCCTACCACGTTTCCGTCCATTTGGTCAAGATGTCTCAGAGTAGAAGATTTTTAGAAATCGAACAATCAGAAACAAGAATTGCCTGTGGCGGCCATGTTTGTTAATGGATCGGGACAAAATGAGCAACCTTTAGAGAAAACCTTCCATAGATGTTTCCTACCAAGTTTCGGTTCATTTGGCAAAGCGGTTTCAGAGGAGAATATTTTTTTAGAAATCAACCTATCAGAAACAAGAATTGTCTGTGGCGGCCATGTTTGCTAAAAGATCAGGGAGAAATTAGCAATCTTAGCAGAGGACTTTCCATAGATGCTTCCTACCAAGTTTCGGTTCATTTGGCCAAACTTTTCCAGAGGAAAAGAATCTAAAAAATCAACCAATCAAAAACAAGAATCGCCTGTGGCGGCCATGTTTGCTAACAGATCGGGACGGGATGGGTAATCTTTATAGAAGACCTTCTATAGATTCTTCCTACCAAGTTTCGGATCATTTGGACAAGTGGTTTCAGAGGAGATTTTGCATTTGCAATACCAACTCTGCTTGAGTGCCAAGAATCCTGCTGTTAAAATTTCAGGAAGATCAGACAAGTAGAACAAAAGTTATCATATCAAAACCATTGCATCTTTAATTGAATAATTTAACTACATCTCATTAAATATCTAAGGGCTGATCTATTCATGTACCTCATAAGACCATTTAGGATCTTGTAGAATCACATGCATGCCAATCTCAGGGTGGTCAAGAAATTATTCTGAAATGAAGCCAAAATCATCTACATGTTTTACTTGATTGATTGATTGCTGTTTAATGAAATGTAAGAAATTATTCAGCTATATCATGACGTGAACAAGTTACATTTGGATGAGATGATGTTCACTTTACGTCTAAGAACAACACGCTTAGATGATGTTCACGCTACATCTTAGAACAACCCGCTTAGATGATGTTCACTTATCGTCTTAGAACAACCCGCTTAGATGATGTTCACTTTACATCTTAGAACAACACGCTTAGATGATGTTCACTTTACGTCTTAGAACAACACGCATAGATTATGTTCACGTTACGTCTTAGAACAACACGTTTAGATGATGTTCACTTTACGTTTTAGAACAACATGCTTAGATGATGTTCACTTTACGTCTTAGAACAACACGCTTAGATGATGTTCACTTTACTTCTTAGTACAACACGCTTAGATGATGTTCAGTTTTCATCTTAGAACAACTCACTTGGATGATATTCACTTTACGTCTTAGAACAACACGCTTAGATGATGTTCACTTTACGTCTTAGCACAACACGATTAGATGATGTTCACTTTGCGTCTTAGGACAACACGCTTAGATGATGTTCACTTTATCTCTTAGGACAACACGTTTAGATGATGTTCACTTTACGTCTTAGAACAACACGCTTAGATGATGTTCACGTTACGTCTTAGAACAACAGGCTTAGATGATGTTCACTTTACGTCTTAGAACAACACGCTTAGATGATGTTCACTTTACGTCTTAGAACAACCCACTTAGATGATGTTCACTTTACGTCTTAGAACAACCTGCTTAGATGATGTTCACTTTACGTCTTAGAAAAACACGCTTAGATGAAGTTCACTTTACCTCTTAGAACAAAACACTTAGATGCTGTTCACCTTACGTCTTAGAACAACACGATTAGATGATGTCCACTCTACGTCTTAGAACAACACGCTTATATGATGTTCACTTTATGTCTTAGAACAACAAACTTAGATGATGTTCACTTTGCGTCTTAG
The DNA here is from genome assembly GCA_963680875.1 of Bathymodiolus brooksi. NCBI lineage: Eukaryota > Metazoa > Mollusca > Bivalvia > Mytilida > Modiolidae > Bathymodiolus > Bathymodiolus brooksi. Next base: position 62,391,930 of record OY804582.1, read on the forward strand.
AACAACACGCTTAGATGATGATCACTTTACATCTTAGAACAACATGCTTAGATGATGTTCACTTTACGTCTTAGAACAACGCCCTTAGATGATGTTCACTTTACATCTTAGAACAACACGCTTAGATGATGTTCACTTTACATCTTAGAACAACACGTTTAGATGCTGTTCACTTTACGTCTTAGAACAACCTGCTTAGATGATGTTCACTTTACGTCTTAGAAAATCACGCTTAGATGATGTTTACTTTGCGTCTTAGGACAACACGCTTAGATGATGTTCACTTTATCTCTTAGGACAACACGTTTAGATGATGTTCACGTTATGTCTTAGAACAACACGCTTAGATGATGTTTACGTTACGTCTTGGAACAACAGGCTTATATGATGTTCACTTTACGTCTTAGAACAACACGCTTAGATGATGTTCACTTTACGTCTTAGAACAACCCACTTAGATGATGTTCACTTTACGTCTTAGAACAACACGCTTAGATGATGTTCACTTTACGTCTTAGAAAAACACGCTTAGATGATGTTCACTTTACGTCTTAGAACAACACGCTTAGATGATGTTCACCTTACGTCTTAAAACAACACGCTTAGATGATGTTCACTTTACGTCTTAGAACAACGCGCTTATATGATGTTCACTTTACGTCTTAGAACAACACACTTAGATGATGTTCACTTTACGTCTTAGAACAACACGCTTAGATGATGATCACTTTACGTCTTAGAACAACGCGCTTAGATGATGTTCACTTTACATCTTAGAACAACACGCTTAGATGATGTTCACTTTACATCTTAGAACAACAGGCTGAGATGATGTTCACTTTAGGTCTTAGAACAACACGCTTAGATGATGTTCACTTTACCTCTTAGTACAACAGGCTGAGATGATGTTCACTTTACGTCTTAGAACAACCTGCTTAGATGATGTTCACTTTACGTCTTAGACCAACCTGCTTAGATGATGTTCACTATACGTCTTAGAACAACGCGCTTAGATGTTGTTCACTTTACGTCTTAGAACAACACGCTTAGATGATGTTCACATTAGGTCTTAGAACAACACGCTTAGATGATGTTCACTTTAAGTCTTAGAATAACAAGCTTAGATGATGTTCACTTTACATCTTAGAACAACATGCTTAGATGATGTTCACTTTACGTCTTATAACAACACGGTTAGATGATGTTCACGTTACGTCTTAGAACAACATGCTTAGATGATGTTCACGTTACGTCTTAGAACAACACGCTTAGATGATGTTCACGCTACGTCTTAGAACAACAGGCTTAGATGATGTTCACTTTACGTCTTAGAACAACACGCTAAGATGATGTTCACGTTACGTCTTAGAACAACTTGCTTAGATGATGTTCACTTTACGTCTTAGAACAACATGCTTAGATGATGTTCACGCTGCGTCTTAGAACAACACGCTTAGATGATGTTCACGTTACGTCTTAGAACAACACACTTATATGATGTTCACGTTACGTCTTAGAACAACACGCTTAGATGATGTTCACTTTACGTCTTAGAACAACACACTTAGATGATGTTCACTTTACGTCTTATAACAACACGGTTAGATGATGTTCACGTTACGTCTTAGAACAACACGATTAGATGATGTTCACGTTACGTCTTAGAACAACACGCTTAGATGATGTTCACGTTACGTCTTAGAACAACAGGCTTAGATGATGTTCACTTTACGTCTTAGAACAACACGCTTAGATGATGTTCACTTTACGTCTTAGAACAACCCACTTAGATGATGTTCACTTTACGTCTTAGAACAACCTGCTTAGATGATGTTCACTTTACGTCTTAGAAAAACACGCTTAGATGAAGTTCACTTTACCTCTTAGAACAACACACTTAGATGCTGTTCACCTTACGTCTTAGAACAACACGATTAGATGATGTCCACTTTACGTCTTAGAACAACACGCTTATATGATGTTCACTTTATGTCTTAGAACAACAAACTTAGATGATGTTCACTTTACGTCTTAGAACAACATGCTTAGATGATGATCACTTTACGTCTTAGAACAACACGCTTAGATGATGTTCACTTTACGTCTTAGAACAACGCCCTTAGATGATGTTCACTTTACATCTTAGAACAACACGCTTAGATGATGTTCACTTTACATCTTAGAACAACACGTTTAGATGCTGTTCACTTTACGTCTTAGAACAACCTGCTTAGATGATGTTCACTTTACGTCTTAGAACATCACGCTTAGATGATGTTTACTTTGCGTCTTAGGACAACACGCTTAGATGATGTTCACTTTATCTCTTAGGACAACACGTTTAGATGATGTTCACGTTATGTCTTAGAACAACACGCTTAGATGATGTTTACGTTACGTCTTGGAACAACAGGCTTAGATGATGTTCACTTTACGTCTTAGAACAACACGCTTAGATGATGTTCACCTTACGTCTTAGAACAACCCACTTAGATGATGTTCACTTTACGTCTTAGAACAACACGCTTAGATGATGTTCACTGTACGTCTTAGAAAAACACGCTTAGATGATGTTCACTTTACGTCTTAGAACAACGCGCTTAGATGTTGTTCACTTTACGTCTTAGAACAACACGCTTAGATGATGTTCACATTAGGTCTTAGAACAACACGCTTAGATGATGTTCACTTTAAGTCTTAGAATAACAAGCTTAGATGATGTTCACTTTACATCTTAGAACAACATGCTTAGATGATGTTCACTTTACGTCTTATAACAACACGGTTAGATGATGTTCACGTTACGTCTTAGAACAACATGCTTAGATGATGTTCACGTTACGTCTTAGAACAACACGCTTAGATGATGTTCACGCTACGTCTTAGAACAACAGGCTTAGATGATGTTCACTTTACGTCTTAGAACAACACGCTAAGATGATGTTCACGTTACGTCTTAGAACAACTTGCTTAGATGATGTTCACTTTACGTCTTAGAACAACATGCTTAGATGATGTTCACGCTGCGTCTTAGAACAACACGCTTAGATGATGTTCACGTTACGTCTTAGAACAACACACTTATATGATGTTCACGTTACGTCTTAGAACAACACGCTTAGATGATGTTCACTTTACGTCTTAGAACAACACACTTAGATGATGTTCACTTTACGTCTTATAACAACACGGTTAGATGATGTTCACGTTACGTCTTAGAACAACACGATTAGATGATGTTCACGTTACGTCTTAGAACAACACGCTTAGATGATGTTCACGTTACGTCTTAGAACAACAGGCTTAGATGATGTTCACTTTACGTCTTAGAACAACACGCTTAGATGATGTTCACTTTACGTCTTAGAACAACCCACTTAGATGATGTTCACTTTACGTCTTAGAACAACCTGCTTAGATGATGTTCACTTTACGTCTTAGAAAAACACGCTTAGATGAAGTTCACTTTACCTCTTAGAACAACACACTTAGATGCTGTTCACCTTACGTCTTAGAACAACACGATTAGATGATGTCCACTTTACGTCTTAGAACAACACGCTTATATGATGTTCACTTTATGTCTTAGAACAACAAACTTAGATGATGTTCACTTTACGTCTTAGAACAACATGCTTAGATGATGATCACTTTACGTCTTAGAACAACACGCTTAGATGATGTTCACTTTACGTCTTAGAACAACGCCCTTAGATGATGTTCACTTTACATCTTAGAACAACACGCTTAGATGATGTTCACTTTACATCTTAGAACAACACGTTTAGATGCTGTTCACTTTACGTCTTAGAACAACCTGCTTAGATGATGTTCACTTTACGTCTTAGAACATCACGCTTAGATGATGTTTACTTTGCGTCTTAGGACAACACGCTTAGATGATGTTCACTTTATCTCTTAGGACAACACGTTTAGATGATGTTCACGTTATGTCTTAGAACAACACGCTTAGATGATGTTTACGTTACGTCTTGGAACAACAGGCTTAGATGATGTTCACTTTACGTCTTAGAACAACACGCTTAGATGATGTTCACCTTACGTCTTAGAACAACCCACTTAGATGATGTTCACTTTACGTCTTAGAACAACACGCTTAGATGATGTTCACTGTACGTCTTAGAAAAACACGCTTAGATGATGTTCACTTTACGTCTTAGAACAACATGCTTAGATGATGTTCACCTTACATCTTAAAACACCACGCTTAGATGATGTTCACTTTACGTCTTAGAACAACGCGCTTATATGATGTTCACTTTACGTCTTAGAACAACACACTTAGATGATGTTCATTCTACGTCTTAGAACAACACGATTAGATGATGATCACTTTACGTCTTAGAACAACGCGCTTAGATGATGTTCACTTTACATCTTAGAACAACACGCTTAGATGATGTTCACTTTACATCTTAGAACAACAGGCTGAGATGATGTTCACTTTAGGTCTTAGAACAACACGCTTAGATGATGTTCACTTTACCTCTTAGTACAACAGGCTGAGATGATGTTCACTTTACGTCTTAGAACAACCTGCTTAGATGATGTTCACTTTACGTCTTAGAACAACCTGCTTAGATGATGTTCACTATACGTCTTAGAACAACGCGCTTAGATGTTGTTCACTTTACGTCTTAGAACAACACGCTTAGATGATGTTCACTTTACATCTTAGAACAACACGCTTAGATGATGTTCACTTTACATCTTAGAACAACAGGCTGAGATGATGTTCACTTTAGGTCTTAGAACAACACGCTTAGATGATGTTCACTTTACCTCTTAGTACAACAGGCTGAGATGATGTTCACTTTACGTCTTAGAACAACCTGCTTAGATGATGTTCACTTTACGTCTTAGACCAACCTGCTTAGATGATGTTCACTATACGTCTTATAACAACGCGCTTAGATGTTGTTCACTTTACGTCTTAGAACAACACGCTTAGATGATGTTCACATTAGGTCTTAGAACAACACGCTTAGATGATGTTCACTTTAAGTCTTAGAATAACAAGCTTAGATGATGTTCACTTTACATCTTAGAACAACATGCTTAGATGATGTTCACTTTACGTCTTATAACAACACGGTTAGATGATGTTCACGTTACGTCTTAGAACAACATGCTTAGATGATGTTCACGTTACGTCTTAGAACAACACGCTTAGATGATGTTCACGTTACGTCTTAGAACAACATGCTTAGATGATGTTCACGTTACGTCTTAGAACAACACGCTTAGATGATGTTCACGTTACGTCTTAAAACAACACGCTTAGATGATGTTCACTTTACGTCTTAGAACAACACGTTTAGATGATGTTCACTTTACGTCTTAGAACAACATGCTTAGATGATGTTCACGTTACGTCTAGAACAACACGCTTAGATGATGTTCTCTTTACGTCTTAGAACAACACGCTTAGATGATGTTCACTTTACGTCTTAGAACAACACACTTAGATGATATTCACTTTACGTCTTAGAACAACACACTTAGATGGATTTTTATAGAGCTAAGGTGGTGATAGTATGGACCTATGAATGTATTGAAATGACAAAAAGAAAAGAATAAATGACACGCAGAATCGTAAAATTTAACCTTGCAGCACCCAATCACTGATCACCCCTATCAAACTACTGTTCATTTTGAGCTGCTGCATTCTTAAATTGCATGGCACTCATTTACGTTCCATCGTAGCGGCGAATTGTATATTTAATTTGTTCACCACAACAAGCAGATGTCTCTTCCAGAGATGGGTTGTACCCCGAAATGGAGAAACTAGGTCTTATTTATGTACCCCAGGGTTATCTCAGTGTCATCAAATAAGGGGGACCCAATAAGACAAATACTATATTTACAATGTTAAATGGATGCTTTTTTTCTAATTTTAATCTTTGCTTCAAGTGCATGACAAAATTGTGTTTACACAAAAGATGGCCTCTGATAAGAGGTGAGACTACTGTATAAAAAGTCAACACTTATTTGATATTTTCTGTGTGCCTAGAATTCTGTAAAGATATTCATCAGTGGCGGCAGTTACATTTTGTGAGTACCATTTATCGTGGTTTGAGAAAAAATTTGTGAGTATGTGCAAATGTGTGGATTCTACAAAACAAAACAAAAAACTACAGTAAAAATATCTGATTTCATTTTTGCAGTAAATTATGTTGCACCAAATTTTTTGTAGGACATCATTGTCAAAAAATGGTGATAAATATTTGTTGACTTTTAAATTTTTTGCTTTGAAATAAAAAAAAATTGAATAACAATAAATTCACAGTATATTAAATCAAATAAACAAAATTAAAGTCAACTTATTATAGAAACATTGTATATTAAAGAGAAAACTTCTAAGTCTGTCGCATTTTTTTATTTGAATCACAATTTTTCCCCAAAATTTAAGAGTTATTTCCCCTTGACCAAGATATGCAGAGATTTTGCAGAAAGAATGTAAATATAGCACAATTTTTTTTTTATTTTACTTTCCATTAAAATTGGTACTGCATAAATAGTTTTGTGGAACTTAGAACCAAGTCCTTAATTTTGAAGTGCTCAGGGTTATTAAAGAATAATCCAAATCCTTTATTAAAAAACAATCTTATGTATTTTTTTAATTAAAACTGATGATGGCTGACATATCAGATATGTTTCTCTGCAGATTGACATGCAATTCTTGATTGTAGACACTGAATGAGAATTATAAGAGGAGATGAAGTGACTTCAGGATATTTTTAGAATTATTGTTTATGCGAAATTTACTTTAAACAATTCATTAAATAAATGTGTACCCTGAGAATGGTATATTTAATAAATCTAAACCAATTTCTGAACTCTGTGCCTGCAACATATCTTAATTTAACAATATATAATTGTGTCCAGTCACCATCCATACTTATTTACAATAAGGAAACAAAACAAAGTCATATGATTTTGTTATCACAGCAGGAAACAAAAGATCACGTCGAGTGATGACAGAACATTGCATGTACTGTTCAATAATTAAGGTATGTCGTTAATTATAAAATATAAATAAGTGAAGTGTGTGTAACTGTTAAGTTAACAAGAAATAACATTTATCGAAACGGGGTGTTTTCAATACGACAATCTATAGCACCAGGCACTAATTGAGGCCCGATTCGAAGGGAGGGTTGTGTATTTAACTCTTGCACGTATCCCTCATCTCTTGTTTATATACACAAGGTTCATTAGAGGTTAAGAACTGTACAGGTATAGGGAGTGATAGATGGTTGTTGAAGGTCATATAATCAATATCTCTGCTATTTCATGCGAGAACAAGCTACATTCGATGATATGATGATGATATCTGCCATGTTCTAGACCAACACGCTTAGTTAGAGTTGTATAGTGCTACAAAAGTAGCTCACTGAAACAACTGTCCATGGGTAGACATGTCGCTACACTCAGGCACACTAACGTATATCCGAGCCAGTCTTTGTTCGTACATGTAATCCTTAACTTAATGTTGTGTGCATTGTCATAGTATTTATAGTAAACCCTTGTGTTTGTGTATGTAATTGTGTCACTACATCAAAATGATAATATATTGAATTGAGAGGGACTTGTAAATGGTATATGTTGTTAACTACATTGTATATCACCTTTCACCAAGTTAGTATCAACGCATTTCTTTACGATCGTCACAAGTAAGATGTACAATGACAAATGTGCCTTAAATGTCATAGTATCTAAAATTGGCTGCATATCTGAATAAGATGTTGTGCTTATATATATATATATATATATTATATGTATATCGATTTGTTCATGTCGGTGCCCTCCTCCGGCAATGACACGAGGCACTCACATACGTCCCATTCTAAAGAGGGTTTGTTTATGTAAAGGTTGATTGATTGAATGATTGGCATTAAACACCAATCAATCAATCAAGCAACCTTCACATACACAAACCCTTAGAATGGGACGAATGTGCGTACCTCGTGTTAGAGAATGCCAATAGTATCCCAATGTAAAACATTTTGAAAATGCAGTTACATTTCAACATTTGTATTATCATTTAGGATAAATTGATGGCGTTTCTGTTATCAAATGGCAAGTCGAACAGGCCCTTGATAAGTGTTACCATGTAATAAACGTATCTGTTTTACCTTATTTCTTAGTTTCCAAAATGTCCGTCTGGCAATATTTTACCAAGTTACACCCTTTTCTGTACCCTTATTGTAACCTAAAATCATGCTCTTTTCGTCAATGTTAACACCTTTTCAACAATAGTTGAACTATATCATGGCGTTCAGTTTTATTGCTGGAGGAACACAGAATACCCGGAGAAAACCACCGACCTGATGCAAGTCACTGACATAGTTTTTCATATAATTTGTTTAACCCTTATTCATACCAAGATCAATTTTCAAACCATATGCGATAACACACCGGGAATTGAATTCTACTAAGAAAAGGGGGAGGTGTTTACATTTAGTGTACTCTGTTCTAGTAAAAATGTACTGTTAAATTATAATCAACAGCATATATAATGAAATTAAAAATGTTCTTCTTTTTTTTCATAAATATATCCCATGTATATCTGAACGAGAGTGTAAACGTCTTGGGGGCAACAACACACCGTGCAGCTCAGAAATTAACTTTATGTATATGTAACATGTACCTGGTTGGTTATCATACTTTACACTGGGTATTGGTGGCAGTTCTAAAGGCTCTACCTAGAGCTATGCAGTGCCTACCTAGGTGGCGGATAGGGTCTGTTACAGCAGAAAGTCTAAAGTTGCTACATCCACTTATAAATAAATGTTTTCGTTTCAAACTACTACTAGTAGACTGTCTGCTGTAGCTGTATTCAGTACAGACTGTGCATGTCATGACATTAGAATCTTTATCATATTTCAACCAAGAACGTCCCTGGGTCCAGCTTTGATTTTCTAAATCTATGTTATTTACTCACCAATATTTTTTCTATAAACAACTTTAGAATTAAAAAGTCAAACTAGCCCTAGCAGACGCCATAGTGACCACGTGGGTCCTTCGCCATACCAGGCACCAAATCCATTTAGCTTCATTAAGGATTACGGCGCATCAGAAAGCGCTCCCGGTCCTGATTCCTCAAGGAACACAGCCGAGACCGATGGTCAAGAATTCGTTGAAATTCAAGACCGTTTTACCTGTATTAAAGCTTCAGTCGAAAAGGTTACTTTACCAAATCATTTGAAATTGCATGACAATCATACCGGTGTGAAAAAAGAAGATCAACAAACTTTGAATGTTGTTTCTAAATGCGGCAGATATGTCGAAACCCGCAAATCTTCAACCCGTTGTAGAAACCCTTGATGCAAATATTCGGTATTTACAGGATGAATTCGCTGCATTATTGCATTATTGATAAAAGGAAGATTTGATCAAACTACAGCCCAATATTTTCGTTCTTTACAGAGAAATAATTCTGCTTTCGACTCGCAGAGTTTACAAAACGTCCGCATTACGGCCGAGCTCTCAAGTGTAAGCAAGCCTAACACAACCGCTTCTTACTCAAGTACATGTAAGGGGCAACCGTAGCTACTATTCTAGAGGTAGTTATTTTGGCAATCAGGGTGGGCGCGGCCAGTTTTTCGGACAAAGAGATAGTTTTCATACTTTAAGAGGTCCATCTTACCCTAGATTTAGAGCACCAGGTGATAATTTTAATTATAGGCAATCTGAAGATCAAAATTGAACATTTTAATATAAAGTCTGTGACCTCTGTAACATGTTTGCTGAAAAGAATTGTTGTAATAAAATAATGGGCCTATGAATTGTACATATACATAATACACAAGTCTTGAAGCTGTGGTTTTTTTTTTCTTTTTTTTAATTTAATTCTCACAGTAGCTATTTCTGGTGTACGCTTGATTTTATTCTCGCGTAGTAGCTATTTCCAGTGTATGTTTGCAATATTTATTTATTAATTTGTACATACTGTTACATTAATGAGATACAGTATAGAGTTGTTAATTTATTTCTCAAATAGTAGCTATTTCTGGTGTACGCTTGCTTTTTTTCTCGCACAGTCGCTATTTCCAGTGTACGGTTGCAGTATTAATTTGTACATACTGATACATTAATGGAATACAGTATAGAGTTGTTAATTTAGTTCTCACATAGTAGCTATTTCTGGTGTACGCTCAATTTATTTCTCGCATAGTAGCTATTTCCAGTGCACCGTGGATTTAGTTATCACATAGTAGCTATTTCCGGTGTACGCTATTCAGAGAAACTGGTAATAGAGCTTTCCTTGAATAAACTTCATGACAAGAATTACATAAAAATATCGACTATTTCGACAACATGCAAACCAGCTTCGGTTACAGTAGCGAGTACATTTCGCAGATATCTTTGGATTATATATCTCATGAATGCGATTTCTCATAATAAATTATAGTGCTTAAACCCATTGCAACAATCACACAACTGTCATTTCTTTAACCTACATAAATTTTAACGGTTGGTGAGGGGGACATGGCAGGTGACAAGATAGCTGCGGAACCGTAGCCCTTTATGGTCCTTCTTTTTTTTTCTTTTTTTTTTGCGGACTATAGGGTTACGGATTTCACCCTATCAAAAATTTGCGGAACGGCGCCAAGAATTCGTCGCAACAGTAATTTTCACAACAAAAAGCTTTGTGAGAGCGGAGTCATGTGGATAAATCGTTTCGTTACATATTTATCTATCGCTTTTTATATGTACTTACTTATTATTATTAATTTCTAGCTCATTATAATAAAAAATGTTTCGATATCAATTGATTTCACCTACTTAGTCCTGCCATCTTGTCTTTGTGGTATTCTTGCTTTGAGGTCACATGACTTTTGAGAGATGAATTTAACAACAAAACACGTGTTCGGTTTGTTCACATGAAAAACTTGAAAATGTTGAATGAGAGTCCACCTCAGTTGGAATAATCATAGAAGAAAATAACATTTCTGGTTAATATATGTAAAATATTTCCCTCTAGGTTGAATAAATATTTTATTTCAGATAAAAAATCGCCGTGCAAAACCCCCGGTAAAACGTAAACAAACCGAACAGTGTTTTGCTGTTAGAGTCATCTCTCAAAAGTTGCGACGAATTCTTGGCGCAGTTCCGCAAATTTTTTATAGGGTGAAATCCGTAGCTCTATGGTCCGCCAAAAAAAAATAAAATAAAAAGGACCATAAAGGGCTACGGTTCCGCAGCTAGTGACAGGTGTGCAACGGACGGGATTGGGGGGGAGGGGGGGTTCAATAACGTCACGATCTTTGCTACCCGGGTTGAAATGCTGAAATACATATTTTCTTAATCCATATACAACACTTAATCATAGATTTCTATGCAATCGTAAATACGAATTTATAATTTCCATGCGGTTACACGAAAAGAACATTTACGTGGATAAATTGTTTAACCATCTATGCACCGATGAAATCAATTCAATAAAACGATTTTTCAGTAATTGCTTTGTTATATTAAATAATATTTAAATGAAATTGTACAACTTTATGTCCTGGATGGTCCTCGATATTTTAAAATATTTCCACTCCGAATACTCAGGTAAAAGGGATGTGACATTAATTTTTCACATGAGTCAACAACATATTTCCAACAACCAAATAACGACAACGCACAATAACTTCCGATCACCACGATAACTTGATTTAAATAGAAGTTTAAATCAGATTAACAAACATGGCTGCCATAGTCAATTCTTGTTTCTGGTTGGTTGATTTCTAAAAATCTTCTTCTCTGAATCTGCTTGACCAAATGAACCGAAACTTGGTGGGAAGCACCTATGGGAGGCTCTGTATTAAGTTTCCTCAAAGGAGAATGAAAGGTGAGCGACACAGACTCAGCCCACTGAGCCTCTAGTTTTCTGATATTAATGTACTTAATGTTTTAGAAATGTCTCAATTTGTCGTCATTATTTGACTTTAAAGGGTATTATGGAAAATTCTGTATTGTTAAAACCTAAAGCTGCCCATGTGACATGTCCCAATTTATTTCAACGATATAAATTCAGATTCCGTCAAAGTAAAATCTATGAAATTATGCCATGAAAACATTTAGTAAATTCCAAGATTTATAGAGTGATTTATTCCAATGTTTTTCAGGTTGTTGTTTTTCCTTTGCAGAAAGGATCACAGTTCCATCTCAACAGACGATGTCCTTTCAGGTGAGGTGTTTGAGGCCACACTTAGTCATGGTACCACTTTTCGAAATGAAATCAGTATGTTAAAGGATAAGGTTGAAAGATTACTGGCTAAAGATGATGATGATAAAATGCAGATGATGAATACTTTATGTAAATCTGTTGTTCAGAAAATAATAAGAGTGTTTATGGAAATAAGTGGAAAATCGAAACCCTTTGTTTTGCGCTCCCTAGAAGAGGTAGCCACATCAACACCTGGGTTGTTCCTTCAAATCACCGAAGATCGTCAAGAAGCTGATGTAATACTCAGTGATAACAAGCAACGTCCCAATTTAGTTTGCATTTCTTGGGGAAATGTATTTGGCCGTTATAACGCAATTATTGAGTTTGGTCATGAATGTAAACTTACCGATATGCAACTACAAGATGTTGCTACTCTTGAATTTTTAAGTGCAATAGGATTTCATCGGGAGATGTTGAGATTGTATACTACACTGGTTTCACTTCCGTTTTCGTATGAAAATGAGAGAAGCATCATTCAAAGATATGATCCATATAGCATCTTATTAAATGGTTCCAACAAATTAATGACTCACAAGTTAGGTAGGAAGACATGGAGCTTAGAGACAGTTGTGTAGGGCTAAGTGAACTTGACAAAGTCGGTCTGAATTTGTTGTTTCCGCCATGCATAACTAAATCTTTCGTACCAATGTTAAGTTCTGAAACCAAAATGTGTTACTGCGGGCGTAGAGCTATGGAAGATCATTATAGACCTAGACAATCTAGAACCGATGGGCGATGGGGTCCAAACAAAGGCGCGAATTGTCCTGCTTGTCGCACACTTATTGACAAAAAGAAAGGAAAATGTTAAAGATTTTAGCAAAAGGAAAATTTCAAGGTTGGAGTGGTGAAATATACTGTGGCAAGAAACTTTACGACTCTCCATGCGTTTCATGTTGTTCGCAGTAGATAGATGTAAAACAGTATTTCTAATATTAATTTGTTTACTTTAATGTGTCAGCTTGGAGACTTGTTTGTTCTATGTCAGCTTGGAGACTTGTTTGTTCTATGTCAGCTTGGAGACTTCTTTGTTCTATTATTATTTGTAATTGTAAACATTACAACATCAATTTTTTTTTAAATATACAGGGCATGGGATTTTTTCCCCACGTGAACATGAATCATAATTCAGATTTGTTTTTTACATGAAAAATCATGGATTTTTTTCAAATTTAAGCACAATTTTACTTTAACAAATTACTGGTTTTCTTATTTTTTGGCAGATCTTGGGTCATTTTTTGTTATCTAACATTAGGCGACAGAAGGCTTTTTTCAACAAAAAAACAGAAAAGAAAAGAACATAGCCCCACCCCTCTAAAAAGTTAAACGATCGTTCCCTCAGTATTATTGCGAATAAGGATAATAACAAAATTACTGAACACCGAGCAATCTTCCAAAGGAAAAGGCAAAACTCATAAGTCAACAAACAGACAAAATCAGTCAACAACCGGAAAACTACGGTTCAGAAACCTTTTATTAGTTCTATAATTCATATTTCTGTTTTGACTTTGTACATATATTTATGTTTTGTAAAAGACGCATTCAACATCTACGTTGCTCCATATTTCCGTAGATCAAGGTTAAAGCCTGAATCCTTGAAACAAACATTATAATTATTATAATATCTATATATATATGCAATCAATATAATATCGAATAGACCAAATGCACAATTCCATGATCAATACATGCACGGAAACGTGTCATAAAAATGAACGTAAGTCGCCTTTTCGAAAGCGAGAACATATTCTGGGACTTCTGGTTCACTAAATTAATGTTGCATTATTTTCAAAAACAGCGTGAACAACGTAAATTAAAACTTCAGTGCCACGAATGAGCAAGACAAACTAAATGTGAAGCTTTACCTAAATAGATTATAAAGACACACAGAATGAAATATACTGCACAATTCAATATTCTGGAAATGTCAATAAGAAAAGTTTGAAGGTAAAAGCCGTAAATTGAAGAAATACAATACATGTCCAAACCAAAGAAAAAAGAGGGACCGTCGTGGCCGTGATCGTATGGAAGTTGGATTTATAACTATCTATGCAATCAGTGTCTATCACCACTGATGTTGTGGGTTCGTATCTCGATCAAGGTGAGGTGTACAACATTATGTGATCAAGTTTGTCAGTGACTTGCGACAGGTCGGTGGTTTTCTCCGGTTTCTTCCACCAATAAAACTAACCGCCATGATATAACTGAAATATTGTTGAAAGTGGCGTTAAGCACAATCAAACAAACAAATAAACAAACCAAAAGAAAAAGGACAAACAAGAATCTACAAAACATTACACAGAAATCTAAAGATCGAGCAACACGAACACCACTAAAAACCGGGGTGAACGCTAAGTGTACCGGAAGAGTAAGGAGTCGCTGCTCCACATGTGGCACCTCTGTTGTTGTTGACAAGTCATGAAGGAGGAAAGAACCGGATTGTGATTATGACAAACGGAAAATATCTAGTAGCTTCCTTGTTAGCAACATCCTTCTATCAAAGACATCATGATATGAACCACAAGCTCTAGAATATCGGATCAACTGAAAGAGATATAGAAAAATGTACACCATATGCAGGTGCTGCTGGAATGCCGCTACACATGGAAAGTTCACAATGGTAAAATTGAAATCGTCTCTTTTGTGGTAGAGTTTCGTTTTAAACCGACACTCACTCTCAATTTCGAGGTGTAGGTCATGGTAGGAAACTGAACTTCCTTTATTTATGGTATCCTTTATTTCAAGCACTATTGAATATCTGCGATCAAAAAAATCCCCCTTAGTTCGAAGGACATCAGATCAGTAGCGGAATGTGAAATTGAAGGATTGGGCTGGCTTCTTTTCGTACGTCGGCGAGAAGGTGAGCACACTTGGTATCCATAGGAATGACGACTGTCTGTTGAAATTTGAAATACACGTCCACCAAACAACAAATATGTTGTCAATCTGAAACTCGAGCACTGTGGTGTTCTTATATTTCAAAGAGGTGTTTGGTAGAATTAGAGTGGTTTGCTTTCTTCACAAAATGAGATTTGTCCTTTCCGCAGACGATTTAAATTAGCACTGATCCTGGTACACAATGTGCACATTATTTTGTGATATTAATATGTTTTTACTCTTTCTTTTGTGCAGCTGTAATCGTTTCAATACCCCTTTTCGTCAAAATGACATAATATGGAAAATCCATGTCTTGTTTTTATCAATTTTGTTAAAATTTTTAAATTATGGGAGTCAAAACAAAATGAAAGGGACTTAATAATAAAATGTAAATGATGTAAATTGAAGGGTAGCCATTTAGATATTGTATTCGTTTAATCAAAGAAGCATAATGCATATTGAAATGTTTGAATATCAACTAAGTCATAAAATAATATTAAGATACCCCTACTAATGTTGGATTTAATTATTATTTACAAATGCCATAATATACAACTGGCTTTTCTTAATGTAAGTCATATAATGCAACAGAGAGGAAATGTTAAACAATAATGTACTCACCTAGCAGGTGGTTTATAACTTAATTTAATTTTAATATACATTAAATAGTGATCATCCTGCTGTATATTTCAAAACAATTATAATGGTATTGGCAAAGAGATATTGGTTTAATGTTGACTATTGTTTCTCGTTTTTGGACTTATACCTCGAATTTGACGACAGTGGTCAAATCAGTACTAAAATTTATGATAAACGACTTCAATTTTAAAATCATAAATTTTCCAAATATGTGCAGCAATATACCAGCTTCTCCTGCATATGGTGTTTACATCTCGCAATTGATTCGTTATGCAAGGGCCAGTAGCAATTATTCTGATTTCATGAAACGTCATCTTCATCTGAGAAACAGGCTACTGGACCAGGGCTATGAAAAGATTCGCCTTATTCGATCTCTTAAAAAGTTTATATTCCGATACCAAGATCTTGTCGAAATATATTCCGTCTCTGCAGAAAAGATTATAAACGATGGATTTTCATATAGTGAAAATGCATAAAGATAAAGTGTCAACAAAAATGTTTTTTTTATCAATGTGTGACGTAAAATTATCTTTGACATTTACTTCACTGAGTTTGGTGCTACTTTTGACAACTGTTTTACCTGTTTTGTTCAAGTATTGTTATAAATACTGTTATAGGGACAGCCGGAAACTTTGAGCCGTAATGAAAGGGGGAGGTTTGGCGCTTTAAAATCTGATTCAACCCACCATTTCTTTAGAAATGCCTGTACCAAGTCAGGGTCATTACGGTTTTCACAGTTTTCCGGTTGTTGACTGATTTTGTCTGTTTATATAATTATGAGTTTTTACTTTCCCTTTGTAAGATTGTTCGGAGTTCGGTAATTTTGTTATTACCCTTATTTATGTCTTCCGATGGACCTTGGTCCATCTATTATTTAAATGATGGTCAATACCATCGACTACCTGCTATAGAATTAATGTTATACATGTATTAACTTTTGTGTCACAAAGTAGAAGTTCAAGATTAGGACTAATTGCTGGAGACTTTAAGTTGTAGATTTCAGTATGTTTGTAGCAGCATTAAAACATTTGATTTCTCTGCTTTCGATACCACCATCCCACATACGCTACTAAAATCTAGAATTCAAACATTTGATTTCTCTAATTTCGATACCACCATCCCGCATACGCTACTAAAATCTAGAATTAAAGAATTGATTCAGCGTTGCTCTCAAAGAAGAAATGAGAACAAAGGTATTGGTAGAGACAAATCTTACTTTTGTCAAAAGCCATTCAAAATCTGATAAGAAATATAAACAGGACGAGATAATTCAAATGTTTGATTTTTTAATCGACAACATATTTTTCCTATTTGGTGGACGAATGTTTCAACAAACCTTTGATATTCCAATGGGTACGAATTGTACTCCGCTACTCGCCGATCTGTTTATGCATGATTATGAGGCAGACGTCCATTAAAGGGCTTCTCAAGAATAAAGAGTACCTCAGACTTCCACTATATAGATGATGTTCTATCACTGAACAATTCTCGATTCGGTGATTATCTACATCGCATCTATCCAAATGAACTTGAAGTTAAGGATACTACTGATACTCAAAAGTCTGTTTCTTACCTTGAATTTCATATTGAAATCGCCAACGGAGGAAGATTAAAAACAAAACTCTACGACAAACGCGATGACTTCACATTTCCAATAAGGAACTTCCCCTTCATCAAGATCGTCAAGAAGCTGATGTAATACTCAGTGATAACAAGGAACGTCCCAATTTAGTTTGCATTTCTTGGGGAAATGTATTTGGCCGTTATGATATAAACATATTTTATTGGTATAACTGACATATATAAACAAAACAATAGCAATTCTACAATAGGATTCAGAAAAAAGCAAATGCTTTTTTTAAATCTGTTTCCTATGAAAAACATACAAGTATCACAAACAAATATATATGCATGCCGATTTAAATTTTAAAACTTGTGAGAATTATTTATACATTGAGGGAGAAAATAATGTATGTAGCATGTAGTTGAAAGCTACACAATTTACTTCAAAATAATTATACAAAGAGATTGAATAAGATTGAAAAGGTGAAAAATATTATGTAAGCATGTCAGGGTGTAAATCTTTTACTTTTAATGATAAAGGTTTGGACTGATTTAAATACTGCCTTGTTTTCTTCGTCATTTAGATTAACTGAGCCAAAAATAAGTAGATTCAGTGAAATTGTTTCAGGAATGTCCAAAAGTGAGAAGAAAAGTTGTTGTCTTAGAGTCGTGTGACGCGGACAATCTAATAAGAAATGAGATACAGTTTCAGTTATTCCACAGATACAATTTGGCGATTCAACAAGGTTTCTAATAAAGAGGTGTGCATTTAAGGCACTACAATTCATACGTAATCTCGCATGTAATATCTGACCTAACCTACATCCAACATAATAATGGGCTGGAACTTTAGTGTGCTTAGTGTTGATAAGAGATTTAAATGAATTTAGCGATTCCAAATTACGGGTGGGAAGTGGTAATTCATTCCATGCTTTTACAGTTGAAGGCAGAAAATATTCAGAATAAAGACTAGTTCGACAGTTTATATTAACAATATTGTTTATTTGTCTAGTATTATGGGTGTGTCGGGTACCTACAGTTTTTGGAATTAATTCAACTAAATATTAGGGTGTTTTATTGTAATTCATTTTATGAAAGAGAACAAGCTTGTGATTATTTCTTCTATCTTTTAGTTTCTCCCATTTTGTTTCTTCATACAAGCTGTCATGTGATGTTAATCTGGTCCCCCCAGTTACTATTCTTCCTGCATCTAATTGAATATTCTCTAATTTATTTATTAAATTTTGTTTTTGATTATCCCATATAACATCAGCGTACTCCATTAAAGGTCTTATAAAAGAAATATAAATGTTTTCTAAAGAGTATCTATCAAGGAATGTTCTAGATTTTCTCATTATATTTAATCTGTTTAAGTTTTTTTAACAATGTAATCAATATGATCATTCCATTGGCCATTATCTGAAATTATTACACCTAAGTGTTTGTGAGAGTTAACTACGTGGAGATTTTGATCATTCATTTGTAAAGGGGGGTGATATGGTTTGTTTCTCTTACTGGAAATAACCATAGTTTCAGTTGTATTCGGGTTGAATTTTACGAGCCATTTTTCAGACCAACGTTGTAATTGATTGAGATCTTGATTCAGGAGGAAAGCCGTGTCGTTGGGGTTGTCAACAATGAGATATAAACTGGTGTCATCAGCAAACAGTTTAATTTCAGCATTGATCTCGTTTACGATATCATTTATAAAAGTTATAAATAAAAGAGAACCAAGTATGGAACCTTGAGGAACCCCTGCCTTTACCGGTAACCAGTTAGAGTTTGAGCCATTAATAACCACCCTTTGTTCCCTCCCATAGAGATAACTTTGAAACCACTTGAGTAAATTTCCTGAAATGCCCGATTGTTTTAGTTTGTGAATTAAACCTTTATGCCAAACTCTATCAAATGCTTTACTGATATCGCAGAAGACGACCCGAACTTCTTTACCACTATCTAAGGCTTTGCCAAAATCGTTTGTTATATTGATTAGTTGATTAACTGCAGAATCCCCTTTTGTGAATCCGGATTGACAAGTAGTTAGAATATCGTTATCCAATAGATGATTGTGTATATGTTTATATACACAACGCTCCATACATTTTGAAATTACACTAAGTAGGTATATGGGTCTATAATTATTTACGTCGTTTTGTTTATTATTCTTAAAAACAGGCGTTATATTTGCTCTTTTCCATTGACTTGGATAGGAAGCGACCCGTAAAGAGAGATTGAATAATTTACAAAGAGGGTGTTTAATAATAGGTGCTGCTTCCTTCAACAGTCTAGGATTAATCAAATCAGGACCAGATGCTTTTGTAGGATTTATCACTTTTAGAACATCTTCGACTTCATTTTCACATAATTTGATTTCACTTATTTGGTTTGTAACATGTAAGAAATTAGGGATATTGCTGTTAGAGTCGTCAATTTCGGATTGTTTTGAAAAATATATATTAAATAAGTTTGCTCTTTCGATATCATCAAATATTAAGTTATCATTATGGAGAATTGGGGGAATACTCATATCAGATCCTTTTATACCAGAAATCTGTTTAACTATGTTCCACCAGTTTTTGCAAGAAGAATTCATGTTTGTAATTTTTTTTATTAAATCATTATTATATTTGTCTTTGGCGTTCCTTACTAGGCTTGTAACTTCATTTCTGATTTTCCTAAATTTATTCCAATGCATGGGGTTATTAAAATGTTTTGCCTTTCTGTGAATTCTATTTTTCTGCCTTATCATTTTTCGTATATTACAAGATAACCACTTGGGCCCCCCTTTTCGGATAGTAACAATTTTACTCGGGATAGAAGATTCAGCGGCACTTAAAATAGCATTAGTAATATCGTTTGTTATCAATTCTATATCATCAGTAAGAAAAAGTGAGTCCCAGTTTACGTTGAACAAATTCTGTCTTAGCTTTTCATAATCTGCATGTTCATACAACCATATTTTACGCTTAAACGGTTTAATCGGTGTCTTAGGATAATTTATGAAACCTATTACAGGACAATGATATCGTATTTGTTCAGTGAGTGCAGGTCCTACTCCAGTGTATATCAACCTATTAACATTATTTGTCAATATAAGATCAATTAATGATGATGAGTGCTCGGTGAAATGTGTCGGTTCGTCAATCATTTGTAAAAGACTAAATTTAGTTAAAAGGAAGCTAATTTTAGAGCGTGAGTAGTCCAGTTGATTGTCGTTATAATCACCCGTTATAATGACATCATCAATAGCAGTATCATTTATGGCCATTTCTATTGAGGATTCCAATTTCTCCCATATATCTTGGGTACTTTTAGGGGGGATATAAAAAATTCCAAATAAGATCTGTTTGCCATTTATTTTTATTTGAACCCAAATGCCTTCAAGATCATCGAAATCAAGATCGTCACGTCTGCTTACATTTATATTATCCTTTACATACAAAATAACCCCCCCCCCCCCCCCCCCCCCCCCCGATTTATTAGGACCCCTTTCTTTTCGAAATGGAGTTTGATAATTCGATAGTTTTAATGACTCATCCGTATGACTACGGTTTAACCATGATTCTGAAAAAGATAGTATGTCAAAATCAGCGTATTCTGCTGAAATAAGGTCTAGTTTTGGGACTAAACTTTGAATGTTTAGATGAAGAAATGAGATCGACGAGGAAAACATCGCACTAATACTAGAAGTGATTGACAAATCACTCATGCTAGACTGCACATCAGTAATCGAATCCGTGGGTGGATTTGGACCTGGGTTAGTTTCTACTCCGGCAATTATTAGGAGGAAAACACTTACAGCTTTAAAGAAAATATTTAAAAACTGATGGAAACAAAATCGATTTTTATTAATGATATAAGAAAGTACATTTGTATTTTGTTTGGGAAAATCATCTACCTTACACGTAGAGGTAATGATGTTATTTTCTACTTTAAATTCGGTCAGACAACTTATTAATACAGCGGCTAAAAGTGCATGCTTCTTGTTTCTGGTATTTATAATCAACCCAATACATACGATTTCGCATAGATTTAAATAACATTTGGATTGTTGTCGGTTTGGTTTGAAAAGGCCTACTCTCATTCTATACTGATCAATTCCAATCGTCATTTGTCAATTTTAAGTTACACCAGATTGATCTTGTAGAAAATGAGAGTGGCCTAAACACTGTTTTAAATCAGTTAAGTTTTTGCAAGCGACAAATAATAATGAGGTCCTAGTATGAGACATTACTTTACAAGGAGTTTCACCCTTTTCAATCTTTTTTGTAGAACAAAAAAATAAAAAATGAATTGTAAGCAAATATACATTAAAGATAAACAAATAAAATATGTACATTGGCAAAATACACATAAAGTAGAAGAAAATGGAGGCGAATTATAATGGAAACAAAATTTTCTAGACACATACAAAACATGTACATAATAATAATAAAGAAAACTAACTAATGAGAAAAATAAATGCATATGAAATCCTATTACATATATATACGACCATACAAGTTATGTGTGTACTATTTTAAGATGAATTTAAATTTCGGAGAGAGATGTTACTATATCTAATTCATCTAGACAGAGACACTGGTTAGGTATACACAAAAATGTACTGTAATCATCACATTTAAATTCGACAATAGAGAAATTAAAATGACACCGAATTAAAGTCTTGTGTGAGAACAATACAATAACATCGATTATACTTAAGAAATCACATGACATGTGTAAGAACGAGTCATATAAGTACACCGTACATTTAGGATTGTTTGATTGGTCGTTGTAATCAACGAAGGACCTTGACTTGGTTTGGAGTTTACTACTATTAGTATGTGGTATCTGTATACTAGAAATGGATAAAAAAAAATGTACACTTGACCTCTTGGGCAATAACATTTCTACATGGTATGGCATGGATAGCAATACATTATGATAAAAAAAAAAAAATCACTTGTGGTTGGATAACGAATCGTGGTGATTGTATCAAAGATAGTGATAGCGATTTTGCATGATACAGGTAAAAACGAACATACAAGAGTCACTTTCACAAACCATTATGATCACGTGATTGGTCATAGCTATAATAGAAGACCTTGACATATATTGTGATATATATACTGTATTTAATTTGTATGTTGTAACTTGTAGTACATTTATTAATGAATATAGCGATATTAAGGGGGGGGGGGGGGGGGGGGGGGGGGAGAAAGGGGAAATCCAGTTGAGAAAAAAACGGACCTGTTTGTATATAACTTTACGCGTGAATAGCAATGATGATTGTTGAGAAGTCACGTGAACTGAAAAATAAATAAACATAAATTGCGTCACTTTCACAAATCATGTGATTGGTCACTACAATCAATGAAAAACCTTGACCTGGATTGCAATTTACTACGGATTGTGTGTAGTATCTTACGGTACAATATTCCAATAATGAATAGGCCTAGATAACCCCAAAACATGTTTATTGAATTTAGTTTGAAAACTGTTGGACCATACCATTTCTATATTTATATTTGGCCAACTAGATACACCAATGATTTGTATTATACTATACAAATCCTTGGATACACATAAAAAAAAAACACACATATGGTTGTAACAAAGAATAAGGATGGAATGGATTTATACACAATGCGAGAAAATGACAATTACAACTAGTGAACAGTTTATTGCAGATAGAACAGTTTATTGTGTTTTAATAAAGTACAATCAATAATGTGATTTAGCATGGTTTGGTGTTGCGGCCGATGCATACGATTGCGGATGTTCTTTGACTCGAGTAAGCCCCTGTGAGGATATATGTCTGTTGTGCTCCGATGATTTAGTGTTGATGTCATTGATAACTTTAATAGCATCCCTACCAATCTCACTAGCTAGTTTATTTAGCGCTGTTACATTATTGACTGATACGACCCTGTCTCGAACTTTCACACAAATTTTCCCGTCAATAGTCCATGTATCCGTAACCAATTTTAGTTTTTTAAGTTGTCGCGCCCGGTATGCTATGCCATTACGAATTTTTGTGAGATCCTCGTTTATGTTAACTGAACGGTATTCTGGTTTATCCCTCAAGTTCTTTCTACATTTCAATATGCGCTTTTTCACGTTAGAATCTTTGAGACGGACAATAATTTGGCGTGGTGGTAAAGCACGTCCGTGCTCGCCAACCCTGACTGGATTCCCAATTTCTATGCGATCGTATGATATCGGACTCATTAAGATCGGGATCTATGGACTTAATTAGATCAGTGACTAGCTTAGTTGTATTGGCCGTTGTTTCTTGTTGACCTCCGTCCGGAATTCCATTAATGCGCATTAGTTCACGCCTGCCGTATTGTTCTAGAGCGTCCAGATCTTCACGTAATTTCTCATTCTCGGAATTAAGTCTAAATATTTCGCCTTTATAGTGGTCTATAGTACTTTTCATAGTGTAGTCAATTTCACTGCGTAACATTTCTTTAAGTTTACAGGCTATTTTGCATACATCATCTTGGGAAAGACTACAATTAACGGGGTTGGGTTGTGACGATGAAAACTGGGATGGAGAAGTAGACTGCGGTAGCGGTGGCTGATTATCTTGAATAAAGGACAGGTCCTGGTGCTGAGAATTATCTGGGGAGTTCATTATGTTTGTACCGGAAGAGTAAGGAGTCGCTGCTCCACATGTGGCACCTCTGTTGTTGTTGATAAGTCGTGATGTGCTCCGGAAGGGTAAGGAGTCGCTGCTCCACGTGTGGCACCTGTGTTGTTGTTGACAAGTCATGAAGGAGGAAAGAACCGGATTGTGATTATGACAAACGGAAAATATCTAGTAGCTTCCTTGTTAGCAGCAACCTTCTATCAAAGACATCATGATATGAACCACAAGCTCTAGAATATCGGATCAACTGAAAGAGATATAGAAAAATGTACACCATATGCAGGTGCTGCTGGAATGCTGCTACACATGGAAAGTTCACAATGGTAAAATTGAAATCGTCTCTTTTGTGGTAGAGTTTCGTTTTAAACCGACACTCACTCTCAATTTCGAGGTGTAGTTCATGGTAGGAAACTGAACTTCCTTTATTTATGGTATCCTTTATTTCAAGCACTATTGAATATCTGCGATCAAAAAAATCCCCCTTAGTTCGAAGGACATCAGATCAGTAGCGGAATGTGAAATTGAAGGATTGGGCTGGCTTCTTTTCGTACGTCGGCGAGAAGGTGAGCACACTTGGTATCCATAGGAATGACGACTGTCTGTTGAAATTTGAAATACACGTCCACCAAACAACAAATATGTTGTCAATCTGAAACTCGAGCACTGTGATGTTCTTATATTTCAAAGAGGTGTTTGGTAGAATCAGAGTGGTTTGTTTTCTTCACAAAATGAGATTTGTCCTTTCCGCAGACGATTTAAATTAGCACTGATCCTGGTACACAATGTGCACATTATTTTGTGATATTAATATGTGTTTACTCTTTCTTTTGTGCAGCTGTAATCGTTTCAATACC
The DNA here is from genome assembly GCA_963680875.1 of Bathymodiolus brooksi. Classification (NCBI taxonomy): domain Eukaryota; kingdom Metazoa; phylum Mollusca; class Bivalvia; order Mytilida; family Modiolidae; genus Bathymodiolus; species Bathymodiolus brooksi. The sequence continues at coordinate 62,416,738 of OY804582.1, forward strand.
CCTTTTCGTCAAAATGACATAATATGGAAAATCCATGTCTTGTTTTTATCAATTTTGTTAAAATTTTTAAATTATGGGAGTCAAAACAAAATGAAAGGGACTTAATAATAAAATGTAAATGATGTAAATTGAAGGGTAGCCATTTAGATATTGTATTCGTTTAATCAAAGAAGCATAATGCATATTGAAATGTTTGAATATCAACTAAGTCATAAAATAATATTAAGATACCCCTACTAATGTTGGATTTAATTATTATTTACAAATGCCATAATATACAACTGGCTTTTCTTAATGTAAGTCATATAATGCAACAGAGAGGAAATATTAAACAATAATGTACTCACCTAGCAGGTGGTTTATAACTTAATTTAATTTTAATATACATTAAATAGTGATCATCCTGCTGCATATTTCAAAACAATAATAATGGTATTGACAAAGAGATATTGGTTTAATGTTGACTATTGTTTCTCGTTTTTGGACTTATACCTCGAATTTGACGACAGTGGTCAAATCAGTACTAAAATTTATGATAAACGGGACGACTTCAATTTTAAAATCATAAATTTTCCAAATATGTGCAGCAATATACCAGCTTCTCTTGCATATGGTGTTTACATCTCGCAATTGATTCGTTATGCAAGGGCCAGTAGCAATTATTCTGATTTCATGAAACGTCATCTTCATCTGAGAAACAGGCTACTGGACCAGGGCTATAAAAAGATTCGCCTTATTCGATCTCTTAAAAAGTTTATATTCCGATACCAAGATCTTGTCGAAATATATTCCGTCTCTGCAGAAAAGATTATAAACGATGGATTTTCATATAGTGAAAATGTATAAAGATAGAGTGTCAACAAAAAAGTTTTTTCAATGTGTGACGTAAAATTATCTTTGACATTTACTTCACTGAGTTTGGTGCTACTTTTGACAACTGTTTTACCTGTTTTGTTCAAGTATTGTTATAAATACTGTTATAGTGACAGCCGGAAACTTTGAGCCGTAATGAAAGGGGGAGGTTTGGCGCTTTAAAATCTGATTCGACCCACCATTTCTTTAGAAATGCCTGTACCAAGTCAGGGTCATTACGGTTTTCAGTTTTCCGGTTGTTGACTGATTTTGTCTGTTTATATACTTATGAGTTTTGACTTTCCCTTTGTAAGATTGTTCGGAGTTCGGTAATTTTGTTATTACCCTTATTTATGTCTTCCGATGGACCTTGGTCCATCTATTATTTAAATGATGGTCAATACCATCGACTACCTGTTATAGAATTAATGTTATACATGTATTAACTTTTGTGTCACAAAGTAGAAGTTCAAGATTAGGACTAATTGCTGGAGACTTTAAGTTGTAGATTTCAGTATGTTTGTAGCAGCATTAAAACATTTGATTTCTCTGCTTTCGATACCACCATCCCACATACGCTACTAAAATCTAGAATTCAAACATTTGATTTCTCTAATTTCGATACCACCATCTGGCATACGCTACTAAAATCTAGAATTAAAGAATTGATTCAGCGTTGCTTCTCAAAGAAGAAATGAGAACAAAGGTATTGGTAGAGACAAATCTTACTTTTGTCAAAAGCCATTCAAAATCTGATAAGAATATAAACAGGACGAGATAATTCAAATGTTTGATTTTTTAATCGACAACATATTTTTCCTATTTGGTGGACGGATGTTTCAACAAACCATTGATATTCCAATGGGTACGAATTGTACTCCGCTACTCGCCGATCTGTTTATGCATGATTATGAGGCAGACTTCCATTAAAGGGCTTCTCAAGAATAAAGAATACCTCAGACTTCCACTATATAGATGATGTTCTATCACTGAACAATTCTCGATTCGGTGATTATCTACATCGCATCTATCCAAATGAACTTGAAGTTAAGGATACTACTGATACTCAAAAGTCTGTTTCTTACCTTGAATTTCATATTGAAATCGCCAACGGAGGAAGATTAAAAACAAAACTCTACGACAAACACGATGACTTCACATTTCCAATAAGGAACTTCACCTTCATCAGTAGCAATATTCCAGCATCACCAGCGTATGGAGCTTACATTTCACAATTCAAACGTTATTCTAGAGCTTGTGCCCAGTACAGTTATTTGCTCGGCAGAGCTCAGGTGCTGACACAAATGCTACTCAAACAAGACTACGTTGCTCCTAGGTTGAAGTCATTGCTACAAAAATTATCATCATCACAATCTGGTTGACCGCTACAAAATATACATATCTCAAATGACAATGGATCTTTTACTTTTACGTAGATGTTTTCTTTCCACTTTGCATTATCACTGCCAAGACTTTTACCCGACTTGACTGTATATATATATATAAGTAACACGGCGGGTGTCTTATAAGAAGCAGGAACTGCTTGCCTTTCGCGAGCACCCGAGTTCACCACCGATTGCTTGCTTATCGTTTTAGTTTTTGTGTTGTCCTATTATATGTTCTTATGTTCTGAGTTTCGTGTTGTGATCCGTTACGATTTCCGCATAAAACTATGTTCGGTTCGTCTTTACCTCAGTTGTTTGTAGGAGGGCCCATGTCTTATTTACGTTAGTTGTGTTTGTTTGGTTCGTCTTTACCTCCAGTTGTTTGTAGGAGGGCCCATGTCTTATTTACGTTAGTTGTGTTTGTTTGGTTCGTCTTTACCTGAGTTGTTTGTAGGAGGGCCCATGTCTTATTTACGTTAGTTGTGTTTGTTTGGTTCGTCTTTACCTCAGTTGTTTGTAGGAGGGCCCATGTCTTATTTACGTTAGTTGTGTTTGTTTGGTTTGTCTTTACCTCAGTTGTTTGTAGGAGGGCCCATGTCTTATTTACGTTAGTTGTGTTTGTTTAGTTCGTCTTTACCTCAGTTGTTTGTAGGAGGGCCCATGTCTTATTTACGTTAGTTGTGTTTGTTTGGTTCGTCTTTACCTCAGTTGTTTGTAGGAGGGCCCATGTCTTATTTACGTTAGTTGTGTTTGTTTGGTTCGTCTTTACCTCAGTTGTTTGTAGGAGGGCCCATGTCTTACTTGCGATATTTGTGTTTGTTTGCGCATAGTGGTGTCCAACACATATTGTGCTGTGTTGTGGGTTTTTTGTTGGGTGTTTTTCTTCGTCTATGTTGCCAATTTCTCTGGATTGCCCTTTTTGGTGATATGTGAGTGTTGAGATTTAACTGAAACGTGGAAAACAGTTGTATGACCGCATCATAGCACTAAGAGTTGGGTTGTTGGCCTATACAATGTGTTTATTCCCGCCACTTTTTATTGAAGCTGATGTGTCGAACCAGTAAAGTAAGTGGTCATTTATATGTTCGGGGTATCGATTTTGCCTCTGTTCCTATGATTTTTTAAACTGTTTCGACAATGTGATATTTTTACTTTTTTATATTTTATTATAACATGCAAGAAAGTCCGATAGGAGTATAATTTATCACCAAATACCGGTTGGAGTATAAATCACAAACAAATACCGTTTGGACTATTATTCATGAGCAAATACCGCTTGGTGTATAAATCATAAAAAATACCGGTTGGAGTATGGATCATAAAGAAAGTTAGGGTTATGGTGTTTTACGCCACTTTCAACAATATTTCACTTATTTATCGTTTCGGTCGGTTTTATTGATGGAGGAAACCGAGTACCAGGAGAAAAAAACCGACTTGCGGCAAGTCGCTGACAAACTTTATCACATAATGTTATATCGAGTACACCTCACCTGAGCAGGATTTGAACTCACAACTATAGTGGTGATAGGCGCTGATTGCATGTGTAGTTGTAAATCCTACTACCATACCACTGTTGGAGTACAAATAGTAAATACGTTTTTTAGAGCATAAAATCACAAATAAATACGTATGAGAGTGCATATGTCATAAATACATATTGGTAGAAGTATACATCTTGAATACATGTCGGGATATGAATGATAAATAAATACAAATGGGAGCATAAATCATAAATAAATAAATTTTGGAACATAAATAATAAATACACATGGAGAATACATCATTAATGAATACACGTGGTGATAAAAATAATAGATATACAATGCATATAAATGGTGGTATACATTCATAAATAAAAACACGTGGGATTATGCAATATAAATAAATACACCTGGGATTATTCAGTATATATCATAAATGAATACATTTGGGAATATAAATCATAAAAAAGTCCACACGAGGGTATAAACCATAAATAAATGCATAGATCTATAGTAATTTAAGTAATAAATAATACATGTGTAGGAGTATACATCGTAAATAAAGACACATGGCTTTGTAAATCATAAATAAATGTACACGAGGAAATATGAACAATCTTGGCTAATACAAAAGAAATCCCATTAGAAACCATATATTTTATATACACCTCGCGGTGGTGGGTCCACGTAAATGGAGCGGAGATGCGAGTGGCTATTATTAACAGAAAAATATAGCAGATTGGTGTTCTAATGATCGCAAAATACTGGCGACACCTTCATTTTTTGTGGTAAGGCCATTTCTTTTAGCTTCACTGTTGATTTATGTATATTTTCCCACATCTAAGAAGATGACGATAATTGGTACTCTTCCCTCCCGATTCAGTGACAAAAATCAACAACTTTACAAAGGCTCCCTCATACGAGCATGAACATAAAAAATATTCATATTTCCGTCCAAGGCAAGTCGGTTGGTAACATTCAAAATTATGAGGCGCTTGAAGGGGTGTATTGGATTACATAGAAATAATCTGACAAAAACAAGAAAAAAAATTGGCGATAATTGGTCTTCGACCAGTATAATTATATCATAAATAAATCCATGTGGGTATATAAATAACAAAAAGTACACGTGAGAGCATAAATAATAAATAGATGGCCATGAGAGTATATATAACAAATAAATAATCTGGGAATATAAAACTAGATAATATCCTGTGAGGCACTCAAACGATATCAACGGGAAATGTAGTTTGAAACAGTATGTACATTTGTTCTTAAATTGGTTACCTTGAACTGCCTGGATAGATATTGCTCTCTTATTGGAGACACACCCTCTAGTAATGAGCAATTGTCATACCTAATATCATTAATATTCTTCATGGCATTCAAACTTTCTAAACGATCAACGATTGTATGGATGACGTGACGTCAGCGACATCATTATAACGTCACATTAGAAAACAGCGATATAATGTTGTTATCCCCGGTTTTAAAATTATAACAACTTTTGATTGGTTAAAACTCCGGGCATGAAAAACCCATATTCCCGGGTGTTGCTATGCCATATCACCGGGTGTAACTAGCCATTTTACCAATCAAATGTTGTTATAATTTTCAAAACGGGGATAATATGACGTCAAAGCTCGTGACGTTATGCTCCAAAATCAAACTTAGTTAATTTTTGCTATATATTGAATATATTCTAGCTGTTAAATTGATCAACTGTAGGGTAAAAAACACTCGAAACTTTCATAATTTTTACTTATTCTTTCCAAAAACAAAGAAAACGTCACTTTCACGTGGCCCGCCCGGGTCCAAAATGTCTTATTTTTTTACTATAACCGGGGATAAGTTCGTTATTTACGTTCTTATTCGTAGATATGGAGACTTTAACACCCTTCAGTAACATGTACACCCTTCGGCTGCGCCTCAGGATGTACTTGGCTACTTCAGGGTGTTCAAATCTCCATATCTACAGATAGGAACGTAAATAACTTATATTATAGCATTATTACGAGATGTTTTACATATTGGCCTAGTTATATGTCTGAGGCCTGCTGTATTGGCTTGGGGCGCAGCCGAACGCCAATACAGTAGACCAAGGACCTATAACTAGGCCAATATGAAAAACATCACGTAATGATACCTTTATTAATTAACCAGTCGAATATCTCTCGGGATTTTTCCTTGCAATTGTCGAAATGTCTAGCGGATTCCGATCTAGTTGTTATTGGACTGACTGGAATTGGGCCAATACGGAAATTATCCGTATTGGCCCAATGAAAGTTTCTATATTGCATTGACAGATTCGATCATATAAAGGCTAATGAATCAAAGTTAATTAATAATATCAATTAACTTTGATTTATTAGCCTTTATATGATCAAATCTGTCAATTAATATTTAAACTTTCATTGGGCCAATACGACAAGTATAAAGTATAAAAGTTTTATTTAAAGTCGGAGTTTTTACAAACATATAACATAAGCTCTGTAGAGCTTTTTACCGACATATATAACAATAGACAAAATATATTATGACAGGAGGCATTCAAACATTTGCAGATAACAGATAAATATACAAGCATTACATAAATAGCTTAAAACATGTTTATAAAGTACTAAAACTAGCATAAGAACATAAAAAGCACCAGGCAAAAAGAATAGGTACATGTAGCATGAGCAACTGAACTAAATCAAATCAAATCAAAAGTTTTATTTAATGTCGGTACATTTACAAACAGTACAAACACAAGCTCTCATGCGCTTTTTAAACCAACATGCATTTTAAGATATAAATTACAACACAGTAAATAAAAAAATAAAAACAATAAAATAAAATAATGTCATGCATTAAAACCACATATTAGATTTCTGGACCTCCAGTCAGTGCACATGTGGCAAGTGCCTCTCTGCACACTGACTTCATAGGACCAGAAAACCGCATGGACTAAGTAAGAGCATACAAATAATTGCATATTACAGACAAACATACAAAGCAATGCATTACATCAATAAAAGCCATGCATATAAATTAGCCACTAAAACTAGCAAAATAAAAATCAAAATGAAAGCACTAAGCAAATGAATAAGTATATGTAGCATGAGTAAGAATGAACTGAATAAGAGCATACTTTTAAGATTTACAAGAGCCACACCTGCATGAGCCACCACTCCATGAATTAATTAAACTTTTGAACTGACTGAGACTAGAAACATTCCGCAATTCATTGGGTAGCTCATTCCAGAGTGTGGCACCTGCAAATCTAAAAGAATGTAAACCATGATATGTTGTTCTCACCTGGGGTACTTCTACTGTATTTGTTTTCCTAAAAGAATAGCGACTTTCTTTATACGCAAATAAATCATTTAAATACATTGGACTTTTTTTATTCAAAATTTTGTAAACTTCAATTGCCATTGTTCTAAGGCGTCTGATCTTTAATGTTGGTAATCTTGATTTATTCAACAGGTCTTCATATGAACTACTATAATCTTCATAAATAAATCAGTCCAATACGGATATTTTCCGTATTGGCCCAATTTCAGTCAGTCCAATAACAGCTAGATCGGAATCCGCTACACGTTTCGACAATTGCAAGGAAAAGTCCCGAAAGATTAACGTGTGTCATACATTATGATGGTTTTGTTGGATTTATGTGTGTTTTGGAAATTATAATGTTCGAATATGATACCGGTAAGTAATTTTTGTCATAAAAACTTGTGCTAAAACCGTATCGAATACGCTTCACTGAAATATTTTGAATGTAGGTCAAATTAATTAACATCCATAATAATCCCACTCGGAAGGCATTTAAGATTGTATGTTATTAATTTTAGACAGTTAATTAATGTATATATATTTGCATATCCAGAATACAGAAGTTTTAGTTGAGTCTTCCCTGTTACTGATCAGTGCTATGTTGTATTAAATTTTAGCTCTTTTCGGTAATTGGATTGATTTCAATTTTAAATCATCATCAGTGTATATGCAATGTAAGCCTAAGGATGTTCAATCTTTACAAAGTAGTTATTTCTTGGTTTTCTATCATTTTGGTTTTGAGACCATGACCTTTTCCCATATTTTTGATTTTGATGACGCCAACCAATCTTTTTTTAAAACAAATATATTCATGTGTGGTAGTTGACGCATGCCTAATATGGACTGACCTAATAATTTTGATATCACGACCAGTACGTTGAGATAAGCTTTATCAATCAACACACTTCAAAGGAGAACTACACAAATTACCGATAAAACAAAATATCTAAATAAAGATATGAAACTACCTGAATATTCCTTATTTTTACAATTGCCCGTGTCACATTTGTTTTATGTACCATATAAAATTGTAAAAATATCAACAATAAAAACGCAATTTTTAATAAATAATGAATAATTTAATGCACACGATGCGCTTTTGGAATAACCTTCTCCAGGACCCGGTTGTTCAACTTGTTGTTAAATTAATCATATGGTTATATTTAACCATTGGTTAAAGATTTAACCATGGGTTAGTAAACCAAGGGATAAAAATGAGTTTTTCAACTTCATTTAACCACTTGGTTAGAGAACCATTTGGTTAAAATTTAACCAGCGAATAACTGCAGGTTTAATATTTAACCAAGACCAATGTATCCTACAATTCCTTGTTTTATCCTAGCAGCAGATAAATAACAAAATAAATATGGCTGACTCAATCCCACCTTCTCAGGACAAAAAGCAATACAGTTATTAAAATTTAAAAAAAAATATGAAATCTTACTTAAGGAATATAGCTTACATGTCATTGTCTAAGGTTATTTGTCCTATATTAAAAGTATTTTGTACAAGTTAGTATGGAAGAGTATATGGACCTCGTCTTAGTTGCTTAATAACATTAAAAGAAATGTTAATAGCGAGCATCGCAAGATGCGAGCTAAACAGCAACATGTATGTAAGGAGATGAATCAATATATGATCAATACCAACCGGAAATGGATTCTAAGTTTCGGCATAGAATGGACAATCGGAGTGAAGTACACGAAATAGCATTTTAATTTGAATAAAAAATAACTATCCAGTTTAAAAATAACAAAACAAAAATTAGAAAGGAAACCGTACAGCTTTTTTACATGAAACGATTAATCTATTTAAAAAATGGACAATCGCTAGACCTTCTTGTTTCGCCCCTAAAGAACGATCGGGCCTAAACAAAAGTCGTCCCCGATATATCTCGGCCCAAAAAAAAAGTCATCCCCGATATATTTCGGCCCATAAAATCTCCTTTGAAATACAATTAACTGGATAAGTCGAATTGTAGAACAAAGAAAAATAATCAAGAATATGCTTACATGTACGTGTCTATGCGTAGATGCGATGCTCGCCTGTAGGCTGTGCCTAATCCATATTAAGACGTGCTTAGTGCAAGGGTGTGTTATAAGTTGACGATAAATTATTATAAATCATTAAACTACTTTTAATTAAATCTTCTCATTGTCTTACAATTTCAATGATTGTTAATTTTTATTATGTAAGATAGCCGTAGAATATTTTCTTTAGTTTCCAACATCTCATTAAAATTGAGTCCATGCATGACAATGATGTATGTCAAAAGTCTGTTTTTCTCTCTGATTTTAATGTGTGAATTTCTTTTTATTTCAATTAACATGCAAAAAAATGTTCATGAATAACAATTAAGAAAAAATAAAACCCCTTTTTCAGTATGAAATGAATGGTTGGTGTCCCATATTTAAATTAACCAATTTTTCCAATACGGGAGTTCGGAGTAAGGAAGTCTTTTGTGAAGGAGGTAAAATAGTAATATTTATATATCCCGCCGTTGGACGTTTATTCAAAATGGCGGGTTTTACTTTGTATTATGTTCCTTTGAATTGAACATTGTGCAGCCTATTGCAGGAAAATATTTAAAAAAATAATACCCACAGCTATTTTTATATATATATTATGCGAGCTTAAGCGAGCTCTTTATGGTATAAAATGTGTACTTAGGATTTTTTAACAAACATGGTTGAACATACCATCGAAGAAAACAAAATTCTACACTTTGTAAACACCAGTTTCCGTGTAACACACTAACACACTCAATTAATGAAGATCTTCTTCACATAAAGCGCAAAGGTGATCCTGAAGTCTCGTACCCTCTCTCGTACGTCAGATACCACTGAAACCCGGAACCTGTGTGTAATAAAAGTCATTTTGTTAGCTTGTTTTACTTATATTGATATTTTTTAATTTATTAAATCTCTTCTGACATACTGACAAATTTTTTTGTTTCTACGTGGAAGTTAACTTTTGAGATTTCGTAAGGAACGATAACTCCAATAAAGGAACGACAGCTCGATTGAATGAGACTAGATTCGGCCCTAAAAAAAAGTCGTCCCCAATATATCTCGGCCCAAGAAATCTCGACACTTTTTGATGCACTGGATGAGAGTGAAATTGCCAGATAATTTTCAGATTCGCGAACATTCATGGCCGTGCCGGTTTCATATTCTTTTTAATATGACAAATAATTATTGGTTTGTCTGTATATTATGTTACTGTAAATCTGACATTGATACATGGAAAATACCTTCGTAAAAAAAAGTATATGTTTCTTTTAATGTGACAAATAAAATCATAAAATGTCTATTATTTTCATTAAATATAGTCTGTTAAATTTTTTTTTATAAAACAGGTAATTTTACACCTGAAATGTTCAGTGTCATCTACGGTAACTAAATTTGAACATTGTCATTACATCCGATACTGCACAATATAGTAAAGTTTCTTTATCTGCAACTTCAGCTTCTGATGAATAATCCTAACCTAGCCAGGCAATGATCAGTGATAACATAGAATATGAGATTAACATGCAACCACTACTCAGTAAGGTATAAAAGGGAAAGTGTTTTCTCTGCTGATAATGACAGCTATTTGTAACAAAGGGCGGCAGCCATCTTAAAAAAAGTGTCCGAAAATGAGACCCGGATGTACACCTTAAGCTTATGTACTCTCAACGGCAAAGAGCTAGACACGGGACATAACTCCTCCCCCAACTCCCAACTGTCGTATTGATGAGGAATGACCATGATGTCATAGAGGTACCTCATGCTATTTTTGAAGTTTTATAATTTTGTTTTTCCAACGCAATTGTACGACCACAGCGCATTTTCTGATTGACTTAGATTTTTGGTCGATATTGATTTTTGACATTGTTACTAAAAAGGGGGGATGATATTACTATTTTAACCCCGTCACATTCATATGCGCCTTTCCTATGCAAAGTGCCTTTGTAAAAGTCATTATTTTTCACTATGCATTTTGTCTTGAAAGGGGTCTTTTACTTCGCATTTCTCCGTCTGTTGTTATTTTACTTTACTTAGCTTTTGTCTAGTCTGTGGCCATATGTTCGTTGTTGTAGACTGCTAGGCGTTCCCTATTTGATACTTTTTATTTAGGTCTTTTCTGGAATGTTGTCTCATGGACATTTATTCCACGTCCCAGTAATTCGTCCTTTCCGTACTATTTGACTAATTACACCGACTGAAATTTCGAGTGAGAGGCAAGAATCATGAACAAAAATTTGATACCGGAAAATGTTTCCCAAAAAACGAGAAAAAGCAACAACAACAAAAAACTGCCCCCGCTTCCGCCGCCTATGCCCCGACTATTCATGGGAAATACAAGCAATTTCTCTCATCATAAACAGCAAAGGATATATCAATTTATCATAACACAAGAAACATCCCTGTAAACCCGCGATCGCTAACGATTTTAAATTATATGAAACAAATAGAGCATGTCTGGCAGCCATTTTGAATTGATAACCAATGGTTAAATATTTTAACGGAGCAGAGCCCCTATACCGTGGTTAAATATTAATCAGTTTAGCCATGCTTTAACCAGTAGTTAAATTTAACCATAAGTTGAACAACGCATTGCGTGCTTTGGTTAAATTTTAACCATAGGTTATCATTTTAAACCATTGATTAAAATTCAACTACAAGTTGAACAACCGTGCCCAGACAGGTATACTCAATGTCAAAAGATTTGAAAGCCAAATAAATTAAAAGTCTATGGGAACACGAAAACCAAAGGACCTAGAAAGGATGACATCTATGACTTAGGGGGAAGAATTTTAGTCTTAGAAATACATACATTATCTAGGTACTGTAAATTTCAATAATAATCATACATGCATTTAATTAACCATACCACTGCCGAAACACTGACTGCTGGGCGGATGATACCACCGGGGACTAATAGTCCATCAACAGTGATAGTAATACAAACGTATATATCTAGTTTAGTGCGCTCAATAATCTTATTATAAATTTAACAACTAGACCCTCTAGGATCCTCATTATTTATTATATGGAAAAACAAACTTCATACTTTGGTAATTAAGGTAAAAAGTAATATCTAAAACTGAAGAGATAAAAGAATATTACTACAAACAATAAAAACCTAGAGATGAAACAATTAAAGGGGATGTTTATTTCATTACATCTATAAAAGGTTTACCATATAAAAGAACCCTTACAGTGTTTGTTCATCATAATTATTTCCAGAACATTATGAAACAAAACATCTAAGTGTTCCGAAATCAAAGATTTAATATTAAGTTATTTACACTTATAATCCTTTAATTTAATTTAAAACAGAAATGAATTCTACTATTTTCCCAAATCACACGGAGGAGAATATTACTACCACCAGTAGCAAGAACATTCTTTCACAGGATGATAATCTACTTGGGAGTTATGAAAATGTGACCAGTTATCTATGGATAATTATATCCCCTATTTTATTCCTGACTGGATTATTTGGTAACAGTTCTATTATAGCGATTCTAACTAAAATGAAGTTTTGGCAGAAACCAATATACATCCTTCTCGTGACTCTGGCATTCTCAGACGCAACAGTTTTGTGTGTCGGCCTTTCACGAAACTGGATACGGGAAGTATTTAAGGTCGACATACGCACATTGTCCGAATGGGGGTGCATATTCCACATATTTGTCATATACTTTGCTATGCAGTTTTCATCAGCAATCCTGGTCTGTGTTACGTTTGAGAGGTTTTTGAAAACGAGGTTCCCATTTCGTTACAATATTATAGTATCTGTTAAAAGGACCATCGTTCTCATCATTTGTATCTTTGTATTTTTGACCGCTCTGAACATGTTTTGGTTCTTCACCCAAACCCTTATTGTAGAAAGTGGGGATGTTATTTGTGACGCGATAACGCCCGAGTATTTCTGGTTCGAGGAATTCATATACACTTATATTGATCTTTTGGTACTTTCAGTTATTCCTTTTGTGTCAATGGTGGCAATGAACATTACTATTCAAAAAGTCTTAATTGAGTCTAAAAATCTACGAAAGATTTCTGTTCCGGACGAAGCAACCAGGAAAGAACTTGGAAAATTTAGTAGAATTCTAACTAAGATGTTATTATTTACCAGTACTTATTTTCTAGTTTCGACGGTTCCTATTTCTGTGTACTTCATCACTGATTCATACCTAGCACCCACAGCAGACGACTTGACAATGGCAAAAATGGATGTTGCATGGTCTGTAACATACCTTTTCCAGTTTTCTAATTACGCAGTCAATTTCTTTTTTTACATGCTGACCAACAAAGCATTTCAAAGAACTTTCCGTCAGATTTTCTGTTGTGACACGGACGATACATCGTAAGTAAATTTCTCATTATTATATTTTCTGTAAATACATGCGCTTTGTATTGATCAATATGCATATATTTAATTACAATATGTATATAATTATACAATACTATATGCATAGAATTATACAATTCTATATGTATAGAATTATGCAATACTCGAGGTGTCTTCCAAAGCGACCCAAAGGTTAACCAGGAATCGTAAACAAATGTTCCATAATATTGATTTCCAAAATGTCGCAGTTAAATTTCAAGAAATAGTAACATTAGACATACAAATCGGATTTCGAGTTTTGAAAATAAACGTTCTAGAAAACCGAAGGAGCAATGAAGAATTAACAATCCAGAGACACAAACAACATTTGACACAAAACACAAAACGAAGTGAAACCACAGAAAAACGCAACATAAAAAGACGAGCACTTCGGATCCCAAGTGAATCTATTTGCTCGCGAAGGATAGACAATTTCTGCTTCATATAAGACACCCGCCGTGTCGCTCATGTTACTGTGTACATGTAAAATATTGTCGTTGTTCGAGGAAAGAATAAAAACTATATAAAAGAGATTCATTGCCATTTTAGAAATAAATATTTCGCAATGATCAACCAATTCCTGATAAATAATAATATTGGCCATTATTCAAATACTGCATGTAGATATAAACGTCATTAAAATAACACATCATATTCGACATGAATCTAAAAGACAATGAAAAGTAGCATGGGACAGAGCCTTTACAGAATACAGCTATAGCTAACGAATAATAAATCCAGTAAGTCTATGTATGAGACCAGTCATATTGAATGTGCAATTTTCAGCTATATTATGAAGAAGTTATGATTCGATGAGATGATGATGTCCGCTTTGTACCAGATCAACACGCTTAGTTGGATTATTTTCTTTTATAGTACTAGTTCATAGACACAGCAGTTCCAGTTGCATTGTAGTGCCTAAAGGCCAGTCTTATATCCTAGTCTATTTCTATAGTATATATATACAATATTGGTCTGTTGACGGTAAATATAGAATTTATTTGACAAGGCTGAGAAACGGGGTGAAAGACGAGCTTCTAGCGAGTCTTTCTCCCCGTTTCGCGCCGAGTCAAATAAATTCTATATTTACCGTCAACAGACCAATATTGTATTTATCCTGCAATCCACGATGTCCTAAAAAATAATCTTAACTCGTAAAAATGCATTTTTTAATGCAACGGAATCCTCACTATTTGGCGTAGTAAAATACCAGATTTTTTTTGCTGACAAAAATTCGCGAACAAATAGTTCTCAAAAGGAAATGAAATAACTTTATTTAAGTGAAGATTTATTGATTAAGGTGAAAATCTATATAGAAAATTGATAGTTTAGAACCTGAAATATATATATTTAATATGTTTTTCATAGATATGAAAACACATTAATTTAGCGATCATACGTCACATGCGGTCATACTTAAATACGCCTGCAGTAGTAACCAGGTAAATATATACGCCTGTGTGAAAAGGTATACGCCTGCAACTATATGGTTCACTTTTATTTTTATTTTTTTATATCAAATAATAAACATCCGATATATTCCTTTTACTAGTTTATATTAAAAAAAAATTAAATAAAAAAGAACCATATAGTTGCAGGCATCCACCTTTGTATGACACACAGGCGTATATATTTGCCTGGTTACTACTGCAGGCGTATTTAAGTATGACCCACACAGTTTGTAAACATGTGAAAGCAATACACACATTCATGTATAGACGATTCGAGCATGTTTTAAGTAAACTAGGTAGAGTAGAGAAAACAGACAGATTAATCATTTATCTCAACAAACTGAACTGATTCACGGAAATGTATTTAACACCGATGTCAAACACTCAAATGCTCAGTTATTGGGATATTTAGTCATTTGTGAAAATTGTGTACACATTCACCATTTGTTATGGATGACCACGTCGTAAAACATAGAACTAATTTGACTTGACATATTTGTATTGGAACTGTAAAAAGGAACATCGGGATTGCTTCGACACGAAACATCAGAAGTGCTACTGGCTGTAGAATTTGTGGAGGTTTTACGAGGTAAGTTTGCTGAAAAGCATTTCTGTTAAGATAAGATAAGATAAGATAAGATAAGTTTTATTTATAGTCGGCATATTTAAATAACAATACAACACAAGTCCTAGTGGGCTTTTGACCGACACTGTTAGTTTCACTTTCAGTGTTGCTGAGGATGTTTGATATTTTCTTGTGTCTTTCCTCACTCAATGTTGAGTAATTATTAATAAATGCCACATTGTTATGCCCTGATATTTACATAATATCTATCCCCTCCACATTGTTTTCTCTTAACTTCTGGACGGGATAAGATATTTTCTGGCACTGATTGATTAATGTCTAATTTGCAACTATCCTTCATTTTTTTCATGAGACTGGAAAGTTTTCTTTCATGCACTTTTCTACCTGTTTCTAAAGCTCGTACAAATAAATTATGTATTTTGCGACAATGCAAGTATATAAAGGAGGAGAAGCTAATGCCAATCTTCTGGACTTTACATAGGTTTCAATGGAAAATTGGAATTTATTTTTATAGAATAAAATAAAACTTTCATATATACATGGTAAATTGAAGAAAATCAAAATAGAGATCTGATTTAGTGTCAACAAGCACCAGATATGATTTTAATTACTATATTTAACTTCTGTTTGTATATCATAATCAAATGAATTAATATGCATTGAAGTCTACATGTATGTAGAATCCCCACCAACTATTTTCTTCATATCAAATTTGCTATTATTAAACCATAATCCATTGATTGGTAAATTACATAATGCGATGTCACTAAGGAACCAAGAATATTATGGACATAGGTGTTGTGACCAGAAAAATATTAGAGTGAAGGATATATTTTTCTGGAATGAACAATATTTACATGATAATATTGGTTGTTGCGAGTAATGACTAATGTGCGAATATATTTTCTGAGTCGGATCATACAAAAATGCATTATGAAAGCTTGAAGTTTCAAATATTCAAACATTGCTAATTTAGTCTGCATTTTGTTCCTTTTTTCTTGTTATTTTATTAGTAAATATATAATAACATGTATTTCAATTATAATCAATGCTATATTAATGTCTTTCAGATGAATGGCTGGATTAATGGTTTAACAGTGTACAATGTACATGTGATGTTTGAAATAAGTGCAAAGACTATATATGAAAGAAATAATTGCATAAAAACCTATGAACGTTTTATAAAGAGCTGATTAAACAAAGGACATTTTTCAAGAACTATCACTCAGTTGTTGCATACAGGCCAGGGGTATGTGAATCAGTTTCAAATGGAATTGCACAAAATAAAAAATGTACTGTAATCCTGATCAACAGTGAGTAGAATTCCAGCAGATAAAACACTAGTTTCAACTGACAAATCATACAACTTTGTTGGAATTTTGCAAAAGAAAAAAATGTTTTAAAAAAAGATGCAAAATGATTGCAGGAAGTGACTGAATACAATTATTCTAAATGGTTAAAACAAATTATATAGATATTTTGTGGTGTCATAAAGAATTCAGAATATAAAAAATTATCTATAATTTTAAAGTGACTTGATGCAATAGCAGGAATATGTGTTATTTTCACCTTGAAGAAATCTACTATCTGATATGTTGAAGTAATTGATGTGAATTAATTGAACATTTAATATGAAGAAATTTTATAATAAAATATATGTAGTAATCTTAGAGTTTGATGTTCAAACTGTACTGAGTTATTTAACCATATAAGTGTGTTTAGTAAAGATTGTGGTGTGTGACTGCCCAGAACGTTTCTGTTATAAAGGATGTTAATTTCCTCATCTGTTAGAGGGCATGCTCTCTTTGGTTTATTCCCTTTGTCCTGTAGTTTTAGTTGCTTTTGTTTTGTTTTCAAAGCTTCCCTGTCAAGTTATAAATGATTCGGATTTGTTTAAGATTTTTGTTTTGTTTTTTATTGACTTCTAGGATTTTTTTTATCGTAAAATATGTATAAAAAATATGAAATTTTAGAATTATTAGTTTCATTTTGTCGGTTTGTAAATTTACAAATAGTGAGAACGAAAACAGTTATTAGAAAAAGACGACGTCGATTATTGACATTGGTTACGGTTAATATTTTAACTCCTTCACAGGAGAGCAAAAACACAAAAAAGTAGTTCCGGAATCTATGGGCGGGGCTTAAAAGTTTATTCGTAGGTTTAAAAGTTTATTCGTAGGCTTCAAAAGTTTATTCGTAGGCTACGAATAAAGCAAAAATTTATTCGTGTGGTATATTTGTACAGCAAATGTACTGATTGCAGGATAAAACGATATTACAGTCGGTTTAATCTCCACCAGAGGACTAATTGCATATGACGTCATTGCATACATGGCTATACCAACCATTATCGATGCACACTATTTGCAACAAGACACGACAAATTTGCAATATGGGAAGGAAATTTTAAAATATGTTTTTCATCCAGACATATGTAACGTCATGTCTGTCACTCGAAATAAAAATCCGATAAAATTTAACTGCACCCTCTATGGTCATCCACTCGAGTCATTAGAAGAAGACCGATATGTTGGTTTAACAATCAGACAAGATATAAATTGGAAAAGCCATGCAAATAACGTCTGCATCGAAACCTTAACACCAGATCCACCTCCGTACAGGAACAAATCTAACAATCAATTATGCTTGCTTGTTCTGCCTGGGACCCATACAATAAAGGGCTGTATGGTTCGTTACCAACATACAGCGATGCTACATGTTACAACACTTGAACTTGCGCAGTCTTAAAGACTGGCGTAAGAATGTTCGACTTATTATGATGTATATATTAACAAACGAAAATGTAGCTATTACTAAGCAAGAGACCAAAACCACTACTGAGACAATCTCGGAATATGCACTCCTCGTCTTTCGTTAACCCTCTTTACAAGACAAGACTCCTTTTACCCTAGTACGATATTTGACTGGAACCGACTGCCACAGCTCATAGATTTGAGTGGCTAGGTTGAAACATTAAGGCTGCTTTCTCCTCTATCACATACTTGTTGAAGGCGGTCAGTATTTTGTAAAAGTAGAAGAAATAGACAGCCATGGTCAACCATTTTTTGTTCAAGGAAATATTTGCTGTTTTTTGAATTTGTTATATTATAAGTTATTTACGTTCCTATCCGTAGATATGGAGATTTTAACAACCTGAAGTAGCCAAGTACATCCTGAGGCGCAGCTGAAGGGTGTGAAGGCTACTGAAGGGTGTTAAAATCTCCATATCTACGGATAGGAACGTAAATAACGAATTTATCCCCGGCTATAACCACGTAAAAGTGACGTTTTCTTTGTTTTTGGAAAAATAAGTAAAAAATATGAAAGTTTCGAGTGTTTTTTACACGGTGTAGGGCACTACCTTTTGTAGAACCCTTCAGTTGATCAAATTAACAGCTTTCTATTCAATATATAACCAAAATTAACTATATTTGATTTTGGAGTGTAACGTCGCGAGCTTTGACGTCATATTATCCCCGTTTTGAAAAATATAACAACATTTGATTGGTTAATGGCTAGTTACACCCGGTAATATGGTCTAGAAACACCCGGGAATATGTTTTTTTTTAATACCCGGGGTTTTAACCAATCAAAAAATGTTATAATGTTCAAGTCGGGGATAAATATATCTATTTGTTATGTTTGAAAAACCAGCAAAATGTGTGTGTCCCCAAGCAGCTAGAACGTGTTCCTTTGTAAAGTACTTTTGTAATGTTAGATGTACTTTAAAGGACGATTTTGGATTTGGTGGAACTAGTTGTACTTAAAATTCAACCAGCTTTATCGCTTTTTTTATTTATTGATTTATTTTGCCGGTCAAATTAGTTATTAGTCAGTACATTTAAAGAAAACAATGATGTGTAATATTTTCTTCTAATTTTCACAGATCAATTAATAAGGATACTCGAGGTCCAAGCTCCATGAAAATACCCCATATGACATCTCAGACCATAGACGAAGATGAATCGGACGAAAGAGAAACCACTAAGAACATACACAAAGGTGAACTTGGTCATATATAGGTGGTAGACAACGTTATTCTTTGTTTGTTCTGTGTTTATACCCTGTACAAATACCGTGTTCTTTATGAAATATCGATTCAGTAATCAAACATATACATTCATGTAATATATATTATACTTTTAAACCCAATACATGATTTCGTTCATGTTTTGCGAACATAGTTCCGATGTAGCGTGATGGTATAGTGATTGTCATGATGGATATTTTACAACTTTAGCTTCATGTATGAACATTTTCATTTAAATGTGGAGTTGATTATTGTTGAGCGACAGTTATGGAATAAGAAATGATCCATTGGCAATCAAACAGTGCCAATGGCGAATAATACAAGAAGACAGCACAATATATACAGGTCAGAAGAGATGGTCTGTTTCCAAAAACAACAACAGAAATAAAAGTTTGAAGAACAACTATCATTATGAAATGCAATCTATCGATGGAGCTATCCACTCCTGATGTACTTTACTGTTTAGTATAAATAGATTGAACATTAGCAGTATGGCGTTCTTTAACACATGTTTTAATTTTGATGCTAATACATTGCGAACCAATTCAAGTTTTCAACATCTATTTGTACGAAAACATCTCGTTAGTTCTTGGTGTCCTTCTTGTGGGTTCTCAGTTTAAAGACAGACAAATGTGTATAAATGATTGAATGTATTTTGCGAGATTTGTGTCGACTGTCTTATGCTATTGTTTCGACATGTCAACTTCATGATCTTGTTACATGTATATGTTCATCCGAAAGTATTTGTACATATTGTACCCTACTTCCCTTATCATTAGTCATTGACATTTCGAAATTCGCCCAACTTGTGTAAATTATATCAAGGCAAAGTGGTTGGGTTCTACCTTGGTCTGTCTGTAGTAAAAGACAACAAAACAACAAAAGATTGTGATCTGATTTATGGGTTTAACCTCACCACATTGTTTTGTGCCTGACCCAAGCCATCACCTGGATTGTGATCTGATTAATGGGTTTAACCTCTCCACATTGTTTTGTGACTGACCCAAGCCATCACCTGGATTGTGATCTGATTAATGGGTTTAACCTCACCACATTGTTTTGTGACTGACCCAAGCCATCACCTGGATTGTGATCTGATTAATGGGTTTAACCTCACCACATTGTTTTGTGATTGACCCAAGCCATCACCTGGATTGTGATCTGATTAATGGGTTTATCCTCACCACATTGTTTTGTGACTGACCCAAGCCATCACCTGGATTGTGATCTGATTAATGGGTTTAACCTCACCACATTGTTTTGTGCCTGACCCAAACCATCACCTGGATTGTGATCTAATTAATGGGTTTAACCTCACCACATTGTTTTGTGATTGACCCAAGCCATCACGTGGATTGTGATCTCATTAATGGGTTTAACCTCACCACATTGTTTTGTGCCTGACCCAAGCCATCACCTGGATTGTGATCTGATTAATGGGTTTAACCTCACCACATTGTTTTGTGACTGACCCAAGCCATCACCTGGATTGTGATCTAATTAATGGGTTTAACCTCACCACATTGTTTTGTGACTGACCCAAGCCATCACCTGGATTGTGATCTGATTAATGGGTTTAACCTCACCACATTTTTTTGTGATTGACCCAAGCCATCACCTGGATTGTGATCTAATTAATGGGTTTAACCTCACCACATTGTTTTGTGCCTGACCCAAGCCATCACCTGGATTTCGATCTAATTAATGGGTTTAACCTCACCACATTGTTTTGTGACTGACCCAAGCCATCACCTGGATTGTGATCTAATTAATGGGTTTAACCTCACCATATTGTTTTGTGACTGACCCAAGCCATCACCTGGATTGTGATCTGATTAATGGGTTTAACCTCACCACATTGTTTTGTGATTGACCCAAGCCATCACCTAGATCTGATTAATGGGTTTAACCTGACCACATTGTTTTGTGATTGACCCAAGCCATCACCTGGATTGTAATCTGATTAATGGGTTTAACCTCACCACATTGTTTTGTGATTGACCCAAGCCATCACCTGGATTGTGATCTGATTAATGGGTTTAACCTGACCACATTGTTTTGTGATTGACCCAAGCCATCACCTGGATTGTGATCTAATTAATGGGTTTAACCTCACCACATTGTTTTGTAATTGACCCAAGCCATCACCTGGATTGTGATCTGATTAATGGGTTTAACCTCACCACATTGTTTTGTGACTGACCCAAGCCATCACCTGGATTGTGATCTGATTAATGGGTTTAACCTCACCACATTGTTTTGTGCCTGACCCAAGCCATCACCTGGATTGTGATCTGATTAATGGGTTTATCCTCACCACATTGTTTTGTGCCTGACCCAAGCCATCACCTGGATTGTGATCTGATTAATGGGTTTAACCTCACCACATTGTTTTGTGCCTGACCCAAGCCATCACCTGGATTGTGATCTGATTAATGGGTTTATCCTCACCACATTGTTTTGTGCCTGACCCAAGCCATCACCTGGATTGTGATCTGATTAATGGGTTTAACCTCACCACATTGTTTTGTGACTGACCCAAGCCATCACCTGGATTGTGATCTGATTAATGGGTTTAACCTCACCACATTGTTTTGTAATTGACCCAAGCCATCACCTAGATTGTGATCTGATTAATGGGTTTAACCTCACCACATTGTTTTGTGCCTGACCCAAGCAATCACCTGGATTGTGATCTGATTAATGGGTTTAACCTCACCACATTGTTTTGTGACTGACCCAAGCCATCACCTGGATTGTGATCTGATTAATGGGTTTAACCTCACCACATTGTTTTGTGCCTGACCCAAACCATCACCTGGATTGTGATCTGATTAATGGGTTTAACCTCACCACATTGTTTTGTGCCTTACCCAAGCCATCACCTGGATTGTGATCTGATTAATGGGTTTAACCTCACCACATTGTTTTGTGACTGACCCAAGCCATCACCTGGATTGTGATCTAATTAATGGGTTTAACCTCACCACATTGTTTTGTGACTGACCCAAGCCATCACCTGGATTGTGATCTGACTAATGGGTTTAACCTCACCACATTGTTTTGTGATTGACCCAAGCCATCACCTGGATTGTGATCTGATTAATGGGTTTAACCTCACCACATTGTTTTGTGACTGACCCAAGCCATCACCTGGATTGTGATCTGATTAATGGGTTTAACCTCACCACATTGTTTTGTGACTGACCCAAGCCATCACCTGGATTGTGATCTGACTAATGGGTTTAACCTCACCACATTGTTTTGTGATTGACCCAAGCCATCACCTGGATTGTGATCTAATTAATGGGTTTAACCTCACCACATTGTTTTGTGCCTGACCCAAGCCATCACCTGGATTTCGATATAATTAATGGGTTTAACCTCACCACATTGTTTTGTGACTGACCCAAGCCATCACCTGGATTGTGATCTAATTAATGGGTTTAACCTCACCACATTGTTTTGTGACTGACCCAAGCCATCACCTGGATTGTGATCTGATTAATGGGTTTAACCTCACCACATTGTTTTGTGATTGACCCAAGCCATCACCTAGATCTGATTAATGGGTTTAACCTGACCACATTGTTTTGTGATTGACCCAAGCCATCACCTGGATTGTGATCTGATTAATGGGTTTAACCTCACCACATTGTTTTGTGATTGACCCAAGCCATCACCTGGATTGTGATCTGATTAATGGGTTTAACCTCACCACATTGTTTTGTGATTGACCCAAGCCATCACCTGGATTGTGATCTGATTAAGGGGTTTAACCTCACCACATTGTTTTGTGATTGACCCAAGCCATCACCTGGATTGTGATCTGATTAATGGGTTTAACCTCGCCACATTGTTTTGTGATTGACCCAAGCCATGACCTGGATTGTGATCTAATTAATGGGTTTAACCTCACCACATTGTTTTGTGATTGACCCAAGCCATCACCTGGATTGTGATCTGATTAATGGGTTTAACCTCACCACATTGTTTTGTGATTGACCCAAGCCATCACCTGGATTGTGATCTAATTAATGGGTTTAACCTCACCACATTGTTTTGTAATTGACCCAAGCCATCACCTGGATTGTGATCTGATTAATGGGTTTAACCTCACCACATTGTTTTGTGACTGACCCAAGCCATCACCTGGATTGTGATCTGATTAATGGGTTTATCCTCACCACATTGTTTTGTGCCTGACCCAAGCCATCACCTGGATTGTGATCTGATTAATGGGTTTAACCTCACCACATTGTTTTGTGCCTGACCCAAGCCATCACCTGGATTGTGATCTGATTAATGGGTTTATCCTCACCACATTGTTTTGTGCCTGACCCAAGCCATCACCTGGATTGTGATCTGATTAATGGGTTTAACCTCACCACATTGTTTTGTAATTGACCCAAGCCATCACCTGGATTGTGATCTGATTAATGGGTTTAACCTCACCACATTGTTTTGTGATTGACCCAAGCCATCACCTGGATTGTGATCTGATTAATGGGTTTAACCTCGCCACATTGTTTTGTGATTGACCCAAGCCATGACCTGGATTGTGATCTAATTAATGGGTTTAACCTCACCACATTGTTTTGTGATTGACCCAAGCCATCACCTGGATTGTGATCTGATTAATGGGTTTAACCTCACCACATTGTTTTGTGATTGACCCAAGCCATCACCTGGATTGTGATCTAATTAATGGGTTTAACCTCACCACATTGTTTTGTAATTGACCCAAGCCATCACCTGGATTGTGATCTGATTAATGGGTTTAACCTCACCACATTGTTTTGTGACTGACCCAAGCCATCACCTGGATTGTGATCTGATTAATGGGTTTATCCTCACCACATTGTTTTGTGCCTGACCCAAGCCATCACCTGGATTGTGATCTGATTAATGGGTTTAACCTCACCACATTGTTTTGTGCCTGACCCAAGCCATCACCTGGATTGTGATCTGATTAATGGGTTTATCCTCACCACATTGTTTTGTGCCTGACCCAAGCCATCACCTGGATTGTGATCTGATTAATGGGTTTAACCTCACCACATTGTTTTGTAATTGACCCAAGCCATCACCTGGATTGTGATCTGATTAATGGGTTTAACCTCACCACATTGTTTTGTGCCTGACCCAAGCCATCACCTGGATTGTGATCTGATTAATGGGTTTAACCTCACCACATTGTTTTGTGACTGACCCAAGCCATCACCTGGATTGTGATCTGACTAATGGGTTTAACCTCACCACATTGTTTTGTGATTGACCCAAGCCATCACCTGGATTGTGATCTAATTAATGGGTTTAACCTCACCACATTGTTTTGTGCCTGACCCAAGCCATCACCTGGATTTCGATCTAATTAATGGGTTTAACCTCACCACATTGTTTTGTGACTGACCCAAGCCATCACCTGGATTGTGATCTAATTAATGGGTTTAACCTCACCACATTGTTTTGTGACTAACCCAAGCCATCACCTGGATTGTGATCTGATTAATGGGTTTAACCTCACCACATTGTTTTGTGATTGACCCAAGCCATCACCTAGATCTGATTAATGGGTTTAACCTGACCACATTGTTTTGTGATTGACCCAAGCCATCACCTGGATTGTGATCTGATTAATGGGTTTAACCTCACCACATTGTTTTGTGATTGACCCAAGCCATTACCTGGATTGTGATCTGATTAATGGGTTTAACCTCACCACATTGTTTTGTGATTGACCCAAGCCATCACCTGGATTGTGATCTGATTAAGGGGTTTAACCTCACCACATTGTTTTGTGATTGACCCAAGCCATCACCTGGATTGTGATCTGATTAATGGGTTTAACCTCGCCACATTGTTTTGTGATTGACCCAAGCCATCACCTGGATTGTGATCTAATTAATGGGTTTAACCTCACCACATTGTTTTGTGATTGACCCAAGCCATCACCTGGATTGTGATCTGATTAATGGGTTTAACCTCACCACATTGTTTTGTGACTGACCCAAGCCATCACCTGGATTGTGATCTGATTAATGGGTTTAACCTCACCACATTGTTTTGTGCCTGACCCAAGCAATCACCTGGATTGTGATCTGATTAATGGGTTTAACCTCACCACATTGTTTTGTGACTGACCCAAGCCATCACCTGGATTGTGATCTGATTAATGGGTTTAACCTCACCACATTGTTTTGTGCCTGACCCAAACCATCACCTGGATTGTGATCTAATTAATGGGTTTAACCTCACCACATTGTTTTGTGATTGACCCAAGCCATCACCTGGATTGTGATCTAATTAATGGGTTTAACCTCACCACATTGTTTTGTGCCTGACCCAAGCCATCACCTGGATTTCGATCTAATTAATGGGTTTAACCTCACCACATTGTTTTGTGACTGACCCAAGCCATCACCTGGATTGTGATCTAATTAATGGGTTTAACCTCACCACATTGTTTTGTGACTGACCCAAGCCATCACCTGGATTGTGATCTGATTAATGGGTTTAACCTCACCACATTGTTTTGTGATTGACCCAAGCCATCACCTAGATCTGATTTATGGGTTTAACCTGACCACATTGTTTTGTGATTGACCCAAGCCATCACCTGGATTGTGATCTGATTAATGGGTTTAACCTCACCACATTGTTTTGTGATTGACCCAAGCCATCACCTGGATTGTGATCTGATTAATGGGTTTAACCTCACCACATTGTTTTGTGATTGACCCAAGCCATCACCTGGATTGTGATCTGATTAAGGGGTTTAACCTCACCACATTGTTTTGTGATTGACCCAAGCCATCACCTGGATTGTGATCTGATTAATGGGTTTAACCTCGCCACATTGTTTTGTGATTGACCCAAGCCATCACCTGGATTGTGATCTAAATAATGGGTTTAACCTCACCACATTGTTTTGTGATTGACCCAAGCCATCACCTGGATTGTGATCTAATTAATGGGTTTAACCTCACCACATTGTTTTGTAATTGACCCAAGCCATCACCTGGATTGTGATCTGATTAATGGGTTTAACCTCACCACATTGTTTTGTAATTGACCCAAGCCATCACCTGGATTGTGATCTGATTAATGGGTTTAACCTCACCACATTGTTTTGTGCCTGACCCAAGCAATCACCTGGATTGTGATCTGATTAATGGGTTTAACCTCACCACATTGTTTTGTGACTGACCCAAGCCATCACCTGGATTGTGATCTGACTAATGGGTTTAACCTCACCACATTGTTTTGTGATTGACCCAAGCCATCACCTGGATTGTGATCTAATTAATGGGTTTAACCTCACCACATTGTTTTGTGCCTGACCCAAGCCATCACCTGGATTTCGATCTAATTAATGGGTTTAACCTCACCACATTGTTTTGTGACTGACCCAAGCCATCACCTGGATTATGATCTAATTAATGGGTTTAACCTCACCACATTGTTTTGTGACTGACCCAAGCCATCACCTGGATTGTGATCTGATTAATGGGTTTAACCTCACCACATTGTTTTGTGATTGACCCAAACCATCACCTAGATCTGATTAATGGGTTTAACCTGACCACATTGTTTTGTGATTGACCCAAGCCATCACCTGGATTGTGATCTGATTAATGGGTTTAACCTCATCACATTGTTTTGTGATTGACCCAAGCCATCACCTGGATTGTGATCTGATTAATGGGTTTAACCTCACCACATTGTTTTGTGATTGACCCAAGCCATCACCTGGATTGTGATCTGATTAAGGGGTTTAACCTCACCACATTGTTTTGTGATTGACCCAAGCCATCACCTGGATTGTGATCTGATTAATGGGTTTAACCTCGCCACATTGTTTTGTGATTGACCCAAGCCATCACCTGGATTGTGATCTAATTAATGGGTTTAACCTCACCACATTGTTTTGTGATTGACCCAAGCCATCACCTGGATTGTGATCTGATTAATTGGTTTAACCTCACCACATTGTTTTGTGATTGACCCAAGCCATCACCTGGATTGTGATCTAATTAATGGGTTTAACCTCACCACATTGTTTTGTAATTGACCCAAGCCATCACCTGGATTGTGATCTGATTAATGGGTTTAACCTCACCACATTGTTTTGTGACTGACCCAAGCCATCACCTGGATTGTGATCTGATTAATGGGTTTAACCTCACCACATTGTTTTGTGCCTGACCCAAGCCATCACCTGGATTGTGATCTGATTAATGGGTTTATCCTCACCACATTGTTTTGTGCCTGACCCAAGCCATCACCTGGATTGTGATCTGATTAATGGGTTTAACCTCACCACATTGTTTTGTGCCTGACCCAAGCCATCACCTGGATTGTGATCTGATTAATGGGTTTATCCTCACCACATTGTTTTGTGCCTGACCCAAGCCATCACCTGGATTGTGATCTGATTAATGGGTTTAACCTCACCACATTGTTTTGTGACTGACCCAAGCCATCACCTGGATTGTGATCTGATTAATGGGTTTAACCTCACCACATTGTTTTGTAATTGACCCAAGCCATCACCTGGATTGTGATCTAATTAATGGGTTTAACCTCACCACATTGTTTTGTAATTGACCCAAGCCATCACCTGGATTGTGATCTGATTAATGGGTTTAACCTCACCACATTGTTTTGTGCCTGACCCAAGCAATCACCTGGATTGTGATCTGATTAATGGGTTTAACCTCACCACATTGTTTTGTGACTGACCCAAGCCATCACCTGGATTGTGATCTGACTAATGGGTTTAACCTCACCACATTGTTTTGTGATTGACCCAAGCCATCACCTGGATTGTGATCTAATTAATGGGTTTAACCTCACCACATTGTTTTGTGCCTGACCCAAGCCATCACCTGGATTTCGATCTAATTAATGGGTTTAACCTCACCACATTGTTTTGTGACTGACCCAAGCCATCACCTGGAATATGATCTAATTAATGGGTTTAACCTCACCACATTGTTTTGTGACTGACCCAAGCCATCACCTGGATTGTGATCTGATTAATGGGTTTAACCTCACCACATTGTTTTGTGATTGACCCAAGCCATCACCTAGATCTGATTAATGGGTTTAACCTGACCACATTGTTTTGTGATTGACCCAAGCCATCACCTGGATTGTGATCTGATTAATGGGTTTAACCTCACCACATTGTTTTGTGATTGACCCAAGCCATCACCTGGATTGTGATCTGATTAATGGGTTTAACCTCACCACATTGTTTTGTGATTGACCCAAGCCATCACCTGGATTGTGATCTGATTAAGGGGTTTAACCTCACCACATTGTTTTGTGATTGACCCAAGCCATCACCTGGATTGTGATCTGATTAATGGGTTTAACCTCGCCACATTGTTTTGTGATTGACCCAAGCCATCACCTGGATTGTGATCTAATTAATGGATTTAACCTCACCACATTGTTTTGTGATTGACCCAAGCCATCACCTGGATTGTGATCTGATTAATGGGTTTAACCTCACCACATTGTTTTGTGATTGACCCAAGCCATCACCTGGATTGTGATCTAATTAATGGGTTTAACCTCACCACATTGTTTTGTAATTGACCCAAGCCATCACCTGGATTGTGATCTGATTAATGGGTTTAACCTCACCACATTGTTTTTTGACTGACCCAAGCCATCACCTGGATTGTGATCTGATTAATGGGTTTAACCTCACCACATTGTTTTGTGCCTGACCCAAGCCATCACCTGGATTGTGATCTGATTAATGGGTTTATCCTCACCACATTGTTTTGTGCCTGACCCAAGCCATCACCTGGATTGTGATCTGATTAATGGGTTTAACCTCACCACATTGTTTTGTGCCTGACCCAAGCCATCACCTGGATTGTGATCTGATTAATGGGTTTATCCTCACCACATTGTTTTGTGCCTGACCCAAGCCATCACCTGGATTGTGATCTGATTAATGGGTTTAACCTCACCACATTGTTTTGTGACTGACCCAAGCCATCACCTGGATTGTGATCTGATTAATGGGTTTAACCTCACCACATTGTTTTGTAATTGACCCAAGCCATCACCTGGATTGTGATCTGATTAATGGGTTTAACCTCACCACATTGTTTTGTGCCTGACCCAAGCAATCACCTGGATTGTGATCTGATTAATGGGTTTAACCTCACCACATTGTTTTGTGACTGACCCAAGCCATCACCTGGATTGTGATCTGATTAATGGGTTTAACCTCACCACATTGTTTTGTGCCTGACCCAAACCATCACCTGGATTGTGATCTAATTAATGGGTTTAACCTCACCACATTGTTTTGTGATTGACCCAAGCCATCACGTGGATTGTGATCTGATTAATGGGTTTAACCTCACCACATTGTTTTGTGCCTTACCCAAGCCATCACCTGGATTGTGATCTGATTAATGGGTTTAACCTCACCACATTGTTTTGTGACTGACCCAAGCCATCACCTGGATTGTGATCTAATTAATGGGTTTAACCTCACCACATTGTTTTGTGACTGACCCAAGCCATCACCTGGATTGTGATCTGATTAATGGGTTTAACCTCACCATAATGTTTTGTGCCTGACCCAAGCCATCACCTGGATTGTGATCTGACTAATGGGTTTAACCTCACCACATTGTTTTGTGATTGACCCAAGCCATCACCTGGATTGTGATCTAATTAATGGGTTTAACCTCACCACATTGTTTTGTGCCTGACCCAAGCCATCACCTGGATTTCGATCTAATTAATGGGTTTAACCTCACCACATTGTTTTGTGACTGACCCAAGCCATCACCTGGATTGTGATCTAATTAATGGGTTTAACGTCACCACATTGTTTTGTGATTGACCCAAGCCATCACCTGGATCTGATTAATGGGTTTAACCTGACCACATTGTTTTGTGACTGATCCAAGCCATCACCTGGATTGTGATCTAATTAATGCGTTTAACCTCACCACATTGTTTCGTGCCTGACCCAAGCCATCACCTGAATTGTGATCTAATTAATGGGTTTAACCTCACCACATTGTTTTGTGCCTGAACCAAGCCATCACCTGGATTGTGATCTGATTAATGGGTTTAACCTCACCACATTGTTTTGTGATTGACCCAAGCAATCACCTGGATTGTGATCTGATTAATGGGTTTATCCTCACCATATTGTTTTGTGCCTGACCCAAGCCATCACCTGGATTGTGATCTGATTAATGGGTTTAACCTCACCACATTGTTTTGTGCCTGACCCAAGCCATCACCTGGATTGTGATCTAATTAATGGGTTTAGCCTCACCACATTGTTTTGTGATTGACCCAAACCATCACCTGGATTGTGATCTAATTAATGGGTTTAGCCTCACCACATTGTTTTGTGACTGACCCAAGCCATCACCTGGATTGTGATCTAATTAATGGGTTTAACCTCACCACATTGTTTTGTGATTGACCCAAGCCATCACCTGGATTGTGATCTAATTAATGGGTTTAACTTCACCACATTGTTTTGTGATTGACCCAAGCCATCACCTGGATTGTGATCTAATTAATGGGTTTAACCTCACCACATTGTTTTGTGCCTGACCCAAGCCATCACCTGGATTGTGATCTAATTAATGGGTTTAACCTCACCACATTGTTTTGTGCTTGACCCAAGCCATCACCTGGATTGTGATCTAATTAATGGGTTTAACCTCACCACATCGTTTTGTGACTGACCCAAGCCATCACCTGGATACCAACGTCATATGTCGTGGTCTTCGTCATGTTCAACGATTGTTCGATGTGTTGGTATTGTTAGAATTGTTGACCATTACTGTATCAACTTTCTGTTTATATATCATAGATTATTTTACCACCCTTTGTCTCTGTTTCTGATGTATGACCTTTTTTCTGCATAATTATAACACAATATGAAATAATGTCTTAAAACATTAGGTGTATTAAAACATTTGTCCGTTGAGGTTGCTGGATTGTAGCATGATACTAATTGTTTCTTCTTATTGTACGTCAATATTTGTATTATATTGTGCAAGATTATATTGTTTGAATAAATGTAGTGTCAAGATATGTTTTCCTTAACATTAATTGAGTGTTCAAGGTTTTTTTTGTTGGGCGAGTGGTTGTTGTTTTACATCAAGTGAACAATTTGTTAGATATATTATAGATAGAAAAAAGCATGATGATGTCCGCTCTATAATAAATAAACGCTAGAGACAATTGAAAAGGAAATCAAGAATGGACAATCCAGAGAAACCGGCAACATTGGGTATACTAGCCCATCACGCTTGGCTTTGAATAGTGCTAGCTTACTGAAGCAACAGGCCATAGGTAGACGTACCGCTCCACTTAGACACATTAACCTGATTACGACCCAACCAGTCTTCGCTCTTGCTCCTTAATGCCACATGCTTAGCGAAGAAGCAGCAAATATCTATTTTATAGTCTTTAACCTGACCGTTACTATGCTAGTTTATAGTTCACCTTGACCAAAGGTCCATGGGAACTATTGCCATCACTTGGCATCCGTCGTCTGTCGTCTGTAAACTTTTCACATTTCAAGCTTCTTCTCCGCAACCACTGGGCCAATTGGAACCAAGCTTAGCAGGAATGTTCCTTGGATGGTCCTCTACAATATTTTTGTTTTTGGTTTCAGTCGGATATTCAAAATGGTTGTCAGGGCCAATAATATGCTCTGATTGGCTGAAATTTCAAAGATCTTCTTCTCTGAAATTAATGAACTGACTGAACCCAAACTGTAAATAAATGATCATTGGAAGGTCCTTTATCAAGTTTCTGTTTTTTTATGTGGATCGGAAATCCAAGATGGCCGCCACCGCAGGACATAGATTAACATTGGACCCTATGGGAAAATGTTCAAATGCCTTCTTCTACAAATATGATTAAAGCCATACTGTAAAATTTTCATTGGATGGTCCTCTACAAATTTTAGGCTTTTTGTTCCGATATGAAATTCAAAATGGCGGCTACGGCAGGACTTAGTTTAACATTGGATCCTATGGGAAATATGATTCAAAACGCTTCTTCTCTGAAACCACATTGACAATTGAAACCAAACTGCCCAGAAATGATCATAGGAAGATCCTCTACAAAGTTTCTGTTTTCTACGTGGATCGGAAATCCAAGATGGCCGCCACCACAGGACATAGATTAACATTGGATGCTATGGGAAAATGTTCAAATGCCTTCTTCTCAGAAACTACAAATATGATTAAAGCCAAACTGTACATGAATGTTCATTGGATGGTCCTCTACAAACTTTAGCTTTTTTGTTTCGATATGAAATTCAAAATGGCGGCTACGGCAGGACTTAGTTTAACATTGGATAAAATATGGGAAAAATGTTACAAAACGGTTCTTCTCTGAAACCACTTGGACAATTGAAACCAAACTGCCCAGGAATGATCATTGGAAGGTCCTCTACAAAATGGAGGTTTTTTATGCCGATCGGAAATCCAAGATGGCCGCCACTGCACGAAATAGATTAGAAACTACAAATCAGAATGAATCCAAACTAGACAGGAATGTTCAGTGGATTGGCCTCTACAAAGTTTAGGTTTTTTGTTCCGATATAACATGGAAGATGGTGGCTACAGCATGACTTAGTTTAACATTGGACCCTAAGGGAACAGTGTCTCAAAACGCTTCCTCTCTGAAACTACTTGGACAATTTAAACCAAATTGACCAGGAAAGATCATTGGAAGGTCCTCTACAATGCCGATCGGAAATTCAAGATGGCCGTCACTGCAGGAAATAGATGAACATTGACCCTATGGGAAAATGTTCAAATGCCTTCTTCTCAGTAACTACAAATATCATTAAAGCCAAACTGTACATGAATGTTCATTGGATCGTCCTCTACTAACTCTAAGTTTTTTGTCCCGATATGAAATTCAAAATGGCGGCTACGGCAGGACTTAGTTTAACATTGGACACTATGGGAAAAATGCTTCTAAACGTTTTTTTCTCTTAAACCACTTGGAAAATTGAAACCAAACTGCCCAGGAATAATCATTTGAAGGTACTCTAAACAGTTTGGGTTTTTTATGCTGATCCGAAATCCAAGATGGCTGCCACCACAGGACATAGATTTACATTGGACCCTTTGGGAAAATGTTCAAATATGAAAATAATGAGATATGGGGTAAATGTCAACGAGACAACAACCCCTGTTTTAAGAAACTATAAATCAGACTCAATCCAAACTACAAAAGAATCTTTACCGGATAGTCCTCTATAAAGTTTAGGTTTTTTGTTCTGATATGAAATCCAAGATGGTGGCTACGGCAGGACTTAATTTAACATTGGACTCTATGGGGAAAATGTTTCAAGACGCAAATCTGATTGAAGCCTGACTGTACATGAATGTTCATTGGATGGTCCTCTGCAAAGTTTAGGTTTTTTGTTCTGATATAAAATTCAAGATGGCAGCTATGGCAGAACTTAGCTTAACATTGGACTCTATGGGAATATATTTTAAAACACTTCTTTAATGAAATCACTTGGACAATTCAAACCAAACTTTTCAGGAATGTTCTTTTGATGGGCCTCTACAAATTTAGTTTTTTTATGCTGATCGGAAATCCAAATAAGGGTAATAACAAAATTACCGAACTCCGAACAATCTTACAAAGGGAAAGTCAAAACTCATAAGTATATAAACAGACAAAATCAGTCAACAACCGGAAAACTGTGAAAACCGTAATGACCCTGACTTGATACAGGCATTTCTAAAGAAATGGTGGGTTGAATCAGATTTTAAAGCGCCAAACCTCCCGCTTTCATTACGGCTCAAAGGTTCCGACTGTCACTATAACAGTATTTATAACAATACTGGAACAAAATAGGTAAATAAGTTGTCAAAGCAATACCAAATTAAGTGAATTAAATGTCAAAAACAATTTTACGTCACACATTGATAAAAATAAATTGACATTTTTGTTGACTTCCTTATCTTTATACATTTTCACTATTTGAATGCATCGTTTAGTATCGTTTCTGCAGAGACGGAATATATTTCGACAAGATCTTGGTATCGGAATATAAACTTTTTAAGAGATCGAATAAGGCGAATCTTTTTAATAGCCCAAGTACTGCGAGCCTGTTTCTCAAATGAAGATGACGTTTCATGAAATCAGAATAATTGCTACTAGCCCTTGCATAATGAGTCAATTGCGAGATGTATACAAGCTAGCCACCGTCTCAAGTCATAGATTTATGGGGGACCCAGTTGGAAATGTTTTAAAAATCATAGAACCAATTGAAACCAAGCTTAGCAGGAATGTTTTTGGTACCTCACGTGAGCGATACAGGCTCTTGAGAGCCTCTGGTTCTTTTTAAAATACAAGCGCATAGTTTACCTGACTAACTATAGTAAGTGTGTTAAATTTAGACAGTGTTGATTTTTTGTTGTTATTGAAATACAATAACATCTGTATAGTTGCCTAGTTAGGCAAAACAAATAATTTTCATTCTTATTGTACTAGAGCATATGTATACCTAACTATATAGCTAATAGTTCATGGCACTGAGGGTCATATGGCAGTATATGGACCGGTCCGTCACCAAAAGAATATAATATTCTTTTGGTGACGGACCGGTCCATATACTGCTGTATGACCCGAAGTGACATGAACTATTTGCTATATTATACTTTTTATCTAAAATAATGCAGGTGCCTGGCCGGTCCATATACCACCGGTCCATATACGAAAATAGTGACCGGCTGCGCTAACAAAGACAAATAGGGAAAATAAAAACGTAAAGTGTAATATAATCGGATATTAATGAAACATCTAAGAATGCCGTTATTACTACACAGGTCTTTATGTGAAATTCATTGCACATTAAGCTGTGTTAAATCAGGTAAATAATGCAGGCTCCTGAGAACCTTTTATTTGTTAAGCTGGACCACAGGTCCATGAGAACTATTGTTATCACTTCGCGTCTGTCGTCTCGTCTGTAAACTTTTCACATTTCAAGCTTCTTCTCCAAAACCACTTTACCAATTGGAACCAAACTTAGCAGGAATGTTCCTTGGATGGTCCTCTACAAAGTTTCTGTTTTTCCTTCCAGTCCGATATTCAACATGGATATGCCAGAACCAGTAATATGCTCTGATTGGCTGAAATTTCAAAGATCCACTTCTCTGAAACTAATGAACTGACTGAACCCAAACTGTAAAGGATTGATCATTGTAAAGTCATTTACCAAGTTTCTGTTTTTTATGTCGATCGGAAATCCAAGATGGCCACCACTGCAGGACACACTTTTAACACAGGACTATATGGGAAAATATAGAAATATCCTTCTCTCTGAAACTACTGAACTAATTGAACCCAAACTATACATGGATGGTCCTCTACAAAATAACTGTTTTTTGTTCCAGTCTGATATTCAACATGGCCGCCAGGGCCAATAATGTGCTCTGATTGGCTGAAATTTCAAAGTTCCTCTTCTCTGAAACTAATGAACTGACTGAACCCAAACTGTACATGAATGATCATTGGAAGGCCCTTTACCAAGTTACTGTTTTTTTATGTCAATCTGAAATCCAAGATGGTTCCCTATGCAGGACATAGTTTTAACACAGTACCATATTGGAAAATATAGAAAACAATATTTTTTTTAAAAACTACTGAGCTGAATGAACCCATTCTGTGCATGAATGATCATTGAATGGTCTCTTATTAAGTTTGTGTTTTGTGTGATGATCTGAAATCCAAGTTGACCACAACCACAGGTCATAGTATTAACACAGAGCCATATGGGAAAATACAGAAATATTTTCTTCTCTGAAGCTATTGCACTGATTGAACCTAAACTGTGCATCAATCATTTGAAGGTCCTTTACAAACTTGTGTCTTTTATTGTGATCGAAATTCCAAGATGACTACCACAACAGTACATAGTTTTTACATAGGACCAATTGGTTCTTTTTATAACCAGGTGAACGATACAGGCTCTGGTTACACTATCGATGCGGTGTTTCACGCGCAGACAATACTTTATTTAACATTCGTTATACCGATACCCATTTCCCCTCTAATTATTGCATTCGTGAGTAGCGTCTTCATCTTATATGTGTGTTAGACGTACGCTTCACAGGTATTTTATCTATATCGTGGCAACCATATTTAGTGATGGAAGAAACAGGAATGTCCAAAGAAGACAATCTATCGTTGTTTATTTTCTGGTAAAGCTTCTTGGAAGCAATATACTCCATTGTGAGCTGGAATTGGAGACAGGATGGAGCATAGATGTGATTGATTGAATTAAAACATTATCGTTCAATATAAACATGTAATGATATTGTTTTAAATAAGAACTACATTTTGTATTAGTACATGAGTACATGTCAACTATTTTTCTGGAACAAACCAAATGTAAATCAGAAGCATTAATTTTAAATTCAAAGTTGCAGGTATAACCTAGATCCCGAAAACAGACATATTTTGTGGTATGTTGTTTGCTCTGATGAGCTATGCTAAGAGGTACTAAAGGGATTGAAGCCAAACTTGGCTGAAATGTTCCTTATAATGTTATGACCACGTGTTGTTGCTTTGGTAATATTTCATAGATTTTCTCCTTCACAACTGTTTAACCAATTGAAACCAAACATAGTTTGAATAATCCTTGATAAATACCTACCAAGTATTTTAATATTGGTGATGATTAATAACCAATATGGTCATTACCGTAGTACTTTGTTTTAGCATAGAATTCTGCAAAAAAATGAATAAGCTTGTTCTTAGAAACTACAAACATGTTTGAACCCAAACTGTACTTGTATGCCCATCGATTGGTTCCTTTGCTTACATAGATGATTTTTTTATGAGGATCCAAAGTGGCCTCCACCGCAGGACTTGGCTTTAACGCAGAACCTTATTGGGAAATAAATAAAAGCTTTTCTTTAGAAACTAAAAACATCATTGACCCAAGCTGTACACGAATGGCCCTTTGTTAATCCTTGCAAATTTGGCAATTTTGTGTGGATTAGAAAATGTGGCTAGTGACTTGGTTTTAACATAGGACCTAAAGGGAAAATAATAGAGCTCGCTCTTAGGAACTACAAACACGATCGAACTCCAACTATGCACAAATCGTCATTAGATTGTTGCTTACCAAGTTAGCATTTTTATTTGGATTAGAAATTCAAGATATCTGCCACAGTATAACTTACTTATAGCGTAGGACCCTCAGGTAAAATGAATACAACATTGTTATTAGAGTGAGTGATTGTTGTTTAATGCCAAATGACAAAATGTTCAGCTATATCATGGCACGGACTAGTTACATTCAGTAAGATAATGATGGCTTCCGCTTTGTACTAGCCTAACACGAATATTTATTTGTATAGTTCACTGAAACAACAGTCTACAGATAAACATGTCACTCAACACTGAAACAACAGTCTACAGATAAACACTCAATTCGGACATATTATCCTGATTCCGAGTCAACCAATCTTTGTTTTACTCCTTTTTGGTGAGTGCTTAGCGGAGAAGCAGCAAATACTAATTTTATCATTTTTGGTTTGAGCCGACGGGGTCTCGAACCCACGGTCTACGACACTCGAGACGAGCAGTCCCTGACAGTTTTTTTTTATTTGAGTAAGAAATTCAAAATGCCTGCCATTCGGGACAAATTGGAAATCCAATATGGCTGCCATCGCAAGACATAGGACCCATGGAAAAACAAATATGTGTTCTCTCAGAAATTATAAACGAGGCCGAATCCAAACTGTACATGATTAACCATTGAATGGCTCCTTGTATAATGATAAGTTTTTGTGTGGATCACCATCTTTGGGAAAACAAACATCTGAACCATTAATAGCATATTTCACTGATATGATCTCTCTCTCTCTCTCTCTCTCTCTCTCTCTCTCTCTCTCTCTCTCTCCTATTATTCCTATTGTTAAGCTATGAGTAAATGAGTGATTGTTGTTTAACACCAAGTGAGTAATTTCTCAGTTATATCATGGACAGAACAAGGTACATTTCGTCGAGTTAATGATGATGTCTGCTTTGCACTAGACCTTCACACTTAGTCGGATTTTTATAGTGCTAACTTGCTGAAAAAAACAATCCTGGTTAAACATGTCGCTCGCCTCGGGCATATTATCCTGATTCCAAGCCAACCAGTCCTCTTACTCTTTAATGCTGCATGATAAGCCAGAAATAACACTTTTATAGTATTTGGTTTGACCGGACCGGGCGTAGACCCTCGTACTACCACACTCTAGGAGAGAGTGCTAATCATTGCACCATCGATGAAGTTCTATTCTAATTTGAAAATCAATAGCCAGCTTACTTACAAACAATCTTTCAATGGCATTCTTTAACAACCAATAATTTAGGAATGCAGGAGCACATAGACGCCTTAAAGTCATGGGATAAAATATCTGAAATGCAAGAAAACAATTCTTACAATAAATAACATCACGGTGACCGTGATAAATTGCTTTTTGATTATTGTGTTACATTACTCGGAGCAGTATTTCAGCTATATTCAGGAGGTCAACGTGTTCAATGATATTTCAATAGTATACATAAATGAAGGATGTCTCAAAATATACACAGTCACTAATTTTCTTCCCATCATTTGTAAATAGTTTTATCCTAAAATTAAATTTAAAATAAATTGTAAATATGTTACTTAAATCTATTTCATAGTTCATCAACGCCGTAGGGGCCGTCGAGGTCGTATATTTTAAAGGGGTTTTTTTTAACATAAAATAGGAGATGTATACCGTACCTATGCACCTGATCTCACCCAAAGTTTTGTCCGGAGGGGATGTATGCCCTGCCTGTGCACCTGATCTCACTCTAGTTTTTGTCAACAAAGGGATGCATACCCTGTCTGTGCACTTGGTCTCACTCTCAATTTCGTACACAGGGAGGGGGTATACCCTGCATGTGCACCTGGTCTCACTCTCAATTTCGTACACAGGGAGGGGGTATACCCTGTGTGTGCACCTGGTCTCACTCTCAATTTCGTACACAGGGAGGGGGTATATACTGTGTGTACACCTGGTCTCACTCTAGTTTTTGTACACAGAGGGATGTATACCCTGCCAATACACCTGACCCCACTCTAGTTTTTGCTCACAGGGGGCGTATGCCCTGCCTGTGTACCTGATCTCACTCGAGGTTTTGTCAACCGGGGGTGTATACCCTGACTGTGCATCTGATCTCACTCTAGTTTTTGTCCACAGCGGGATGTATAGTATTTTCTCCCATTATTACGACGTTTTAACCCCGCTGAACCAGTGGTGGAAAAATCTGTTCGTGTTAAATAATGCGAGAAAATAATTCTCCTTCAGTTGCCAATGTGGGTTACGATATTTCTCCACTCTCGAGAATTAAATTTAAAACTTTAACCACTCGCCTGACGGCTTGTGTTTAACATTTTTAATTTAACTCTCTTGAGTAGAGAAATATCGTAACCCACGGGCAACTGAAGAAGAATCTATATGTATTCAAGAACAAAAGATTAAACTGTAGATTCTTAAAAATAATCCACTGTTCGAACAATAGTGTAACGTCAGAGAAATGTATTATGCTTTGTTTTAATACCAACAGTTTAAAATAAAAAAAATACATGTCTTGTTCAAGTTTAATAAACTGTCTCTATCAATTTCATAAAAGTTATCAGAATTGAATCTATGCTTACAAAAATTAACAGGCGAACACTTTTTATAGTTGTCATTAACTGAATGCCAGTTTTGTCCTAGGTGACCGTAATGAGTTCTATCAGGTTTCGATCCAACGCGTGGGCGTTTCACGGGTTGACGATCCCGTTGTTGTCGAGGCTCTGGAGGAGTATGATTTACAGCACTTCTAAAGTTCTTAATTTCACCACTCCATGCTTCAACGGGACATTATTCTTTATTGTTTATATAAAGTTTATTACATATCATTTTCACTATTCTACCTATGTTTTTTTGCAGGATACACAGGATACAACGATCTTTTCCGACTTTCAATTTCGGCAAGTACTGTGATTAATTGGTCCAGATTGTAGCCTTCATATGACAAAGTGTTATCATCTGCATAATTATAGAGGGAACTTTCTTGTATAAAATAAAATATATCATTTATAAATATTTTAAAAAAGACAGTGTCTCAAATAGAACCTTTATATATGTCTTCCCATTCGCTCATTATATTGCCGATTGTGACACACTGTTTTCTGTTAGAGAAATCATTTTTTATCAGTTTCAATACAGATTCACTTACTCCGTATGCATCTAGTTTATTTATTAACAATTTATGGGGAAGGCAGTCAAAAGCTTTTGACAAATCCATGAGAATGGCCGCTACAAATTTATTTTCATCCAGGGCCTTTTTCCAATCTTCTATTATTTTTAGAAGAGTTGTTTGGCAACCATAACCCGATCGGAATGCTGACAGAGAAGGATGAAACACTTTGTCAAAGAAGGTCACAGTCTGGTCATATATTTCCCTTTTATAAAATTTTGAAATAGTAGGTAAGATACTTACAGGTCTATAATTGCATTTATCTAAAGAGTTATTTTTCTTGAATAGTGGTACAACTTGGGCTTCTTTTAATTTTTCTGGAAAAATGGAATTAGTTATTGATTTATTTATTAAATTTGTAATTGGTTTAACAATAGCTGGTTTTGCAGATTTTAGAAGTTTTACCGAAATGCCATCACGTCCGGTTGCTTCTTTTGGATTTGCCTTACTTATTTGCTTTGATACAAAATCATTTTCAATTTCATGGGTTCGCACCCGGATTTATAAATTACAAAAAGGGTGCACTTGCAAGTGATAAAGCTTACCAGTTGCTTGCCCATGGTCGGTGGTTCTCTCCGGGTACTTCAGCTTCTTCCACCATTAAATCTGGTTGCCATGATATAGCTGAAATATTGCTGAAAGTGGCGTTAAGCACCAAAAAATCAAATCAAAATCTATGCAATTGAAGAGCGTCTTCCAGTAAATGCCCTTCTAATTCTAATACGCTTGATTCTTTAGTGTATTCGTATCTGTTAGTTGTTTTGATGGTAAACTTGTTTAGTCCTCAGATTATTTAGAATGATGGTTATGAAAACAAAGACACGCTTAATTAGTTTATAAAATGGATCATAGTTCAATGAAAAAAATTGGTAATACTACTGATATAAAAACGAACTTGTAATCATAGGTTTAGAATAGATCGTATCTAATAATTCTACAATGCTCAACATTTTCATTCTGCATAAATTATGGCCATGCAAAAATATTATCTATATCCGTTAATTCATTATAAAATAAAAATGGTAGGGAAAAAAAGATATAGTCAACGTGATTAAAAACATGAGTTAATAAAATATATTATTAAAGGACTAATGACACAAAAAATAAATTTCTCGATTTTGTTTGATTTGGTCATTAAATAAACTATAAACATTGTCTTAATTGAAAATAACCCCCTAGGACGCCCATTTTATTGCTTATTACCTTTTGAAATCGCGACAATCTCTGACCTATACATTTTAAGAATCATTCTCTGTAAGGATCAAAGTGGCTCTGGAAATAGAAAAAAATAAAATTTGCTTGTTTTGATGTATAATGAGGGATTCACCTCACTAAAACATAAAAACTATGTTGAAGGTAAGAAAAATAAATATGGTTGCCATGGAAACCAAGATTGCTATTTATCTCCATTTCACAAGGAAAAAACAATATATAGGCATTGAAAAAGCAATTCTTTTATTACATATATCATTTAAATATGATTAATTCAAATCTACAACACAAATATGGAAATCTTGACTTATATAATGTGAAATTACCGACAGATTGAATGGTGAAATAGCTAATTTTTGATCAATTAAAAGAGGGTGTACTAGGAAAAATCCATTTTTGTCAATAATTGCAATATATCACTGGAAAGAAGTAGCATGGAGGTATAACTATGCACAAAATCACAATGGAAAAATTAATGTTTATTTCTAGAAAAAAAATATGGAAATGTTCAAAATTCGATTTTGGCCACCCCCTTTTTTTCTGAAAAAATTTAATATTTCAAAAATTAAAAGTTGAATAATGAAAAGATTTTAACAATATGTTTTGAAATCTTATATAGTAAGTAAAAAAATATTCCTGGTAAAAATGTCTTAGGATTTTCAAAAGATGCCATCCTGTATGATCCCGCTACTAATATACATATTATATCATACCTATTAACAAAAAAAAAC
Organism: Bathymodiolus brooksi; assembly: GCA_963680875.1. Taxonomy (NCBI): domain Eukaryota; kingdom Metazoa; phylum Mollusca; class Bivalvia; order Mytilida; family Modiolidae; genus Bathymodiolus; species Bathymodiolus brooksi. The sequence goes on from OY804582.1 coordinate 62,459,486, forward strand.
AAAAAAAAGAAAGTGAAAAATCTTTTTTGTTTTGTTTTTATGATTCTGCTATTAATATACATGTGTTTATGCTTGGTAATTAAGATGAATTGCATGTATACATGATGGGTAGATTGCTCTATGTCTTATGTAAATTATGTTCTAATTGTTCCATCTTGTTGTTGGAGAGGATTTATATAGGCATAGCCTGTTATCCAATCCTATTGATTTATCAATAAAATATTTGAAATGAAAATGCCATCCTGAATTCTGAATGATGTACAAGTATAGGAGTCAAAATCCAGAGATGTTACAATTCCCTCTGCCTTAAAATATAAAAATAACTTTAATTAAATTTTAACTAAGTCTGCTGCATGTTGTTTGTACAATCAGTGGCATATCTAGTATATGGCAGGTAGAGCATGTGGCCTGTGTGCCACTTGAAGGGGGCGCCACTGAGAGGTTTTTATTAACTTTTAGCGCCTAGTGTTTCCATATGGGAACGTCCTAAAAAACAATTTTTAAAATACATTTCTTGAAGTAATTTTGCAAAAACTATGTAGTATACTCAGACAGGAATATCTGGAGAAACTATTATTGTTATTAAATTATAAATTTAAAACACAATTTCAGTGATTGTCATAGCCTATAGGCGCTATTTCCAGTAGATATGTAACATTAAATAGTGTCCGCCCTTACAATTGTCTCCTATGGTAAAGTCCGAGGACGGAATAAAGCACAGCGATGACTTTGTTCGGTCTGTGTAAGGTTTTTCATTACAAATACAACACAACCGGACACAATTTCACAGGACACTATTATGTCTTACAGATACACCCCTGTGTACAATGTACATTGTATATGAACAATAAATCTACATAAAAATCTTAAATCTAACTGCAAGTATACCTATTATTGGATTTCAAGAACATCATAAAGAATATTGTAATGTAGTTAACTATTTTTCTTATGCTTAATTTTTGTGATTTCAGTACTTGTTTGTGAGATTTAATTTTCAATCATTAGAAATACTGAGATGTTGCATTAATGTTCATGAGACAATAATCCACAAATATACAAGAAATACTAGGTAGCCTTAGAGTCTTCAACAATGGACAATGTCCACATGGTATAGCAGTCTTTGAAATCAGCCAATGGTTCAAAGCCTGAGGCCGGTAAAATCAGTCTATAGCTTGTAAAAATTCCCAAACCAGGAGTCTGCCAAGCTTGTGTATTTTTTATTTATTTGAGAAATTATTATTGTTTTGTTTGGGTCAGCAAAATGAAGTTTGAGCTTGTGATTTTTAATGGTTTACTTGCCCCCTGGCTTGTGTTCTGGATAGCTTTTCTTTAAACCTGGTCTTCTAAAAGTTCTTAAATAGATGAAAAATACTGAGATGAGAAATAAATGTCCATGACTGAGACAGTGATTTATTGCTGACTAACGTGCAAGTTTATTGTACTCTCTGTATCTGTAGAAAACTCAGGATCCTCCTTCATTTTCGACAAGACACAGACAGGATGAGATATTCACTTATTTTATACCTTTCCCAACGCTCTTTTAATTTAAAGTAACAGTCAGAATTCCTGGTAAGGAAAACTAAGGTCAAAATTTACAAAAACAATTTTTTTTCAGTCACATGCGCCATGTTTACAATAAGCTTTCTGGTCATTTCATGTTTTGATTTTTTTCATATTAAGGTGTGGCCGTACCTTAAGAAACCTACAAATAGAAATACAGTTATTTTGTTACACATGTATCTCCCTATTATAGTATCCTATCATGTCAACAAAATACAAAGAATGAAAAACAAATATAATGCTTTGTCTTTTTTCAAATTTCTAAAGTAAGTAAGTTAATATGTGTAAAAAAGAGAAACAGCCTTCTTTTACTTTAGGGGACCCTATCCTATTATGAACTCTTATTCTAACCCAAGGACACAGCATACGGTGCTAATTTGCATTTGGACACAGCCTCCGGCACTAGGTTGCACTTGGACACAGTTGCAACTAATTTTAGGTACCGGGTCGTTTCGCCCCCGATTACCTGTTCGTCCGGGTCGATTCGCCCCACTTAATCGCTATTATATAATAATACAGTATGGTGCCAAAAGTATTGCAACATGTAAACAAATCCCTATATAATCAACCAAAACCATATTTTTTCAAAGTTCATTTCTGGATAGATTTTAACAAATTTTACACCAAAACATTCAGAATTGTTTATATTTTGATTGTTTATTTGCTCATTATGTTTATATGAGTGGTTTTTATTTGTACATAATATAAACAGGATTGGTAATTTTTAGGATTTATTTTTAGTTGAAATACCTTTGTATATAGGAAAATCAAAGTCAATTTTTATTTGTTATGTTTAAATTATGTACAAATGAAAATAACTCATAACAACATATATATATATAGACAGAGAGTGATTGTTGATTAATAACATATTTTATGCTACATGTCTTTTGTTGTTATTATTCTGTAAATCTTGTCATTTTCATGGAGTGAATAAAGATATGTATATGTTATCTGGATGTGAATTGATTGATACCGAAAATATCAGCCTGCCGATTTATAAGTTACAGAAAAACGTTTTATTAAGGCATCAATGTATCTGATAGTTTTTATGGGTAACAAAAATTTACGATCTTGGCAGATAATGCCCCTTTAAATACTTGGATATGATTTAATACGATCGCTCCTTTTTTGGATTTGATTGGAATTTGCTGAAAAAATAATTGATTGTAGGAAATACCTGTCAGTCGTGTAAATTCATACTATGTATCATATCACTGAATTGTCCATTATGTGATAACACTTGTCAGTGACTTCCGGTTGGTCGGTGGTTCTTCTCCGGGTTTCCTCCACCAATAAAACTGACCGCCACGATATAACTGAAATATTGTTGAAAATGGCATTAAACATCATAGCCCTAACTCCTAATCCTGAATTGTCAATACATGAACTCATTAGTTTAGGAAAACTAAAATGAGTTATTTCGAAATGTTATATGGTATAGAAATATTTGTAGCATACGCCATTTTAGAATGTTTGTGAGCGTTATATTGACTTGTTAGAATAGGAAGATCTTATCTTAAAATTTATTGGCGATTGGGGCATTGGTTGTATAGATAGAATAGATGTGCATCCAGCTACCATATTGCAGTCGCGAGCTACACTGGAGAGGATGTAATTATAAGCATATTTTATGTCAGCTTTTATTTATTATGGTTTGTTTTCTGGTCTAGTCAAAATGGACTTCGTCTGGCTAATAACCACAAATCTTAAATTTAGGTCTGGTCTGCTTTAATCATAATTAAGTCTTATTGTTTTTGCTCCGTTTCTTATTACGTCACCCCGAACGCAGTCGGGTGACGTATTGCTATTCTACGTTTCTTTTTCACTATTATTATTATTCTTATTATTATTCTTCCACACATTTTTGTCTGCTCGATTTCTCGGAGATGCCTTGATAAAACTTTATGAAACCTTGTAGGAATATCATATGCCATGTGAAGTTGTGCTGGTAAGGGTTGATTTTTTCAAAACGGCTGCCGTTGCCATGGAAACGGCCAAAATGCTAAAAAATTGAAAAACACAAAAATGATCATAGCAGGTTACTCGCCGAACAGAAATTGATGAAACTTGATAGGAACAACATCCATAGCTAGTGGAACGAGATAAGCCAAATAAATCGGAATCGGTTAGACAAACTTTGCCGCAGTTGCCATGGAAACAAAAAAGGGGGATTTAAAATAATTTTGGATTCCTTTCATCAAACTTCATGAAACTTTGTAGGAATATCCACTGTAGTGTGTGGCAGCTGTTGGGGGGGGGGGGGGGGGGGGGGTGAACAAATTCAAAATGGCGGCCGTTGCCATGGTAACCAAGGTGCAAAAAATGTTAAATTCAAACAAAGTTTGGGAGACTTATTGTTTTTGCTCTGTTTCTTATTATTATTTTTATTTTTATTATTATTATTATTATTCTTTCTTTCCGCGAAGCATGAACTTGTCCACGGCAGATCTCAGGAACTACAGCACATAATTTCATGACACTTGGTGGAGTTATAGATATATGTTTCTAGTTGATCCTAAAGTTTTCAGATTTGTGGTAAAGGGGGTCAAAGCCATATTTTTTGGGGTTCAAAGGGGGTGGGGGTTACTATAGAATCCTATGGGAAACTTGAAATTTCGTACATTAATGTTGATAACTTCTAACTGGATAATGATAGAGACATACCATTTGACATAGTGATAGGCCACCATTAGAGGAGCAATTCTGCGTTTTCAAAATTTTCAAGATGTCTGCCATTTTCAAAATGGCTGCCAAAACACGGCATAAAAATGGGGGGTAAAAATTCAACATTGTCCGATATCATCAAAATTTGATATGTGGGTAGATAGTGTCAGTGGCCGGTTTGGGAGACTTCATAATCGTTAGATTATAATCATATCTTGTTAATGTTATTCTCCTTCTCCTTTCTTTCTTTCTTTGGCACATGAACTTGTCCACGGCAGATCTCAGGAACTATTGGACAGAATTTTATGAAACTTGGTGAAGCTATAGATATATGTTTCTAGTTGGTCCTAAAGTTTTCGGTTTTGTGGTAAAGGGGGTCAAAGTCATATTTTGATGGGTTCAAAGGGTGTGGGGGTTACTATAGAATCCTATGGGAAAGTTGAAATTTCGTACATTAATGTTGATAACTTCTAAATGGATAACGATAGAGACATACAATTTGATATAGTGATAGGTCACCATTAGAGGAGCAATTCTGCATTTCAAAATTTTCAAGATGTCTGCCATTTTGAAAATGGCTGCCAAAACACGGCATAAAATTTGGGCGGTAAAAATTCAACATTGTCCGATATCATAAAAATTTGATATGTGGGTAGATAATGATGTCCCGAATTGATTCCCGTCATTGAAAAATGTATACCGGTCACCATTTTCAAAATGGCCGCCACAATACCGCACAAATTCAACATTATCCGATTTCAACGACATTTCATATGTGGGTAGATTATGATGTCCCGAATTTATTCCCGATATTGAACAATTTCTAGCGGTCGCCATTTTCAAAATGGCTGCCACAATACCGCACAAATTCAACATTGTCCGATTTCAACGACATTTCATATGTGGGTAGATTATGATGTCCCGAATTTATTCCCGACATTGAAAATTGTCTAGCGGTCGCCATTTTCAAAATGGCAGCAAAAATTCAACATTGTCTGATATCATCCAAATTTGATATGTGGGTAGATAATGATGTCCCGACATTGCAAAATTTATACCGGTCGCCATTTTCAAAATGGTCGCCACAATACCGCACAAATTCAACATTGTCCGATTTCAACGACATTTCATATGTAGGTAAATTATAATGTCCCGAATTGATTCCTGACATCGAAAAATTTCTACCAGTTGCCATTTTCAAAATGGCCGCCACAATACCGCACACATTCAACATTGTTCGATTTCAACGAATTTTGATAATGTAGGTAGATTATGATGACCTGAATTGATTCTCGACATGGAAAAATTTCTACCGGTCTCCATTTTCAAAATGGCCGCTACAATACCGCAAAAATTCAACATTGTTCGATTTCAAAGGTAGCTTTTGATTTATTTTTTAAACCTGTTGTCAGTGGCCGGTTTGGGAGACTTCAGACTTCATAATCGTTAGATTATAAGCATATCTTGTTAATGAATAGATTGGTCAGAACGGGATCATTGAAATGTTCGATTGTTTGGTGGACGGATAGTTCAGCAAACGATTGGTATTCCAATGGGTACGAATTGTGCTCCGCTACACGCCGATTCGTTTTTACACACTTATGAGGCAAACTTCCTTCAAGGGTTTCTCAAGAATAAATATTGAAAATTAGCTCAAACCCTTAATTCCAGTTTTCTCTATATAGATGATGTTCTGTCACTGAACAATTTTTGATTCGGTGCTTATCTGCATTGCATCTATCCAAATGAGCTTGAAGTAAAGGATACTACTGACACTGAAAAGTCTGCTTCTTACCTTGACATTCACCATGAAATCAACAACCGCGGAATATTAAAAAAAACTCTACGACAAACGTGATGACTTCATTTTTCCAATAGTCAACTTCCTTTTCATTAGTAGCAATATTCCAGCATCGCCAGGTATGGAGTTTACATTTCACAACTCGTATGTTATTCTAGAGCTTGTGCCCAGTACAGTAATTTTATTGACAGAGTTCAGCTGCTGACGCAAAAGCTACTCAAGCAAGGCTACGTTGCTCATAGGTTGAAGTCATCGCTACAAACTTTTACGGTCATCAACACGAAATATTAATATCTCAAATTACATTGGATCTTTTACCCTTTTACGTCAATTTTGTCTTTCCTCTATCACTGTCAAGACCTTTAGCGAACTTATTTATATATATGAGTAACACGATGGGTGCTTTATAAGAAACAGGAACTTCTTGCCCTTCGCAAGGACCTGAATTGAGCCCGGTTTTTGGTGGGTTCAGTGTTGCTCATCTTTTTAGTTTGTTGTGTTGACCTATTATATATCTTTACGTTCATAGTTCCGTGTTGTGAGATCGATGTCCGTTATGATTTCCTCATACAACGATGTTCTGTGTACGTTTTCACCTCCAGTTGTTTGCGTGATTTGTGTTTGTGTATAGTGGTGTCCAACACATATTGACTATATGAGTGACATGATGTGTGTCCTATAAGAGCCAGGAACTACTTGCCCTTCGCGGGCGCCTGGGTTCACCCCCGGTTATTTGTGAGGTCCGTGTTGCTCATCTCTTTAGTTTTCTGTGTTATGTTTTTTATTTTGTTTGTCTTCGTCCTGTGTTTTGTGTACCCAATGTTGCCAGTGTCTCTGGATTGTCCTTTCTTGATAGCTGCTTCGGTTTTCTCTAACGTTTAATTAATTAACGAAAGTAATTTGGTAGTACAGTATCCAGCGCAAAATGACATATTTCTAGGCAGCACGTTGGTTTGAAATTCCAAATCACAGTTTTTATTAGACCATACATTATTTTTAATGTCTTCAATTACACGTTCTTGTCATTCATCATATTCTATAAACGATAGATATTTACATGATATACAGACACGAAATATGTTTATCATGCATGAGTGATGACTCGCTATCTGAGCCCTCAATACTCGCAAAATTAAAAAATGTAAAGTGAAAGGCAATTGTACAAGATTGCAAACAATCGTAAATCAGTATATAAACACAATCACGAGCAGATACAGAATACATGAAGAAGATAAGGATTAAAAAATAGACACAATCAGAAACCAGTGGCGAACTCATGTGCTCCGAAATGGTAAGTAGTTCCTTCACCACATGTGACTGTTGATCAGTGCATTTGTTTAGCGGGTTGTGATTTGAATACCGGTATGGATTTTGGTAGCAACAGCTATGCTATGTATCACCCAGTTGAGAGAATAATATAAATAATAAATAAGTGTAGTTTTTAGTTATTTTTCCTGTTTAAACATTATTTACACAAGAATTTTGTAATAAATAAATCAAACTACTGCGAATAATCTGATAATGAAATGCTTATATTCCGACGAGAACGTCAACGGGATTGGGGAAACACAATCGACTAGAATAGAATACAAAATATTATTGGAACATGAAAATGTTAGTCCCATGTTAGCTGCAAATACATACAATTATACTCACATAACAAAAAAGAAGGGCCCGAGTGGCTCAATGAGTTAAGTAGTTGGATTACCTAACAACTCATACAAGCCTATCACCAATACAGCGTGGGTTCGCACCCGGCTTTGTAAATTACAAAAAAGGTGCACTCGACTCGCAGCCGCAAGTGATAAAGTTTACCAGTTAACTTCCCATGGTCGGTGGTTCTTCTTCCACCACTAAAACTGGTCCCCATGATATAGCTGAAAGTGGCGTGAAACACCAAAAATCAAATCAAATCACATAATGACAAACATAGGAGACATAAAAAACAACATCTGAATACAGTCTAATCAAACGGTTGTACTGACAGTAAATATACTCTTATCCAATACTTGTTAATAAAATAGAAGAGAATGTCACGTTTTGGTGCCTTATCGTAGTAAAAGTTTTAGTAAACGACCATTCTTCAATTGTTTTCGACAGAATCAAATAGACAATATAAATGAAACCCAACAAGGTATTTTCTGTTTTCTCTTCAGTTCAAGTTAGGAACATCAATACATCGTAAGCTATGGTAAATATATACTATCATTGATTTGTTTTGCGAGAATGAATTTCTCGGAGCAATATCACATCGAAAGCGAAACCTGATATATGAGATGCGATGAACAATCTATTTCGAGCAAAACATATTAAAAGATAGTATGTTTATCGAGGATTTGGTAACGTGACGTCAGCATAACGTCATATTATAAAACAGTGATATTATGTTAATATCACGCTAGTTGCTTGATAATAAATATTATTATACTTTACTACAGAAACCAAGCAAGAAATAATTAAGATATTTTAAAGTTTTATTCCATGGAACAAGAAATAACTCATTATTCCCGCGGCAAACTGTACGTAGGTCAAATAACTGTGAGGGAATCTGCACGTAGCACAAAATAACTGTTTGAAATTGCCGCGCTTTTGCACGTCGAACCAATAACTAATTATTTCCCTCAGCACCTCGAACCAATAACTAGTTATTTCCCTCGTATTAGTTCAGTATAATAATACAGTTATGTCCTTCATGAGAAGTTAATATCCATAATTATCAAATCTCGAAAGGGTTATTTTACCTCCGTCCTTCGGACCTCGGGGAAAAATAACCCTTTCTCAATTTAACAATTATGGATATTAACTTCTCATGAAGGCCATAATTGTATACGTATGTATATTACCATATATTTGAACGTAAGATGTACCTTTTTGCATGTATGATAAAAGAAGAAGTGCCCGATCCATATCAGTGACCGGGACAAGTAACCGGTTATTGTACCCTGCGTCGATGATGTCATTGTAACACGTATGAAAACATGACAGAAGAGGAATCATACAAAAAGCTATTGGGGTCGAGGAGATGAACATGCACCTTGGAAGTTTGTTTTTTCAGCGCGCACGAAATCCAAACAGGATTACGAACTGATGCATTGAAATGTATCCAAGCTTCCATCAGTAGATATCTTAATGATGGCGAATGTTGATATTCATGCCCTCGTGTCGAATATTGAGAACTTTGAAAATAGAACAGTTACTCGATTTGGTTCCCATAATGCCTAACTCCAGAATAGCACTATTCCCATACTCAAATATGCAAATATCCAGGAAAATTTTACAATAAATTCTTATGGCACAAATGATAAGAATATGACCTCTGATTTATATTGAAAAGTTATGTTTAATAGCTGTGATAAATATGGTGAATTCTATTCTTGACTGTTACACATTATTTATTTTGTTGTTATTTTGATGAATACACATAAATTCTTCATTTATTTTTTTATTTATTTCAGTCATGGTTAAATATGTGATAAACAGATTATAACATGACATTTTCCATATTGGCCATGGTATCATCCCATGGCTATCGCATTGGACTGCTATGGGAGTCTCGGGATGCTACCAGGGTAGATATGGAAAAGGCCATGTTGTAATCTATGTTTATTGCGTGTGAAAATCAAATTGAAAATGTACAAGTCATCGATAAAAATATATAATGTCGTACACTAGTGTACTGACTTTTATTTTCTCAGATAAAATCATCACAGATCAATCAATAACCCCTGACAGTGTAGTTAATTAATGGAGGTGTGTGCAATATTTGGCCTGAGGTAATGGAATTGAGCAAGTGAACTATTGCACAAGGCCAACGGCCGAGTGGAATAGTTCACTTGATTATTTCCATCACCGAAGGCCAAATATTTTGAACTATTGCAACCACATCCATCAAATAACTGTTTTATTACATAATCACACATTTCACGAAGAAATTCAACACAATCTAGTTTGGTTTTCTGAGACTATCTCTCTAATAGGTTTTGATTGGTCTTTGTCTCATGATTATCTACCCAATGTTAAATGCGTCATGGTGACTTCAAGAAGAAAAACAATAAAAGCGTTGTTCCTTTGCTACTTTTATCCTGCATTGATTGTATATATATATATATACGTCTGAAAATTAAACCAAACAGTGTTAGAATTAGATCTTTGAGCTGTCAAATTTTGTTCTTCCCTCGACGGGATTTGAACTCACACCATTGATACACTGCAGCACCAATCGCTTAGCCTTATGTCCAACGCCCTAGACCTCTCGACCACATCCGCTATATTAAAATATAACTTCAATAGTCGAAGTGTTACCTTGTCTCGTAAGGAAAATCTAGAGATAGACATAAGACATGTGTCTAAGCGTGTGTAGATGGTACATATATAATTAATATTATAATTTGACAGCAATTTAACTCAGCATTTTTTAATATAAGTTATTTACGTTCCTATCCGTAAATATGGAGATTTTAACACCCTGAAGTAGCCAAGTACACCCTGGTTATAGTAAAAAAATAAGACATTTTGGAACCCGGCGACCCACGTAAAAGTGACGTGTTGTTTTTTTTGTTCCTGGAAAGAATAAGTACAAAATATGAACGTTTCGAGTGTTTTTTACCCGGTGTAGGGTAAAGGTAGAACCCTACAGTTGATCAAAGTAACAGCTTTATATTCAATATATAGCCAAAATTAACTAAATTTGATTTTGGAGCGCAACGTCGCGAGCTTTAACGTCATATTATCACCGTTTTGAAAATTATAACAACATTTGATTGGTTAAATGGCTAGTTACACCCAGCAATATGGCCTAGCAACACCCGGGAATATGGGTTTGTTTTACCCGGGGTTTTAACCAATAAAAAAGTTGTTATAATTTTCAAACGGGGATAATATATTGTATAGGATAATGAAGAATTCACTATACAGTCACAGGAAATAAAGTATATTATACAAACATCTAAGCAGGTGACAACCACACAATATATATACGTATATAAGGGAGCGGATGTGGTCGAGTGGTGTAGGGTGCTGGACGTAAGGCTAAGCGAATGGTGCTGCAGTGTATCAATGGTGTGAGTTCAAATCCCGTCGACGGAAGAACAAAAAATTGACAGATCAAAAATCTAATTCTAACACTGTTCGTTGTAATTTGCAGACGTATATATATAGGATTGTGCCTTCAACATAATGTAATCAAATAACATAATCAAAAATAGATACCCAAAGTAACAAACGTAAATAATATCATATACTATTGAGAGAGCTACATATATATAAGTTCCATTGTTGGTGAATCAGACACATTTCCAACTGCGCATGCATACCCCAGTAGCATCCAATTTACGCAATATCTAACCACAGACGGATAGGGGAACACTCTCGTTGGGGATTGTCAAGTTATAATGCAGAAAGCCTGGACGAGGACCATAGTGGGTGACGTATTTGGAGAGTGTCATCCTCCCTACACATTAATGACCTCTTTTGTAGATTTCGAAAACGAGTGGGGGCATTTTAGCTGTTACAAAAGACTAACTTTTTCGTCCTAACCCAAATCTCCATAATTCTCCATAGGTAGTCAATAGCTGTTGCCACAGTTTGACCCATATTTCTCTCTTTTCTATCTGGATTATATGTATTGCTTAATCTGTTCTCGTCCTGAATATAGATGAAAGACTGCTCATTGAACGTTAATCAATAATCAGTTAATCAACTGAATGATGTAGAAACATTATGCACGCCTGAAAAGTTGGCAGTAATCCTTGTTGCATGTAAACATCGGGGATGTTGAAACAGTAATCATATAAAATAATAAAAACACATTCTGAATGTATAGTAACAAGCATTAATAATACCATATACCTTCTGAACGTATAGTAACAAGCATTAATAATACCATATACCTTCTGAACGTATAGTAACAAGCATTAATAATACCATATACCTTCTGAACGTATAGTAACAAGCATTAATAATACCATATACCTTCTGAACGTATAGTAACAAGCATTAATAATACCATATACCTTCTGAACGTATAGTAACAAGCATTAATAATACCATATACCTTCTGAACGTATAGTAACAAGCATTAATAATACCATATACCTTCTGAACGTATAGTAACAAGCATTAATAATACCATATACCTTCTGAACGTATAGTAACAAGCATTAATAATACCATATACCTTCTGAACGTATAGTAACAAGCATTAATAATACCATATACCTTCTGAACGTATAGTAACAAGCATTAATAATACCATATACCTTCTGAACGTATAGTAACAAGCATTAATAATACCATATACCTTCTGAACGTATAGTAACAAGCATTAATAATACCATATACCTTCTGAACGTATAGTAACAAGCATTAATAATACCATATACCTTCTGAACGTATAGTAACAAGCATTAATAATACCATATACCTTCTGAACGTATAGTAACAAGCATTAATAATACCATATACCTTCTGAACGTATAGTAACAAGCATTAATAATACCATATACCTTCTGAACGTATAGTAACAAGCATTAATAATACCATATACCTTCTGAACGTATAGTAACAAGCATTAATAATACCATATACCTTCTGAACGTATAGTAACAAGCATTAATAATACCATATACCTTCTGAACGTATAGTAACAAGCATTAATAATACCATATACCTTCTGAACGTATAGTAACAAGCATTAATAATACCATATACCTTCTGAACGTATAGTAACAAGCATTAATAATACCATATACCTTCTGAACGTATAGTAACAAGCATTAATAATACCATATACCTTCTGAACGTATAGTAACAAGCATTAATAATACCATATACCTTCTGAACGTATAGTAACAAGCATTAATAATACCATATACCTTCTGAACGTATAGTAACAAGCATTAATAATACCATATACCTTCTGAACGTATAGTAACAAGCATTAATAATACCATATACCTTCTGAACGTATAGTAACAAGCATTAATAATACCATATACCTTCTGAACGTATAGTAACAAGCGTTAATAATACCATATACCTTCTGAACGTATAGTAACAAGCATTAATAATACCATATACCTTCTGAACGTATAGTAACAAGCATTAATAATACCATATACCTTCTGAACGTATAGTAACAAGCATTAATAATACCATATACCTTCTGAACGTATAGTAACAAGCATTAATAATACCATATACCTTCTGAACGTATAGTAACAAGCATTAATAATACCATATACCTTCTGAACGTATAGTAACAAGCATTAATAATACCATATACCTTCTGAACGTATAGTAACAAGCGTTAATAATACCATATACCTTCTGAACGTATAGTAACAAGCATTAATAATACCATATACCTTCTGAACGTATAGTAACAAGCATTAATAATACCATATACCTTCTGAACGTATAGTAACAAGCATTAATAATACCATATACCTTCTGAACGTATAGTAACAAGCATTAATAATACCATATACCTTCTGAACGTATAGTAACAAGCGTTAATAATACCATATACCTTCTGAACGTATAGTAACAAGCATTAATAATACCATATACCTTCTGAACGTATAGTAACAAGCATTAATAATACCATATACCTTCTGAACGTATAGTAACAAGCATTAATAATACCATATACCTTCTGAACGTATAGTAACAAGCATTAATAATACCATATACCTTCTGAACGTATAGTAACAAGCGTTAATAATACCATATACCTTCTGAACGTATAGTAACAAGCATTAATAATACCATATACCTTCTGAACGTATAGTAACAAGCATTAATAATACCATATACCTTCTGAACGTATAGTAACAAGCATTAATAATACCATATACCTTCTGAACGTATAGTAACAAGCATTAATAATACCATATACCTTCTGAACGTATAGTAACAAGCGTTAATAATACCATATACCTTCTGAACGTATAGTAACAAGCGTTAATAATACCATATACCTTCTGAACGTATAGTAACAAGCATTAATAATACCATATACCTTCTGAACGTATAGTAACAAGCATTAATAATACCATATACCTTCTGAACGTATAGTAACAAGCATTAATAATACCATATACCTTCTGAACGTATAGTAACAAGCGTTAATAATACCATATACCTTCTGAACGTATAGTAACAAGCATTAATAATACCATATACCTTCTGAACGTATAGTAACAAGCATTAATAATACCATATACCTTCTGAATGTATAGTAACAAGCATTAATAATACCATATACCTTCTGAACGTATAGTAACAAGCGTTAATAATACCATATACCTTCTGAACGTATAGTAACAAGCATTAATAATACCATATACCTTCTGAACGTATAGTAACAAGCATTAATAATACCATATACCTTCTGAACGTATAGTAACAAGCATTAATAATACCATATACCTTCTGAATGTATAGTAACAAGCATTAATAATACCATATACCTTCTGAACGTATAGTAACAAGCGTTAATAATACCATATACCTTCTGAACGTATAGTAACAAGCATTAATAATACCATATACCTTCTGAACGTATAGTAACAAGCATTAATAATACCATATACCTTCTGAACGTATAGTAACAAGCATTAATAATACCATATACCTTCTGAACGTATAGTAACAAGCATTAATAATACCATATACCTTCTGAACGTATAGTAACAAGCATTAATAATACCATATACCTTTATACACTAATTAGTCATAGAGTTAATAATACCATATACCTTTATACACTAATTAGTGATAGAGTTAATAATACCATATACCTTAATACACTAATTAGTCATAGAGTTAATAATACCATATACCTTTATACACTAATTAGTGATAGAGTTAATAATATCATATACCTTTATACACTAATTAGTCATAGAACGTATAGTAACAAACGTTAATAATACCATATACCTTTATACACTAATTAGTGATAGAGTTAATAATACCATATACCTTTATACACTAATTAGTGATAGAGTTAATAATATCATATACCTTTATACACTAATTAGTGATAGAGTTAATAATACCATATACCTTTATACACTAATTAGTGATAGAGCTACAAGTATATTTTTTTCGCGAATCAAGACAAATTTCCCACTGCGTATGCATGCTCCAGAAGCAATATTCATGGGTAATTACACCGATATATCTATGCTGTGATGGTTTAATTTTCAAGTATGGGTACTTGGAGGTGTTATACTGTATATTTAGATTTATACTGTATATTTAGATGTGCATGGAAACGCTTTAGCAGAATTGTGCTAGTAATCCGTGGAATGCAGGAGTTACAAATTGTTTGTCCTTCTGGAAGTTTACAATGGAATGAAGACTAGTAACAACCATCACGAGTCACGTTCGTTAACAATAATTATCATCGATGTATGAAAAATAACCATAATAATTAGGCTAATGTTTTTGAAATTTACAATAGCAGATCTTTTTTAAATGTGAATTGGTTACACAGTGTGATTGTGAACCGTACATATTAATTCTACTGACCTCGCCCATTAATTTAAATGTTTTATATTTTTCATTATATCGTACTGTTGCTTCAAATAAACCATATCCAGGTTTTGTTTCTATAGTCAGTTGATAATCCACGTACGAATCTATTCGGTCGCCAAACACGACTGTCCGGTTGATGACGTCATACTCACTGCTCTTAAATGTCAATACTTTGTTCGGTAAAATAAGTTTCGATGCTAATTTTATTTTATGTAAATATAACAATTCACAAACGGATGTTGTATTCAGATCTTCGTTTAACTCTAATATCATTTGTTTAGCCGAACGAATGGCGTTTTTATCACTAGGTTGGAGATTTTCATGTTCAGCGCATGAGCACCAATGTGGTAACATATCAGCGTCATCACATGTTCTTGATTCTGGTATTTCATTTAGGAGGCTCATGGATCGGTTAATTCGTTTGGGATTCTCTCGTTTCTCCCTAAAATGAAGCAAATCCATAATAGTTGAATATATATCAAAAGGAGTGGTCAACCGCTTTGTATTTTTTTCTAAATTTTGCTTTATGTTGGGATATTTATCATAAAACCAATTTGGAAATATTAAAAACATGAATGGTAGCCGTTCCTCTAATTTACCAATGAAAGTTTCACGCACTTTTCCAAAGCGTATTCCATGATCACTGAAGAAAAATATGACAGTTTTATTTAATGAATTGCCTTTGTTAATGTTTTCAAAGAATTGTTTATATAACAGATCGGCCATTGCAGCGCTCTCAATCCTGTCGTGAGTTAATCGTGATAAAAAAGTGAGAGCAAAATATAAGTCATTTTTGAAAACAAGCATGAACTGCTTTAAATGATCCAAAACAAAAGACGTTTCTGGTCGGGCATGTATACAATTAAAATTAGAATTCCATAGATTATCTTCAAGTTCCATTGCGGCACTGATATGGCGATTGTAATAATCCGTAGCTGGTCTTTCAAAGCCAGCTTTTTCATAATCAAATATGGCAATCTTTGGTGCATCTTCTGCATAAAAAGTTCGATATCCTTCCCGTGAAAATTTATTCCACATAAAATCGTGTTTATCAAATGGAATATTTCTTAATGTTTCATTCCAAGGCAATTCTTCCAGATATTTGCCTGTTGTCATAGGAACAATGTTTGGAAAGGTGTTGTCAGCCACTTTATTATATCCCAGCAATTCAATGGCCGACATGTGTTCATACAAATATCTTCTAGTTTCCGTCATATAACGTAGCATGTTTATTCGTGACACAGATTCAACACCGAGCATCATAACACTCAATTGTTCGTCACGATTTTTATAATTTTCTTTATATAATTTGTTACACCGTTCTTCTACTTTGTTCTTTTTCTGAACAATAGTGAAGAAATTAGAATATATGGTGCTGTTTTGGTTATCAAAGCACAAAACCCGCACAAATTCGTCATTGTTTCTGAACGTCACGTGAGAAGTAAACTGCAGGCTTTCGTTGACATACCGAAAATAATTGTGAGATGTTGGTTTTTGCGTTGGCCGCCATATTGCCTCGTACTTACAATACTTAATGTCCTTATATGTATTAGAACTATTGACAGCAGTTTTGTTTATAAATAGTTTGTTTCCAATCTGATAAACAACATCAACCTCAGTTTGGCATTTTAAAGGCCTTATAGGCCTTAACAAATCTTTAACTAACTTTGCAAAAGGGTCAACCTTAGGAATTTTACAAGCAGAGGTATACACTAAATAGGCGTCTTGTGATTTTGAGGGAAACGAGATAATAAGATCGTTTGGTTCAATAATAAAACCATATCCAATAAACAACAAGAGAGCCACAGCAATCAAAAATACGAGAATTTTCGATAAAAGGACTGGAAATCTGAAAAAAAAAAAAAAAAAAAAAAAAAGTTTGTTAATGACATATACATGTAGCACCTTCAGGTTTATGTACAATGTTTTGTAGATCATTGTTTGTCGTTTTTGTCCTTGTTCTTTTCGGCCATTGCATTGTTCTCTTGTTGTTTTGTTTTGGGTTTTTTGTTTTGTTTTTTTTTTCGGTTTAGGACTTTGTTTTTATTAACTCTTCAAAATCTTCTTATCTCTACCTACATCTTTGATTTTTCTCCTCATAAAACCTCTCTTATTGTTCTCAGAAAAAGTCTACGTTTGTTCTACCAATAAACAAAGGCACTTTCGCTTTGATAAAAAAATATGTCATATATGTTTAGAAGACCAACAGTGAAGACATAGGTCTACGTCTTGTAGAATTTGTTCTTTGACAAATAAGGTCATAATACCTCCTATGGTATTTAATGGCATTGGCTTTGAACTGCTGCGAACAAAATAAAAATAAGAAAGTTATGGTGTAAGTTCTGCAACATTTTCCACACATATACTTGTGCTTCACCTTTAACTCTATAAACAAATTAATAAAATAAATAAAATGACCAAAGCATTCAATGGTGTTCTTCATCTTACAGTCAGGTAAACTTCTAGATAACGTATTGTACGTCAGCAGATTGGAGCATTTTTACTAGATTCACGATAAGATGAATCATCATTCAAAATATATGAACTTTGTGCATTATCTAAACGCTTCTTGCTTCCTAAGACTTTTTAACGTATTTCGTTTTCTAATCGTTTGATTTTGCACAATGGGCACTAACATTAGGCATTTTACATTTTTATTGATTGTATCTATTTAAATGAATAGAAAATTGAAGTTCTTTTACAAAGCACAATACCTTTTCTCTGGCCACATTTGCATTATCTGAAAAGCAAAATTCAATAAAATAAGAAATAAACACTATACTTAATAACAAATGATTATAACTAACATTATACTATTGATTATTATAACAGGTGCACGAGAATAATCAGGGGCGGATCCAGGGGGGCGCACCCGGCGCCCCCCCCCCCCCCCCCCCCCCTAAAATTGGAAAAAAATATGATTTTTTTGGCGTTAAATCGTGATTTTTCACACGAAATACCCCAAAAATTTTCGCGCCTCCCTCCGCTCGGCGCAATGTTTTTAAGTGCGCCCCCCCCCCCCCCCCCCTAACTTGAAATCCTGGATCCGCCCCTGGTAATAACAAAACAGCAATAAAAACACTTGTATATGTCGGTTGACTATATAGCGGGACCATAGTGTACTGTCCTTTAGATGTGTAATAGAACATTCAGCATATTCTATTTCAGTGAAGATCCTCATGAGGCAGTCAATCGAAAGGTATTTTGGGTTTGTAGCGGCAGGTTTCCAGATCATTATTCTCTGGTTTTTCCTGAGAGTGTCTTGTAAAAGAGCTATGGCTTTTCCTTAGGGTTTATTACATATATTGGCATTGTACACAAAGTATCTATATTACTCTGACTTTTGTTGTACATGATTTAATCAGCCATTCATTTTACAAGAAATACGGAAAATAACTCGTCATCTCCGTAAATAAGGTCATAAAATAAAATAGCACAAAGATCATTTTGTTTAATCTTCTATGTATACAATGTACATCAATGTTCATTATTATATCATATATATATAGTACATAAAAATGGTACTGCAATTTCCTTGTAATATTTTTGTTTAGTCGCGACGAAATGGAAAATATATTGATGTTAATCTGTGAAATGTAATAAACCAGCAAATACTTACCTTATAAAGTGACATATGTACTAACTTTAGTCTAAACTTTGTTATCTTTCAGACATTGTTTAATAATCTACATGTAAATTTATCTAGTTGAGATGTCTAGTTACGGATATAATATTTTGTAATCAACAAAAATATGTCTTTTGATTACTGACAAGATTTTAAAAGTGGTTTGTGTTTAGATTTGAAGATTATCTACAAAGCCCTTATCAGAAATCCACATTGAGTTGCAAACTGCAAGACACATTACTTTTACTGAAATGATAAAACTAATTTAATACGAATGACTGATGTGGTAAACCAACGCCTTTCGTGATGCTTTCTATGAATAACGCCATCAGATACCGGGGTATATGTTATTGGATGCTATACCACTCAAGACGAAAGTCATGTAGCTGTGGAACCGTAGCTCTTATAGTAGTTTTTATTATATTAGAGCTACGGATTTTACCCGTTTGTAAACTTTCGGAATTCCAACTTCAACTGAGGTCGAGCTTTCTGGGTCCTATCATCTCATTTGTGGAGTTCGTTGAATAAGTACATTGATACCGTTCGGATAAATAAATATTATTTTCTACAAGCATTCCAGCAGCACCTGGATGTGGAGTATATATCTCTCAGATGATACGATATTCCAGAGCTTGTGGTTCCTATCAGGATTTCCTTGACAGAGGGTTGCTGCTAACAAGAAAGCTACTGAACCATGGGTTCTTCTTAGTTATGTTGAATTCATCACTTAGACAGTTTTACGGTCGCCACCATGACTTGGTTGACCGCTATAGAATATCTGTGTCACAAATCATCACGGATATGTTCCACTTGTCGTAAGCACTTCCCGGTCCTTTCCTCGTTCACGACTTATCACCGGGTTTGTAACTAGATTAACACGACGAGTGTCACTAGTGGAGCAAGAACTGCCTACCCTTCCGGAGCACCTGAGTTCATCCCCGATTTTTAGTGGGGTTCATGTTACTCGATCAGTAGTTTTATGTGTATGTTTTGTAGGTCGTTGTTTGTTCTTCTGTACTTTTCCTTTTGGCCATTGTGTTGTCTGTTCTTCTTCTTTTGGCCATTGTGTTGTCTGTCCTTCTTCTTTTGGCCATTGTGTTGTCTGTCCTTCTTCTTTTGGCCATTGTGTTGTCTGTCCTTCTTCTTTTGACCATTGTGTTGTCTGTTCTTCTTCTTTTGGCCATTGTGTTGTCTGTCCTTCTTCTTTTGGCCATTGTGTTGTCTGTTCTTCTTCTTTTGACCATTGTGTTGTCTGTCCTTCTTCTTTTGACCATTGTGTTGTCTGTTCTTTTTCTTTTGGCCATTGTGTTGTCTGTTCTTCTTCTTTTGACCATTGTGTTGTCTGTCCTTCTTCTTTTGACCATTGTGTTGTCTGTCCTTCTTCTTTTGACCATTGTGTTGTCTGTCCTTCTTCTTTTGGCCATTGTGTTGTCTGTCCTTCTTCTTTTGGCCATTGTGTTGTCTGTTCTTCTTCTTTTGACCATTGTGTTGTCTGTCCTTCTTCTTTTGGCCATTGTGTTGTCTGTTCTTCTTCTTTTGGCCATTGTGTTGTCTGTCCTTCTTCTTTTGGCCATTGTGTTGTCTGTCCTTCTTCTTTTGGCCATTGTGTTGTCTGTCCTTCTTCTTTTGACCATTGTGTTGTCTGTCCTTCTTCTTTTGACCATTGTGTTGTCTGTCCTTCTTCTTTTGACCATTGTGTTGTCTGTCCTTCTTCTTTTGACCATTGTGTTGTCTGTCCTTCTTTTGACCATTATGTTGTCTGTTCTTCTTCGATTTACGGATTCTGATTACCCCTTTGGTATCTTCAAACTCTTCTTAAAGAGCTAAGAACAATAAATATTTACAACTGACAATTATTTACAACTTTGTATGTAGGTACGATAATATTACCATAAAGAATCTTCTGTAGAAGTTCATGAGGTTATATGGAGAGTTGTTCAACAAAAAGAAAACTCTCTGCAAATTTCATAAACTATATCAAGGTTTAATGAAATTATTTAATATTAAGACAGCTCTCATATTATGGCTAACATAATAGAATATACAACTAAAAAGAACAGTGCAAATTGTCAACCAAATCGGAAAAAAAATCTGTTTATGCAAAGTTGTTTCTGTTCAAGTTTGATGAAACGATATGAATGTTTTAAGTTATTTAAGATTTAAGAACCTTAACATAATCACAATGATGACGACGACGTAAAGTGTGATCGCAATGTCTGACCTTGTCTGACCTTCAGCGACTTTCATAATATGCGAGGCAAAAAACAAAATTAGTAGATAATTTTGAAGAAATTAACTAGTGATCAATACTATGCAAATTAGATCCTTAAAATACCAAAATAACATACAATTGCACCCCTAAAAAACGTGTTAACAAATAAGCTTTAGAACTGACAGTGCATTATAAGATCAACAGTCCGATACTACTTATCATTCCAGAAGAAGGTATAATAGCTGTAGAAATGCATGTGGGTTCTCGGTTAATAATCAGGGGACTGACTATAAACAGTATATGTCCACAAAACACATATATTCAATACAAAATTCGTATATGACAATATTAATTGTCCATGCTTCATAAATCTCTATATGCAATCAAATATATGATATCCTGGCCGAGACCGTATTATTTCAAACCCGTGTTGTGATACTGAAATATGAATTCATTGTTGCAGGTAGAGCCATTAATATATAAGATACCGACTCTTTTTAAATTTTGATGAGTGGATCTATGTCTTTCCCGAACCAGAAAATAAATTCCATACGTAAAAAAAAATCTGATTATTTTTAGGACATGAAAAGCGGTCATTTATCTTAAAACTTTCCCAAACTTTCTTGTTGAAAACTGCAATCAGATTGACTATTATTTTTCTATCAGGTAAATATTTATTTTCTTTAAAATTTAGCGACATCCATTTAAAAAAGTTAAATGGTTCTGTAAATAAGATCATGGCAGAGTTATACAAATAGTAAATCTAAGGTATTTTATCTAAGTGATACTCACCAGCTGTTAGGCCTATCATATAGCACTCGTGGTGACCTTTGACCAACAGGTCGTCGTATCAATAAATATCTCAATTTCTGAAATATTTTTTTGTGATAAGATTTGTCCTTTATGAAATACATGTAAGTAGGTCATAACTGATAACGTTAACTGTTTATGAATAATCAGTATTACCCAGTGTCTAACTAGAAGCTCTCCTCCTCAAATACAAATAATCAGTATTACCCAGTGTCTAACAAGATCATCTCCTCGACAAATACAAGTAATCAGTATTACCCAGTGTCTAACAAGATCATCTCCTCGACAAATACAAGTAATCAGTATTACCCAGTGTCTAACTAGAAGTTCTCCTCGAAAAAAATACAAATAATAAGTATTACGCAGTGTCTAACTGTAAGTTGTCCTCGACAAATACAAATAATCAGTATTACCCAGTGTCTAACTAGAAGCTCTCCTCGACAAATAAATATAATCAGTATTACCCAGTGCCTCACTAGATGCTCTCCTCGACAAATAATCTGTATTACCCAAATACAAGTACATTGTAATCAGCATTACCCAGTGTCTAACTAGAAGTTCTCCTCGAAAAAAATACAAATAATAAGTATTACGCAGTGTCTAACTGTAAGTTGTCCTCGACAAATACAAATAATCAGTATTACCCAGTGTCTAACTAGAAGCTCTCCTCGACAAATACATATAATCAGTATTACCCAGTGCCTAACTAGATGCTCTCCTCGACAAATAATCTGTATTACCCAAATACAAGTACATTGTAATCAGTATAACCCAGTGTCTAACTAGAAACTATCCTCGACAAATTTAAATAATCAGTCTTACCCAGTGTCTAACTAGATCCTCTCCTCGACAAATACAAATAATCAGTATTACCCAGTGTCTAACTAGAAGCTCTCCTCGACAAATACAAATAATCAGTATTTCGCAGTGTCTAACTGTAAGTTGTCCTCGACAAATACAAATAATCAGTATTACCCAGTGTCTAACTAGAAGCTCTCCTCGACAAATAAATATAATCAGTATTACCCAGTGCCTAACTAGATGCTCTCCTCGAGAAATAATCTGTATTACCCAAATACAAGTACATTGTAATCAGTATAACCCAGTGTCTAACTAGAAACTCTCCTCGACAAATATAAATAATCAGTCTTACCCAGTGTCTAACTAGATCCTCTCCTCGACAAATACAAATAATCAGTATTACCCAGTGTCTAACTAGAAGATCTCCTCGACAAATACAAGTAATCAGTATTACCCAGTGTCTAACAAGATCATCTCCTCGACAAATACAAGTAATCAGTATTACCCAGTGTCTAACTAGAAGTTCTCCTCGAAAAAAATACAAATAATAAGTGTTACGCAGTGTCTAACTGTAAGTTGTCCTCGACAAATACAAATAATCAGTATTACCCAGTGTCTAACTAGAAGCTCTCCTCGACAAATAAATATAATCAGTATTACCCAGTGCCTCACTAGATGCTCTCCTCGACAAATAATCTGTATTACCCAAATACAAGTACATTGTAATCAGCATTACCCAGTGTCTAACTAGAAGTTCTCCTCGAAAAAAATACAAATAATAAGTATTACGCAGTGTCTAACTGTAAGTTGTCCTCGACAAATACAAATAATCAGTATTACCCAGTGTCTAACTAGAAGCTCTCCTCGACAAATACAAATAATCAGTATTACCCAGTGTCTAACTAGAAGCTCTCCTCGACAAATAATCAGTATTACCCAGTGTCTAACTAGAGGCTCTCCTCGACAAATACAAATAATCAATATTACCCAGTGTCTAACTAGACGCTCTCCTGGACAGATACAAATAATCAGTATTACCTAGTGTCTAACTGTATGTTCTCCTCGACAAATACAAATAATTAGTATTACCCAGTGTCTAACTAGAAGTTCTCCTCGACAAATACAAATCATCAGCATTACCCAGTGTCTTAACTATAAGTTTTCCTCGACAAATACAAATAATCAATTTTACCCAGTGTCTAACTAGAAGCTCTCCACGACAAATGCAAATAATCAATATTATCTGGTGTCTAACTAGATGCTCCTCTCGGCAAATACAAATAATCAGTATAACCCAGTGTCTTAACTAAAAACTCTCCTCGACAAATACAAATAATCAGTCTTACCCAGTGTCTAACTAGATCCTCTCCTCGACAAATACGAATATTTTATTAACATGGGGCATCAAAGGTCGTCGTTTTATTGGAAATTGGAACTCATGGTCTCTCGAATTTTAGTGAGCCCCAAACATGACTCTTTTCTCGTATCATTTGTTTTGAATATTTTGTACACACCTCTTCCCAATCCCCATTCTCAGTGTTGGTTATATTAGATTACACCCTTACAGACACAGTCATGACACAAGACCTATTTCAAATATGACGCATGGGCCGTGTTGTCACAAACGATGGAGTTTGCGGACCAGTGCATCAACTTAGGCCCAAAATTTAAAAGCAGACTTGGCAATGCGACATAGATTTAGAATACTTTAATTCACTCGCATTCTGAAATAAGTAGAAGTTTGAGAGTCCTGTTAGTGAAGTAACAAGGTTTACTTGCATTTCTCCATTCCAAGAATCGGTCGAGTACCAAGTCATACAGGTACGTTACCAGTTGACCATTACTCACCTCACACATTCACAAACATGGCTAAAATTCTGGTAACAAAGATTTATACTTGGTATCGCAATCGTGTTGTCCGTCTGCTCTTAGACATCCATGCAAATAATTATTCTATTTTTCTTGTTCTGAATTTGAAGTGAGACCGCCTGTCCTTCCACTCATTTTGAAAATAAATAAGTTTTACCATTATTAAGTGTTAGGCCCTTAACCCTACTGTTTTTATTATTATTGAAAACATTATATTACATGATTTCTAGACATTTACTGTAAGCTTCAAAAGAATAAAGTTGTTTATATTTTTATCTGTAGTTTGTCAACTATTTTCAGTTCAGAGGACAAATCAATAAGGCCTACCCACAGGATTATTACAACAATACGAATAACTCAGAAAATATATTCACACACAAAAGTGGATATGACACCAGGTTCGTTGCGCGTAAAGACAACGTGCAGCAGCTTTTAATGAGCAATTGTTTATTAGAAGTGATCGTTGATGGCCCTTTGCAGGGCAATATTTTCCGAACTGTGGCTATCTAAATTTCCACTCACATGCTTATCAAAGTTACCTACAAAATTAATATTATTGACATTTCCTCTTGTCATGAATATGGCTGAAAAACTGCCAACTTGATGTTTAATACAAATTTAAAAAAAAAAAAATAGTTGATGTTATATGGTACCTGACCATTTCCTGACAGCCTTTCACTTTGGGTTCCTTGTTGGAAGTTCACTGACCTCCTGACAAGGAAGAAAGTTATTTAAATGCTAGTCATGTTTGTCATATCATCTGTCATTGCAACTGCCGCCACACCATGGTGTCCATATAATGAAATAATGTTAGCGGTACAAGTTCTCAGTAAACACAATGACCAAAGTAATTAAAAATGGGTCTGGAAGGGGTCGAAGCGGGATCCGTGAACGACCATTTTACGGAAGCATGCTACGTGAAAACGTGATTTTTGAAGCTACGTAAACCGTTAATAATGTTTATCACTGAGGATAAACAGGTTTAATGAAAGCGACATAACCCGGAAAAAAGTCCGAGCAGTTCCGTCGCACTGTAACCTTTATATGTGTGTACGTCACAACTTCCGTTGTATCAGTTTTATGCTAGCCGCCAGACATCACACGTTTTTGAAAAAACATTTTGAAAATCCATTGCCACCTGGTCATCTATAGTCATGAGACCACAAAAACGACGTCGAAATCCTTCAAGCAAAGCTGCAATATCTACAGCAAGCACACCAAAGAAGGCGAAATCATCAAAAAGGCCAGAAAAACCAAGTGAGACAGGCCAGGCCATGCTGTGCCGCAGCATGATGTCGACCCAAGGAATACCTTCCAGCGGGTAGAGGATGAACCTTCAACCCATAGAACTTTACAAACGGGTAATCCCCACCAGAGTAATGGTTCCAGTGGAGGGAGCGATCAACAATCGGGCCCGATTATGGAGGTACAGATAGGACCACGTGGCCCAGTGACCCACTCGGTTATCCCGGCAACAGATAAGAGACCACAACCTATAAATCATGGATCCAATTATCAACAGAATGTGAACCCGGGTATGTTTTACAGTTCAGATAGATCAAGCGATAATTTTATGGGAAATCTGGGGTCAATAGGTGGGGTTCAGGTGTGTGAAAGTCCTGCTAGTCAGCCCAGTATGTTTGATTCCGTAAGCGCTCACATACCTTTAAAGATCAAAGAAAAGGTGTGGGCCGGGGAGTACATAGACATGAGTCTTATGCTAAAATCTGGTAAAGACTTGGTGTATGATTCGCAGTTGAATGGTGAGCTAGCAGTTAAGGGGGGTCAACTAACTGTTCTTCATCAGAAGCATAACCAAATAAAAAATATTCACACCTGGACCTCAGCTTTTATCAATTTCATGAGTATTATGCTCGAGAAATGGCCAGGCAAGGCACAAGTATATCTTAAATATATGCATGTTATTAGATTGGCGGCTTCGAGGGTGTTAAACTTGGGATGGGTTTCGTATGACGAACAATTTCGTCTACGGAAGGCCAGGGCTCCACAGTCATCGTGGGCCGATGTTGATGTAGAACTGTGGCTACTATTTGTATCTGCCCCAGACAGTCCTTTCTTAACGGAGTGGGACAAAAACGAGCACAGGGATTTCAGCTCGGATATGTCCAAAAAAGGGATCCGTACTTGCTGGAGCTATAACAAAGGGCGTTGTACTTGTGGGAATAATTGCAGATTCATTCACAAATGCTCCGAGTGCTACGGAAACCACCCACTCTCGGCTTGTAGTAAATCATAATTCACTTTCTTGCAATTTTAAGCCGGTTATATACGTTGGGTCATTCGCCCATTTGTGTTAATGAGGTGGAAAAATCGCTGCAAAATTATCCATATAAAGACATTGCTTGTGAATTGATAAAAGGTTTAAAATTTGGCTTTCCGTTAAATTATTCAGGACCGAGATCGCCGATAACCTAAAAAGAATTTGAAAAGTGTTGCTGACATGCCAGAGCTTACCAAACAAAAAATTTCAAAAGAATTAGCAATGGGAAGAATTTCCGGGCCATTTTCAGTCCCCCCCCCCCCTTTTCCAACTTTACGTGTTTCTCGGTCTATTAAATTTTGCATGCCAAGTTGTTGCCCCAGGTAGGGCATTTAGTCGGCGCCTTATAAAAGCTACATGTAAGGTAACTAAACCTCACCACAGAATTAGGGTATCGCAAGAGATGCGAGAAGATCTGAAAGTTTGGTTATCCTTTTCATCGGATTACAATGGAATTACAGTTATGCTAGATAATGTGTGGACTTCTAATGAGACAATTTGTTTGTTTACGGATAGCGCCGGTGGGAGAGAAAAAGCCAAGGGTTCGGCATTTATTTTCAGGGTAAATGGGCTCAAGGTTGTTGGCCAAAAGAATGGGCGGACAATGGGTTCCTTGCTGATATTACGTTTTTTAGAATTATTTCCAGTTGTCATTTCGGTGCACATTTAGGGAATACATTTAAAAAATAAACTAATTATTCTTAATGTTGATAATCAAGCAGTGGATTATTAACAAAAAGTCTTCAAAATCCAACAGAGTTATGACCCTTGTCAAATCTTGTTTTACTGTCCTTACAATATAATATCATGTTAAAATAAAGCAATGGAAAAAGCTCGAAAACGAGTAAACCTTGCAATCAAAAATATCGTTTTGGGCGTTGGAGGATACGTCATAAAGCATAATAATTTTGATGGGACACACCTATCTGATATTGGAATCAATGTGTATTTGAACACAATACAAGGGGCTCTAGAAAGTTTCTTATCCTCTAGCGGTCCAAGAGTTTTCCCACTTCAGTATCAGAACTTAGACGTTTTTTCCTTGTCCATTTCAGAAGTATTTGTGGGGGTCTTTTGGCGGTGAGCGGGTTTAGACCCACTCATCTAGCAGGATCTGACAAGACGACTGTTGGTCATAATCCTACAATTGTACGTGAGCTCATATTTTGGTATACTTTCTTGTGGTACCACAAGTAGGTAAGGTGTATATATAATTTAGTCAATTGGCATTCTCACGTTTACCGGAGAGGCCAGTTCCTGAACTGGTACCAGTTTGGAGCTCAGGTTGGACTCCTTTGAAAAAACCAGGGAGTAGGTTGTAAATGTGTGCTTCGCATCGGGGTTTATGACCTTCTTTAACTCTCTACTAAGGTGACGTGGGTTTTTTTAGCATTCATTGGTACCAGTGAGGCACAGGCTTGCCCAAACGATTACTGGCGGTCTGTTCGTCTTGTCAGATCCAGTCTTTGTTATTTTAACTGTGGCCGTATTATCCACTTAAATGTTCGTTTCATCTATATCTCTGCGTAAATTATACTAGTAATTAATTAGACATGAAGTGATTTCGTAATCCCGTCTGTCCGTCTCTTGTTACAAGTCTTTCATTAATAATGTTTATCACTTAGGATAAACAGGTTTAATGAAAGCGACATAACCCGGAAAAAAGTCCGAGCAGTTCCGTCGCACTGTAACCTTTTTATGTGTGTACGTCACGACTTCCGTTGTATCAGTTTTATGCTAGCCGTCAGACATCACACGTTTTTGAACCCACTCCCCCTCTCCCTAAATTGCTAGATAGAAAGATTCTGCTGCTGTTTGTTATATTTTTCAGGATTTGTACTATTACTTGCCTGGAGCTACAATTGAGATATCAGATGTGAAGTGTACAGACTTAATATACATCTGGACTTTACCCGTAGTACATGTGCAGCTCTTCCGGACAGTGTACAGTATTTTAGTGAATAGTTTCCGTGATTTAAGAATTAAAAAAAAACAATATTTGCGAGTTTATTAGGGAGATTCAGAAACTGTAACTAAGCACTGTTTAATTACTTATAATGTTTGATTTGTTTTAATATGTATCTGTATTTTATAAATGTACTTACTTTAATAAAATTTGTCACAGTTCAATAGAGGCGGGATCTGACAAGACGACTGTTGGTCATAATCCTACAATTGTACGTGAGCTCATATTTTGTTATACTTTCTTGTGGTACCACAAGTAGGTAAGGTGTATATACAATTTAGTCAATTGGCATTCTCACGTTTACCGGAGAGGCCAGATCCTGAACTGGTACCAGTTTGGAACTCAGCTTGGACTTCTTTGAAAAAACCAGGGAGTAGGTTGTAAATGTGTGCTTCGCATCGGGGTTTATGACCTTCTTTAACTCTATACTAAGGTGACGTGGAGGTTTTTAGCATTCATTGGTACCAGTGATGCACAGGCTTGCCCAAACGATTACTGGCGGTCTGTTCGTCTTGTCAGATCCAGTCTTTGTTATTTTAACTGTGGCCGTATTATCCACTTAAATGTTTGTTTCATCAATATCTCTGTGTAAATTATACTAGTAATTAATTAGACATGAAGTGATTTCGTAATCCCGTCTGTCCGTCTCTTGTTACAAATCTTTCATTAAATGTCATTTTTCTTTACGTGAATGCGTAAAAATAAATACTTTTTATAAACGTGAACGACAATGTCCAGCGGTTTTGCACATATAACCATACCGATATTTCCTGCTTTTAGTTTTTGGACAGTATCCTATAAAAAAATACTTTTCACTATGCTTGCCTATTATTTAAATACCAGTTGAGGTTCGGTAATGGGGTTGTGTATAATGTTACAAATAAAATTGTATAAAATCAAGAAAAGGTAGGTTAGGGTCATGGGGCTTAACGACACTTTCAACAATATTTCAGTTATATCGTGGCGGTCAGTTTATTGGGTATTAATGGTGTTCTTATTTATTTGTAATTTATATATTTATTATGAAAATAAACCTTTAGATACAATTTCATAACCAAATACTGACACAAAAATATACCTTCCCTTCTGTGACCTTCAAAAGTCTTATTAACTTCTTGATTACTTTATTGTTCAAGGAAATGATAAAAATGTATTATGAAATAATAAGAGATTATTACATGACATTTTCCATATCGGCCCTGGTATTAGCCGGAGACTCCCATATCAAGCCCGATAGCGAAGCTGGTGGGCTGATATGAGTCGAGGGTTGATACCAGGGGCGATATGGAAAATTTCATGTCATAATCTTTTTATCACATATTTTACATTGACCTTTTCCAAGCATTGACTTTTATATTGCAAAAAAGATCTTTTAACTGACAAATTGCGAAAATAAATCCTTCCCTTTGTTCAACTTCGAGTCTGGTTTCAAAAATATACCAAACAATGTCGATCTGTACAATGACGTTAGAAACTGTTTGTAAAATCTACACAAGACGTTGACATTTGAATGGAAATTCCTGTTCAACGCCACGCATACATTTGAGCTAATTATTCCGTTTCTAGTTATTTAAACTTTATTCCAATATGTTGAAATGTGTTAATTTGATTGAAATACGATTTTATACATATTTTCATGCATCATCTTTCCTTGTATTTTGAGACCACTGCGCAGATACCGGAAGTTGAATTCGGGGGCAAATATGGATATTTGAGGGCAAATACGGATTACCAACACTGACTTTCAGCTATTATTGGACATGCAAAAACGAACATATTGTAACAAAATATGTGATAAAATAGTATATGCATGAATTGACAGAGTAATGATGCGGCAATATTCAAATCAATAATGGCAGTTGAGTAAAAATATTAATTCATTTATCATATATAGACGTTTGTATAATATACTTTATTTCCTGTGACTGTATAGTGAATAATTCTTCATTATCCTATCCAATATATTAAAAATTGCAGAGTTAGATTGCTGTCAAATTATAATATTAAGTATATATGTACCATCTACACACGCTTATACACATGTCTTACGCCTATCCCTAGATTAGCCTTACGAGACAAGGTAACACTACGACTATTGAAGCTCCTTTTTTAGGGAGTGGATGTAGTCGAGTGGTCTAGGGCGCTGGACGTAAGGCTAAGCGAATGGTGCTGCAGTGTAACAATGGTGTGGGTTCAAATCCCGTCGAGGGAAGAACAAAAATTTGACAGCTCTAAAATCTAATTCTAACACTGTTTGGTTTAATTTTCAGACGTATATAATATTTAGTATTAACCTAGTATCCTTTAAAGTAACTTTGAGATCCAGTGGGACAGATATATTGTATGGTTGTCACTTGCTTCTAGACGTTTGTATAATATACTTTATTTCCTGTGACTATATAGTGAATAATTCTTCATTATCCTATCCAATATATTAAAAATTGCAGAGTTAGATTGCTGTCAAATTAAAATATTAAGTATATATGTACCATCTACACACGCTTATACACATGTCTTACGCCTATCCCTAGATTAGCCTTACGAGACAAGGTAACACTACGACTATTGAAGCTCCTTTTTTAGGGAGTGGATGTAGTCGAGTGGTCTAGGGCGCTGGACGTAAGGCTAAGCGAATGGTGCTGCAGTGTAACAATGGTGTGGGTTCAAATCCCGTCGAGGGAAGAACAAAAATTTGACAGCTCTAAAATCTAATTCTAACACTGTTTGGTTTAATTTTCAGACGTATATATATATATATATATATATATAAATAAACATCTGAAAAAGTAGCCAACGTATAAATCTACGAGATGTCGGATCGGAAACAAGTGTTAACGATACTGTGCAAACAAACAAAAATGATAAATAAACGTCTAAAATGTTAGCACAACGATATCAAAAAAATATGTTAAAATGTAACAAGAATAACTATAAGTCTACAAAAAGACTATAATTATAATGAAATCGACGGATATTTCGCTTGACCGACAAGCTTCATCAGCGTCTGTGATTCGACGGATATTTCGCTTGACTGTAATATTACAGACGCTGATGAAGCTTGTCGGTCAAGCGAAATATCCGTCGATTTCATTATAATTAGTCTTTTTGTAGACTTATAGTTATTCTTGTTACATTTTAACATATTTTTTTGATATCGTTGTGCTAACATTTTAGACGTATATATATACGTCTGAAAATTAAACCAAACAGTGTTAGAATTAGATTTTAGAGCTGTCAAATTTTTGTTCTTCCCTCGACGGGATTTGAACCCACACCATTGTTACACTGCAGCACCATTCGCTTAGCCTTACGTCCAGCGCCCTAGACCACTCGACTACATCCACTCAGTGAAACAATACAATACCGGTAATTAAGCGCGGAGCATGATTTAACCGATTTTTGGGCATAACACGCAATAGATGGACATATAAAAAGTTTGGTAATTGTGCTATGGAAAGCTAAGGCTGAATTGTTTGAGAGCCAAGAAAAACCCGTAAAATTACCACATCCATTACGCCACATTATGTCTTCTTCCAAAACATTGAGTTGCTTTTTGTTGGGGGGGGGGGGGGGGGGGTAATATTCTGAGTGACCAAGCATAAAATCATACAAAGGCACACGAAAACGCGCCGTAACGTTCGGCTGATTTATTGTTGTTGAACGTCATGTGAACAGTATTTCAGTTTTATTCATGACGGGATCTGCTTTATTTACGGTAAAAAGATTGAATGAGCTTGAGAGTGGTGGTCTAGATTGTAACAGCACAGAAGAGGACATAATGGGTAGAGCTGGAAATAAAACTTTATTGAAACGGACCCCCATTGATCACTTCCGACAAGAAGTTGCTTATATTGGGTCTATTGTAGGCTGTACATTACAGGCAAGGAGAGTGACACTGGTTCCCATTCACACAGGATTGCGAGTGATTTATGTATTGATTCGCCCTACAACATCAACGGTCGTCTCTTTTGAAAGAGTTGTACGTATACACTGAAGCGGAGAAATTAGGTCATATTTCTATACCTCCAAGATTCCCACGGTTTATATTTTCTGAAGTCTTAAAACTACAATGGTAACAACAGAACTTGATGACAAACTTATATAACAGGGTAGACTTTTTACAGATGCTACCTCCTTTAATTATTAAAATCAGAATGCATTGCAGCAGCGGAAAACCGTAATTAACCAAGATTGACGATAAATGGACACTTGTTAGAAAACGTAATTAATTTTTTCTAACCCAGAAAAAAAGAAGATCTTGATTTCTCCTTTAATGGAAAAAAGCTGACAATACTTTCTACCAATACATATTTGAGTGGAACATTTAGTGATGACGCTAAACGGAGGATTCATATTAATAATAAATATATATATTAGATATATTGATTGATTGTTGCTTAACATCACGGGAGCAGTATTTTATCAATATGTATAACGAAAACTAACTTATAGCCTATAAAGCAATAGATCATGTAGGCGGCACACTACTTGTCCCAGTGGGTGGAAGGTTAGATTGTCACAGGAAACGGAAGATAGACTACCTAGGGTCGGAAGTGACGTATCATGTAAAAATCGAATGGAATATCGTGCCGTGTGACGGTACTTTTATTAATTCATTTCATTCATTCATTCATTCATTTTTATTCAGGCAAATATCAAGCACATACATTTAAACAAAAAACATCACAAAAGCATTACATTAAATAAAATAGTTAGGTTTAAGAACAGTGCATGACTGCCTTGGATAACCCATAAAACCCGAAGGCTTATTTTCAATGGGGTCCATGACTTGTAAATATAATAAACAAAATGACTATATATAATATTTAGCACTAAACACAAAATGTTGCCCGAAAAAATAGGAACATTAATATATATATTATGACTATACACATAAAATTAAAAAATCATAGCTAAAATCATCCAATTCTCTATTTCTGGCTGTTATTTTTAACTGCTGATTTGAATGCAGGTTTATTAGAAATATTTTTGATATTGATTGGCAAATTGTTCCAGTCAAGAATAGCATTATAAACAAAACTATTTTTATTACAAGTATTTCCACTTGGAACTAAAAAAAAAAAATGTGTAACACCTCTAGTCAAGTTATTGTTTAAATTACAATTTTCACATAGGTATTCAGGTGCATGTCCTTTAAAATTGTGTGGGATTTCCAACAGAATGTACATGAGCATCAAATATACATTGATTTCTGACCCAATCTCGAGCTCACAACACACCAACTTTGTGGTGGATAGACAACATGTGCTGGATATGCAAAATGTTTAATCGTCAAATGAACAGTATTTCAATTACATGCATATTCGTGAGTTAGCTTACAAAGAATGCATCACATGTATAAGAAACGGTAACATCGGAGTATTTATTAACGTGCCATGCATTTTCATATAGTGAAAATGTATAAAGATAAAGAGTCAAATATGTCAAGAATTTTTTTTGTCAATGTGTGACGTAAAAATATTTTTGACATTTACGTCACCGAATATGGTACTGCTTTGACAACTATTTTACCTATTTTGTTCCTGTATTTAAATACTGTTACAGTGACAGCCGGAACCTTTGAACCGTAATGAGAGCGGGAGGTTTGGCGCCTTAAAATCTGATTCAACCCACCATTTCTTTAGAAATGCCTGTACCAAGTCAGGGTCATTACGGTTTTCACAGTTTTCCGGTTGTTGACTGATTTTGTCTGTTTATATAATTATGAGTTTTGACTTTCCCTTTGCAAGATTGTTCGGAGTTCGGTAATTTTGTTATTACCTTTGCTTACATCTCGCAATTGATTCGCTATGCAAGGGCCAGTAGCAATTATTCTGATTTCCTGAAACGTCATCTTCATCTGAGAAACAGGCTACTGGACCAGGGCTATAAAAAGATTCGCCTTATTCGATCTCTTAAAAAGTTTATATTCCGATACCAAGATCTTGTCGAAATATATTCCGTCTCTGCAGAAATAATTATAAGCGATGCATTTTCATATAGTGAAAATGTATAAAGATAAAGAAGTCAAAAAATGTCAAGGATATTTTTTTTGTCAATGTGTGACGTAAAAATATTTTTGACATTTACGTCACCGAATATGGTACTGCTTTGACAACTATTTTACCTATTTTGTTTAAATACTGTTATAGTGACAGCCGGAACCTTTGAACCGTAATGAGAGCGGGAGGTTTGGCGCCTTAAAATCTGATTCAACCCACCATTTCTTTAGAAATGCCTGTACCAAGTCAGGGTCATTACGGTTTTCACAGTTTTCCGGTTGTTGACTGATTTTGTCTGTTTATATAATTATGAGTTTTGACTTTCCCTTTGTAAGATTGTTCGGAGTTCGGTAATTTTGTTATTACCTTTATCCTTAGGCAACAACCATTTTCTTAACGAGTGTGCGGAAGGGGGATTTTGCGGTTAAAAATAAAAAATAAAATAAATATAGTATCATGACCGGACAAAAAAATATAATAAGGCCTGCACATTCTCCTATTTGCCATTTGTAAAATTTGAAGAAATAAATTGTTTGTCGACTAAGAGAGGTTAATAACAATATGTCGTCTAAAGAAAGTAGGTCGTCCCGTAGAGCCGGCAGGAATATTTGATTCATACTACTGACACCTCTTTTGATTGATTTGTACTCTATAGTAATTTGATGAACATAAGAGAATTTGGATACAACAATACAGTTAAAAAAGGATAAGAATACATTTAGCATTGTCACTATATTCTAGATGATTGTAAATTTACACTCTCCTCCAAATATAGTGATGTAGTGTAGTAAAATTAATCCTTAATGCTCGACATTTAATTAAATTACTTTAATATTTGGAATATACACAATAAAACTTAAAAGTGTATTTTAAAGTCATGTATTTCCTCAAACTTGAAAAGTAACCTTCCTACGTCGTAATCTGGAGGTCAGTTGATGCAATTCTAATTATTTCGAGAAAAAAGGTCCGGGTAATGCATGCGCCTAGTTTTAAAACTCACACTTTTTGTAATGTTTCTTGAATTGTAATCTTATCTATAATGCCTCTCCTCCATAGCGACTGTGCTATGAGGATCAATCTCTCCGATGTGTCCCTGGATTTGTGAAACGAATGACGCATTTATGTCATTAGAACGAAACATAAAACATAATGACTTAATGAGAATATTCTATCATGGAGGAGATATGAGAATCGATTTTTTTTATCTGGGTACAATTATAACATGCAGTGTATTGTATAAATTTAAAAAATGTTGCACTTGTTACAGTGTACGCAAAAACTATTTTTTAAAACACCACGATTTATTTAGATCCTTGTCAAATAAATGAACTGTTGATTAAATTATGAATGAAAGTATATTTTCCATTGCAAAGTAAGCTCAGATTCTGAACTAATATAACAGAAGAAGTTTTCCAAACTAATGTTACTTTCTATTTGCGAACAATGCTATACTATTTATTGACTCAATAGATATAGAACTTTGCAATTGAAAATATGAAGCTAAACAGTTATTGTGGACTGACACAAAACATACCACTCGGCTGGAGAAAAAAACAACCGACACACCACGAACCACTCCGCTGAAAAAAATAACCGACACATCACAAACCATTCCCCTGAAAAAAATAACCGACACACCACAAACCATTCCCCTGAAAAAAACAACCGACACACCACGAACCACTCCGCTGAAAAAAATAACCGACACACCACAAACCATTCGCCTGAAAAAAACAACCGACACACCACAAACCATTCCCCTGAAAAAAACAATCGATACACCACAAACCATTCCCCTGAAAAAAACAATCGATACACCACAAACCATTCCCCTGAAAAAAACAATCGATACACCACAAACCATTCCCCTGAAAAAAACAATCGATACACCACGAACCACTCCCTTGGAAAACTTCAAAATCAAAATCAAAACTAACAATAGAACCAGAGGCTCTCAAGAGCCTGTATCGTTCACCTGGTTATAAAAAAAACCAATTGGTCCTATGTAAAAACTATGTCCTGCAGTGGTAGTCATCTTGGAATTACGATCAACATAAAAAACACAAAGTTTGTAAAGGACCTTCCAATGATTGATGCATAGTTTAGGTTCAATCAGTGCAATAGCTTCAGAGAAGAAGATATTTCTGTATTTTCCCGATATGGTCCTGTGGTGGCAGCCATCTTGGATTTCCGATCGGCATAAAAAACAGAGGACCTTCCAATGATCATTCCTGGGCAGTTTGGTTTCAGAGAAGAAGCGTTTTGAAACATTTTTCCCATAGGGTCCAATGTTAAACTAAGTCCTGCCGTAGCCGCCATTTTGAATTTCATATCGGAACAAAAAACGTATTGTTTGTAGAGGACCATCCAATGAACATTCATGTACAGTTTGGCTTTAATAATATTTGTAGTTTCTGAGAAGAAGGCATTTGAACATTTTCCCATAGGGTCCAATGTTAATCTATGTATTGCGGTGGCGGCCATCTTGGATTTCCGATCGACATAAAAAACATAAACTTTGTAGAGGACCTTCCAATGATCATTCCTGGCCAGTTTGGTTTCAATTGTCCAAGTGGTTTCAGAGAAGAAGCGTTTTGAAACATTTTCCCCATAGGGTCCAATGTTAAACTAAGTCCTGCCGTAGCCGCCATTTTGAATTTCATATCGGAACAAAAAACGTAAAGTTTGTAGAGGACCATCCAATGAACATTCATGTACAGTTTGGCTTTAATAATATTTGTAGTTTCTGAGAAGAAGGCATTTGAACATTTTCCCATAGGGTCCAATGTTAATCTATGTATTACGGTGGCGGCCATCTTGGATTTCCGATCGGCATAAAAAACATAAATTTGTAGAGAACCTTCCAATGATCATTCCTGGGCAGTTTGGTTTCAACTGTCCTAGTGGTTTCAGAGAAGAAGAGTTTTGAAACATTTTCCCCATAGGGTCCAATGTTAAATTAAGTCCTGCCGTAGCCGCCATTTTGAATTTCATATCGGAACAAAAAACGTAGTTTGTAGAGGACCGTCCAATGAACATTCATGTACAGTTTGGCTTTAATCATATTTGTAGTTTCTGAGAAGAAGGCATTTGAACATTTTCCCATAGGGTCCAATGTTAATCTATGTATTGCGGTGGCGGCCATCTTGGATTTCCGATCGACTTAAAAAACATAAACTTTGTAGAGGACCTTCCAATGATCATTCCTGGGCAGTTTGGTTTCAATTGTCCAAGTGGTTTCAGAGAAGAAGCGTTTTGAAACATTTTTCCCATAGGGTCAAATGTTAAACTAAGTCCTGCCGTAGCCGCCATTTTGAATTTCATACCGGAACAAAAAACGTAAAGTTTGTAGAGGACCATCTAATGAACATTCATGTACAGTTTGGCTTTAATCATATTTGTAGTTTCTGAGAAGAAGGCATTTGAATATTTTCCCATAGGGTCCAATGTTAATCTATGTCCTGCGGTGGTGGCCATCTTGAATTTTCGATCGGCATAAAAAAAACATAAACTTTGTAGAGGACCTTCCAATGACTATTCCTGGGCAGTTTGGTTTCAATTGTCCAAGTGGTTTCAGAGAAGAAGCGTTTTGAAACATTTTTCCCATAGGGTCCAATGTTAAACTAAGTCCTGCCGTAGCCGCCATTTTGAATTTCATATCGGAACAAAAAACGTAAAGTTTGTAGAGGACCATCCAATGAACATTCATGTACAGTTTGGCTTTAATAATATTTGTAGTTTCTGAGAAGAAGGCATTTGAACATTTTCCCATAGGGTCCAATGTTAATCTATGTATTACGGTGGCGGCCATCTTGGATTTCCGATCGGCATAAAAAACATAAAATTTGTAGAGAACCTTCCAATGATCATTCCTGGGCAGTTTGGTTTCAACTGTCCAAGTGGTTTCAGAGAAGAAGCGTTTTGAAACATTTTCCCCATAGGGTCCAATGTTAAACTAAGTCCTGCCGTAGCCGCCATTTTGAATTTCATATCGGAACAAAAAACGTAGTTTGTAGAGGACCGTCCAATGAACATTCATGTACAGTTTGGCTTTAATCATATTTGTAGTTTCTGAGAAGAAGGCATTTGAACATTTTCCCATAGGGTCCAATGTTAATCTATGTATTACGGTGGCGGCCATCTTGGATTTCCGATCGGCATAAAAAACATAAAATTTGTAGAGAACCTTCCAATGATCATTCCTGGGCAGTTTGGTTTCAACTGTCCAAGTGGTTTCAGAGAAGAAGCGTTTTGAAACATTTTTCCCATAGGGTCCAATGTTAAACTAAGTCCTGCCGTAGCCGCCATTTTGAATTTCATATCGGAACAAAAAACGTAGTTTGTAGAGGACCGTCCAATGAACATTCATGTACAGTTTGGCTTTAATCATATTTGTAGTTTCTGAGAAGAAGGCATTTGAACATTTTCCCATAGGGTCCAATGTTAATCTATGTATTGCGGTGGCGGCCATCTTGGATTTCCGATCGACATAAAAAACATAAACTTTGTAGAGGACCTTCCAATGATCATTCCTGGGCAGTTTGGTTTCAATTGTCCAAGTGGTTTCAGAGAAGAAGCGTTTTGAAACATTTTTCCCATAGGGTCCAATGTTAAACTAAGTCCTGCCGTAGCCGCCATTTTGAATTTCATATCGGAACAAAAAACGTAAAGTTTGTAGAGGACCATCCAATGAACATTCATGTACAGTTTGGCTTTAATAATATTTGTAGTTTCTGAGAAGAAGGCATTTGAACATTTTCCCATAGGGTCCAATGTTAATCTATGTATTACGGTGGCGGCCATCTTGGATTTCCGATCGGCATAAAAAACATAAATTTGTAGAGAACCTTCCAATGATCATTCCTGGGCAGTTTGGTTTCAACTGTCCTAGTGGTTTCAGAGAAGAAGAGTTTTGAAACATTTTCCCCATAGGGTCCAATGTTAAACTAAGTCCTGCCGTAGCCGCCATTTTGAATTTCATATCGGAACAAAAAACGTAGTTTGTAGAGGACCGTCCAATGAACATTCATGTACAGTTTGGCTTTAATCATATTTGTAGTTTCTGAGAAGAAGGCATTTGAACATTTTCCCATAGGGTCCAATGTTAATCTATGTATTGCGGTGGCGGCCATCTTGGATTTCCGATCGACTTAAAAAACATAAACTTTGTAGAGGACCTTCCAATGATCATTCCTGGGCAGTTTGGTTTCAATTGTCCAAGTGGTTTCAGAGAAGAAGCGTTTTGAAACATTTTTCCCATAGGGTCAAATGTTAAACTAAGTCCTGCCGTAGCCGCCATTTTGAATTTCATACCGGAACAAAAAACGTAAAGTTTGTAGAGGACCATCTAATGAACATTCATGTACAGTTTGGCTTTAATCATATTTGTAGTTTCTGAGAAGAAGGCATTTGAATATTTTCCCATAGGGTCCAATGTTAATCTATGTCCTGCGGTGGTGGCCATCTTGAATTTTCGATCGGCATAAAAAAAACATAAACTTTGTAGAGGACCTTCCATTGACTATTCCTGGGCAGTTTGGTTTCAATTGTCCAAGTGGTTTCAGAGAAGAAGCGTTTTGAAACATTTTTCCCATAGGGTCCAATGTTAAACTAAGTCCTGCCGTAGCCGCCATTTTGAATTTCATATCGGAACAAAAAACGTAAAGTTTGTAGAGGACCATCCAATGAACATTCATGTACAGTTTGGCTTTAATAATATTTGTAGTTTCTGAGAAGAAGGCATTTGAACATTTTCCCATAGGGTCCAATGTTAATCTATGTATTACGGTGGCGGCCATCTTGGATTTCCGATCGGCATAAAAAACATAAAATTTGTAGAGAACCTTCCAATGATCATTCCTGGGCAGTTTGGTTTCAACTGTCCAAGTGGTTTCAGAGAAGAAGCGTTTTGAAACATTTTTCCCATAGGGTCCAATGTTAAACTAAGTCCTGCCGTAGCCGCCATTTTGAATTTCATATCGGAACAAAAAACGTAGTTTGTAGAGGACCGTCCAATGAACATTCATGTACAGTTTGGCTTTAATCATATTTGTAGTTTCTGAGAAGAAGGCATTTGAACATTTTCCCATAGGGTCCAATGTTAATCCATGTATTGCGGTGGCGGCCATCTTGGATTTCCGATCGACTTAAAAAACATAAACTTTGTAGAGGACCTTCCAATGATCATTCCTGGACAGTTTGGTTTCAATTGTCCAAGTGGTTTCAGAGAAGAAGCGTTTTGAAACATTTTTCCCATAGGGTCAAATGTTAAACTAAGTCCTGCCGTAGCCGCCATTTTGAATTTCATACCGGAACAAAAAACGTAAAGTTTGTAGAGGACCATCTAATGAACATTCATGTACAGTTTGGCTTTAATCATATTTGTAGTTTCTGAGAAGAAGGCATTTGAATATTTTCCC
Source organism: Bathymodiolus brooksi (assembly GCA_963680875.1). Classification (NCBI taxonomy): domain Eukaryota; kingdom Metazoa; phylum Mollusca; class Bivalvia; order Mytilida; family Modiolidae; genus Bathymodiolus; species Bathymodiolus brooksi. Next base: position 62,501,042 of record OY804582.1, read on the forward strand.
ATAGGGTCCAATGTTAATCTATGTCCTGCGGTGGTGGCCATCTTGAATTTTCGATCGGCATAAAAAAAACATAAACTTTGTAGAGGACCTTCCAATGACTATTCCTGGGCAGTTTGGTTTCAATTGTCCATGTGGTTTCAGAGAAGAAGCGTTTTGAAACATTTTTCCCATAGGGTCCAATGTTAAACTAAGTCCTGCCGTAGCCGCCATTTTGAATTTCATACCGGAACAAAAAACGTAAAATTTGTAGAGGACCATCTAATGAACATTCATGTACAGTTTGGCTTTAATCATATTTGTAGTTTCTGAGAAGAAGGCATTTGAACATTTTCCCATAGGTCCAATGTTAATCTATGTCCTGCGGTGGTGGTCATCTTGAATTTTCGATTGGCATAAAAATAACATAAACTTTGTAGAGGACCTTCCAATGATCATTCCTGGGCAGTTTGGTTTCTATTGTCCAAGTGGTTTCAGAGAAGAAGCGTTTTGAAACATTTTTCCCATAGGGTCCAATGTTAAACTAAGTCCTGCCGTAGCCGCCATTTTGAATTTCATATCGGAACAAAAAACGTAAAGTTTGTAGAGGACCATCCAATGAACATTCATGTACAGTTTGGCTTTAATAATATTTGTAGTTTCTGAGAAGAAGGCATTTGAACATTTTCCCATAGGGTCCAATGTTAATCTATGTATTGCGGTGGCGGCCATCTTGGATTTCCGATCGACATAAAAAACATAAAATTTGTAGAGGACCTTCCAATGATCATTCCTGGGCAGTTTGGTTTCAATTGTCCAAGTGGTTTCAGAGAAGAAGCGTTTTGAAACATTTTTCCCATAGGGTCCAATGTTAAACTAAGTCCTGCCGTAGCCGCCATTTTGAATTTCATACCAGAAAAAAAACGTAAAGTTTGTAGAGGACCATCTAATGAACATTCATGTACAGTTTGGCTTTAATCATATTTGTAGTTTCTGAGAAGAAGGCATTTGAAAATTTTCCCATAGGGTCCAATGTTAATCTATGTCCTGCGGTGGCGGCCATCTTGGATTTCCGATCGGCATAAAAAACAGAAACTTTGTAGTGGACCTTCCAATGATCATTCCTGGGCAGTTTGGTTTCAACTGTCCAAGTGGTTTCAGAGAAGAAGCATTTTGAAACATTTTTCCCATAGGGTCCAATGTTAAACTAAGTCCTGCCGTAGCCGCCATTTTGAATTTCATATCGGAACAAAAAACCTTGAGATTGTAGAAGACCGTCCAATGAACATTCATGTACAGTTTGGCTTTAATCATATTTGTAATTTCTGAGAAGAAGGCATTTGAACATTTTCCCATAGGGTCCAATGTTAATCTATGTCCTGCGATGGTGGCCATCTTGGATTTCCGATCGGCATAAAAAACAGAAACTTGGTAAAGGACATTCCAATGATCATTCATTTACAGTTTGGGTTCAGTCAGTTCATTAGTTTCAGAGAAGAAGATCTTTGAAATTTCAGCCAATCAGAGCATATTATTGGCCCTGGCAGCCATATTGAATATCCGACTGGAACGAAAAACAGTAACTTTGTAGAGGACGATCCAAGGAACATTCCTGCTAAGTTTGGTTCCAATCGGCCCAGTGGTTTCGGAGAAGAAGCTTGAAATGTGAAAAGTTTACAGACAACAGACGACGGACGCCAAGTGATGGCAATAGTTCACATGGACCTTTGGTCCAGGTGAACTAAAAATGACATCTGGGACAAGTTTGGCAATATTTTTTTAACAACAAATGCTATTTACATTCGAATGTCATAAATAAAACATACATATTAAAGGTAGGTGTATCTAGCGTCTCAATACTGACCAATGTTTGTGAAACTATGAAACAAAAAATTATGTGGACCATACTTTTTTAATCTTTTTATAACAACACCTTTATATGCCTTTAACTTAGTATTTTATCTTAATACCAACTATAATGTATATGTACTGTGTGTCTCGGAATAATTATTGACCTAATAGTCTTGGTGAAGACAAGCCGTTTCTTGATAAATTTGTACAAAATATTATTCCAGTAAAATTAACCTATTTATGTTAAACCATTATTTCATCTCTAGAAAGATATATACTTTTGCAAAGCAATCTATGCAAAACTATATAATTATTAGTGATCCAGAAAGTCAAATATATAATTATTAGTGATCCAGAAAGTAAAATGTATAATTATTAGTGATCCAGAAAGTCAAATATATAATTATTTGTGATCCAGAAAGTAAAATGTATAATTATTAGTGATCCAGAAGAAAGTCAAATATATAATTATTAGTGATCCAGAAAGTCAAATATCACTGCTAGTCTTTTATTGGTTGTTTTTTCTACTGCTTCGACTTCAAGTTCAGTTCCCCCAAATGTCATCTGTACAACGATTGCATTGTCTTTAACTGAGGGCCCCTGAAGTGGTACGACAATTTTCCCCAAATAATTACAAGTGGTTTCTGTGGTATAACTTGGGTTGTCGTCAGTTGACGTATACACTGGGACCAACACTTCCTTTACGTTCTGATGAAGTGGATAGTATGTCTCAGGTTTTAAGGCTTCACCCACCTTTACCGTTTGACCTATCTCTACATGCTTGTCAAAGACATCATTACATTTGGCGTGACCATCAACTTTAAATTTCTTATCTATCGGATCTCCCTCAATAAAATCCCTCGTTATTTTAATACCGTATGTATATTTTGCTTTCCGGGAGACTATTGTGGCAGGGTTATGGCCAAATAGTACAGCTCCTTTGACTATTGCTAAGCCAGCATCTTCTGGAATGATTATATTCTTTTCTGGAAAACTTGACTTGAGCGCCTCTTGTATCATTGAACATTCAGAGAAACCCCCTACCATTAATATGGTATCGACATCACGACATAAAGGGTTGTTCAAAATATCCCTTAAATGTTTAATAACACTATCAGAAACTGCGGAAAAAAGTTGTTTTATCATGTCCGTGTTCACCTTTAATTTATCACCGACCCAATTCATCGAATCCGCAAGAGATGTTTGTTTTATGCTTTTCTTTAAATCTTCTTGGTACTCTTCTTCAAACGCCTCTGCTAATGATAGTGGGATTCGAAAAGCGATTTTACCAGATGATTCTGGTCGAATCGAACGTTTTTTTATTTCGAATTCTCGAAGGAGGTCTAATTCATCTGATTTTGATTCACATTTAAATTTTTGCATGACTGTGTTTCCTACAACTTTAACAATCATCTGCAAAAAATTTTCGTCAACTTTAGTACCTCCCCAGGCTCCGCCACTCGCTTTGTGTAATTCTTTTAAATTGTTGTCATGCAAGACTTCTTGTACCGTGATATCTACGGTGCCACCTGAAAAAAAAATCATACTTCTAAATTTGTTATGAATATGTTTTTTCTTAAAAGAGTAGGATCTCCATTGCAGACATATTGAAATATATTGAACCGTCGGTGCTGACAGGTATAAAAATCACTCTGGTCTGAGATGTTTTTCATCAAATCGGCCTGACTGTCAAGAGTAAAATCTTACAACCATAACGGTCCAGTACCATTTTTTCTTTATCGGCCCATAAATGAAGTTTAAAGTGAGACAGTGAGCAACATCATGTCCAGTTCTGAATAGGCTATACGTCTATAACCAGTTATTAATATGTGAATTAATTGTGTAAGGCGGTTTTATTGCTCCCAACGATTTTTTAATTATTTGGATTTCCAATATTTCGACATTGAGCTACCTGGTGAAGGTTATTCCAGAAATGCATCATGTACACTAAATTTGATAGCTATGTTTTAATTGGTTACTACCCTTTTAAAAAACCTTCATTTTGCCCTTTATGAAATTGGACCTACAAAATTAGTATAAATTCCATTAGAAAATGGAAATGACAGATAAAATATTAATTTCTTTGATATTTAAGCAAAAACATGTCTCCTTTCTTTTTGACCTTTAATTTGTAATTTCTGTTGCATATTCAACTTCAAACCAAAAAAGAAAGGCTGACCTCTTCATGGTACGAAATGTCTGGGGCTGCCAATGACAATGTGTTGTGTTTTTGATTGGTTGATAAGTATGACTCAAATATTGACTTTGAACTGATTTTACCATCTGTTTATAATGTCTTTTTGACATATTATTCTGGTGCCAACCCTGGTAAAAACGAAGACTTGATTTCGGTCAGACATGTAGTTGCATGCTGTCTGACCGAATGTCAACCAGACTATCAGTAATTTTGATATGTCTCCCATTGAACTCTAATCTATATATACTTGTAAAACATGCCCTTAGGACGTTTGTTCCTCTTGATTTTGAGGTTGAAAATAAATTATGCAATGTTATTTGTAAAATTGTATTAAAATGTTATTAATATTCTCTTAAATAAAATGGAACATCAACACATTTTTCGACTGTTAAGTCATTTATCACATCTTACCCCCAAGATCAACTACCATATATTTAGATCCAGGTCTAAATACTCCTAGGTTACCTCCTCCGCCGGAAACAAACTTTTCGATCGGAAGTATCCGACAATACAAGGCTGCTGCCTCTGGTTCCAATGCTATCATCAAATGATTATCTTTAATACCAGCCTACAAGGGAAGTATATGAAACATTATTGATGACGTTACGCACGATATTGCATTAATGATGAACAATCTTATATATTTCTCCGAACATGACGTTTCTATTTAAAGGGGCATTATCTGCCAAATCGTAATTTTTGCTACCCGTTAAAACTATCAGATATGATTGATGCCTTAATAAAAACGTGTTTCTGTAACTTATAAATGTTATGAAATGTACGTGCATCGGGGAAAAATCGTGCAACTGCTCGTGTTTTGAGATCGATCAAGAGATGGACTCATCTTATTAATTATCGACATTGTTTACGGAGTTTGTCGAATCGTCATTAAATCAGTACAACAATGCACTTATTTCTTATTTTTTGTGAATCTGCTTTTAGTCGGTGTTAATTACGGTCAAAGAACCATGCAAGTTTGCAGTTAATAAGCGACAAAATACAAATTATTCGTTTTTACCTGTCACTAGTAAGGTCAGTTGCATACGGAAAAAGCGAGGTCAAATTATTTGCTTGCAAGGAAATAACTAATCGATGGTAATTTTCGTTCTCGAAAGGCGAAAAGTGTTGGTCAAAATCGTAGCTAATGTCCCTTTAAATATGTTGACAGAAAACATCATGCATTTTCGTATTTTAAACTTGTATGAACCACCCCCACCTACGAATGGATAGAATTTTGTCATAATTATCCGGAATATTTAATAAAATGGTATGTATTATAGCTATAAAACGTCAAAAATTTGTGTGTAAGACGTAACAAACTATAAGCATTTTACTTAAAGAAAGCGTAAAACGCGCGAAATTTTGCATGACAATTTTACGTCATATTTTCTTTATGATGTCATATGAAAAATATGCTGTGTTGAAGAAAAAGAGGAATTTTCGAAAATTTCGAATTCACTTGCTTCTGTAAGATTCTAAGGAGTGACAAGTTTCATCAAGTTAGACTGATAATAATTATAAAATGAGAAAACATTCAATTCTGATATGTTACCACGTAAAAGTACTATGAATCGTGTATAAAATACCCAATTTTTCACAGCTTTGAACTAACGCATAAAAGTGCCACGTCTGTTTCCGGATGTCTTGCAAAAATGTCCAAGGTGGAAGTTTTACTATTCCAAGTAACGAAGCAGTCATAGTAAGACGTCATATTGTAAGATATATTTTTAAATTGTGAAAAATTGTGGTTTATTGTAAAAGTACCTATACTGAATGAGACACAGAGCATAGTTTTTAAAAATGTATCTACTCTTAAAACATCTTTTGGAGCAAAGCCGAATCTCTTGCAGTTTTGTCCACTAAGCGATGTTTACGTTGTAAACGTTATACAACCATTATCACTGTGTATCATCTGTACACGGGTAATAGCTACCATGGAATGGGCGATAATATTTTACATTCATAACAGGTAAGATATAATAGAATTTTAAGGATTAAAACTGTATATTTTAATAACATGGCGTTTATTATAAGTCCGGGAATAGTATTTCGTGACATTTAACGAACACTTTACAAGATCAGTCCTGTAATTGATTAAAAATCGAAACATGTGTGTCACTAGTACTTACGAAACTTGCTCATTCCTGGCATTTAAAGATGATTCTAAGCGTAGCTAATACATTTGTCAATCATAAACTACGGATATATGGTTCAATCAACACGAACAACTAAGTGTGACCGGAAATTTATTTCATATTTGCATCATTAAAGAGAAATCGGATACTTTTTACGATCAGAAAGTGTACGGGTTTTAGCGAATTTAGTGTACGGTAGCTATAATCCGTACACAAACACATTATGTTCGGCTAAAACCCGTACATTAACGTCGATATTAATGTTGTTATAATTCCAATTCCAATTAAGTGTATCAAAAGGGATATAATTTCAGATGTTTCGTCACTAAATTTTACTTTACCAGATACGTTTTACTCATGGAAAGCGTCTACATCATATTATTTCGTAAATGTTTTGTGAGGGAAAGTTGTTTTCTGAAGTACTAGGTGAGCTTTATCACGCATCAAACAATTTTAACGAAGTTTCTTTATTATATGAGCCCAAAAAGTATCAGCGGTATTTATCTAGAATCTGCCATATTAACAGTTTCAACGAAAACGTTGTGCTTTCGCAGTAAAACGACTTCTTACTTATCTTGACAACTTGTAAATCGGTGTGTAACGTTTCAGTAGTAGCTATTTCCCGTGTACAGATGATACACAGTGATCATGTACGTTGCTGATGTTCAACTATTTTATACCAGGGGCGGATCCAGGGGGGGGGGGGGGGGGGCGCACCCGGCGCGCGCCCCCCCTAAAATTGGGAAAAAAAATAATTTTGGCGTAAAATCGTGATTTTTCACACGAAACACCCAAACAAATTTCGCGCCTCCCTCCGCAATTGGAAGAAATATGATTTTTTGGCGTAAAATCGTTATTTTTCACACGAAATACCCCAAAAATTTTCGCGCCTCCCTCCGCTCGGCGCAATTTTTTTAAGTGCGCCCCCCCTAACTTGAAATCCTGGATCCGCCCCTGTATACACATGGTAAAAGTGTTGACTCGACTTGAAAGTTACTTGCATTGATATACATATGCTTTATATGACACACTTTTATATCGTATTTACATGAAATCGTGATAAGATTATTTATTTACACATTTTAAGTTTCACTGTCTTCAAAGGATATTACGCAATAATTACAAATTTTACCATATATGTCCAAAACGTGTATGATATAATTGTATACGAATACACGTAGCATGCATACGTCTATGAAAAGTATATAATAATGTGTTACACTTTACAAGTTGGTACACGTAAACATCGAAAATACAATATTTTATTGAATACATTGTATGTTGACAAATGCAATTTAAAACATTTTAGGTCACTCTACACAAGAGAACTCGCCACGAGTATCTGTGCTTTCTTATCATCACTCAAATGAATTTTTCTGTTATATTGTGGCGAGCAGGTATATAGGTGAGGGAATCCGGAGTTTCCGGCGAATAAAATAATGTACTACCTAAAGCGTGGTCAAGTACCTGTTACACCTTCTCACTTAAGCTTTATGTGGAGCACACCTCTCGATTACTCCGTACAATGACCTATATGTCTCGTATGACATTGAATAGCATGATTAATATTTCGTCTCAATCAATAGTCAAACGAATCCATTGATAATGGAGTAATTATACATAAGGTTCCAAATCAGGTTTGTTCAAGAACTGTCTCTGCTTTGTGCTGTGCTTATGCTTGTTAATAGAAATGAATCGACAACAACCTTATATCCTGAACAAAATAAGATTTTTCAAACATGACACCCAAAGGGCATCTTTAGTCTTCAATATATTTGACTAATGCAATCCGTGTACCTTTGAAGCAGCCTCTCTCATAAATTGTTTCGCACTGTCATTCCATATTGCCGGTACAGTTAGCACCCAATGAATGTCTCCTTCGTTTAGTCCCGTGTGGCTAGACTCAAGATGTTTAACTAAATGATCCTTTAGAAACTTTATACCATGACAAAACACTATCTGTGCTGGCATCTTCTTCTTGCCAGTGTCATCAACAATCTCGGTAAAGCGGGTAAGAGTCTACAAAATAGTCATTAGTTATTGACTAATTGTTAGTTGTTTAAATAAATGAGCAGTATGTTAGCTTTACTCAAATCAACATATTGGTAAAAAGGGACATTGGGGTGGAACTATGGTTGAACGAATTGATTGCTACGAGTAAAAGGAGATAATTGATGAAGTCGGAAATGTTTGCCTTTAACGGGACATCAACGACCACTCGCAGGAAAGTGTTGCTAATTAAGTGTTGAAGGTTTTTTTTCGTGTGCGTGGCATTCTTAAGACAAGATGTACTCATATACTAAAGGGTTCCACATATAACATGATATTCTAAAATATTTCAATAAAAACATTATAAAATGACCACCACTGTTTAAACTTTCTTTTCATAGTGGATACGACGACACATGTCACAGATGCATTCCTGTTAAAATTGCTGCACATTCACCCGTTCCAGTAAAACCTTTTTACAAACACAATTTATCATTTGTAAACTTGTTTTCTTTATGATTATAGCTAACATACTAATCGCTTAACGTCAAACAATAATCAATCAATCAATAATTGGTTAAAGTTAAGTGGTCAGTTTTTCAGCTATTTTCATGTCGAGAACTTATGGCAATGTAATCGACCTGTAGGTAGAAAATTAGATAGCTATACGGGGGATATTAATCCTTTAATTCCACGTTCCGCTATATAGATGATGTCTATATGGTCCCATCGCTACCTTCTGTCTACGTTATTTGTTGTCTGTAGACTTTTTCTAATCATGAATATAGCTGAAATATTGCTCGCTTGGTGATGGATGTAAAACATCGATCAATCAATCACCTAAGGTACACATTTCCCATAACATTCTATAGTACATCACATTTAGATACATTGGCTTACCATCTATAAACGTTCAAAGTCACTTGATTTGATGATTGCTTCGGACAAGTTCAAGATTCGACGAAGAAAGAAATATGAATAAGAAGACACGAGGCAAAAATACCAGTTATATGGAGTGTTAATAAATACTACTTTAAACATATTTTATTGTTCAATAAGAAACAAATGGATAGGACACAAGTTTCACAACTTAGAAACGTCTTCTCCAAAATAAATACTTCTGGACTATATCTAGTATTCAGAATATTTGTTATTTAACTGATACTGTTTGACAACGCAGCCATAACTTCGAACAACTTGCATAGGTGTTAGGGTTATGGTGTTTAACGCCACTTTCAACAATATATCAGTTATATCGGGACTTCTTGTATGAAAAGGTATATATCAGTTATATCGGGACTTCTTGTATGAAAAGGTATATATCAGTTATATCGGGACTTCTTGTATGGTATAAAAAAAACTTTAAAGTTACAATATGAAATGCTTTCCCCTACTTTATAACATTTCATATTACCATATTTCCAATTGTTTCAATATACATATTGCAATTGACGAAGTGCATATATTATAAAAAAAAAATTGTTGGCGGCTAGTCTTATTTTTAAATAACTGCATAATTGCTAAAATGAACCTGAATTACGAATGAACCATTATATACAAACTACTGTATCTATATATTAATTAATATATGAGATAAAACAATGTAAATTTGTTATTCTTATTTTTCATACAAGTCTGGTGTAAAACTGGCTGTCTCTAGGCTATTTTTCTGCACAATTTTTCATATTTCTAGCAACGCCCACCCCAATAGACGACGAACAAGATAATAAAACAAACATACATATGAGATATATACAAAATATATCTAAAATTCGAGCTAAACTTGAAGTAACATAACAATATACATAAGTTGTTGGTAAGGAATAATATTAAGTTACTCACTGTGTTATTATATAAAGACATTTTAAATCTTTTAAAGAAATACCAGCTATCGTGTTCATCATCCAAAGCTAGCTCTGCATACTTCTCTTCTGCTCCGTATCCAAATGAATCAAACGATTTATCTGGCTTTAAGAGAACACAAGTGGGTGTCTTCAACGAAATTAAATTCTTTTGTCCAGCCACCCATGTCGAGTTTGTCACTATTTTTGTTGGATCTGTTTCAAACCACGATTTAAAGGAAAATGCATAACCAGAGAAAGTGGTTCCAAAATCAATGGCTGCAACCAAAATTTTGTCCGATTTGTAACTTGAGGAAAATGTATCAGGGTTGTATTCTTCACAGTATGCCATGACTGCAAAGTAAATAAATATAATATACATGTATATGACAAGTAAACAAATATACTATACATGTATATATATATATATGCTGTCAAATTATATTATTAAGTATATATGTACCATCTAAACTACGAAACGAAATCGAAACGCAACGAACGAAACGAAACGAAACGAAACGAAATATTACGAAACGCAACGAAATATACTAAAAGGCGAAACGAAACGCAACGCAACGAAACGAAATTTACTATAATGCGAAACGAAATGAAATGAATACAACGAAACGAAACGAATTATACTAAAGTGCGAAATGCAATAGAACGAAACGGAATTTAGCGAAACGCGATGAAGTTTTCCCTATGATTATCATTCATCAGAAGCAAGGCAGTTCTCATTATTAATTAAAAACTCAGAATTCAATGTAATCTAGCAGCTAATAGTTACAGTGACAATACTCTGCCTTTGAAATTCTCTGATAGGCATCGGTTACGGTTCCATCATAATACCCGTAATTAACGGAGCAGCGAACATGTTTCAAGTACTATATACATTATCTGGCGTCAAAAGAAATTAAATATCTTAAGATACTGAGGATCATTTATTATGATGAAAGCCCTGTCGCTTCACATGCAAGCAAATAATGGGGTTTCCACAAACATGGGTATTGTCTATGTGGCCCCTGTCCAAAATAAAGCGGGCATACATTTCATGGTGAATTTATCAGACCACAAAGTGCAATGTCATAATAATAAAAATAGTTATTAATAATAATAGTTTTTTCGAAAGGAGCTTCTGTGCTAGTACTGTAAAATTCAATGCCGATTTCACAAAAGGTACATTGATTTGATTGATTGAGGTGTTTAACACCACTTTTATCAATATTCAGCTATATCATGGTGACCAGTTTTAGTGGTGGAAGAAGCTGGAGTACCCGGAGAGAACCACCGACCATGGGCAAGCAACTGGTAAACTTTATCACATGCGACTGCGAGTCGAGTGCACCCTTTTTTGTCATTTACAACGCCGGGCGCGAACCCACGCCGTATTGGTGATAGGCTTGTATGAGTTGTTAGATAATCCAACTACCCAACTCATTGAGCTACCCAGGCCCTGGAATAGAGTTTAAAAATATTTTAAACTCTTGGAATAGAGTTTAAAATTGGACCTTTTTGAAATATGTTACAAAAGAACCACTGCATGGATTGAAACAAATCATGACAGAAATAGACCTACGGTCCTCATAACGTGTCCAACATGCATGTATTTATCAACACCTTAGTTATTCCCAAGCAGCGAGGTTGCACAGGTTGCACAGGGTGTATTGTATCTGGATTGTCCACTCCCTGCATACCAATACCAATCCTGTTGTGTGTCCGTCCATAACATTAATTCTTGTGGATATCCTGGATGTTTCTCAACCAATCTTAATCAAATTTAGTAAACATATTCAGTATAATAGCAGCAAACCCTATTTGAGTTTCAAGGTCATAGTCTAAAGGTTAAGGTCATGAATACATATTTGCTAAGTTTACAGCGTTGTGGACACATCATAGCTTTTTTTCCCTTGGATTTCGATCGGACTCTCTGAAAATATTTTTCATTGAGAGTGGAACAAACTAGTTGGTTTTCTACGTGTAGGTCAAATGTCCAATTCGTCGTCCTATTTTGCATTTCTTTAACAGTTATGTGAACACAACAAAGACTATTTTTTCAACCGGCGGCAAGTTCATAGTCCGGTAAGACGTTGCTCATGTCATAGTTCGGTAAGACGTTGCCCATGTCATAGTCCGGTAAGACGTTGCTAATGTCATAGTCCGGTAAGACGTTGCCCATGTCATAGTCCGGTAAGACGTTGCTCATGTCATAGTTCGGTAAGACGTTGCCCATGTCATAGTCCGGTAAGACGTTGCCCATGTCATGATCCGGTAAGACGTTGCTCATGTCATAGTTCGGTAAGACGTTGCTCGTGTCATAGTCGGGTAAGACATTACTCATGTCATAGTCCGGTAAGACGTTGCCCATGTCATAGTCCGGTAAGACGTTGCCCATGTCATAGTCCGGTAAGACGTTGCTCATGTCATAGTCCGGTAAGACGTTGCTCATGTCATAGTCCGATAAGACGTTGCTCATGTCATAGTTCGGTATGACCGAACTCATGTCATAGTCCGGTAAGACGTTGCTCATGTCATAGTTCGGCAAGACGTTGCCCATGTCATAGTCCGGTAAGACGTTGCCCATGTCATAGTTCGGTAAGACGTTGCCCATGTCATAGTCCGGTAAGACGTTGCCCATGTCATGGTCCGGTAAGACGTTGCTCATGTCATAGTTCGGTAAGACGTTGCTCGTGTCATAGTCGGGTAAGACATTACTCATGTCATAGTCCGGTAAGACGTTGCCCATGTCATAGTCCGGTAAGACGTTGCCCATGTCATAGTCCGGTAAGACGTTGCTCATGTCATAGTCCGGTAAGACGTTGCTCATGTCATAGTCCGATAAGACGTTGCTCATGTCATAGTTCGGTATGACCGAACTCATGTCATAGTCCGGTAAGACGTTGCTCATGTCATAGTTCGGTAAGACGTTGTCCATGTCATAGTCCGGTAAGACGTTGCCCATGTCATAGTTCGGTAAGACGTTGCCCATGCCATAGTCCGGTAAGACGTTGCCCATGTCATGGTCCGGTAAGACGTTGCTCATGTCATAGTTCGGTAAGACGTTGCTCGTGTCATAGTCGGGTAAGACATTACTCATGTCATAGTCCGGTAAGACGTTGCCCATGTCATAGTCCGGTAAGACGTTGCCCATGTCATAGTCCGGTAAGACGTTGCTCATGTCATAGTCCGGTAAGACGTTGCTCATGTCATAGTTCGGTATGACCGGTCTCATGACATAGTTCGGTAAGACGACAGAAAAACCTACGAGTTAATTAGGAAACTAATCAGTTCTAAATTGAAAAAAAAACTGCACTGTCCTTGCACCACAAAGTGGCCCTCTAAAATTCAACATTTATTCTTCGTAATTCGAAACCAACTAAACATTATAATAAAATGTGAATGTAAAATAACAACAAACGAAGTTATCGTTTCCGTAGAGATGTTCTTAAGATATTCTATTAAGATATCATCGTGACTCTTATTAACTGTGGTTTCATTTAATTTCGATAGGTACCAATTTTCCAACGACCTGTTTATTCTATTATTCTATAAAAGATGATCTGGTAGAATTCCACAAACCACGAAAGTGAGTATCCACAACTTGCCATTTTTTTTTAGCTTACGAAAATTGATACCCACAAAAATAATTGAATCCACAGTAATCGGATTTACTATAATAAATGATGCGTTATTACGTACTTTGTATGCGTATATGTACGTACTGAAATGTGCACGAATAATAAATTTGTTTCCACACTGATATGAAAATGTCTAGATCGATTGTATTGATTTTTGTTTATTTATGGTGTTTTAACGCCACTTTCAACAAAATTTCAACTATATCATGGCGACCAGTTTGTATATCAGACGAATATGCATCTGATAATGTGAATCGAAAACGCTTTTAAATTTTGTGGTAAACTGATTCACTTTTACAAAGAACGGATTTCTTTTCGTTGTTGTGAAGATGGAAAACGTGGGGCTGTCAGTTGACTTTCATTGAACGCTGTGGAAGTCAAGCAGACCTCTCATTTACTTGATGTCTGCAGGTTTCGGTTGTTCCTCTGACAGTTCGATGGTTTCTTGAGGATTTGCCGCTTTCCTTCATCTTTAATACAGCCGGTTTTGTACATAGTGCATGTACATCGGCATCAGTGGTATCTGGGGCTACTCGACTAGATAGTACATTTGTATGTATAGTTGTCCAGGTCGGTATTCCCCGTTACAGAGCCTTTTAATGTTTGGGGCTGAATTTGTCCCCCGGTCCGTCTTTCCCCCGTTTGCACTACACTGTAAATAATGTTCACATCACTGTATGGATGATCATGAAGTGGCATGTACGTATTTCCTGCACCCCCTTTTAAGCTGTTAGACCAAACGCATAGGCCCCGAGGTCCGACGCTGGAGATACTACAGAAACCCTGACAGGAATGCCTGGATATCCTTCTTACCTCATTTATTGAGGGTGCTCCTCATAGAGAAGAGGATTCTACCTTGCATAATGGTCGTTGATAAATTGTTATTTTGTTTGTTTTGACGAATGGTTCATATAAATCTTATACACTAAATTTGTGTCTTAAAGAATGGTTCATAAATCTTCTTATACATGCATATCAGTATAAAATTCTACTTAGACTTTTTCATCACTTCTCGTTCCATTCATGTTGTTCTTATTGGATTTTAGTATATTTTCGTATCGTTTCGCATTTTAGTATATTTCGTTGCGTAATATTTCGTTTCGCTTCGTTCGTTGCGTTTCGATTTCGTTTCGTAGTTTAGTACAACCCCGCTTAGACATATGTACACATGTCTTATGTATATCTCTAGATTTTCCTTACGAGACAAGGTAACACTTCGATCATTGAAGCTCCATTTTTATGGAGCAGATGTGGTCGAGTGGTCTAGGGCGCTGGACATAAGGCTATAGCTAAGCGATTGGTGCTGCAGTGTATCAATGGTGCGAGTTCAAATTCCGTCGAGGGAAGAACAAAAAAAAATTGACAGCTCAAAAATCGAATTCTTACAGTTTGGTTTAATTTTCCGACATATATATATATATAGGGAGTGGATGTGGTCGAGTGGTCTAGGGCGCTGGACGTAAGGCTAAGCGAATGGTGCTGCAGTGTATCAATGGTATGGGTTTAAATCCCGTCGAGGGAAGAACAAAAATTTGACAGCTCTAAAATCTAATTCTAACACTGTTTGGTTTAATTTTCAGACGTATATATATATATATATATATATAAGTAAACAAATATAATATATATATATATATATGTATATGATAAGTAAACAAATATACTATAGGTGTATATAAGTAAACAAATATACTGTACATATATGTATATGATAAGTAAACAAATATACTATACATGTATATAATAAGTAAACAAATATACTATACATGTATATAATAAGTAAACAAATATACTATACATGTATATAAGAAGAGTTTGAAGATACCAAAGGGGCAATCAAATCCGTATATCGAAGAAGAACAGACAACACAATGGCCAAAAGAAAAAGTACAAAAGGACAAACAACGATCTACAAAATATACATATAAAACTAAACATCGAGTAACACGAACCCAACTAAAAACCGGGGGTGAACTCAGGTGCTCCGGAAGGGTGTGCAGTTGCTGCTCCACTAGTGGCACCCGTCGTGTTAATCTAGTAACAAACCCGGTAATAAGTCGTGAATGAGGAAAGGACCGTGAAGTATTTACGACAAGTGGAACATATCCGTGGTCATTTGTGAAACAGATATTCTATAACGGTCAACCAAGTCATGGTGGCGACCATGCAATTTTCCAAGTGATGACTTCAACTATGCCAAAAGGAACCCTTGGTTCAGCAGCTTCCTTGTAAGTAAACAAATATACTATACATGTATATAATAAGTAAACAAATATACTATACATGTAGTCAAACCTGTCTATTAAGCAGTCACATGCCTTATAAGGCCACTTACTTTTTGTACCAAACGTGACCTCTTAATACAGGTTTAACTGTATATGATAAGTAAACACATATACTATACATGTATATAAGTAAACAAATATACTATACATGTATATAAGTAAACAAATATACTATACATGTATATGATAAGTAAACAAATATACTTTACATGTATATAAGTAAACAAATATACTATACATGTATATAATAAGTAAACAAATATACTATACATGTAGTCAAACCTGTCTATTAAGCAGTCACATGCCTTATAAGGCCACTTACTTTTTGTACCAAACGTGACCTCTTAATACAGGTTTAACTGTATATGATAAGTAAACACATATACTATACATGTATATAAGTAAACAAATATACTATACATGTATATAAGTAAACAAATATACTATACATGTATATGATAAGTAAACAAATATACTTTACATGTATATAAGTAAACAAATATACTATACATGTATATAATAAGTAAACAAATATACTATACATGTAGTCAAACCTGTCTATTAAGCAGTCACATGCCTTATAAGGCCACTTACTTTTTGTACCAAACGTGACCTCTTAATACAGGTTTAACTGTATATGATAAGTAAACACATATACTATACATGTATATAAGTAAACAAATATACTATACATGTATATAAGTAAACAAATATACTATACATGTATATGATAAGTAAACAAATATACTATACATGTATATAAGTAAACAAATATACTATACATGTATATGATAAGTAAACAAATATACTATACATGTATATAAATAAACAAATATACTAGACATGTATATGATAAGCAAACAAATATAGTATATATGTATATGATAAGCAAACAAATATACTATACATGTATATGATAAGTAAACAAATATAGTATAATGCATATAAGTAAACAAATATACTATACATGTATATGATAAGTAAACAAATATACAATACATGTATATGATAAGTAAACAAATATATTATACATGTATATGATAAGTAAACAAATATACTATACATGTATATGATAAGTAAACAAACATACTATACATGTATATAAGTAAACAAATATATTATACATGTATATGATAAGTAAACAAATATACTATACATGTATATGATAAGTAAACAAATATACTATACATGTATATAAGTAAACAAATATACTATATATGTATATGATAAGTAAACAAATATACTATACATGTATATAAGTAAACAAATATACTATACATGTATATAAGTCAACAAATATACTATATATGTATATAAGTAAACAAATATACTATATACGTATATAAGTAAACAAATATACTATATATGTATATGATAAGTAAACAAATATACTATACATGTATATGATAAGTAAACAAATATACTATACATGTATATAAGTAAACAAATATACTATACCTGTATATAAGTAAACAAATATACTATACATGTATATAAGCAAACAAATATACTATACATGTATATAAGTAAACAAATATACTATATATGTATATAAGTAAACAAATGTAGTATACATGTATATGATAAATACAAAAATATAAAATACATGCATATGATAAGTAAACAAATATACTATACATGTATATGATAAGTAAACAAATATACTATACATGTATATAAGTAAATAAATATACTATACATGTATATGATAAGTAAACAAATATACTATACCTGTATATAAGTAAACAAATATACTATACATGTATATGATAAGTAAACAAATATACTATACATGTATATAAGTAAATAAATATACTATACATGTATATGATAAGTAAACAAATATACTATACATGTATATGATAAGTAAACAAACATACCATACATGTATATAAGTAAACAAATATACTATACATGTATATGATAAGTAAACAAATATACTATACATGTATATAAGTAAACAAATATACTATATATGTATATGATAAGTAAACAAATATACTATACATGTATATAAGTAAACAAATATACTATACATGTATATAAGTAAACAAATATACTATATATGTATATAAGTAAACAAATATACTATATATGTATATAAGTAAACAAATATACTATACATGTATATGATAAGTAAACAAATACACTATACATGTATATGATAAGTAAACAAATATACTATACATGTATATAAGTAAACAAATATACTATACCTGTATATAAGTAAACAAATATACTATACATGTATATGATAAGTAACCAAATATACTATACATGTATATAAGTAAACAAATATACTATACATGTATATAAGTAAACAAATATACTATACATGTATATAAGTAAACAAATATACTATACATGTATATAAGTAAACAAATATATTATATATGTATATAAGTAAAAAAATATACTATATATGTATATAAGTAAACAAATATACTATATATGTATATAAGTAAACAAACATACTATACATGTATATAAGTAAACAAATATACTATACATGTATATGATAAGTAAACAAATATACAATACATGTATATGATAAGTAAACAAATATACTATACATGTATATGATAAGTAAACAAATATACTATACATGTATATGCAAAACATATACTATACATGTATATGATAAGTAAACAAATATACTATACATGTATATAAATAAACAAATATACTATACATGTATATAAGTAAACAAATATACTATACATGTATATGATAAGTAAACACATATACTATACATGTATATAAGTAAACACATATACTATACATGTATATAAGTAAACACATATACTATACATGTATATAAGTAAACAAATATACTATACATGTATATAAGTAAACAAATATACTATACATGTATATGATAAGTAAACAAATATACTTTACATGTATATAAGTAAACAAATATACTATACATGTATATAATAAGTAAACAAATATACTATACATGTAGTCAAACCTGTCTATTAAGCAGTCACATGCCTTATAAGGCCACTTACTTTTTGTACCAAACGTGACCTCTTAATACAGGTTTAACTGTATATGATAAGTAAACACATATACTATACATGTATATAAGTAAACAAATATACTATACATGTATATAAGTAAACAAATATACTATACATGTATATGATAAGAAAACAAATATACTTTACATGTATATAAGTAAACAAATATACTATACATGTATATAATAAGTAAACAAATATACTATACATGTAGTCAAACCTGTCTATTAAGCAGTCACATGCCTTATAAGGCCACTTACTTTTTGTACCAAACGTGACCTCTTAATACAGGTTTAACTGTATATGATAAGTAAACACATATACTATACATGTATATAAGTAAACAAATATACTATACATGTATATAAGTAAACAAATATACTATACATGTATATGATAAGTAAACAAATATACTATACATGTATATAAGTAAACAAATATACTATACATGTATATGATAAGTAAACAAATATACTATACATGTATATAAATAAACAAATATACTATACATGTATATGATAAGCAAACAAATATAGTATATATGTATATGATAAGCAAACAAATATACTATACATGTATATGATAAGTAAACAAATATAGTATAATGCATATAAGTAAACAAATATACTATACATGTATATGATAAGTAAACAAATATACAATACATGTATATGATAAGTAAACAAATATATTATACATGTATATGATAAGTAAACAAATATACTATACATGTATATGATAAGTAAACAAACATACTATACATGTATATAAGTAAACAAATATATTATACATGTATATGATAAGTAAACAAATATACTATACATGTATATGATAAGTAAACAAATATACTATACATGTATATAAGTAAACAAATATACTATATATGTATATGATAAGTAAACAAATATACTATACATGTATATAAGTAAACAAATATACTATACATGTATATAAGTCAACAAATATACTATATATGTATATAAGTAAACAAATATACTATATACGTATATAAGTAAACAAATATACTATATATGTATATGATAAGTAAACAAATATACTATACATGTATATGATAAGTAAACAAATATACTATACATGTATATAAGTAAACAAATATACTATACCTGTATATAAGTAAACAAATATACTATACATGTATATAAGCAAACAAATATACTATACATGTATATAAGTAAACAAATATACTATATATGTATATAAGTAAACAAATGTAGTATACATGTATATGATAAATACAAAAATATAATATACATGCATATGATAAGTAAACAAATATACTATACATGTATATGATAAGTAAACAAATATACTATACATGTATATAAGTAAATAAATATACTATACATGTATATGATAAGTAAACAAATATACTATACCTGTATATAAGTAAACAAATATACTATACATGTATATGATAAGTAAACAAATATACTATACATGTATATACGTAAATAAATATACTATACATGTATATGATAAGTAAACAAATATACTATACATGTATATGATAAGTAAACAAACATACCATACATGTATATAAGTAAACAAATATACTATACATGTATATGATAAGTAAACAAATATACTATACATGTATATAAGTAAACAAATATACTATACATGTATATAAGTAAACAAATATACTATATATGTATATAAGTAAACAAATATACTATATATGTATATAAGAAAACAAATATACTATACATGTATATGATAAGTAAACAAATACACTATACATGTATATGATAAGTAAACAAATATACTATACATGTATATAAGTAAACAAATATACTATACCTGTATATAAGTAAACAAATATACTATACATGTATATGATAAGTAACCAAATATACTATACATGTATATAAGTAAACAAATATACTATACATGTATATAAGTAAACAAATATACTATACATGTATATAAGTAAACAAATATACTATACATGTATATAAGTAAACAAATATATTATATATGTATATAAGTAAAAAAATATACTATATATGTATATAAGTAAACAAATATACTATATATGTATATAAGTAAACAAACATACTATACATGTATATAAGTAAACAAATATACTATACATGTATATGATAAGTAAACAAATATACAATACATGTATATGATAAGTAAACAAATATACTATACATGTATATGATAAGTAAACAAATATACTATACATGTATATGCAAAACATATACTATACATGTATATGATAAGTAAACAAATATACTATACATGTATATGATAAGTAAACAAATATACTATACATGTATATAAATAAACAAATATACTATACATGTATATAAGTAAACAAATATACTATACATGTATATGATAAGTAAACACATATACTATACATGTATATAAGTAAACACATATACTATACATGTATATAAGTAAACACATATACTATACATGTATATGATAAGTAAACAAATATACTATACATGTATATGATAAGTAAACAAATATACTATACCTGTATATGATAAGTAAACAAATATACAATACATGTATATGATAAGTAAACAAATATACTATACATGTATATAAGTAAACAAATATACTATACATGTATATAAGTAAACAAATATACTATACATGTAAATAAGTAAACAAATATACTATACATGTATATAAGTAAACAAATATACTATTTATGTATATAAGTAAACAAATGTAGTATACATGTATATGATAAATACAAAAATTTAATATACATGCATATGATAAGTAAACAAATATATTATACATGTATATGATAAGTAAACAAATATACTATACATGTATATAAGTAAACAAATATACTATACATGTATATGATAAGTAAACAAATATACTATACATGTACATAAGTAAATAAATATACTATACATGTATATGATAAGTAAATAAATATACTATACATGTATATAAGTAAACAAATATACTATACATGTATATAAGTAAACAAATATACTATACATGTAAATAAGTAAACAAACATACTATACATGTATATAAGTAAACAAATATACTATACATGTATATGATAAGTAAACAAATATACTATATATGTATATGATAAGTAAACAAATATACTATACATGTATATAAGTAAACAAATATACTATATATGTATATGATAAGTAAACAAATATACTATACATGTATATAAGTAAACAAATATACTATACCTGTATATAAGTAAACAAATATACTATACATGTATATGATAAGTAAACAAATATACTATACATGTATATAAGTAAACAAATATACTATATATGTATATGATAAGTAACCAAATATACAATACATGTATATAAGTAAACAAATATACTATACATGTATATAAGTAAACAAATATACTATACATGTATATAAGTAAACAAATATACTATACATGTATATAAGTAAACAAATATACTATATATGTATATAAGTAAAAAAATATACTATACATGTATATAAGTAAACAAATATGCTATACATGTATATGATAAGTAAACAAATATACTATACATGTCTATGATAAGTAAACAAATATACTATACATGTATATGATAAGTAAACAAATATACAATACATGTATATGATAAGTAAACAAATATACTATACATGTATATAAGTAAACAAATATACTATACATGTATATAAGTAAACAAATATACTATACATGTATATAAGTAAACAAATATACTATATATGTATATAAGTAAACAAATATACTATATATGTATATGATAAGTAAACAAATATACTATACATGTATATGATAAGTAAACAAATATACTATACATGTATATGAGTAAACAAATATACTATACCTGTATATAAGTAAACAAATATACTATACATGTATATAAGCAAACAAATATACTATACATGTATATAAGTAAACAAATATACTATATATGTATATAAGTAAACAAATGTAGTATACATGTATATGATAAATACAAAAATATAATATACATGCATATGATAAGTAAACAAATATACTATACATGTATATGATAAGTAAACAAATATACTATACATGTATATAAGTAAATAAATATACTATACATGTATATGATAAGTAAAAAAATATACTATACCTGTATATAAGTAAACAAATATACTATACATGCATATGATAAGTAAACAAATATACTATACATGTATATAAGTAAATAAATATACTATACATGTATATGATAAGTAAACAAATATACTATACATGTATATGATAAGTAAACAAACATACCATACATGTATATAAGTAAACAAATATACTATACATGTATATGATAAGTAAACAAATATACTATACATGTATATAAGTAAACAAATATACTATATATGTATATGATAAGTAAACAAATATACTATACATGTATATAAGTAAACAAATATACTATACATGTATATAAGTAAACAAATATACTATACATGTATATAAGTAAACAAATATACTATATATGTATATAAGTAAACAAATATACTATATATGTATATAAGTAAACAAATATACTATACATGTATATGATAAGTAAACAAATACACTATACATGTATATGATAAGTAAACAAATATACTATACATGTATATAAGTAAACAAATATACTATACATGTATATAAGTAAACAAATATACTATACATGTATATGATAAGTAAACAAATATACTATACATGTATATGAAGTAAACAAATATACTATATATGTATATGATAAGTAACCAAATATACTATACATGTATATAAGTAAACAAATATACTATACATGTATATAAGTAAACAAATATACTATACATGTATATAAGTAAACAAATATACTATACATGTATATAAGTAAACAAATATACTATACATGTATATAAGTAAACAAATATACTATATATGTATATAAGTAAAAAAATATACTATATATGTATATGATAAGTAAACAAATATACTATATATGTATATAAGTAAACAAATATACTATATATGTATATAAGTAAACAAATATACTATATATGTATATAAGTAAACAAATATACTATATATGTATATAAGTAAACAAATATACTATACATGTATATAAGTAAACAATATACTATACATGTATATAAGTAAACAAATATACTATATATGTATTTAAAGTAAACAAATATACTATATATGTATACAAGTAAACAAATATACTATACATGTATATGATAAGTAAACAAATACACTATACATGTATATGATAAGTAAACACATATACTATACATGTATATAAGTAAACAAATATACTATACATGTATATGATAAGTAAACAAATATACTATACATGTATATAAGTAAACAAATATACTATACATGTATATGATAAGTAAACAAATATACTATACATGTATATGATAAGTAAACAAATATACTATACATGTATATGATAAGTAAACAAATATACTATACATGTATATAAGTAAACAAATATACTATATATGTATATGATAAGTAAACAAATATACTATACATGTATATAAGTAAACAAATATACTATACATGTATATAAGTAAACAAATATACTATACCTGTATATAAGTAAACAAATATACTATACATGTAAATAAGTAAACAAATATACTATACATGTATATAAGTAAACAAATATACTATTTATGTATATAAGTAAACAAATGTAGTATACATGTATATGATAAATACAAATATTTAATATACATGCATATGATAAGTAAACAAATATATTATACATGTATATGATAAGTAAACAAATATACTATACATGTATATAAGTAAACAAATATACTATACATGTATATGATAAGTAAACAAATATACTATACATGTACATAAGTAAATAAATATACTATACATGTATATGATAAGTAAATAAATATACTATACATGTATATAAGTAAACAAATATACTATACATGTATATAAGTAAACAAATATACTATACATGTAAATAAGTAAACAAACATACTATACATGTATATAAGTAAACAAATATACTATACATGTATATGATAAGTAAACAAATATACTATATATGTATATGATAAGTAAACAAATATACTATACATGTATATAAGTAAACAAATATACTATATATGTATATGATAAGTAAACAAATATACTATACATGTATATAAGTAAACAAATATACTATACCTGTATATAAGTAAACAAATATACTATACATGTATATGATAAGTAAACAAATATACTATACATGTATATAAGTAAACAAATATACTATATATGTATATGATAAGTAACCAAATATACTATACATGTATATAAGTAAACAAATATACTATACATGTATATAAGTAAACAAATATACTATACATGTATATAAGTAAACAAATATACTATACATGTATATAAGTAAACAAATATACTATATATGTATATAAGTAAAAAAATATACTATACATGTATATAAGTAAACAAATATGCTATACATGTATATGATAAGTAAACAAATATACTATACATGTCTATGATAAGTAAACAAATATACTATACATGTATATGATAAGTAAACAAATATACAATACATGTATATGATAAGTAAACAAATATACTATACATGTATATAAGTAAACAAATATACTATACATGTATATAAGTAAACAAATATACTATACATGTATATAAGTAAACAAATATACTATATATGTATATAAGTAAACAAATATACTATATATGTATATGATAAGTAAACAAATATACTATACATGTATATGATAAGTAAACAAATATACTATACATGTATATGAGTAAACAAATATACTATACCTGTATATAAGTAAACAAATATACTATACATGTATATAAGCAAACAAATATACTATACATGTATATAAGTAAACAAATATACTATATATGTATATAAGTAAACAAATGTAGTATACATGTATATGATAAATACAAAAATATAATATACATGCATATGATAAGTAAACAAATATACTATACATGTATATGATAAGTAAACAAATATACTATACATGTATATAAGTAAATAAATATACTATACATGTATATGATAAGTAAAAAAATATACTATACCTGTATATAAGTAAACAAATATACTATACATGCATATGATAAGTAAACAAATATACTATACATGTATATAAGTAAATAAATATACTATACATGTATATGATAAGTAAACAAATATACTATACATGTATATGATAAGTAAACAAATATACTATACATGTATATGATAAGTAAACAAACATACCATACATGTATATAAGTAAACAAATATACTATACATGTATATGATAAGTAAACAAATATACTATACATGTATATAAGTAAACAAATATACTATATATGTATATGATAAGTAAACAAATATACTATACATGTATATAAGTAAACAAATATACTATACATGTATATAAGTAAACAAATATACTATACATGTATATAAGTAAACAAATATACTATATATGTATATAAGTAAACAAATATACTATATATGTATATAAGTAAACAAATATACTATACATGTATATGATAAGTAAACAAATACACTATACATGTATATGATAAGTAAACAAATATACTATACATGTATATAAGTAAACAAATATACTATACATGTATATAAGTAAACAAATATACTATACATGTATATGATAAGTAAACAAATATACTATACATGTATATAAGTAAACAAATATACTATATATGTATATGATAAGTAACCAAATATACTATACATGTATATAAGTAAACAAATATACTATACATGTATATAAGTAAACAAATATACTATACATGTATATAAGTAAACAAATATACTATACATGTATATAAGTAAACAAATATACTATACATGTATATAAGTAAACAAATATACTATATATGTATATAAGTAAAAAAATATACTATATATGTATATGATAAGTAAACAAATATACTATATATGTATATAAGTAAACAAATATACTATATATGTATATAAGTAAACAAATATACTATATATGTATATAAGTAAACAAATATACTATATATGTATATAAGTAAACAAATATACTATACATGTATATAAATAAACAAATATACTATACATGTATATAAGTAAACAAATATACTATACATGTATATGATAAGTAAACACATATACTATACATGTATATAAGTAAACACATATACTATACATGTATATAAGTAAACACATATACTATACATGTATATAAGTAAACAAATATACTATACATGTATATAAGTAAACAAATATACTATACATGTATATGATAAGTAAACAAATATACTTTACATGTATATAAGTAAACAAATATACTATACATGTATATAATAAGTAAACAAATATACTATACATGTAGTCAAACCTGTCTATTAAGCAGTCACATGCCTTATAAGGCCACTTACTTTTTGTACCAAACGTGACCTCTTAATACAGGTTTAACTGTATATGATAAGTAAACACATATACTATACATGTATATAAGTAAACAAATATACTATACATGTATATAAGTAAACAAATATACTATACATGTATATGATAAGTAAACAAATATACTTTACATGTATATAAGTAAACAAATATACTATACATGTATATAATAAGTAAACAAATATACTATACATGTAGTCAAACCTGTCTATTAAGCAGTCACATGCCTTATAAGGCCACTTACTTTTTGTACCAAACGTGACCTCTTAATACAGGTTTAACTGTATATGATAAGTAAACACATATACTATACATGTATATAAGTAAACAAATATACTATACATGTATATAAGTAAACAAATATACTATACATGTATATGATAAGTAAACAAATATACTATACATGTATATAAGTAAACAAATATACTATACATGTATATGATAAGTAAACAAATATACAATACATGTATATAAATAAACAAATATACTATACATGTATATGATAAGCAAACAAATATAGTATATATGTATATGATAAGCAAACAAATATACTATACATGTATATGATAAGTAAACAAATATAGTATAATGCATATAAGTAAACAAATATACTATACATGTATATGATAAGTAAACAAATATACAATACATGTATATGATAAGTAAACAAATATATTATACATGTATATGATAAGTAAACAAATATACTATACATGTATATGATAAGTAAACAAACATACTATACATGTATATAAGTAAACAAATATATTATACATGTATATGATAAGTAAACAAATATACTATACATGTATATGATAAGTAAACAAATATACTATACATGTATATAAGTAAACAAATATACTATATATGTATATGATAAGTAAACAAATATACTATACATGTATATAAGTAAACAAATATACTATACATGTATATAAGTCAACAAATATACTATATATGTATATAAGTAAACAAATATACTATATACGTATATAAGTAAACAAATATACTATATATGTATATGATAAGTAAACAAATATACTATACATGTATATGATAAGTAAACAAATATACTATACATGTATATAAGTAAACAAATATACTATACCTGTATATAAGTAAACAAATATACTATACATGTATATAAGCAAACAAATATACTATACATGTATATAAGTAAACAAATATACTATATATGTATATAAGTAAACAAATGTAGTATACATGTATATGATAAATACAAAAATATAATATACATGCATATGATAAGTAAACAAATATACTATACATGTATATGATAAGTAAACAAATATACTATACATGTATATAAGTAAATAAATATACTATACATGTATATGATAAGTAAACAAATATACTATACCTGTATATAAGTAAACAAATATACTATACATGTATATGATAAGTAAACAAATATACTATACATGTATATAAGTAAATAAATATACTATACATGTATATGATAAGTAAACAAATATACTATACATGTATATGATAAGTAAACAAACATACCATACATGTATATAAGTAAACAAATATACTATACATGTATATGATAAGTAAACAAATATACTATACATGTATATAAGTAAACAAATATACTATATATGTATATGATAAGTAAACAAATATACTATACATGTATATAAGTAAACAAATATACTATACATGTATATAAGTAAACAAATATACTATATATGTATATAAGTAAACAAATATACTATATATGTATATAAGAAAACAAATATACTATACATGTATATGATAAGTAAACAAATACACTATACATGTATATGATAAGTAAACAAATATACTATACATGTATATAAGTAAACAAATATACTATACCTGTATATAAGTAAACAAATATACTATACATGTATATGATAAGTAACCAAATATACTATACATGTATATAAGTAAACAAATATACTATACATGTATATAAGTAAACAAATATACTATACATGTATATAAGTAAACAAATATACTATACATGTATATAAGTAAACAAATATATTATATATGTATATAAGTAAAAAAATATACTATATATGTATATAAGTAAACAAATATACTATATATGTATATAAGTAAACAAACATACTATACATGTATATAAGTAAACAAATATACTATACATGTATATGATAAGTAAACAAATATACAATACATGTATATGATAAGTAAACAAATATACTATACATGTATATGATAAGTAAACAAATATACTATACATGTATATGCAAAACATATACTATACATGTATATGATAAGTAAACAAATATACTATACATGTATATGATAAGTAAACAAATATACTATACATGTATATAAATAAACAAATATACTATACATGTATATAAGTAAACAAATATACTATACATGTATATGATAAGTAAACACATATACTATACATGTATATAAGTAAACACATATACTATACATGTATATAAGTAAACACATATACTATACATGTATATGATAAGTAAACAAATATACTATACATGTATATGATAAGTAAACAAATATACTATACCTGTATATGATAAGTAAACAAATATACAATACATGTATATGATAAGTAAACAAATATACTATACATGTATATAAGTAAACAAATATACTATACATGTATATAAGTAAACAAATATACTATACATGTAAATAAGTAAACAAATATACTATACATGTATATAAGTAAACAAATATACTATTTATGTATATAAGTAAACAAATGTAGTATACATGTATATGATAAATACAAAAATTTAATATACATGCATATGATAAGTAAACAAATATATTATACATGTATATGATAAGTAAACAAATATACTATACATGTATATAAGTAAACAAATATACTATACATGTATATGATAAGTAAACAAATATACTATACATGTACATAAGTAAATAAATATACTATACATGTATATGATAAGTAAATAAATATACTAAACATGTATATAAGTAAACAAATATACTATACATGTATATAAGTAAACAAATATACTATACATGTAAATAAGTAAACAAACATACTATACATGTATATAAGTAAACAAATATACTATACATGTATATGATAAGTAAACAAATATACTATATATGTATATGATAAGTAAACAAATATACTATACATGTATATAAGTAAACAAATATACTATATATGTATATGATAAGTAAACAAATATACTATACATGTATATAAGTAAACAAATATACTATACCTGTATATAAGTAAACAAATATACTATACATGTATATGATAAGTAAACAAATATACTATACATGTATATAAGTAAACAAATATACTATATATGTATATGATAAGTAACCAAATATACAATACATGTATATAAGTAAACAAATATACTATACATGTATATAAGTAAACAAATATACTATACATGTATATAAGTAAACAAATATACTATACATGTATATAAGTAAACAAATATACTATATATGTATATAAGTAAAAAAATATACTATACATGTATATAAGTAAACAAATATGCTATACATGTATATGATAAGTAAACAAATATACTATACATGTCTATGATAAGTAAACAAATATACTATACATGTATATGATAAGTAAACAAATATACAATACATGTATATGATAAGTAAACAAATATACTATACATGTATATAAGTAAACAAATATACTATACATGTATATAAGTAAACAAATATACTATACATGTATATAAGTAAACAAATATACTATATATGTATATAAGTAAACAAATATACTATATATGTATATGATAAGTAAACAAATATACTATACATGTATATGATAAGTAAACAAATATACTATACATGTATATGAGTAAACAAATATACTATACCTGTATATAAGTAAACAAATATACTATACATGTATATAAGCAAACAAATATACTATACATGTATATAAGTAAACAAATATACTATATATGTATATAAGTAAACAAATGTAGTATACATGTATATGATAAATACAAAAATATAATATACATGCATATGATAAGTAAACAAATATACTATACATGTATATGATAAGTAAACAAATATACTATACATGTATATAAGTAAATAAATATACTATACATGTATATGATAAGTAAAAAAATATACTATACCTGTATATAAGTAAACAAATATACTATACATGCATATGATAAGTAAACAAATATACTATACATGTATATAAGTAAATAAATATACTATACATGTATATGATAAGTAAACAAATATACTATACATGTATATGATAAGTAAACAAACATACCATACATGTATATAAGTAAACAAATATACTATACATGTATATGATAAGTAAACAAATATACTATACATGTATATAAGTAAACAAATATACTATATATGTATATGATAAGTAAACAAATATACTATACATGTATATAAGTAAACAAATATACTATACATGTATATAAGTAAACAAATATACTATACATGTATATAAGTAAACAAATATACTATATATGTATATAAGTAAACAAATATACTATATATGTATATAAGTAAACAAATATACTATACATGTATATGATAAGTAAACAAATACACTATACATGTATATGATAAGTAAACAAATATACTATACATGTATATAAGTAAACAAATATACTATACATGTATATAAGTAAACAAATATACTATACATGTATATGATAAGTAAACAAATATACTATACATGTATATAAGTAAACAAATATACTATATATGTATATGATAAGTAACCAAATATACTATACATGTATATAAGTAAACAAATATACTATACATGTATATAAGTAAACAAATATACTATACATGTATATAAGTAAACAAATATACTATACATGTATATAAGTAAACAAATATACTATACATGTATATAAGTAAACAAATATACTATATATGTATATAAGTAAAAAAATATACTATATATGTATATGATAAGTAAACAAATATACTATATATGTATATAAGTAAACAAATATACTATATATGTATATAAGTAAACAAATATACTATATATGTATATAAGTAAACAAATATACTATATATGTATATAAGTAAACAAATATACTATACATGTATATAATTAAACAATATACTATACATGTATATAAGTAAACAAATATACTATATATGTATTTAAAGTAAACAAATATACTATATATGTATACAAGTAAACAAATATACTATACATGTATATGATAAGTAAACAAATACACTATACATGTATATGATAAGTAAACACATATACTATACATGTATATAAGTAAACAAATATACTATACATGTATATGATAAGTAAACAAATATACTATACATGTATATAAGTAAACAAATATACTATACATGTATATGATAAGTAAACAAATATACTATACATGTATATGATAAGTAAACAAATATACTATACATGTATATGATAAGTAAACAAATATACTATACATGTATATAAGTAAACAAATATACTATATATGTATATGATAAGTAAACAAATATACTATACATGTATATAAGTAAACAAATATACTATACATGTATATAAGTAAACAAATATACTATACCTGTATATAAGTAAACAAATATACTATACATGTAAATAAGTAAACAAATATACTATACATGTATATAAGTAAACAAATATACTATTTATGTATATAAGTAAACAAATGTAGTATACATGTATATGATAAATACAAAAATTTAATATACATGCATATGATAAGTAAACAAATATATTATACATGTATATGATAAGTAAACAAATATACTATACATGTATATAAGTAAACAAATATACTATACATGTATATGATAAGTAAACAAATATACTATACATGTACATAAGTAAATAAATATACTATACATGTATATGATAAGTAAATAAATATACTATACATGTATATAAGTAAACAAATATACTATACATGTATATAAGTAAACAAATATACTATACATGTAAATAAGTAAACAAACATACTATACATGTATATAAGTAAACAAATATACTATACATGTATATGATAAGTAAACAAATATACTATATATGTATATGATAAGTAAACAAATATACTATACATGTATATAAGTAAACAAATATACTATATATGTATATGATAAGTAAACAAATATACTATACATGTATATAAGTAAACAAATATACTATACCTGTATATAAGTAAACAAATATACTATACATGTATATGATAAGTAAACAAATATACTATACATGTATATAAGTAAACAAATATACTATATATGTATATGATAAGTAACCAAATATACTATACATGTATATAAGTAAACAAATATACTATACATGTATATAAGTAAACAAATATACTATACATGTATATAAGTAAACAAATATACTATACATGTATATAAGTAAACAAATATACTATATATGTATATAAGTAAAAAAATATACTATACATGTATATAAGTAAACAAATATGCTATACATGTATATGATAAGTAAACAAATATACTATACATGTCTATGATAAGTAAACAAATATACTATACATGTATATGATAAGTAAACAAATATACAATACATGTATATGATAAGTAAACAAATATACTATACATGTATATAAGTAAACAAATATACTATACATGTATATAAGTAAACAAATATACTATACATGTATATAAGTAAACAAATATACTATATATGTATATAAGTAAACAAATATACTATATATGTATATGATAAGTAAACAAATATACTATACATGTATATGATAAGTAAACAAATATACTATACATGTATATGAGTAAACAAATATACTATACCTGTATATAAGTAAACAAATATACTATACATGTATATAAGCAAACAAATATACTATACATGTATATAAGTAAACAAATATACTATATATGTATATAAGTAAACAAATGTAGTATACATGTATATGATAAATACAAAAATATAATATACATGCATATGATAAGTAAACAAATATACTATACATGTATATGATAAGTAAACAAATATACTATACATGTATATAAGTAAATAAATATACTATACATGTATATGATAAGTAAAAAAATATACTATACCTGTATATAAGTAAACAAATATACTATACATGCATATGATAAGTAAACAAATATACTATACATGTATATAAGTAAATAAATATACTATACATGTATATGATAAGTAAACAAATATACTATACATGTATATGATAAGTAAACAAATATACTATACATGTATATGATAAGTAAACAAACATACCATACATGTATATAAGTAAACAAATATACTATACATGTATATGATAAGTAAACAAATATACTATACATGTATATAAGTAAACAAATATACTATATATGTATATGATAAGTAAACAAATATACTATACATGTATATAAGAAAACAAATATACTATACATGTATATAAGTAAACAAATATACTATACATGTATATAAGTAAACAAATATACTATATATGTATATAAGTAAACAAATATACTATATATGTATATAAGTAAACAAATATACTATACATGTATATGATAAGTAAACAAATACACTATACATGTATATGATAAGTAAACAAATATACTATACATGTATATAAGTAAACAAATATACTATACATGTATATAAGTAAACAAATATACTATACATGTATATGATAAGTAAACAAATATACTATACATGTATATAAGTAAACAAATATACTATATATGTATATGATAAGTAACCAAATATACTATACATGTATATAAGTAAACAAATATACTATACATGTATATAAGTAAACAAATATACTATACATGTATATAAGTAAACAAATATACTATACATGTATATAAGTAAACAAATATACTATACATGTATATAAGTAAACAAATATACTATATATGTATATAAGTAAAAAAATATACTATATATGTATATGATAAGTAAACAAATATACTATATATGTATATAAGTAAACAAATATACTATATATGTATATAAGTAAACAAATATACTATATATGTATATAAGTAAACAAATATACTATATATGTATATAAGTAAACAAATATACTATACATGTATATAAGTAAACAATATACTATACATGTATATAAGTAAACAAATATACTATATATGTATTTAAAGTAAACAAATATACTATATATGTATACAAGTAAACAAATAAACTATACATGTATATGATAAGTAAACAAATACACTATACATGTATATGATAAGTAAACACATATACTATACATGTATATAAGTAAACAAATATACTATACATGTATATGATAAGTAAACAAATATACTATACATGTATATGATAAGTAAACAAACATACCATACATGTATATAAGTAAACAAATATACTATACATGTATATGATAAGTAAACAAATATACTATACATGTATATAAGTAAACAAATATACTATATATGTATATGATAAGTAAACAAATATACTATACATGTATATAAGTAAACAAATATACTATACATGTATATAAGTAAACAAATATACTATACATGTATATAAGTAAACAAATATACTATATATGTATATAAGTAAACAAATATACTATATATGTATATAAGTAAACAAATATACTATACATGTATATGATAAGTAAACAAATACACTATACATGTATATGATAAGTAAACAAATATACTATACATGTATATAAGTAAACAAATATACTATACATGTATATAAGTAAACAAATATACTATACATGTATATGATAAGTAAACAAATATACTATACATGTATATAAGTAAACAAATATACTATATATGTATATGATAAGTAACCAA
This sequence comes from Bathymodiolus brooksi, assembly GCA_963680875.1. NCBI lineage: Eukaryota > Metazoa > Mollusca > Bivalvia > Mytilida > Modiolidae > Bathymodiolus > Bathymodiolus brooksi. Next base: position 62,537,262 of record OY804582.1, read on the forward strand.
ATATACTATACATGTATATAAGTAAACAAATATACTATACATGTATATAAGTAAACAAATATACTATACATGTATATAAGTAAACAAATATACTATACATGTATATAAGTAAACAAATATACTATACATGTATATAAGTAAACAAATATACTATATATGTATATAAGTAAAAAAATATACTATATATGTATATGATAAGTAAACAAATATACTATATATGTATATAAGTAAACAAATATACTATATATGTATATAAGTAAACAAATATACTATATATGTATATAAGTAAACAAATATACTATATATGTATATAAGTAAACAAATATACTATACATGTATATAAGTAAACAATATACTATACATGTATATAAGTAAACAAATATACTATATATGTATTTAAAGTAAACAAATATACTATATATGTATACAAGTAAACAAATATACTATACATGTATATGATAAGTAAACAAATACACTATACATGTATATGATAAGTAAACACATATACTATACATGTATATAAGTAAACAAATATACTATACATGTATATGATAAGTAAACAAATATACTATACATGTATATAAGTAAACAAATATACTATACATGTATATGATAAGTAAACAAATATACTATACATGTATATGATAAGTAAACAAATATACTATACATGTATATGATAAGTAAACAAATATACTATACATGTATATAAGTAAACAAATATACTATATATGTATATGATAAGTAAACAAATATACTATACATGTATATAAGTAAACAAATATACTATACATGTATATAAGTAAACAAATATACTATACATGTATATAAGTAAACAAATATACTATACATGTATATAAGTAAACAAATATACTATACATGTATATAAGTAAACAAATATACTATATATGTATATAAGTAAAAAAATATACTATATATGTATATGATAAGTAAACAAATATACTATATATGTATATAAGTAAACAAATATACTATATATGTATATAAGTAAACAAATATACTATATATGTATATAAGTAAACAAATATACTATATATGTATATAAGTAAACAAATATACTATACATGTATATAAGTAAACAATATACTATACATGTATATAAGTAAACAAATATACTATATATGTATTTAAAGTAAACAAATATACTATATATGTATACAAGTAAACAAATATACTATACATGTATATGATAAGTAAACAAATACACTATACATGTATATGATAAGTAAACACATATACTATACATGTATATAAGTAAACAAATATACTATACATGTATATGATAAGTAAACAAATATACTATACATGTATATAAGTAAACAAATATACTATACATGTATATGATAAGTAAACAAATATACTATACATGTATATAATAAGTAAACAAATATACTATACATGTATATGATAAGTAAACAAATATACTATACATGTATATAAGTAAACAAATATACTATATATGTATATGATAAGTAAACAAATATACTATACATGTATATAAGTAAACAAATATACTATACATGTATATAAGTAAACAAATATACTATACATGTATATGATAAGTCAACACATATACTATACATGTATATAAGTAAACAAATATACTATACATGTATATGATAAGTAAACAAATATACTATACATGTATATGAGTAAACAAATATACTATACATGTATATAAGTAAACAAATATACTATACATGTATATGATAAGTAAACAAATATACTATACATGTATATAAGTAAACAAATATACTATATATGTATATGATAAGTAACCAAATATACTATACATGTATATAAGTAAACAAATATACTATACATGTATATAAGTAAACAAATATACTATACATGTATATAAGTAAACAAATATACTATACATGTATATAAGTAAACAAATATACTATACATGTATATAAGTAAACAAATATACTATATATGTATATAAGTAAAAAAATATACTATATATGTATATGATAAGTAAACAAATATACTATATATGTATATAAGTAAACAAATATACTATATATGTATATAAGTAAACAAATATACTATATATGTATATAAGTAAACAAATATACTATATATGTATATAAGTAAACAAATATACTATACATGTATATAAGTAAACAATATACTATACATGTATATAAGTAAACAAATATACTATATATGTATTTAAAGTAAACAAATATACTATATATGTATACAAGTAAACAAATATACTATACATGTATATGATAAGTAAACAAATACACTATACATGTATATGATAAGTAAACACATATACTATACATGTATATAAGTAAACAAATATACTATACATGTATATGATAAGTAAACAAATATACTATACATGTATATGATAAGTAAACAAACATACCATACATGTATATAAGTAAACAAATATACTATACATGTATATGATAAGTAAACAAATATACTATACATGTATATAAGTAAACAAATATACTATATATGTATATGATAAGTAAACAAATATACTATACATGTATATAAGTAAACAAATATACTATACATGTATATAAGTAAACAAATATACTATACATGTATATAAGTAAACAAATATACTATATATGTATATAAGTAAACAAATATACTATATATGTATATAAGTAAACAAATATACTATACATGTATATGATAAGTAAACAAATACACTATACATGTATATGATAAGTAAACAAATATACTATACATGTATATAAGTAAACAAATATACTATACATGTATATAAGTAAACAAATATACTATACATGTATATGATAAGTAAACAAATATACTATACATGTATATAAGTAAACAAATATACTATATATGTATATGATAAGTAACCAAATATACTATACATGTATATAAGTAAACAAATATACTATACATGTATATAAGTAAACAAATATACTATACATGTATATAAGTAAACAAATATACTATACATGTATATAAGTAAACAAATATACTATACATGTATATAAGTAAACAAATATACTATATATGTATATAAGTAAAAAAATATACTATATATGTATATGATAAGTAAACAAATATACTATATATGTATATAAGTAAACAAATATACTATATATGTATATAAGTAAACAAATATACTATATATGTATATAAGTAAACAAATATACTATATATGTATATAAGTAAACAAATATACTATACATGTATATAAGTAAACAATATACTATACATGTATATAAGTAAACAAATATACTATATATGTATTTAAAGTAAACAAATATACTATATATGTATACAAGTAAACAAATATACTATACATGTATATGATAAGTAAACAAATACACTATACATGTATATGATAAGTAAACACATATACTATACATGTATATAAGTAAACAAATATACTATACATGTATATGATAAGTAAACAAATATACTATACATGTATATAAGTAAACAAATATACTATACATGTATATGATAAGTAAACAAATATACTATACATGTATATGATAAGTAAACAAATATACTATACATGTATATGATAAGTAAACAAATATACTATACATGTATATAAGTAAACAAATATACTATATATGTATATGATAAGTAAACAAATATACTATACATGTATATAAGTAAACAAATATACTATACATGTATATAAGTAAACAAATATACTATACATGTATATAAGTAAACAAATATACTATACATGTATATAAGTAAACAAATATACTATACATGTATATAAGTAAACAAATATACTATATATGTATATAAGTAAAAAAATATACTATATATGTATATGATAAGTAAACAAATATACTATATATGTATATAAGTAAACAAATATACTATATATGTATATAAGTAAACAAATATACTATATATGTATATAAGTAAACAAATATACTATATATGTATATAAGTAAACAAATATACTATACATGTATATAAGTAAACAATATACTATACATGTATATAAGTAAACAAATATACTATATATGTATTTAAAGTAAACAAATATACTATATATGTATACAAGTAAACAAATATACTATACATGTATATGATAAGTAAACAAATACACTATACATGTATATGATAAGTAAACACATATACTATACATGTATATAAGTAAACAAATATACTATACATGTATATGATAAGTAAACAAATATACTATACATGTATATAAGTAAACAAATATACTATACATGTATATGATAAGTAAACAAATATACTATACATGTATATAATAAGTAAACAAATATACTATACATGTATATGATAAGTAAACAAATATACTATACATGTATATAAGTAAACAAATATACTATATATGTATATGATAAGTAAACAAATATACTATACATGTATATAAGTAAACAAATATACTATACATGTATATAAGTAAACAAATATACTATACATGTATATGATAAGTCAACACATATACTATACATGTATATAAGTAAACAAATATACTATACATGTATATGATAAGTAAACAAATATACTATACATGTATATGATAAGTAAAAAAATATACTATACCTGTATATAAGTAAACAAATATACTATACATGCATATGATAAGTAAACAAATATACTATACATGTATATAAGTAAATAAATATACTATACATGTATATGATAAGTAAACAAATATACTATACATGTATATGATAAGTAAACAAACATACCATACATGTATATAAGTAAACAAATATACTATACATGTATATGATAAGTAAACAAATATACTATACATGTATATAAGTAAACAAATATACTATATATGTATATGATAAGTAAACAAATATACTATACATGTATATAAGTAAACAAATATACTATACATGTATATAAGTAAACAAATATACTATACATGTATATAAGTAAACAAATATACTATATATGTATATAAGTAAACAAATATACTATATATGTATATAAGTAAACAAATATACTATACATGTATATGATAAGTAAACAAATACACTATACATGTATATGATAAGTAAACAAATATACTATACATGTATATAAGTAAACAAATATACTATACATGTATATAAGTAAACAAATATACTATACATGTATATGATAAGTAAACAAATATACTATACATGTATATAAGTAAACAAATATACTATATATGTATATGATAAGTAACCAAATATACTATACATGTATATAAGTAAACAAATATACTATACATGTATATAAGTAAACAAATATACTATACATGTATATAAGTAAACAAATATACTATACATGTATATAAGTAAACAAATATACTATACATGTATATAAGTAAACAAATATACTATATATGTATATAAGTAAAAAAATATACTATATATGTATATGATAAGTAAACAAATATACTATATATGTATATAAGTAAACAAATATACTATATATGTATATAAGTAAACAAATATACTATATATGTATATAAGTAAACAAATATACTATATATGTATATAAGTAAACAAATATACTATACATGTATATAAGTAAACAATATACTATACATGTATATAAGTAAACAAATATACTATATATGTATTTAAAGTAAACAAATATACTACATATGTATACAAGTAAACAAATATACTATACATGTATATGATAAGTAAACAAATACACTATACATGTATATGATAAGTAAACACATATACTATACATGTATATAAGTAAACAAATATACTATACATGTATATGATAAGTAAACAAATATACTATACATGTATATAAGTAAACAAATATACTATACATGTATATGATAAGTAAACAAATATACTATACATGTATATGATAAGTAATAAAATATACTATACATGTATATGATAAGTAAACAAATATACTATACATGTATATAAGTAAACAAATATACTATATATGTATATGATAAGTAAACAAATATACTATACATGTATATAAGTAAACAAATATACTATACATGTATATAAGTAAACAAATATACTATACATGTATATGATAAGTCAACACATATACTATACATGTATATAAGTAAACAAATATACTATACATGTATATGATAAGTAAACAAATATACTATACATGTATATGATAAGTAAACAAATATACTATACATGTATATGATAAGTAAACAAATATACTATACATGTATATAAGTAAACAAATATACTATACATGTATATGATAAGTAAACAAATATACTATACATGTACATAAGTAAATAAATATACTATACATGTATATGATAAGTAAACAAATATACTATACATGTATATGATAAGTAAACAAACATACTATACATGTATATAAGTAAACAAATATACTATACATGTATATGATAAGTAAACAAATATACTATATATGTATATGATAAGTAAACAAATATACTATACATGTATATAAGTAAACAAATATACTATATATGTATATGATAAGTAAACAAATATACTATACATGTATATAAGTAAACAAATATACTATACCTGTATATAAGTAAACAAATATACTATACATGTATATGATAAGTAAACAAATATACTATACATGTATATAAGTAAACAAATATACTATATATGTATATGATAAGTAACCAAATATACTATACATGTATATAAGTAAACAAATATACTATACATGTATATAAGTAAACAAATATACTATACATGTATATAAGTAAACAAATATACTATATATGTATATAAGTAAAAAAATATACTATACATGTATATAAGTAAACAAATATGCTATACATGTATATGATAAGTAAACAAATATACTATACATGTCTATGATAAGTAAACAAATATACTATACATGTATATGATAAGTAAACAAATATACAATACATGTATATGATAAGTAAACAAATATACTATACATGTATATAAGTAAACAAATATACTATACATGTATATAAGTAAACAAATATACTATACATGTATATAAGTAAACAAATATACTATATATGTATATAAGTAAACAAATATACTATATATGTATATGATAAGTAAACAAATATACTATACATGTATATGATAAGTAAACAAATATACTATACATGTATATGAGTAAACAAATATACTATACCTGTATATAAGTAAACAAATATACTATACATGTAAATAAGCAAACAAATATACTATACATGTATATAAGTAAACAAATATACTATATATGTATATAAGTAAACAAATGTAGTATACATGTATATGATAAATACAAAAATATAATATACATGCATATGATAAGTAAACAAATATACTATACATGTATATGATAAGTAAACAAATATACTATACATGTATATAAGTAAATAAATATACTATACATGTATATGATAAGTAAAAAAATATACTATACCTGTATATAAGTAAACAAATATACTATACATGCATATGATAAGTAAACAAATATACTATACATGTATATAAGTAAATAAATATACTATACATGTATATGATAAGTAAACAAATATACTATACATGTATATGATAAGTAAACAAACATACCATACATGTATATAAGTAAACAAATATACTATACATGTATATGATAAGTAAACAAATATACTATACATGTATATAAGTAAACAAATATACTATATATGTATATGATAAGTAAACAAATATACTATACATGTATATAAGTAAACAAATATACTATACATGTATATAAGTAAACAAATATACTATACATGTATATAAGTAAACAAATATACTATATATGTATATAAGTAAACAAATATACTATATATGTATATAAGTAAACAAATATACTATACATGTATATGATAAGTAAACAAATACACTATACATGTATATGATAAGTAAACAAATATACTATACATGTATATAAGTAAACAAATATACTATACATGTATATAAGTAAACAAATATACTATACATGTATATGATAAGTAAACAAATATACTATACATGTATATAAGTAAACAAATATACTATATATGTATATGATAAGTAACCAAATATACTATACATGTATATAAGTAAACAAATATACTATACATGTATATAAGTAAACAAATATACTATACATGTATATAAGTAAACAAATATACTATACATGTATATAAGTAAACAAATATACTATACATGTATATAAGTAAACAAATATACTATATATGTATATAAGTAAAAAAATATACTATATATGTATATGATAAGTAAACAAATATACTATATATGTATATAAGTAAACAAATATACTATATATGTATATAAGTAAACAAATATACTATATATGTATATAAGTAAACAAATATACTATATATGTATATAAGTAAACAAATATACTATACATGTATATAAGTAAACAATATACTATACATGTATATAAGTAAACAAATATACTATATATGTATTTAAAGTAAACAAATATACTATATATGTATACAAGTAAACAAATATACTATACATGTATATGATAAGTAAACAAATACACTATACATGTATATGATAAGTAAACACATATACTATACATGTATATAAGTAAACAAATATACTATACATGTATATGATAAGTAAACAAATATACTATACATGTATATAATTAAACAAATATACTATACATGTATATGATAAGTAAACAAATATACTATACATGTATATGATAAGTAAACAAATATACTATACATGTATATGATAAGTAAACAAATATACTATACATGTATATAAGTAAACAAATATACTATATATGTATATGATAAGTAAACAAATATACTATACATGTATATAAGTAAACAAATATACTATACATGTATATAAGTAAACAAATATACTATACATGTATATGATAAGTCAACACATATACTATACATGTATATAAGTAAACAAATATACTATACATGTATATGATAAGTAAACAAATATACTATACATGTATATGATAAGTAAACAAATATACTATACATGTATATGATAAGTAAACAAATATACTATACATGTATATAAGTAAACAAATATACTATACATGTATATGATAAGTAAACAAATATACTATACATGTATATAAGTAAACAAATATACTATATATGTATATGATAAGTAAACAAATATACTATACATGTATATAAGTAAACAAATATACTATACATGTATATAAGTAAACAAATATACTATACATGTATATAAGTAAACAAATATACTATATATGTATATAAGTAAACAAATATACTATATATGTATATAAGTAAACAAATATACTATACATGTATATGATAAGTAAACAAATACACTATACATGTATATGATAAGTAAACAAATATACTATACATGTATATAAGTAAACAAATATACTATACATGTATATAAGTAAACAAATATACTATACATGTATATGATAAGTAAACAAATATACTATACATGTATATAAGTAAACAAATATACTATATATGTATATGATAAGTAACCAAATATACTATACATGTATATAAGTAAACAAATATACTATACATGTATATAAGTAAACAAATATACTATACATGTATATAAGTAAACAAATATACTATACATGTATATAAGTAAACAAATATACTATACATGTATATAAGTAAACAAATATACTATATATGTATATAAGTAAAAAAATATACTATATATGTATATGATAAGTAAACAAATATACTATATATGTATATAAGTAAACAAATATACTATATATGTATATAAGTAAACAAATATACTATATATGTATATAAGTAAACAAATATACTATATATGTATATAAGTAAACAAATATACTATACATGTATATAAGTAAACAATATACTATACATGTATATAAGTAAACAAATATACTATATATTTATTTAAAGTAAACAAATATACTATATATGTATACAAGTAAACAAATATACTATACATGTATATGATAAGTAAACAAATACACTATACATGTATATGATAAGTAAACACATATACTATACATGTATATAAGTAAACAAATATACTATACATGTATATGATAAGTAAACAAATATACTATACATGTATATAAGTAAACAAATATACTATACATGTATATGATAAGTAAACAAATATACTATACATGTATATGATAAGTAAACAAATATACTATACATGTATATGATAAGTAAACAAATATACTATACATGTATATAAGTAAACAAATATACTATATATGTATATGATAAGTAAACAAATATACTATACATGTATATAAGTAAACAAATATACTATACATGTATATAAGTAAACAAATATACTATACATGTATATGATAAGTCAACACATATACTATACATGTATATAAGTAAACAAATATACTATACATGTATATGATAAGTAAACAAATATACTATACATGTATATGATAAGTAAACAAATATACTATACATGTATATGATAAGTAAACAAATATACTATACATGTATATAAGTAAACAAATATACTATACATGTATATGATAAGTAAACAAATATACTATACATGTACATAAGTAAATAAATATACTATACATGTATATGATAAGTAAACAAATATACTATACATGTATATGATAAGTAAACAAACATACTATACATGTATATAAGTAAACAAATATACTATACATGTATATGGTAAGTAAACAAATATACTATATATGTATATGATAAGTAAACAAATATACTATACATGTATATAAGTAAACAAATATACTATATATGTATATGATAAGTAAACAAATATACTATACATGTATATAAGTAAACAAATATACTATACCTGTATATAAGTAAACAAATATACTATACATGTATATGATAAGTAAACAAATATACTATACATGTATATAAGTAAACAAATATACTATATATGTATATGATAAGTAACCAAATATACTATACATGTATATAAGTAAACAAATATACTATACATGTATATAAGTAAACAAATATACTATACATGTATATAAGTAAACAAATATACTATATATGTATATAAGTAAACAAATATACTATACATGTATATAAGTAAACAAATATGCTATACATGTATATGATAAGTAAACAAATATACTATACATGTCTATGATAAGTAAACAAATATACTATACATGTATATGATAGGTAAACAAATATACAATACATGTATATGATAAGTAAACAAATATACTATACATGTATATAAGTAAACAAATATACTATACATGTATATAAGTAAACAAATATACTATACATGTATATAAGTAAACAAATATACTATATATGTATATAAGTAAACAAATATACTATATATGTATATGATAAGTAAACAAATATACTATACATGTATATGATAAGTAAACAAATATACTATACATGTATATGAGTAAACAAATATACTATACCTGTATATAAGTAAACAAATATACTATACATGTATATAAGCAAACAAATATACTATACATGTATATAAGTAAACAAATATACTATATATGTATATAAGTAAACAAATGTAGTATACATGTATATGATAAATACAAAAATATAATATACATGCATATGATAAGTAAACAAATATACTATACATGTATATGATAAGTAAACAAATATACTATACATGTATATAAGTAAATAAATATACTATACATGTATATGATAAGTAAAAAAATATACTATACCTGTATATAAGTAAACAAATATACTATACATGCATATGATAAGTAAACAAATATACTATACATGTATATAAGTAAATAAATATACTATACATGTATATGATAAGTAAACAAATATACTATACATGTATATGATAAGTAAACAAACATACCATACATGTATATAAGTAAACAAATATACTATACATGTATATGATAAGTAAACAAATATACTATACATGTATATAAGTAAACAAATATACTATATATGTATATGATAAGTAAACAAATATACTATACATGTATATAAGTAAACAAATATACTATACATGTATATAAGTAAACAAATATACTATACATGTATATAAGTAAACAAATATACTATATATGTATATAAGTAAACAAATATACTATATATGTATATAAGTAAACAAATATACTATACATGTATATGATAAGTAAACAAATACACTATACATGTATATGATAAGTAAACAAATATACTATACATGTATATAAGTAAACAAATATACTATACATGTATATAAGTAAACAAATATACTATACATGTATATGATAAGTAAACCAGAGGCTCTCAAGAGCCTGTATCGTTCACCTGGTAATAAAAAAAACCAATTGGTCCTATGTAAAAACTATGTCCTGCGTCATCTTGGAATTACGATCAACATAAAAAACACAAAATTTGTAAAGGACCTTCCAATGATTGATGCACAGTTTAGGTTCAATCAGTGCAATAGCTTCAGAGAAGAATATATTTCTGTATTTTCCCCATATGGTTCTGTGTTAATACTATGACCTGTGGTGGCAGCCATCTTGGATTTCCGATCGGCATAAAAAACAGGACCTTCCAATGATCATTCCTGGGCAGTTTGGTTTCAACTGTCCAAGTGGTTTCAGAGAAGAAGCATTTTGAAACATTTTTCCCATAGGGTCCAATGTTAAACTAAGTCCTGCCGTAGCCGCCATTTTGAATTTCATATCAGAATGAAAAACGTATATTTTGTAGAGGACCATTCAATGAACATTCATGTACAGTTTGGCTTTAATCATATTTGTAGTTTCTGAGAAGAAGGCATTTGAACATTTTCCCATAGGGTCCAATGTTAATCTATGTCCTGCGGTGGTGGCCATCTTGGATTTCCGATCGGCATAAAAAAACAGAAACTTTGTAGAGGACCTTCCAATGATCATTCCTGTGCAGTTTGGATTCAATTGTCCAAGTGGTTTCAGAGAAGAAGCGTTTTGAAACATTTTCCCCATAGGGTCCAATGTTAAACTAAGTCCTGCCGTAGCCGCCATTTTGAATTTCATATCGGAACAAAAAACCTAACGTTTGTAGAGGACCATCCAATGAACATTCATGTACAGTTTGGCTTTAATAATATTTGTAGTTTCTGAGAAGAAGGCATTTGAACATTTTCCCATAGGGTCCAATGTTAATCTATGTATTGTGGTGGCGGCCATCTTGGATTTCCGATCGGCATAAAAAACACAAAATCTGTAGAGGACCTTCCAATGATCATTATTGGGCAGTTTGGTTTCAACTGTTCTAGTGGTTTCAGAGAAGAAGCGTTTTCAAACATTTCCCCCATAGGGTCCAATGTTAAACTAAGTCCTGCCGTAGCCGCCATTTTGAATTTCATATCGGAACAAAAAACGTAAAGTTTGTAGAGGACCATCCAATGAACATTCATGTACAGTTTGGCTTTAATCATATTTGTAGTTTCTGAGAAGAAGGCATTTGAACATTTTCCCATAGGGTCCAATGTTAATCTATGTCCTGCGGTGGTGGCCATCTTGGATTTCCGATCGGCATAAAAAACACACACCTTGTAGAGGACCTTCCAATGATCATTTCTGGGCAGTTTGGTTTCAATTATCCAAGTGGTTTCAGAGAAGAAGCGTTTTGAAACATTTTTCCCATAGGGTCCAATGTTAAACTAAGTCCTGCCGTAGCCGCCATTTTGAATTTTATATCGGAACAAAAAACGCAAAGTTTGTAGAGGACCATCCAATGAACATTCATGTACAGTTTGGCTTTAATCATATTTGTAGTTTCTGAGAAGAAGGCATTTGAACATTTTCCCATAGGGTCCAATGTTAATCTATGTCCTGCGGTGGTGGCCATCTTGGATTTCCGACCGGCATAAAAAACAGAAACTTTGTAGAGGACCTTCCAATGATCATTCCTGGGCAGTTTGGTTTCAACTGTCCAAGTGGTTTCAGAGAAGAAGCATTTTGAAACATTTTTCCCATAGGGTCCAATGTTAAACTAAGTCCTGCCGTAGCCGCCATTTTGAATTTCATATCGGAACAAAAAACGTAAAGTTTGTAGAGGACCATCCAATGAACATTCTTGTACAGTTTGGCTTTAATAATATTTGTAGTTTCTGAGAAGAAGGCATTTGAACATTTTCCCATAGGGTCCAATGTTAATCTATGTCCTGCGGTGGTGGCCATCTTGGATTTCCGATCGGCATAAAAAACACACACCTTGTAGAGGACCTTCCAATGATCATTCCTGGGCAGTTTAGTTTCAACTGTCCAAGTGGTTTCAGAGAAGAAGCATTTTGAAACATTTTTCCCATAGGGTCCAATGTTAAACTAAGTCCTGCCGTAGCCGCCATTTTGAATTTCATACCAGAACAAAAAACGTAAAGTTTGTAGAGGACCATCTAATGAACATTCATGTACAGTTTGGCTTTAATCATATTTGTAGTTTCTGAGTAGAAGGCATTTGAACATTTTCCCATAGGGTCCAATGTTAATCTATGTATTGCGGTGGTGGCCATCTTGGATTTCCGATCGGCATAAAAAACATAAAATGTGTAGAGGACCTTCCAATGATCATTCCTAGGCAGTTTGGTTTCAATTATCCAAGTGGTTTCAGAGAAGAAGCGTTTTGAAACATTTTTCCCATAGGGTCCAATGTTAAACTAAGTCCTGCCGTAGCCGCCATTTTGAATTTCATACCAGAACAAAAAACGTAAAGTTTGTAGAGGACCATCTAATGAACATTCATGTACAGTTTGGCTTTAATAATATTTGTAGTTTCTGAGTAGAAGGCATTTGAATATTTTCGCATAGGGTCCAATGTTAATTTATGTCCTGCGGTGGCGGCCATCTTGGATTTCCGACCGGCATAAAAAACCTTAAATTTGTAGAGGACCTTCCAATGATCATTCCTGGGCAGTTTGGTTTCAACTGTCCAAGTGGTTTCAGAGAAGAAGCATTTTGAAACATTTTTCCCATAGGGTCCAATGTTAAACTAAGTCCTGCCGTAGCCGCCATTTTGAATTTCATATCGGAACAAAAATCCTTAAGATTGTAGAGGACCATCCAATGAACATTCATGTACAGTTTGGCTTTAATCATATTTGTAGTTTCTGAGAAGAAGGCATTTGAACATTTTCCCATAGGGTCCAATGTTAATCTATGTCCTGCGGTGGCGGCCATCTTGGATTTCCGACCGGCATAAAAAACCTTAAATTTGTAGAGGACCTTCCAATGATCATTCCTGGGCAGTTTGGTTTCAACTGTCCAAGTGGTTTCAGAGAAGAAGCATTTTGAAACATTTTTCCCATAGGGTCCAATGTTAAACTAAGTCCTGCCGTAGCCGCCATTTTGAATTTCATATCGGAACAAAAAACCTTAAGATTGTAGAGGACCATCCAATGAACATTCATGTACAGTTTGGCTTTAATAATATTTGTAGTTTCTGAGAAGAAGGCATTTGAACATTTTCCCATAGGGTCCAATGTTAATCTATGTCCTGCGGTGGCAGCCATCTTGGATTTCCGACCGGCATAAAAAACAGAAAATTTGTAGAGGACCTTCCAATGATCATTCCTGGGCAGTTTGGTTTCAACTGTCCAAGTGGTTTCAGAGAAGAAGCATTTTGAAACATTTTTCCCATAGGGTCCAATGTTAAACTAAGTCCTGCCGTAGCCGCCATTTTGAATTTCATATCGGAACAAAAAACCTTAAGATTGTAGAGGACCATCCAATGAACATTCATGTACAGTTTGGCTTTAATCATATTTGTAGTTTCTGAGAAGAAGGCATTTGAACATTTTCCCATAGGGTCCAATGTTAATCTATGTCCTGCGATGGCGGCCATCTTGGATTTCCGATCGGCATAAAAAACAGTAACTTGGTAAAGGACATTCCAATGATCATTCCTTTACAGTTTGGGTTCAGTCAGTTCATTAGTTTCGGAGAAGAAGATCTTTGAAATTTCAGCCAATCAGAGCATATTATTGGCCCTGGCAGCCATATTGAATATCCGACTGGAACGAAAAACAGTAACTTTGTAGAGGACCATCCAAGGAACATTCCTGCTAAGTTCGGTTCCAATCGGCCAAGTGGTTTCGGAGAAGAAGCTTGAAATGTGAAAAGTTTACAGACGACAGACGACAGACGACAGACGACAGACGACAGACTACAGACGACAGACGACAGACGACGGACGCCAAGTGATGGCAATAGTTCACATGGACCTTTGGTCCAGGTGAACTAACAAATATACTATACATGTATATAAGTAAACAAATATACTATATATGTATATGATAAGTAACCAAATATACTATACATGTATATAAGTAAACAAATATACTATACATGTATATAAGTAAACAAATATACTATACATGTATATAAGTAAACAAATATACTATACATGTATATAAGTAAACAAATATACTATACATGTATATAAGTAAACAAATATACTATATATGTATATAAGTAAAAAAATATACTATATATGTATATGATAAGTAAACAAATATACTATATATGTATATAAGTAAACAAATATACTATATATGTATATAAGTAAACAAATATACTATATATGTATATAAGTAAACAAATATACTATATATGTATATAAGTAAACAAATATACTATACATGTATATAAGTAAACAATATACTATACATGTATATAAGTAAACAAATATACTATATATGTATTTAAAGTAAACAAATATACTATATATGTATACAAGTAAACAAATATACTATACATGTATATGATAAGTAAACAAATACACTATACATGTATATGATAAGTAAACACATATACTATACATGTATATAAGTAAACAAATATACTATACATGTATATGATAAGTAAACAAATATACTATACATGTATATAAGTAAACAAATATACTATACATGTATATGATAAGTAAACAAATATACTATACATGTATATGATAAGTAAACAAATATACTATACATGTATATGATAAGTAAACAAATATACTATACATGTATATAAGTAAACAAATATACTATATATGTATATGATAAGTAAACAAATATACTATACATGTATATAAGTAAACAAATATACTATACATGTATATAAGTAAACAAATATACTATACATGTATATAAGTAAACAAATATACTATACATGTATATAAGTAAACAAATATACTATACATGTATATAAGTAAACAAATATACTATATATGTATATAAGTAAAAAAATATACTATATATGTATATGATAAGTAAACAAATATACTATATATGTATATAAGTAAACAAATATACTATATATGTATATAAGTAAACAAATATACTATATATGTATATAAGTAAACAAATATACTATATATGTATATAAGTAAACAAATATACTATACATGTATATAAGTAAACAATATACTATACATGTATATAAGTAAACAAATATACTATATATGTATTTAAAGTAAACAAATATACTATATATGTATACAAGTAAACAAATATACTATACATGTATATGATAAGTAAACAAATACACTATACATGTATATGATAAGTAAACACATATACTATACATGTATATAAGTAAACAAATATACTATACATGTATATGATAACTAAACAAATATACTATACATGTATATAAGTAAACAAATATACTATACATGTATATGATAAGTAAACAAATATACTATACATGTATATGATAAGTAAACAAATATACTATACATGTATATGATAAGTAAACAAATATACTATACATGTATATAAGTAAACAAATATACTATATATGTATATGATAAGTAAACAAATATACTATACATGTATATAAGTAAACAAATATACTATACATGTATATAAGTAAACAAATATACTATACATGTATATGATAAGTCAACACATATACTATACATGTATATAAGTATACAAATATACTATACATGTATATGATAAGTAAACAAATATACTATACATGTATATGATAAGTAAAAAAATATACTATACCTGTATATAAGTAAACAAATATACTATACATGCATATGATAAGTAAACAAATATACTATACATGTATATAAGTAAATAAATATACTATACATGTATATGATAAGTAAACAAATATACTATACATGTATATGATAAGTAAACAAACATACCATACATGTATATAAGTAAACAAATATACTATACATGTATATGATAAGTAAACAAATATACTATACATGTATATAAGTAAACAAATATACTATATATGTATATGATAAGTAAACAAATATACTATACATGTATATAAGTAAACAAATATACTATACATGTATATAAGTAAACAAATATACTATACATGTATATAAGTAAACAAATATACTATATATGTATATAAGTAAACAAATATACTATATATGTATATAAGTAAACAAATATACTATACATGTATATGATAAGTAAACAAATACACTATACATGTATATGATAAGTAAACAAATATACTATACATGTATATAAGTAAACAAATATACTATACATGTATATAAGTAAACAAATATACTATACATGTATATGATAAGTAAACAAATATACTATACATGTATATGATAAGTAAACAAATATACTATACATGTATATAAGTAAACAAATATACTATATATGTATATGATAAGTAACCAAATATACTATACATGTATATAAGTAAACAAATATACTATACATGTATATAAGTAAACAAATATACTATACATGTATATAAGTAAACAAATATACTATACATGTATATAAGTAAACAAATATACTATACATGTATATAAGTAAAAAAATATACTATATATGTATATAAGTAAAAAAATATACTATATATGTATATGATAAGTAAACAAATATACTATATATGTATATAAGTAAACAAATATACTATATATGTATATAAGTAAACAAATATACTATATATGTATATAAGTAAACAAATATACTATATATGTATATAAGTAAACAAATATACTATACATGTATATAAGTAAACAATATACTATACATGTATATAAGTAAACAAATATACTATATATGTATTTAAAGTAAACAAATATACTATATATGTATACAAGTAAACAAATATACTATACATGTATATGATAAGTAAACAAATACACTATACATGTATATGATAAGTAAACACATATACTATACATGTATATAAGTAAACAAATATACTATATATGTATATGATAAGTAAACAAATATACTATACATGTATATAAGTAAACAAATATACTATACATGTATATAAGTAAACAAATATACTATACATGTATATGATAAGTCAACACATATACTATACATGTATATAAGTAAACAAATATACTATACATGTATATGATAAGTAAACAAATATACTATACATGTATATGATAAGTAAAAAAATATACTATACCTGTATATAAGTAAACAAATATACTATACATGCATATGATAAGTAAACAAATATACTATACATGTATATAAGTAAATAAATATACTATACATGTATATGATAAGTAAACAAATATACTATACATGTATATGATAAGTAAACAAACATACCATACATGTATATAAGTAAACAAATATACTATACATGTATATGATAAGTAAACAAATATACTATACATGTATATAAGTAAACAAATATACTATATATGTATATGATAAGTAAACAAATATACTATACATGTATATAAGTAAACAAATATACTATACATGTATATAAGTAAACAAATATACTATACATGTATATAAGTAAACAAATATACTATATATGTATATAAGTAAACAAATATACTATATATGTATATAAGTAAACAAATATACTATACATGTATATGATAAGTAAACAAATACACTATACATGTATATGATAAGTAAACAAATATACTATACATGTATATAAGTAAACAAATATACTATACATGTATATAAGTAAACAAATATACTATACATGTATATGATAAGTAAACAAATATACTATACATGTATATGATAAGTAAACAAATATACTATACATGTATATAAGTAAACAAATATACTATATATGTATATGATAAGTAACCAAATATACTATACATGTATATAAGTAAACAAATATACTATACATGTATATAAGTAAACAAATATACTATACATGTATATAAGTAAACAAATATACTATACATGTATATAAGTAAACAAATATACTATACATGTATATAAGTAAAAAAATATACTATATATGTATATAAGTAAAAAAATATACTATATATGTATATGATAAGTAAACAAATATACTATATATGTATATAAGTAAACAAATATACTATATATGTATATAAGTAAACAAATATACTATATATGTATATAAGTAAACAAATATACTATATATGTATATAAGTAAACAAATATACTATACATGTATATAAGTAAACAATATACTATACATGTATATAAGTAAACAAATATACTATATATGTATTTAAAGTAAACAAATATACTATATATGTATACAAGTAAACAAATATACTATACATGTATATGATAAGTAAACAAATACACTATACATGTATATGATAAGTAAACACATATACTATACATGTATATAAGTAAACAAATATACTATACATGTATATGATAAGTAAACAAATATACTATACATGTATATAAGTAAACAAATATACTATACATGTATATGATAAGTAAACAAATATACTATACATGTATATGATAAGTAATAAAATATACTATACATGTATATGATAAGTAAACAAATATACTATACATGTATATAAGTAAACAAATATACTATATATGTATATGATAAGTAAACAAATATACTATACATGTATATAAGTAAACAAATATACTATACATGTATATAAGTAAACAAATATACTATACATGTATATGATAAGTCAACACATATACTATACATGTATATAAGTAAACAAATATACTATACATGTATATGATAAGTAAACAAATATACTATACATGTATATGATAAGTAAACAAATATACTATACATGTATATGATAAGTAAACAAATATACTATACATGTATATAAGTAAACAAATATACTATACATGTATATGATAAGTAAACAAATATACTATACATGTACATAAGTAAATAAATATACTATACATGTATATGATAAGTAAACAAATATACTATACATGTATATGATAAGTAAACAAACATACTATACATGTATATAAGTAAACAAATATACTATACATGTATATGATAAGTAAACAAATATACTATATATGTATATGATAAGTAAACAAATATACTATACATGTATATAAGTAAACAAATATACTATATATGTATATGATAAGTAAACAAATATACTATACATGTATATAAGTAAACAAATATACTATACCTGTATATAAGTAAACAAATATACTATACATGTATATGATAAGTAAACAAATATACTATACATGTATATAAGTAAACAAATATACTATATATGTATATGATAAGTAACCAAATATACTATACATGTATATAAGTAAACAAATATACTATACATGTATATAAGTAAACAAATATACTATACATGTATATAAGTAAACAAATATACTATATATGTATATAAGTAAAAAAATATACTATACATGTATATAAGTAAACAAATATGCTATACATGTATATGATAAGTAAACAAATATACTATACATGTCTATGATAAGTAAACAAATATACTATACATGTATATGATAAGTAAACAAATATACAATACATGTATATGATAAGTAAACAAATATACTATACATGTATATAAGTAAACAAATATACTATACATGTATATAAGTAAACAAATATACTATACATGTATATAAGTAAACAAATATACTATATATGTATATAAGTAAACAAATATACTATATATGTATATGATAAGTAAACAAATATACTATACATGTATATGATAAGTAAACAAATATACTATACATGTATATGAGTAAACAAATATACTATACCTGTATATAAGTAAACAAATATACTATACATGTATATAAGCAAACAAATATACTATACATGTATATAAGTAAACAAATATACTATATATGTATATAAGTAAACAAATGTAGTATACATGTATATGATAAATACAAAAATATAATATACATGCATATGATAAGTAAACAAATATACTATACATGTATATGATAAGTAAACAAATATACTATACATGTATATAAGTAAATAAATATACTATACATGTATATGATAAGTAAAAAAATATACTATACCTGTATATAAGTAAACAAATATACTATACATGCATATGATAAGTAAACAAATATACTATACATGTATATAAGTAAATAAATATACTATACATGTATATGATAAGTAAACAAATATACTATACATGTATATGATAAGTAAACAAACATACCATACATGTATATAAGTAAACAAATATACTATACATGTATATGATAAGTAAACAAATATACTATACATGTATATAAGTAAACAAATATACTATATATGTATATGATAAGTAAACAAATATACTATACATGTATATAAGTAAACAAATATACTATACATGTATATAAGTAAACAAATATACTATACATGTATATAAGTAAACAAATATACTATATATGTATATAAGTAAACAAATATACTATATATGTATATAAGTAAACAAATATACTATACATGTATATGATAAGTAAACAAATACACTATACATGTATATGATAAGTAAACAAATATACTATACATGTATATAAGTAAACAAATATACTATACATGTATATAAGTAAACAAATATACTATACATGTATATGATAAGTAAACAAATATACTATACATGTATATAAGTAAACAAATATACTATATATGTATATGATAAGTAACCAAATATACTATACATGTATATAAGTAAACAAATATACTATACATGTATATAAGTAAACAAATATACTATACATGTATATAAGTAAACAAATATACTATACATGTATATAAGTAAACAAATATACTATACATGTATATAAGTAAACAAATATACTATATATGTATATAAGTAAAAAAATATACTATATATGTATATGATAAGTAAACAAATATACTATATATGTATATAAGTAAACAAATATACTATATATGTATATAAGTAAACAAATATACTATATATGTATATAAGTAAACAAATATACTATATATGTATATAAGTAAACAAATATACTATACATGTATATAAGTAAACAATATACTATACATGTATATAAGTAAACAAATATACTATATATGTATTTAAAGTAAACAAATACACTATACATGTATACAAGTAAACAAATATACTATACATGTATATGATAAGTAAACAAATACACTATACATGTATATGATAAGTAAACACATATACTATACATGTATATAAGTAAACAAATATACTATACATGTATATGATAAGTAAACAAATATACTATACATGTATATGATAAGTAAACAAATATACTATACATGTATATGATAAGTAAACAAATATACTATACATGTATATGATAAGTAAACAAATATACTATACATGTATATGATAAGTAAACAAATATACTATACATGTATATAAGTAAACAAATATACTATATATGTATATGATAAGTAAACAAATATACTATACATGTATATAAGTAAACAAATATACTATACATGTATATAAGTAAACAAATATACTATACATGTATATGATAAGTCAACACATATACTATACATGTATATAAGTAAACAAATATACTATACATGTATATGATAAGTAAACAAATATACTATACATGTATATGATAAGTAAACAAATATACTATACATGTATATGATAAGTAAACAAATATACTATACATGTATATAAGTAAACAAATATACTATACATGTATATGATAAGTAAACAAATGTACTATACATGTATATGGTTGTAAGGTTAAATACGTTCAAACGATCTTCACTTTGTCTACTCCCATTTTTGCACAGGGTTCATGTTTTTATTACGTATATAAGCTGGTGTCCAACACGAATTCCATGTCGGATTTAGTTAACACGTTTTAAGTGTAACACAACAGGTGCCACTAGTGGCAAATGAACCCCCTTTCCGAACCTCCTGTGTTCACCCCAGATTTTAGAGAGTTGCTCAATTTGTAGTTTTCTGTGCATTGTTTAGTTGACCATTGTTTGTCGTTTTGTCAGTTTTCAGTTGGCCATTGTATTGTCTGACGTTCATCGATTTACATCTTCTGGTTAACCCCTCTCTTGTATCTTGATTTAGTATCTTATTTTTATTTTATTTATTGACAAGTTTATTGAAGTGTCATGTATGTGCAGCTTAAAAAACATTGTCATATTAATATTTTCTATGAAATTTCAGACCAAATTAAAATATGAAAGCAATTTAAAACACAGCAGTAGCAGAAGCATAATTTAAAAGCACATTATATATTGATGTGAATAAACAACCAGAGGCTCTCAAGAGCCTGTATCGTTCACCTGGTAATAAAAAAAACCAATTGGTCCTATGTAAAAACTATGTCCTGTAGTGGTAGTCATCTTGGAATTACGATCAACATAAAAAACACAAAGTTTGTAAAGGACCTTCCAATGATTGATGCACAGTTTAGGTTCAATCAGTGCAATAGCTTCAGAGAAGAATATATTTCTGTATTTTCCCCATATGGTCCTGTGTTAATACTATGACCTGTGGTGGCAGCCATCTTGGATTTCCGATCGGCATAAAAAACAGAAACTTTGTAGAGGACCTTCCAATGATCATTCCTGGGCAGCTTGGTTTCAACTGTCCAAGTGGTTTCAGAGAAGAAGCGTCTTGAAACATTTTTCCCATAGGGTCCAATGTTAAACTAAGTCCTGCCGTAGCCGCCATTTTGAATTTCATATCAGAACAAAAACCTTCAGTTTGTAGAGGACCATCCAATGAACATTCGTGTACAGTTTGGCTTTAATCTTATTTGTAGTTTCTGAGTAGAAGGCATTTGAACATTTTCCCATAGGGTCCAATGTTAATCTATGTATTGCGGTGGTGACCATCTTGGATTTCCGATCGGCATAAAAAACACACACCTTGTAGAGGACCTTCCAATGATCATTCCTGGGCAGTTTGGTTTCAATTATCCAAGTGGTTTGAGAAGAAGCGTTTTGAAACATTTTTCCCATAGGGTCCAATGTTAAACTAAGTCCTGCCGTAGCCGCCATTTTGAATTTCATATCGGAATAAAAAACGTAAAGTTTGTAGAGGACCATTCAATGAACATTCATGTACAGTTTTGCTTTAATCATATTTGTAGTTTCTGAGAAGAAGGCATTTGAATATTTTCCCATAGGGTCCAATGTTAATCTATGTATTGCGGTGGCAGCCATCTTGGATTTCCGATCGGCATAACAAACATAAAATTTGTAGAGGACCTTCCAATGATCATTCCTGGGCAGTTTGGTTTCAACTGTCCTAGTGGTTTCAGAGAAGAAGCGTTTTGAAACATTTTCCCATAGGGTCCAATGTTAAACTAGGTCCTGCCGTAGCCGCCATTTTGAATTTCATATCGGAACAAAAAACCTTAAGATTGTAGAGGACCATCCAATGAACATTCATGTACAGTTTGGCTTTAATCATATTTGTAGTTTCTGAGAAGAAGGCATTTGAATATTTTCCCATAGGGTCCAATGTTAATCTATGTCCTGCGGTGGCGGCCATCTTGGATTTCCGATCGGCATAAAAAACAGAAAATTTGTAGAGGACCTTCCAATGATCATTCCTGGGCAGTTTGGTTTCAACTGTCCAAGTGGTTTCAGAGAAGAAGCATTTTGAAACATTTTTCCCATAGGGTCCAATGTTAAACTAAATCCTGTGGTAGCCGCCATTTTGAATTTCATACCGGAACAAAAAACCTAAAGTTTGTAGAGGACCATCTAATGAACATTCATGTACAGTTTGGCTTTAATCATATTTGTAGTTTCTGAGAAGAAGGCATTTGAATATTTTCCCATAGGGTCCAATGTTAATCTATGTCCTGCGGTGGCAGCCATCTTGGATTTCAGATCGGCATAAAAAACAAAAATTTTGTAGAGGACCTTCCAATGATCATTCCTGGGCAGTTTGGTTTCAACTGTCCAAGTGGTTTCAGAGAAGAAGCATTTTGAAACATTTTCCCCATAGGGTCCAATGTTAAACTAAGTCCTGCTGTAGCCGCCATTTTGAATTTCATATCGGAACAAAAAACCTTAAGATTGTAGAGGACCATCCAATGAACATTCATGTACAGTTTGGCTTTAATCATATTTGTAGTTTCTGAGAAGAAGGCATTTGAATATTTTCCCATAGGGTCCAATGTTAATCTATGTCCTGCGGTGGCAGCCATCTTGGATTTCAGATCGGCATAAAAAACCTTAAGATTGTAGAGGACCATCCAATGAACATTCATGTACAGTTTGGCTTTAATCATATTTGTAGTTTCTGAGAAGAAGGCATTTGAATATTTTCCCATAGGGTCCAATGTTAATCTATGTCCTGCGGTGGCAGCCATCTTGGATTTCAGATCGGCATAAAAAACAGAAACTTTGTAGAGGACCTTCCAATGATCATTCCTGGGCAGTTTGGTTTCAACTGTCCAAGTGGTTTCAGAGAAGAAGCATTTTGAAACATTTTTCCCATAGGGTCCAATGTTAAACTAAGTCCTGCCGTAGCCGCCATTTTGAATTTCATACCAGAACAAAAAACGTAAAGTTTGTAGAGGACCATCTAATGAACATTCATGTACAGTTTGGCTTTAATCATATTTGTAGTTTCTGAGTAGAAGGCATTTGAATATTTTCCCATAGGGTCCAATGTTAATCTATGTCCTGCGGTGGCGGCCATCTTGGATTTCCGACCGGCATAAAAAACATAAAATTTGTAGAGGACCTTCCAATGATCATTCCTGGGCAGTTTGGTTTCAACTGTCCAAGTGGTTTCAGAGAAGAAGCATTTTGAAACATTTTTCCCATAGGGTCCAATGTTAAACTAAGTCCTGCCGTAGCCGCCATTTTGAATTTCATATCGGAACAAAAAACCTTAAGATTGTAGAGGACCATCCAATGAACATTCATGTACAGTTTGGCTTTAATAATATTTGTAGTTTCTGAGAAGAAGGCATTTGAACATTTTCCCATAGGGTCCAATGTTAATCTATGTCCTGCGGTGGCGGCCATGTTGGATTTCCGACTGGCATAAAAAACATAACATTTGTAGAGGACCTTCCAATGATCATTCCTGGGCAGTTTGGTTTCAACTGTCCAAGTGGTTTCAGAGAAGAAGCATTTTGAAACATTTTTCCCATAGGGTCCAATGTTAAACTAAGTCCTGCCGTAGCCGCCATTTTGAATTTCATATCGGAACAAAAAACCTTAAGATTGTAGAGGACCATCCAATGAACATTCATGTACAGTTTGGCTTTAATCATATTTGTAGTTTCTGAGAAGAAGGCATTTGAACATTTTCCCATAGGGTCCAATGTTAATCTATGTCCTGCGATGGCGGCCATCTTGGATTTCCGATCGGCATAAAAAACAGTAACTTGGTAAAGGACATTTCAATGATCTTTCCTTTACAGTTTGGGTTCAGTCAGTTCATTAGTTTCGGAGAAGAAGATCTTTGAAATTTCAGCCAATCAGAGCATATTATTGGCCCTGGCAGCCATATTGAATATCCGACTGGAACGAAAAACGGTAACTTTGTAGAGGACCATCCAAGGAACATTCCTGCTAAGTTCGGTTCCAATCGGCCAAGTGGTTTCGGAGAAGAAGCTTGAAATGTGAAAAGTTTACAGACGACAGACGACAGACGACGGACGCCAAGTGATGGCAATAGTTCACCTGGACCTTTGGTCCAGGTGAACTAAAAAGCATGGATAAAATGAGACAAATAGAAATCAAAATTTTTAAATTATAAAAATCACATGCATCTATATCTAAAAATATTAAAAAATAAAGCAAAAAAGTATGAAAATAATTTAAAATCATGCACAGAAGCTGCAGTGACATGAGCTGCCATTCCAAGAGTTTATTAAACTCTTAAATTGATTGAAAGATGTTTCTTTCCTGAAATGGTCTGGCAGCTCATTCCAAGTTTTTGAAGCATAGTATTTAAAAGAGTTCAATCCATACCGGGTAGTCTTGACTGTTGGTATATGTGCTGTATTGCTGTACCTAAAATTATATTTATTATTTTTTAAAGTTACAAGATCATGTAGATATTGAGGGGTTTCCTTATTTATAATTTTAAATGTTTCAATAGCTATTGTACGTATACGCCTAATTTTTAGAGAAGGTAATTTTGATTTAGCCAGAAGTTCTTCATATGTGGAGTGGTTTTCATTATATATAAATTTTAGTGCTCTCTCTTGAATTTTTCCCATCTTTTTAGTATTGGCTTCAGAACAAAAATGCCAAATTACTGGGCAGTAGTTAAAGTTTGATAGAATAAATGAGTGATATATAGTTAATTTGCCTAATCTATTTAAATATTTTCCCATTCTTTTTAATACATTAAGTTGCCTAGAAGCTTTTCTACAGATATTTGTAATGTGAGAGTTAAATTTTAATTCATAATCAATTGTTACTCCAAGGAGCTTAACTTCATCCTCAGTTTTTATAATATTACCATTTAAATTAAAAGAAATATTTTTAGATTATGTGTTTTTACCAATAGCAATTGCTTGGAATTTATCAGGATTCACTTTCATTTGATTTGAGGTAAACCAATCTATTAGATTAAGACTGTCTTTTTCCAAGGTGTTTATAATTTTATCTAAATCGTAGCCAGAATATGATAATGTATTATTGTCTGCATAATTATATAGGGAACTGTCAGATATGAAATAAAATACACATGTATATCATTTATAAATATGTTAAAAAGTACTGGCCCTAAGATTGATCCCTGAGGTACGCCTTTGTAAATATCTTGCCACGTACTTAATGCTGTTCCTAATTTAACACATTGTTTTCTATTTGATAGATAGTTTTGTATTAAATTTAGAGCTGATTTTGAGGTACCATAATATTTTAATTTTTGAAGTAAGAGGTCATGGGGGACATGTCAAAAGCCTTAGATAGGTCCATGAGTATAGCTGCTGCAAATTTATGTTGATCTAAAGCATTTTTCCAGTCTTCATTTATCTTCAAAAGAGCAGTTTGACACCCATATCCAGAACAGAAAGCAGATAAGTAAGGGTGAAAATTTTTACTGAAGTAGAAAACGAGCTGATCGTTTATTGCTCTTTCAAAAAAATTAGAAATTACTGGCAGTATACTCACAGGCCTGTAGTTACTTTTATCTAGAGCATTGCTCTTTTTATAACAAGGTACTACCTGAGCTTCTTTAAGTTTTTCAGGAAATTTACCCAATGAAATTTATTAATTTACTAGTTCAGAGATAGGTTTTGCAATAACTGTTTTTGCAATTTTTTTAATTTTGGCTGAGATGCCATCTCGTCCTGTTGCTTTTTTTATAATAATTTTATTAATTTGTTTTATTATGAAGTCTTCTTTTATATCATGGAACACTAAATTTTCTATATCAGGAGTGTTGGCAATAATTTTTGATATACTTGGGTGACTTTCATCAGATTTAATATTACTTGATCCAATATCTTTAGCTACATTTATAAAAAATTATTAAAAATTTCTGACACTTCAGTTTGGTTATTTATAATTTTATTATCTTCTACCAATATTATATCTTTCTTACAGTTGTTGCTTTTGTTGGATAAAAAAGGTTTTATTGTTGGCCAGAAGTCACTGGACTTTTGCCCGCCTAGACATCTTTCATAAAAATATGTTTTTATGGATTGTTTTTTAATTTTATTAACATGATTTCTCTGTTTCCTGTATCGTTCCCAGTTGTAATCATTTTTACATTTAATAAAGGTGTTATGCAGCATTCTTTTCTTGTAAATTGCTTGTCTTAGCTGTTTATTCATAAAAGGGGCAGGTTGGGGTATATGTTTTCTTCTTTTAATAGGGGCATGTTTATCTAAAGTTTTGATGATAGAGTTTTCAAAATTTGAATAAGCTTCATCTATGTCTTCATGTTTACTTATATTATTGAAATTGAAATTAAATCCTTGAAGATCTTTAAGGAATTCTTGTTCTGAAAAATGCTTAAAACTTCTGTAACTTTTTAGCTCATATTTTCTTTGTATGATGGAACCTTTGATTTGCACAGCAATAAGATTGTGAACATCACTAATACCACAATTAAAATTTGTTACATTCATGCAACAGATTGTGAACATCACTAATACCACAATTAAAATTTGTTACATTCATGCAACTGTTTGGCATATTGGTTAAGATAACATCATTAAGGCTTGGGTTTGAGTTTTTGGTATAACAAGTTGGACTTTTTACTAAATTAGTTAAATCAAAAATATCACATACATTTTGTAATGGGGAAGATTTATCAGAGACTAGCATGTCATAATTAGGGTCACCAATAAACATGAAGTTATCATATGCTGTTGTTATTTGATCACATGTTTTTATAAAGTCTTCATTAAACGTTTTTTCATCAATTGTTTGTGGTCTATATACCCCTGATATTAGCCATTTTTTGTCAGCAATCAATATTTCAATGTTTATAGATTCAACTATGTTAAATTCTAATTTCCTCTTTCTTTCGCATGGCAAATCTGATCGAACATATGCAGCTATACCTCCCCCGTGGGCTGTGCGGTCTGCCCTCCAAAAGTGGTAATTGTTTACCTGAAATTGTGTATCAGTAAACGAGTCGTCAATCTCAGTCTCTGACAAGAATAGCATATCTACAATGTTTGATGTTAGTAGTTCACTTATGTAACAGAATTTGTACCTCAAGCTATTAATATTTAAGTATGCTATCAGGAAATTGTTGGGATTTTTACGTCTCAAGTTTTTTTAGCTCATCGAAAATGTCATTATCACACTCGGATTCAATTTCATCGACTGTGTTTACATTTTGTTGGTACGTTCCACATTCCGAACTTCCGGTGTTGCTAAATTCAGTGTCGCTAGATCTGATGGAAATATTGTGGAAAAATGAGTCCGTGAAACATGGTAGACGATCAATGCATTTAGTGCAGTAAAATGTTTCATCAGATGTCGAGAGTTTATTAAACTGTGACAAAGATATGGTGGTACATTTCATGTGAGTCCATTCGTCACAAAAATCGTACTGAATGGCAGTCTTTGGTTGGATCTTACCCCCTTTTTGCAGTTCGTGCAGGGGTATTTAATTGGACCTGGGTTCATGTGCACATCCCACTTAATAATATTGTACAAATAAAACAAAATCTTGATGGACTATTTAATTTTCTTTGTTCGAGTTGTTTCTTCTTTGGTTGGCCATTTTGGTTTGAATAGTCGAGTTGACCTGGACATAATTTAAATATAGCAAAGTCGAAATAGCTCTTCGTTTGGATGCTAGAACAGGCATAAAAGCCTAAGTTTTCTGGATATATATAATGTTCATCCAACTCAAAGTTACTGGGTGTTTGAAAACTTGGATCAATCCAAAAATTATGAGAGCAAGTTGAACTCCGTAAACCCCTGCAGCCATCTTTCATTTCATGTATCTTTGTGTAATGTAATCTGTTTTCTATATACATGTAGTTCAACATGGGTATCTATAAAGTGCGAAACGAAATAGAAACGAAACGAAACGAAATCAACGAAAACGAAACGAAACGAAACGAAATCAACAAAAACGAAACGAAACGAAACGAAATCAACGAAATGAAAACGAAATAAAACGAAACCAACGAAATCAACGAAAACAAAACGAAATACGATGCTAGACTACTTCCCACACATGTCTCAGTGTCTTTCACCAGGAGAGGACAGGATTTGATCACCATTGAACAAGAATACTATGCATTTATTCAGCGGGAGTCTGTCCTTTTCACTTAGTGGCTTCTTTTAAATTTGGGAATCATAAGAGCAACGTCAAGTCTGTTGAAAGGAGAGGATTTAAAATAACAGAAGTGCAGTAGTTAAAGTTCACTAATAAATATCCTCGTCCGAGCAAAATTTAAAAGTGTGTCGGAGAGACGAAAAGGTGTGACGACCGGAAGGACAAACGAACGAACGGACAGCAGAAGTCCTATATACCCCAATCTTTTTTTGGCGGAGGTATACAAATCCTATCAAAAATTAACTTTAGAAATTTAAACAAATCTACATATCTTGTAAAAGTACCTTTTTTCCCTTTGATCCCTTTTCATATTAAAAAAACCCAAATCACACCCCCCCTCCAAAATTTTTTCCGGTATTAATAACATTTGATACGGCACATATTGTTATACCCCCCGCTATCCAGCAGGAGGGAGGTATATAGTATATGTCCGTTTGTCCGTGAGTGTTTCCCTCACTGCTTATGCAATTCCTCCTTAACAACTTGATGGAATTGAATGAATCTTACAGGAAATCTTTAATACCATATGGCAAGGTTCATTAATTTCATGAATTCTTTAGTACCAAATGGCATTGTGCACCTTCTATTTTTGTTTTCCCATTTTAACAGTTCTTGCTAAAATTTCTTCACTTTTGGACTTTGTCATTTAAGGCTATGTAATTGTCATACAAGGCTATACAATAGAGAGAGGATACTGTTGCGTTATCCATAACTCTTCCTAAACAACAGAATGGATTTCAATAAAACTTCCAGAGTTTCTTATGTTTAGTTTTTGCAAGCATTATTTTTTCCAGAAGTTCTTCTGTAAGGAGGGCGCTCACTGTACGTCCTGTTATGTTGTTGTTGGGTTTTCTTTTTTAGTTCTTCAAAATAGAACAATAGGATTTGAAATAAAAAGTTTATAGTGTTGGGTCTTTTTGACCCCTGTATATCTCGGAAAGAACAACGGTAAGACATTACGCCAGATCTGTTGGCACACTACCGAATAAAGATAATAACAATGGTACTGTACGCCAAGGCGCATTCAAAAGGGAAAGTCCACAAAAACAGACAAAACCGATAAAAAGCTCATGGGGATTAAACGTGACAAGTCGGGAAAATCCAGTAGTCAAATAGTGCCCAGAATCTGAAACTCAAGACCATCCTGTTTGGTTTCCGAATAGGCAAATTTATGTAGAATACAAACGAAAAACGTAATAAAATCAGACGAATAATGAACCCTCAATATCCCAATCTATGAACATACCCCCTCATATCCCCCATTTTTTACTATATGCCCACTCCAGAAACTTTATAATTCATAAATACTGACACACACACAAACACAAATAAAAATATGACATTTGAACTTCTGAAAGTTTGTCGGCAAGCAAACCCGGTTTGGATTGAGTTGCGGGTAATGTACGTGAGGAGTACTGTAACGGACAGACATGCAAGATGGGTTATAATTAATCAAAATTATTGTATTTAAAAAATCGAATTATCTTTTTTTATTTATTTATCTATTTCGTTTTGTCTTTTATTTTTTTCCTTCCATTTTCTTCATATCAGTCTATTTCGTTGGTTTCGTTTCATTTCGTTTCCATTTCGTTGATTTCGTTTCGTTTCGTTTCGCTTTCGTTGATTTCGTTTCGATTCGTTTCGTTTCGTTTCGTTGATTTCGTTTCGTTTCGTTTCGTTTCTATTTCGTTTCGCACTTTATAGGTACCCAGTTCAACATCTATACAATTTCCCACGGTATTAATTTTGATGTATTACTTTCCTGTCAGCCCTTGATAATAACCATATGCACGTGCGGCCGGGTTTCTGTATCAGTTCTGCTTAGCACTTTACATTGTAAACATGTACATATTTTAGAGTAGTTTTATTAAAGATATATTATGCATATGGATTTGCATATAGATCGCCCCTAAAATATAACACTTTGAAAACTATAAATTACGTAACATTCATCCATTATTAATTTTTAAAAATACTCGACTTGTCCAGAAGCTTGGAACTATTATTAAGGCGCGTGTGGCATCCAATATCACAGGCACTCGAATTCCGGACCCCCCTTTTCCTCATTTGATCCCTCCCGCGATTATAGAATGGATCTTTGTCTGCTGGAAGTATATCTTTGAACCATTTATCCATATTTTACAACATTTCGTGTTACAACTCTCTCGTTCTACTAACTTTTGTTTCTAGGTCCAGCTGCCGTTTTACTAGTTAAAAGAACATGTTTTTTTAAGTAAGAACGAGAGAGTTGTAACAAGAAATGTTGTAAAATATGGATAAATGGCTCGAAGATATACTTCCAGACAAAGATCCATACCATATATTGGAAATTAGCGTTATAAACATTTTACTTCCTCTTTCGTCATTTATTATTTATTTTATTAGCTTTGCAGTTCTAATATACACATACATATCTATACATACATATTACTGGTTATGAAGTTATAGCAGTTCCTACTTACTTATATCTACTTTTCGGTAACAATCATTTTGTGTGGTCTAGTTTGCGACATTGTTGATGTTGTTAACATGAATTATCGTCCTTGTTTAGTTAGGCACGATTACATTTCAAGCGCGAAATTTAAAAAGAATTTGCTTATTTCGATAGATAAATAGATTTCCTTTCGATAAAATATAAAAACCCCTTTCGGTTGTATTGGGAGGGCGTTGGTATGCATGTGTGTGGGGGACTGTTTTTCATTCAAACGAAAATAACAGTGTTCAACTTCTTTTGAAATTTCAGTTTAAAATTATACCCCGGACAAACTTTCAAACAGCCTTATTTTAGAATCGCTCGAATCACTAAAGTTGGTTTAATAATACGCTTATTTGATCTTAATATACTTGAATGTGAGATTAGTTTGATTTTGATTCAAATTTCGAAGATGTTAATACATTTTTTGTAATACTAAACATTGTTTTGAAATCTCTCAATCATGATAAGAATACTATTACTGCATGGCCGTAGCTAGACTCTTTTTTAACTGAGACAAAAAGAGTTAATCGAAAAAATTTGAGCGAGGGTTTTGGGGGCTGCCTAATGCCTCCAGAAGCTCCGATTTAACGTCCTCGATTCTAGCCATTTCCTGGTGTTTTTTTCCTAGTTCAGTAATCATAACGTTTTATGATTTAACTTTCATATTTTATACTTTACCGGGCAAGAGGGAGTATTTCGAAATCCATGTACACAAGAAATGCACTAAACTAACACCAGAAGAATTAAAAGCAATTGCATTTCTCTGGTAACACTTAAGAAGAATTCTATCTGATCCTGGGCCCAGCTATATTTTTGAGTGGAAAAAAAACCCCATTAAAAAGTAAAAACAATGCCATTGTCTAATTCACTTTCTGCGCTTTTTGGTCTGATGAGCCTCTTTGGTGGTGCTATAAGAGGTTAATAAACCCAGAAATCATATCAGAGAAATAAACTATTGACTGTCACTTTCTGACGGAGGCCAAGTAATGCAAAAACATGTAATTAAATGCGCCACTGCAGCGCAAAAGAATGTCAGTGACTTGAGACGATGTTTGTGTCGTTAGACATATCTTTAAGACGTTTTATGTCTTTTGAGTGTCTAAAGATACAAAACTGTCTCACTCACAGAATATATATAGATCGTCTTTCTTTCGCCTTGTGGTTAAATGAATGTTTTCACCTTCAAATGAATTATCGCCAGATTGCACTTGGCTTACGTCTGAAGTCTCTCCAAGACTTTCATCGACCAGGTGTTCTTTTGTAGATGGAACATCAGAATTGCCTACAAAACATCGAAAGGACACTGCATTGGATTTGAAAAAAAAATCAAACAAATACCACATTTTTTTTTCTATTTGTAAATTATAAACTAAAGATATTTCTCCTAAATTGCACAAAAATGATTTTTGTATAACGAATATGTATACATTGTATTTTAAAATCTTCCATATAACGAATATGTATATTTGAACATCTTCCATAATCCATTTATTTAGTTATATGAAATTATTCAGAAGAACTTCAGGGAAGGGTCCATGGGTGGGGCAAGGGGGTCCGTTCCCCTTTAGGAACCAAAAACATTTTGTTATTGTCAACTTGCAAAATATAGGGAAAATAAAACAAATTTTCGAGTCCGGGTTCCCCTTTTTAAAAATTATGGATCCGCCACTGAACTTAGCAGCTTTAACAACAGCTTATATAGCGTAAACGCCATCGCAATTTTAAGCTGAACAATAAATTGGACTAACTTCCCGTAGAAAATATGGGCCTCGCTCAATTTCAGTCAAAGACATGTCTATGGTTCAAACAACATAAGACACAGGGATTCCTCTAAAGTTTTGTAACTTTAAAGTTATGCTTACCATCTTCTGACTTTCTTTTCAACGAGCCCGTCTTCAGCCAATTTTTGTTTTTTAGAGACATGACTCGAGTGCTATCGTGACGCTAAATGACAATATACATTGCATCAGGACAAGAACCGGGCTAAGACTGAAACGTGTGAAAAGGATGATGTATGCCTTAAATCATCAGGTGTTAGATAAACCTGTTTCATGTCTAGATCTGATGTCCTTGAAGTCAGTTATATCTTTCATTGCAACGATGTTGGTAGACTTTAAACGGTAATCGTAGACATTAGACAAATTAATTCAGTGGATATCGTTTCTATCTGAATAAAGATTTATATTTTATATTTATGAAATAAAATCTTTGTTTAAAAACACAAAAAAATCGTCAATTTCGGTATGAGGCATTTGCCTCATTTGCCTCAATGTAGTTACGGCCATGCACTTTACCTTTCATAACTTTGATTTTAAATGGCCCAAAACGATAAACGAAATTCACCATGTATTCATTTCAATATCCCAATACCAAATCAGATGCGTAGGTGTGGACCGGAAAGTTGGGGGCAAGCTTTGAGAGTAGGCCGGAAAGTGGGAGAGTCGGGCAAGCTTTATTTACAAGTGGACCGTGAAGTGGGGGAATAAGCCTTCAAAACCCTGACAATCGAAAAAATGTAACTTGGTTTCAAACGTTTCCTTAATATCCGTATATCAAGAGTTATTGGAACGTTTTTGTGCTTCCATGCTAAAAATTCAGTTTTTCTATTCATTTTTTAAGTGTGTTTGTGGGGGGGAGGTTCAAAAATATAGTTTTGCTCTTCCCACGTTGAACTATGCATTAAGCTGTATTTATCAATGGTTCTGTCTGTCAGTATATTTGTATTGTTCGCTTAACCACATATTTGTTCGCATGGATGCAGTGTATAATAAGAGTTGATTGAATCAGGAAACTTTTTAAATTGTGCTTGATTCTATGTTTTATGAAACCCTGAAATGGCCCAAGATCGCACCATTTTGCATCTCGTCGAGAAAAAAAAATTCGGGGGGGGGGGGGGGGAGGCAGGCCCAGACCCAATCCCTTTCAAAAATTATGGCGTGCACACTATTAAGTCTCAGCTACGCCCCTAGCCCGTCTTGAAACATCAATTGTTCGTATCTGTCAATGTCATCGACGAGAATGTCCATCATTTCCTCTCTGTTTTTAGTGTATTTGTCCGATTTTCGCTTCGGACTGCTCCATGGAAGTCCTCCGTCGTCCATCTCTCGTCTGCTCATACAAATTATAGGTGGCGTATCATGATGCACTTGTGTCATAACATCTTTATCATACACAATTCTCTCTTAAAAATTACATTGTAAATACACGTTGGGTGTGTTCGCTGATTCATCTATGGATTCGCCGTCAATAGTTCAAATAATTTTCCATTCTGATTGGTTCCGAGGTACCACGCTAATTAAACATTATTTCTTCATTCTTTTTTTTTTTTATATTTTTGTTAAATTTGTAACTTCAAGATAAAAAGCTTGTGTTGTTTTGACCACAATGGATCCCTATTTTGTGACAGCAATCTTATCTGAAACTGTTCAAAAGTCAAAATGAATAGTAATGATATTAGGAGTAAATTTGGGATATCATTCTTAAAAGCTCTACCCATTGATAAATGATCAGTATACTGTCCGTCCGGATGAAGCTTTTCGTTTCGCCGTTGGTTCATTCATTGAAAACGTATGATTCGTTCTTGTTTATAGACAAACAAAGGCGAATATGTTACCATAATGCTGCATGAAACGATTCTGATCATCTAATTTAGTTATGTTAGCTAATCAGAAATCAACAACAAGTTCATGTATTGACAATTTCCGCTTTTGTTTGTCTATTAACAAGAACGGTCGAATCATACGTTTTCAATGAATGAATCAAACGACGAAAAGAAAAGCTCCATCCGGATGGGGAAGTATTAACTAGAACCACCCGAAAGGACAAGCACAGAAAGGACAGACCAATTAGTGAAATGAGGAATGCGTTAAAATTAAACCAATAGTTATTTGAAGGGTTAAAATATCGTGATCGATCAGTCATGAGTTGAACAATTTGCATCACGGTTGTTCAAAAAAAGTGTTACTTTAGGTTCTTATAATATGACAAAAATATACTGTTAACAATTATCCGACAAAATTAAGACTCAAAGTCAAGTTTTTTTGGTCTGATAAAGATGGTGTGGTTGGTTCAAAATTGTCGTTCAAATAAATGTCTGTAATTCCTCAAATCCCCAGAGCTTAAGGCCCCCTGTTCACCCTACCAGGACCCCCTAGGGAACTTAAGCGGTCCCCAGACCCCTCTCCTGGTCACGCCCCCCTCTAATCACAAATCCTAGGTCCGCCCCTGACAACCCCCTCTTCCGGTATTCTAACATCCGATTTGACACTTACATAACAGTTATAAATAGCATCAACAGGGAAAATAGTAATGTACACTCTTTACATTTAAACTTCCTGGTCTGTAACCTGAAATGTCTAATGGGGGAACTGTTCATCAATTTTTTAAAGGAGTAAGAAATTCCTTTAAAAGGAAGAAAGGAAGAGGTCGGCAGTCACATGAACTTGACAGTCCACTTCATGGAAGTGTCCGCACGTAAGTTTCACTAATATGAAATTAAGGTTCATCATTTAGCCCTCATAAAAAAGTCATAGGCATAATTTACTTTTAATATTTAATATTTGAAGAGATGTAATATCATTCCAGAAGAAATGACCATAGGTCTTAACATATATCTTAGTGTGAAACATACTACTTTTAATGTTATCTACCGTCAGGTGTTTATTCTGGTTTCGATTTTATAATCAATATTCCGCAAACATGTTTTGCTCAGTAAGAGTTACTGTTCTTACCACATATTTTAGAAATAATGCTCAAACTTCCGAGTGACCAAATTTTAATATATATTTCAAGAAAATGTTCATGTCCATACAATCGTAACTACTCGGCCATTCTCGCTACCCTGCAAATTAGTCCGAGATTCCTCTGTCGTTTAACGGCATTGATAAAGTTGATTGTAGCCGTTCAACGACAGAGGGTGCTATATACGGAAACCATCGAATTTGCCTCACCAGCGTAGGATCGGCACATTTCCACGTTTCGTGGCTATCGGATTTTATTTTCTATCATAAACCTTATATAAATCGCTTCACCAATCATTTTTCTATTCATTCATAACCATCTTATCCTCAGAAAGTGGTGTTACACTCCATTACAGCACGATTTTGCCTTAGATCCTATTATTCCGCCATTTGACTTCCATTTTCGAATCTACACACGTGATCTCGCGATACTAACTGAATGATGACAGCAACGCATTGCATGATGGGAGCTAATTAATGCAGCGTGCCAAATTATTTGGAGCATTATTTGCATACGTAAACAACATTCAAATCACATGGAAGACGATACATTTAAGCGTATTCTGCAGGACAAACAGTCCATCTACAGATCAAAGCAGAGCAGAAGGAAATAATACAGAATGTGTTGGAAAGAAAAGATTCAATGGCAGAGTGTTACCAACGGGCTTCGGAAAGAGCATGTGTTACGTTCCCCCTTTTTGTTTTTGGACAAGGTACTACATTTTTTTTTCTTATGGTTATCTGTAATTCACTAAATTTGCTGTTAAAATCATTACCAATCAATATAATCAACTGTATTAAATTTTATGTTAATTGTTCTGCCTTAACAGGCGCCTATGATTGGCAATAAAAATATTTGTTTGTTTGTTTATATGCAAATCATCTCCCATGATACATTGCGGTAATCGTAGTTTTCTCGTAGTCACGTGACAAATGTTTGAAAAATGGAAGACAAATGTCGAAATCATAGGATCTAAGGCAAAATCGTGCTGTAATGGAGTGTAACTCCACTTTCTGAGGGTAAGATGTTTATGAATGAATAGAAAAATGATTGGTGAAGCGATTTATATAAGATTTATGATAGAAAATAAAATCCGATAGCCACGAAACGTGGAAATGTGCTGACCCAGAGATGGAGAAGCAAATCCGCTGTTTTCCGTATATAGCACGCTCTGTCGTTGAACGGCTACAAGCAACTTTATCAATGCCGTTAAACGACAGAGGAATCTCGGACTACCTGCAAATAACCTCGTACGTACATAGTAGAAATTCTTCTTAAATTGTTTGCCGGAAGTTAAGTTAAGTTAAGCCGCACACAAATATAGTCCACGAAAATCCAATATGGAAGACATACTAAGTAAAATCTAATCATGCAAAACTAATTAATACTTTAATTGAAATATAGAAAATTGTTTAAAATATAACTTTATCAAACTTTCATGTAACTGACATGTGAAAAGTAGTGTGATTTATACGCCTAATGCATACGAGGTTATTTACAGGGTAGCGAGAATGGCCGAGTAGTTACGATTGCATGTCCATACCGCATCTGTTTTTCTCTTGTTCGAACTTCGTATGTATGTCCCGCATTTGGTTTCGCTCGAAAGCGTTTGTTTCCCTTAGGCAAATCATAATTTTGGTCGGGACCATAAAATTCATAAAATGCAGAGCAAGTTCGATTACGTTTTTCCATTCTGGAGTTATAGTCCTTTTTTGTCGAAAAATAACAATCTTTCAGGTTCCATCTCCATGATAACTTAAGATCCAGTGAAGCAAATGTATACATGATGTTTTGACAAAAGTACAAAGGCCATGCTCAGATTTGGCTAGTATGTCCTTTATATACAATACAATACAATATAATATATTGTATTCCAATTAAGGTCCCTCAAGGGGCAATAACAAATACACATTCATAATTATATCAACAGTTACAACAATACAGAATGGAGACATATGTTCATAAACAAGACAATACTAACTATTTAAATGATAACATGTTACAAAAAAATAAATAAATAAATAAATAGGCTGTGTTCGGCAGCACGACCCGAGGAGAGGCAAGGAGTAATGTATAGTTGCAGAGTATATCGTATGGTTGAAGAATGGACTACATGTATGCGATTACTTAGCTGGAGGAGACACCAGGGGACGATGCTTAAGAATTGTATTTTGATTCTCCCCGTGTCTGATCCAGCAAAGCAAGCGGCTCAAGTAGTAAAACATCATGTGTTTGATGAAAGGACTGTGATTATTTAGCTGGAGGAGACAGCAGGGGACGGTGCTTAAGAATCGCATTTCGATTCTCCCCGTGTCTGATCCAGGAAAGCAAGCAGTTCAAGTAATAAACTGAAATGGGAATACATAGATGTATCGTTTATCTGCAACAGACACCAAGGGACAGTGCTTCAGGAAATGCATTGCATCTACTAAGATTAGCAATGAGCATTCCTCCTCGTGTCTAGTGCAGACAAACAATAATATATTTTAAACATTAATATGTAGATTTTGTTAATAAAATTGAAGCAGTGTTATTCAGTTAAATGAGTTATTTAAATTATCTGCAGTATTTATAAATAAAGTGACACAACTCTTTTAAAACTGATACATCCTCACAGGTCATTAACCAGTAAACATTTTCTTGAGGATTTAATTGTAGAAAATTGTTACATGATTGAGATATTGTTCTGAACAGCTGTTGTCGCTCCTCTCTAAATTTGCTGCAGCAAAGTAGAAAACGAATTTCATCTTCTACCTCTCCCGAGTCGCACTGACCATACAACCTTTGGTGTAGAGGGATACCCTGGTATCTACCAGTTTCAATATGTAGACGATGTGCTGAGATTCTTAGTTTAGTTAAGCATCTCCTATGCTCAAAATTACCAATAACAGATAGATAATTTTCAAACCCAAAATGTACTTTGAATGTGGTGTAAGTGCGAAGCTTCCCTTCTGAGTATTGTTTCATCTGATTTTTCCATAGTTCCAAAAAGCCCTCTTTGATTTGTCTATTGAGGCTGTATTTTTTAAATTTTCTTTCCTTTCAATTGACTAATTGTTGGAAAATTTTGAGGTATACGTTGGAGAGATCCGTACCATGATGATTTGTTTTGATTATATAGTTGTTTTGATTGTTCATAAGCATTTTGTAGTAAAGGAAATTTTTCTAGATGTTCAAGTCGGTTCCAATAGTGGAAAATACTTTTTATAATATCGTAATAGAGTGGGAAACGACCAAGTTCTGACAAAACAGCAAAGTTGGTGGGTTTTTTATGAACACCTAAAATAAATTTACAAAATTTAGTATGTAATTTTTCACAAATGAGATTTGAGTAAATTCTGTCCGGTGATAAAGTTCTATTTCTAAATCTAGCTGTATTTGAGTTAAAAGTGCCCCATATTTCACAGCCATAAAGTACAATGGGCTTGATTGTGTGATCAAATATATGTATACTAGTTTTTGGTTTTAGGTTTAGTGAGAGAAAATCTTTCTGAAGTTTAAAATATGCTTTCAAACTTTTCTTATAAAGTTCATCCTGAGCATAGGAGAAAGTCCCAGACGCACTAAAATACACATCTAAGTATGAACAAATAAGGGTAATAACAAAATTACCGAACTCCGAGCAATCTTACAAAGGGAAAGTCAAAACTCATAAGTATATAAACAGACAAAATCAGTCAACAACCGGAAAACTGTGAAAACCGTAATGACCCTGACTTGGTACAGGCATTTCTAAAGAAATGGTGGGTTGAATCAGATTTTAAAGCGCCAAACCTCCCCCTTTCATTACGGCTCAAAGTTTCCGGCTGTCACTATAACAGTATTTATAACAATACTTGAACAAAACAGGTAAAACAGTTGTCATAACAGTACCAAACTCAGTGAAGTGAATGTCAAAAACTTTTTTACGTCACACATTGATAAAAAAATATCTTTGACATTTTTGTTTTTGACCACTTATCTTTATACATTTTCACTATATGAAAATCCATCGTTTATAATCTTTTCTGCAGAGACGGAATATATTTCAAGACAAACAATGTCCCACAAAACACTACACAGATAACTCAAGA
Source organism: Bathymodiolus brooksi (assembly GCA_963680875.1). Lineage (NCBI taxonomy): Eukaryota > Metazoa > Mollusca > Bivalvia > Mytilida > Modiolidae > Bathymodiolus > Bathymodiolus brooksi. The sequence continues at coordinate 62,580,418 of OY804582.1, forward strand.
TTGAGCATTACGAACTCCAATAAAAACGAGGAAGATCTTGGGCAATAAGACAAGATATAAGGGGAACATATTTGCGCACTTTGAGAATTCAGAAATATTACATTTGCACACTTTTTACCCTTACAGTTGCGCACTTTTCTGCGTGCAAGATATGTATTACAAGATCAAAGGAAACGTATATAAATTTACTAAACACTCTTTCAAAGTTGTTGTGTAATAACAGGAACTTGTAGTGTAACCCTAAGTTGTTGTGTAATAACAGGAACTTGTAGTGTAACCCTAAGTTGTTGTGTAATAACAGGAACTTGTAGTGTAACCCTAAGTTGTTGTGTAATAACAGGAACTTGTAGTGTAACCCTAAGTTGTTGTGTAATAACAGGAACTTGTAGTGTAACCCTAAGTTGTTTCATGTTAATTTTGAGAGATCTAAGCAAACCAATTAGAGCTGTTCTTCCTGATGCAAGAATTCTGTGTTGCAGATTTCACCTTGCACAATCATGGCGGCGTAAGATAAAAAAAACCGAGGTCTCGGTTGCAAATCAACACATTTATTTCCATTGGCGTTCCTGGGAAATCTGCGCAAATGCAATATTTTTCATGCGCAAGCGTAATATATGTCCTGGGCAAATGAAGGCCTAAACTGTGTAAATGTAATTCACTGCTATAGATTTACGTTTAGAGGTAAACAAAAATGTAGTTTAAAACATTTAATTTCCTGTTTTGTTTCCTAATTCTAAAGTAAAAAATAGTATTTTAATGTTTCTAGAAATACAAGAACAGAAATTATCATAGCAGTATCATCAGATGAAGTGAAATCAGTAATTAATAATTTCTCCTCGTTTTTGAGAAATCTTTCAAAGACCGTGGATAAAAATCGAAAGAAAAACAGAAGTGGCTCGAGAATACAGACGGATTATAGTACTGAGTATACCATATTAGAGAAACACATAGTGGATGTCAAAAAGGTAAAGTACGATCATGTATATACCTACGATAGCATTGTCATCTTTGATGCCAAAAGCAATGTGCAAAAGTAGATCATTTCATATGTTTTGGCACGATTGTTAATTTTAAAATGCTAATTTAAAAACGATCGACCAGGCTCAACCTAGCAACCAAGAGTTAGAGACCAATAAGGCAATATGTTGCTACTTTGAACCTGGTAAACGATCGTGTACTTCTGTTCGTGCTTGGATATTTTAATATGTAGTTTTGGTATATGATCCTGATTTATGAATGATCTGTTCATGCAGTTGCTTTTCTCCCGAAACAAAAATCAAATCATTTCTTTTTTGGACATGAAATTTAAACAAATTAAAATGTTACCAAAAGTTATATTTGAAAACTGCAGGATCAGATTTGTTGGCCATTTTTCAGGGTTATATTAATTTGTTTCCATAAAATTTAGCCACAAAATTGTGTTGGGTTTTTTTAAGAAAAAAACACACCTCCCCTAAAAGTTAAATGGACGTTCCGTTATACGAGAAGTACTCATTGAAGACAGATAATGTCTGTAGATCTGGAAAAAAGCCTCATCCCATCTTTTGTTTTACAATATTTAAATGTGGTTGAATTTTTTTAATTCTTCATGAAAATTGACTTATACATATATGTGAGAGAAGAGTGTTGCCTTTCCTCAACTAGTGTAAGGTTTTATCATGAATGTCCATATGCGTTTGTCTTCTGTCTTGGGAGTGTACAGTTGTATAGCAAGTTAAGTTCTTACAAGTTAAACTCACACGGTCCAGTGCCGTCTTAGCGCATGGGCACACTGGGCAGTTGCCCGGGACCCCACGAGCATAAGGGCCCCATGTTATGTTGTGTACGGGATGTTTTTTAATGTTTAAATACTGATTTTGTTCGAAGTACTAATACAATAAATATATGTTTAATTTGATCGACATTTACATTTTTATTCCTGTGAGTGGTTGTGTAGATATAGACCCATGCGCAGTGCTTTGCCCTGGAGCCTATAATGCTGTTAAGAAGGCCCTGCTCACACCGTCAGTCGAGTGTTTATATCATTTCCTAGCCTACACCATAAACATCATGTTGTGCTATCATTCTTACAATTTTTTATTTAAAACAAAATATCTATTATAAAAATGTAGTTTCGTCAGGAAAAACCGAAAATTTTACAACTCATTATTAGTTGTATATGATGTCTATGCGAAAACAACATCTGATATAAATACCAAGTAACACTTTAATATTGTTTTTTTCATTTATTTTTGTCTTAAAGTAAAAAAATGAAGGGCAAAACGAAATTTTGATGAAAACAAATCGATTTTGGCATATCGAGTGCACGCTAAGATTAGTGTTATAATGAACCTTAATTAGCGTATTGGTAAAGAGTCTCGTTGATGTTCTCGTAGTTTTATGGTAGTAATACATTTTGTATTAAATATTTACATCTGTCTCATCAGGATTTTATATTAAATATTTACATCTGTCTCATCAGGATTTTATATTAAATATTTACATCTGTCTCATCAGGATTTTATATTAAATATTTACAACTGTCTCATCAGGATTTTATATTAAATATTTACATCTGTCTCATCAGGATTTTATATTAAATATTTACATCTGTCTCATCAGGATTTTATATTAAATATTTACATCTGTCTCATCAGGATTTTATAATAAATATTTACAACTGTCTCATCAGGATTTTATATTAAATATTTACATCTGTCTCATCAGGATTTTATATTAAATATTTACATCTGTCCCATCAGGATTTTATATTAAATATTTACATCTGTCTCATCAGGATTTTATATTAAATATTTACAACTGTCTCATCAGGATTTTATATTAAATATTTACATCTGTCTCATCAGGATTTTATATTAAATATTTACATCTGTCTCATCAGGATTTTATATTAAATATTTACATCTGTCTCATCAGGATTTTATAATAAATATTTACAACTGTCTCATCAGGATTTTATATTAAATATTTACATCTGTCTCATCAGGATTTTATATTAAATATTTACATCTGTCTCATCAGGATTTTATATTAAATATTTACATCTGTCCCATCAGGATTTTATATTAAATATTTACATCTGTCTCATCAGGATTTTATATTAAATATTTACAACTGTCTCATCAGGATTTTATATTAAATATTTACATCTGTCTCATCAGGATTTTATATTAAATATTTACATCTGTCTCATCAGGATTTTATATTAAATATTTACATCTGTCTCATCAGGATTTTATAATAAATATTTACAACTGTCTCATCAGGATTTTATATTAAATATTTACATCTGTCTCATCAGGATTTTATATTACATATTTACAACTGTCTCATCAGGATTTTATATTAAATATTTACATCTGTCTCATCAGGATTTTATATTAAATATTTACATCTGTCTCATCAGGATTTTCACGTTTCTGTCTTTTTTTACTACTGTGACGTTGTAACGAAATAAGTGAGAATTTAGAATTATGCTATAGTAAAGTAGGCATATATCATTTCAAGTTTCTATGGAAACCATGATATTCACTCTCAATATTATATCCTTAGTAAAGATAGGACTTTTTTTTTAATTTGAATATTTATATCAACTTGAACTGCTAAAATGAGAATTCCTATTTGACCATATCATGCATTATTACAGTGTTTTCAAAACTTGGTCAATTATGATGAAGGATACGCACGACATGACACGCATCCAGGAAGCTATCAGAGAACTTATGATGATGAAGGATACTCACGACATGACACGCATCCAGGAAGATATCAAAGAACTTATGATGATGATGGTGGATTCAATAGGCAAAGGTTTCTACAAAAAATCATTGAAAGGGACCATCGGGCAGGGCATTAACACTTTATATGAGACATTTCATTCCTTTTTTCTAATTACACAGTCAGTTCTCGCAACTTTAAGCTATCTGAGATAAACAGCTTCGCATTTTAATTTGCTTATAACGAAAATTTGGAAATGACATATGAGCTAGATTTTTGTTTTAAACTACATTAAATCTCAACAGAAAATCAGTGGGATATCGCAAGTAAACTTATCGACATTCGTGTATAATGTTGAATCAAATGCACCTCGATATTGAAATTATCATTAACACTAGCATTCATATCCCCAAGATTATAAGGTAGCAGAATTTAGCTATTGTGTGTATACCTTTTGGTTTGGTAACTCCCTAAGACTTTTGAATTATTTGGCACTTTGAGTGTAGGCCTACTTGATCAATGTTATTACAAAAAACATATAAGATGTCAACATTGTCATATGCTGCCAAATTTTCATTTACTTTATTTGTACTTACATTTTAGTATAATTTTTAATGTAACAGTTTGCCGTGACAATTATATTTAATAAGAAACTTACTATATATATATATGACATCACATAGAAGAATTATGTACAAACCCGATCTCTCTTCGAAACTAATTTATTATTTTACAGTCGAACAAAATTAGGCTGGGCGGAATTTAAAACTGTCCACACATATATTACATTTATAATATGTAAGTTCAAATCCAATTGCTGAGTATGCAGATTTTAAACTCAGTTTTTGTTCAACATTGATATAATTAAACTTTGTTTCATACAGAACTAACCCAGCCACAGGAACATCAAAGGTCACAGTTCATATGGCGAATAACATGGAAATAAATGATAGAACAACAGACCAAGTACAGCATATAGGAAGGGATCAAAGGTAAACATGTTATTAGTTCACGGTTTGAACAACAGATCAAGTACAGCATATAGGAAGGGATCAAAGGTAAACATGTTATTAGTTCACGGTTTGAACATATTACTAATACCTTTGAGGGAGGGGGGATGGGTTTCCTTTTTTGTGAAAGTCCATTATTACTTAATAAACCTAACATTATGTCCAGTCTATTGTAGTTTTTGTATTTACATGTAATATCCTCAAACAAATCATGCACATGTCAAGCTTACAACCTGACAGGATAGAAATGAAATAAAGCATATTTCATGAAAATATCTATCATGATTATAGGTTTCACATATCCCAACTCTACACATATATCATGATCATAGTGTTCACATATCCCAACTCTGCACATATATCATGATTACAGTGTTCACATATCCATGCCCTATACAGATATCATGATTATAGTGTTCATCTATCCCAAATCTACACAGATATCATGATTATAGTGTTCACATATCCCAGCCTTATACATATATCATGATTGTAGTGTTCATATATCCCAGTGCTATACAGATATCATGATCATAGTTTTCACACTATCCCAGCCTTATACAGATATCATGATTGTAGTGTTGACATATCCACGCCCTATACAGATATCATGATTATAGTCTTCACATATCCACGCCCTATACAGATATCATGATTATAGTGTTCACATATCCCAGCCTTATACAGATATCATGATTATAGTGTTCACATATCCCAACCTTATACAGATATCATGATTGTAATGTTCACATATCCATGCCCTATACAGATATCATGATTATAGTGTTCACATATCCGAGCCCTATACAGATATCATGATTATAGTGTTCACATATTCCAGCCTTATACAGATATCATGATTGTAGTGTTCACATATCCCAGCGCTATACAGATATCATGATTATAGTGTTCACATATCTCAGCCCTATACATATATCATGATTATAGTGTTCACATATCCACACCATATACAGATATCATGATCATAGTGTTAACATATCCCAGTCCTATACAGATATAAAAATTATAGTGTTCACATATCCACACCCTATACAGATATCATGATAATAGTGTTTACATATCCATGCCCTGTACAGATATCATGATTATAGTGTTTACCTATCGCAACTCTACACAGATATCATGATTAAAGTGTTCACATATCCCAGCGTTATACAGATATCATGATGATAGTGTTCACATATCCCAGTCTTATAAAGATATCATGATTGTAGTGTTCACATATCCACACCCTATACAGATATCATGATTATAGTGTTCACATATCCCAGTGCTATACAGATATCATGATCATAGTTTTCACACTATCCCAGCCTTATACAGATATCATGATTGTAGTGTTGACATATCCATGCCCTATACAGATATCATTATTATAGTCTTCACATATCCACGCCCTATACAGATATCATGATTATAGTGTTCACATATCCCAGGCTTATACAGATATCATGATTATAGTGTTCACATATCCCAACCTTATACAGATATCATGATTGTAATGTTCACATATCCATGCCCTATACAGATATCATGATTATAGTGTTCACATATCCGAGCCCTATACAGATATCATGATTATAGTGTTCACATATTCCAGCCTTATACAGATATCATGATTGTAGTGTTCACATATCCCAGCGCTATACAGATATCATGATTATAGTGTTCACATATCTCAGCCCTATACAGATATCATGATTATAGTGTTCACATATCCACACCATATACAGATATCATGATCATAGTGTTAACATATCCCAGTCCTATACAGATATAAAAATTATAGTGTTCACATATCCACACCCTATACAGATATCATGATAATAGTGTTCACATATCCACGCCCTATACAGATATCATGAGTATAGTGTTCACATATCCATGTCCTGTACAGATATCATGATTATAGTGTTTACCTATCGCAACTCTACACAGATATCATGATTAAAGTGTTCACATATCCCAGCGTTATACAGATATCATGATTATAGTGTTCATCTATCCCAGCGTTATACAGATATCATGATTATAGTGTTCACATATCCATGCCCTGTACAGATATCATGATTATAGTTTTCACCTATCCCAACTCTACACAGATATCATGATTAAAGTGTTCACATATCCCAGTGTTATACAGATATCATGATTGTAGTGTTCACATATCCCAACGCTATACAGATATCAAGATGATAGTGTTCACATATCCCAGTCTTATAAAGATATCATGATTGTAGTGTTCACATATCCACACCCTATACAGATATCATGATAATAGTGTTCACATATCCACACCCTATACAGATATCATAATTATAGTGATCACATATCCACACCCTATACAGATATCATGATAATAGTGTTCACCTATCCCAACTCTACACAGATATCATGATTAGTGTTCACATATCCCTGTACTATACAGATATCACGATTAGTGTTCACATATCCCAGCCTTATACAGATATATTGAGTGTAGTGTTCACATATCCCTGTGCTATACAGATATCATGATTGTAGTGTTCACATATCCATGCCCTATACAGATATCATGATTATAGTGTTCACATATCCCAGCCTTATACAGATATCATAATTGTAGAGTTCACTTATCCCAGCACTATACAGATATCATTATTATAGTGTTCACATATCCCAATCTTATACAGATATCATGATTGTAATGTTGACATATCCAGGCCCTATACAGATATCATGATTATAGTGTTCACATATCCGAGCCCTATACAGATATCATTATTATAATGTTCACATATTCCAGACTTATACAGATATCATGATTGTAGTGTTCACATATCCCAACGCTATACAGATATTATGATTATAGTGTTCACATATCTCAGCCCTATACAGATATCATGATTATAGTGTTCACATATCCACACCATATACAGATATCATGATCATAGTGTTAACATATCCCAGTCCTATACAGATATCATGATTAATAGTGTTCACATATCCACACCCTATACAGATATCATGATAATAGTGTTCACATATCCACGCCCTATACAGATATCATGATTATAGTGTTCACATATCCATGACCTGTACAGATATCATGATTATAGTTTTCACCTATCCCAACTCTACACAGATATCATGATTAAAGTGTTCACATATCCCAGTGTTATACAGATATCATGATTGTAGTGTTCACATATCCCAGCGCTATACAAATATCATGATGATAGTGTTCACATATCCCAGTCTTATAAAGATATCATGATTGTAGTGTTCACATATCCACACCCTATACAGATATCATGATTATAGTGTTCACATATCCCAGTGCTATACAGATATCATGATCATAGTTTTCACACTATCCCAGCCTTATACAGATATCATGATTGTAGTGTTGACATATCCACGCCCTATACAAATATCATGATTATAGTCTTCACATATCCACGCCCTATACAGATATCATGATTATAGTGTTCACATATCCCAGGCTTATACAGATATCATGATTATAGTGTTCACATATCCCAAACTTATACAGATATCATGATTGTAATGTTCACATATCCATGCCCTATACAGATATCATGATTATAGTGTTCACATATCCGAGCCCTATACAGATATCATGATTATAGTGTTCACATATTCCAGCCTTATACAGATATCATGATTGTAGTGTTCACATATCCCAGCGCTATACAGATATCATGATTATAGTGTTCACATATCTCAGCCCTATACATATATCATGATTATAGTGTTCACATATCCACACCATATACAGATATCATGATCATAGTGTTAACATATCCCAGTCCTATACAGATATAAAAATTATAGTGTTCACATATCCACACCCTATACAGATATCATGATAATAGTGTTCACATATCCACACCCTATACAGATATCATGAGTATAGTGTTCACATATCCATGCCCTGTACAGATATCATGATTATAGTGTTTACCTATCGCAACTCTACACAGATATCATGATTAAAGTGTTCACATATCCCAGCGTTATACAGATATCATGATTATAGTGTTCATCTATCCCAGCGTTATACAGATATCATGATTGTAGTGTTCACATATCCCACTGCTATACAGATATCATGATTATAGTGTTCACATATCCCAGCCTTGTAAAGATATCATGATAGTAGTGTTCACATATCCATGCCCCATACAGATATCATGATTATAGTGTTCACATATCCCAGCCCTATACAGATATCATAATTTTAGAGTTCACTTATCCCAGCACTCTACAGATATCATTATTATAGTGTTCACATATCCCAATCTTATACAGATATCATGATTGTAATGTTCACATATCCACACCCTATACATATATCATGATTATAGTGTTCACATATCCGAGCTCTATACAGATATCATTATTATAGTGTTCACATATTCCAGTCTTATACAGATATCATGATTGTAGTGTTCACATATCTCAGCCCTATACAGATATCATGATTATAGTGCTCACATATCCACACCATATACAGATATCATGATCATAGTGTTAACATATCCCAGACCTATACAGATATCATGATTAATAGTGTTCACATATCCACACCCTATACAGATATCATGATAATAGTGTTCACATATCCGCGCCCTATACAGATATCATGATTATAGTGTTCACATATCCATGCCCTGTACAGATATCATGATTATAGTTTTCACCTATCCCAACTCTACACAGATATCATGATTAAAGTGTTCACATATCCCAGTGTTATACAGATATCATGATTGTAGTGTTCACATATCCCAGCGCTATACAGATATCAAGATGATAGTGTTCACATATCCCAGTCTTATAAAGATATCATGATTGTAGTGTTCACATATCCACACCCTATACAGATATCATGATAATAGTGTTCACATATCCACACCCTATACAGATATCATGATTATAGTGATCACATATCCACACCCTGTACAGATATCATGATAATAGTGTTCACCTATCCCAACTCTACACAGATATCATGATTAGTGTTCACATATCCCCGTACTATACAGATATCATGATTAGTGTTCACATATCCCAGCCTTATACAGATATCTTGATTGTAGTGTTCACATATCCCTGTGCTATACAGATATCATGATTGTAGTGTTCACATATCCATGCCCTATACAGATATCATGATTATAGTGTTCACATATCCCAGCCTTATACAGATATCATAATTGTAGAGTTCACTTATCCCAGCACTATACAGATATCATTATTATAGTGTTCACATATCCCAATCTTATACAGATATCATGATTGTAATGTTGACATATCCACGCCCTATACAGATATCATGATTATAGTGTTCACATATCCGAGCCCTATACAGATATCATTATTATAATGTTCACATATTCCAGACTTATACAGATATCATGATTGTAGTGTTCACATATCCCAACGCTATACAGATATTATGATTATAGTGTTCACATATCTCAGCCCTATACAGATATCATGATTATAGTGTTCACATATCCACACCATATACAGATATCATGATCATAGCGTTAACATATCCCAGTCCTATACAGATATCATGATTAATAGTGTTCACATATCCACACCCTATACAGATATCATGATAATAGTGTTCACATATCCACGCCCTATACAGATATCATGATTATAGTGTTCACATATCCATGACCTGTACAGATATCATGATTATAGTTTTCACCTATCCCAACTCTACACAGATATCATGATTAAAGTGTTCACATATCCCAGTGTTATACAGATATCATGATTGTAGTGTTCACATATCCCAGCGCTATACAGATATCATGATGATAGTGTTCACATATCCCAGTCTTTTAAAGATATCATGATTGTAGTGTTCACATATCCACACCCTATACAGATATCATGATTATAGTGTTCACATATCCCAGCCCTATACAGATATGATGATTATAGTGATCACATATCCCAGCACTATACAGATATCATGATTACAGTGTTCATATATCCCAGCCCTATACAGATATCATGATTATAGTGTTCACATATCCGAGCCCTATACAGATATCATGATTATAGTGTTCACATATTCCAGCCTTATACAGATATCATGATTGTAGTGTTCACATATTCCAGCGCTATACAGATATCATGATTATAGTGTTCACATATCTCAGCCCTATACATATATCATGATTATAGTGTTCACATATCCACACCATATACAGATATCATGATCATAGTGTTAATATATCCCAGTCCTATACAGATATAAAAATTATAGTGTTCACATATCCACACCCTATACAGATATCATGATAATAGTGTTCACATATCCACACCCTATACAGATATCATGGGTATAGTGTTCACATATCCATGCCCTGTACAGATATCATGATTATAGTGTTTACCTATCGCAACTCTACACAGATATCATGATTAAAGTGTTCACATATCCCAGCATTATACAGATATAATGATTATAGTGTTCATCTATCCCAGCGTTATACAGATATCATGATTGTAGTGTTCACATATCCCACTGCTATACAGATATCATGATTATAGTGTTCACATATCCACACCCTATACAGATATCATGATTATAGTGATCACATATCCACACCCTGTACAGATATCATGATAATAGTGTTCACCTATCCCAACTCTACACAGATATCATGATTAGTGTTCACATATCCCCGTACTATACAGATATCATGATTAGTGTTCACATATCCCAGCCTTATACAGATATCTTGATTGTAGTGTTCACATATCCCTGTGCTATACAGATATCATGATTGTAGTGTTCACATATCCATGCCCTATACAGATATCATGATTATAGTGTTCACATATCCCAGCCTTATACAGATATCATAATTGTAGAGTTCACTTATCCCAGCACTATACAGATATCATTATTATAGTGTTCACATATCCCAATCTTATACAGATATCATGATTGTAATGTTGACATATCCACGCCCTATACAGATATCATGATTATAGTGTTCACATATCCGAGCCCTATACAGATATCATTATTATAATGTTCACATATTCCAGACTTATACAGATATCATGATTGTAGTGTTCACATATCCCAACGCTATACAGATATTATGATTATAGTGTTCACATATCTCAGCCCTATACAGATATCATGATTATAGTGTTCACATATCCACACCATATACAGATATCATGATCATAGCGTTAACATATCCCAGTCCTATACAGATATCATGATTAATAGTGTTCACATATCCACACCCTATACAGATATCATGATAATAGTGTTCACATATCCACGCCCTATACAGATATCATGATTATAGTGTTCACATATCCATGACCTGTACAGATATCATGATTATAGTTTTCACCTATCCCAACTCTACACAGATATCATGATTAAAGTGTTCACATATCCCAGTGTTATACAGATATCATGATTGTAGTGTTCACATATCCCAGCGCTATACAGATATCATGATGATAGTGTTCACATATCCCAGTCTTTTAAAGATATCATGATTGTAGTGTTCACATATCCACACCCTATACAGATATCATGATTATAGTGTTCACATATCCCAGCCCTATACAGATATGATGATTATAGTGATCACATATCCCAGCACTATACAGATATCATGATTACAGTGTTCATATATCCCAGCCCTATACAGATATCATGATTATAGTGTTCACATATCCGAGCCCTATACAGATATCATGATTATAGTGTTCACATATTCCAGCCTTATACAGATATCATGATTGTAGTGTTCACATATTCCAGCGCTATACAGATATCATGATTATAGTGTTCACATATCTCAGCCCTATACATATATCATGATTATAGTGTTCACATATCCACACCATATACAGATATCATGATCATAGTGTTAATATATCCCAGTCCTATACAGATATAAAAATTATAGTGTTCACATATCCACACCCTATACAGATATCATGATAATAGTGTTCACATATCCACACCCTATACAGATATCATGGGTATAGTGTTCACATATCCATGCCCTGTACAGATATCATGATTATAGTGTTTACCTATCGCAACTCTACACAGATATCATGATTAAAGTGTTCACATATCCCAGCATTATACAGATATAATGATTATAGTGTTCATCTATCCCAGCGTTATACAGATATCATGATTGTAGTGTTCACATATCCCACTGCTATACAGATATCATGATTATAGTGTTCACATATCCCAGCCTTGTAAAGATATCATGATATTAGTGTTCACATATCCATGCCCCATACAGATATCATGATTATAGTGTTCACATGTCCCAGCCTTATACAGATATCATAATTGTAGAGTTCACTTATCCCAGCGCTCTACAGATATCATTATTATAGTGTTCACATATCCCAATCTTATACAGATATCATGATTGTAATGTTCACATATCCCCACCCTATACATATATCATGATTATAGTGTTCACATATCCGAGCTCTATACAGATATCATTATTATAGTGTTCACATATTCCAGTCTTATACAGATATCATGATTGTAGTGTTCACATATCTCAGCCCTATACAGATATCATGATTATAGTGTTCACATATCCACACCATATACAGATATCATGATCACAGTGTTAACATATCCCAGTCCTATACAGATATCATGATTAATAGTGTTCACATATCCACACCCTATACAGATATCATGATAATAGTGTTCACATATCCGCGCCCTATACAGATATCATGATTATAGTGTTCACATATCCATGCCCTGTACAGATATCATGATTATAGTTTTCACCTATCCCAACTCTACACAGATATCATGATTAAAGTGTTCACATATCCCAGTGTTATACAGATATCATGATTGTAGTGTTCACATATCCCAGCGCTATACAGATATCAAGATGATAGTGTTCACATATCCCAGTCTTATAAAGATATCATGATTGTAGTGTTCACATATCCACACCCTATACAGATATCATGATAATAGTGTTCACATATCCACACCCTATACAGATATCATGATTATAGTGATCACATATCCACACCCTGTACAGATATCATGATAATAGTGTTCACCTATCCCAACTCTACACAGATATCATGATTAGTGTTCACATATCCCCGTACTATACAGATATCATGATTAGTGTTCACATATCCCAGCCTTATACAGATATCTTGATTGTAGTGTTCACATATCCCTGTGCTATACAGATATCATGATTGTAGTGTTCACATATCCATGCCCTATACAGATATCATGATTATAGTGTTCACATATCCCAGCCTTATACAGATATCATAATTGTAGAGTTCACTTATCCCAGCACTATACAGATATCATTATTATAGTGTTCACATATCCCAATCTTATACAGATATCATGATTGTAATGTTGACATATCCACGCCCTATACAGATATCATGATTATAGTGTTCACATATCCGAGCCCTATACAGATATCATTATTATAATGTTCACATATTCCAGACTTATACAGATATCATGATTGTAGTGTTCACATATCCCAATGCTATACAGATATTATGATTATAGTGTTCACATATCTCAGCCCTATACAGATATCATGATTATAGTGTTCACATATCCACACCATATACAGATATCATGATCATAGCGTTAACATATCCCAGTCCTATACAGATATCATGATTAATAGTGTTCACATATCCACACCCTATACAGATATCATGATAATAGTGTTCACATATCCACGCCCTATACAGATATCATGATTATAGTGTTCACATATCCATGACCTGTACAGATATCATGATTATAGTTTTCACCTATCCCAACTCTACACAGATATCATGATTAAAGTGTTCACATATCCCAGTGTTATACAAATATCATGATTGTAGTGTTCACATATCCCAGCACTATACAGATATCATGATGATAGTGTTCACATATCCCAGTCTTTTAAAGATATCATGATTGTAGTGTTCACATATCCACACCCTATACAGATATCATGATTATAGTGTTCACATATCCCAGCCCTATACAGATATCATGATTATAGTGATCACATATCCCAGCACTATACAGATATCATGATTACAGTGTTCATATATCCCAGCCCTATACAGATATCATGATTATAGTGTTCACATATCCGAGCCCTATACAGATATCATGATTATAGTGTTCACATATTCCAGCCTTATACAGATATCATGATTGTAGTGTTCACATATCCCAGCGCTATACAGATATCATGATTATAGTGTTCACATATCTCAGCCCTATACATATATCATGATTATAGTGTTCACATATCCACACCATATACAGATATCATGATCATAGTGTTAACATATCCCAGTCCTATACAGATATAAAAATTATAGTGTTCACATATCCACACCCTATACAGATATCATGATAATAGTGTTCACATATCCACGCCCTATACAGATATCATGGGTATAGTGTTCACATATCCATGCCCTGTACAGATATCATGATTATAGTGTTTACCTATCGCAACTCTACACAGATATCATGATTAAAGTGTTCACATATCCCAGCATTATACAGATATCATGATTATAGTGTTCATCTATCCCAGCGTTATACAGATATCATGATTGTAGTGTTTACATATCCCACTGCTATACAGATATCATGATTATAGTGTTCACATATCCCAGCCTTGTAAAGATATCATGATAGTAGTGTTCACATATCCATGCCCCATACAGATATCATGATTATGGTGTTCACATGTCCCAGCCTTATACAGATATCATAATTGTAGAGTTCACTTATCCCAGCGCTCTACAGATATCATTATTATAGTGTTCACATATCCCAATCTTATACAGATATCATGATTGTAATGTTCACATATCCCCACCCTATACATATATCATGATTATAGTGTTCACATATCGAGCTCTATACAGATATCATTATTATAGTGTTCACATATTCCAGTCTCATACAGATATCATGATTGTAGTGTTCACATATCTCAGCCCTATACAGATATCATGATTATAGTGTTCACATATCCACACCATATACAGATATCATGATCATAGTGTTAACATATCCCAGTCCTATACAGATATCATGATTAATAGTGTTCACATATCCACACCCTATACAGATATCATGATAATAGTGTTCACATATCCGCGCCCTATACAGATATCATGATTATAGTGTTCACATATCCATGCCCTGTACAGATATCATGATTATAGTTTTCACCTATCCCAACTCTACACAGATATCATGATTAAAGTGTTCACATATCCCAGTGTTATACAGATATCATGATTGTAGTGTTCACATATCCCAGCGCTATACAGATATCAAGATGATAGTGTTCACATATCCCAGTCTTATAAAGATATCATGATTGTAGTGTTCACATATCCACACCCTATACAGATATCATGATAATAGTGTTCACATATCCACACCCTATACAGATATCATGATTATAGTGATCACATATCCACACCCTGTACAGATATCATGATAATAGTGTTCACCTATCCCAACTCTACACAGATATCATGATTAGTGTTCACATATCCCTGTACTATACAGATATCATGATTAGTGTTCACATATCCCAGCCTTATACAGATATCTTGATTGTAGTGTTCACATATCCCTGTGCTATACAGATATCATGATTGTAGTGTTCACATATCCATGCCCTATACAGATATCATGATTATAGTTTTCACATATCCCAGCCTTATACAGATATCATAATTGTAGAGTTCACTTATCCCAGCACTATACAGATATCATTATTATAGTGTTCACATATCCCAATCTTATACAGATATCATGATTGTAATGTTCACATATCCATGCCCTATACAGATATCATGATTATAGTGTTCACATATCCGAGCCCTATACAGATATCATTATTATAATGTTCACATATTCCAGACTTATACAGATATCATGATTGTAGTGTTCACATATCCCAACGCTATACAGATATTATGATTGTAGTGTCCACATATCTCAGCCCTATACAGATATCATGATTATAGTGTTCACATATCCACACCATATACAGATATCATGATCATAGTGTTAACATATCCCAGTCCTATACAGATATCATGATTAATAGTGTTCACATAACCACACCATATACAGATATCATGATAATAGTGTTCACATATCCACGCCCTATACAGATATCATGATTATAGTGTTCACATATCCATGACCTGTACAGATATCATGATTATAGTTTTCACCTATCCCAACTCTACACAGATATGATTAAAGTGTTCACATATCCCAGTGTTATACAGATATCATGATTGTAGTGTTCACATATCCCAGCGCTATACAGATATCATGATGATAGTGTTCACATATCCCAGTCTTATAAAGATATCATGATTGTAGTGTTCACATATCCACACCCTATACAGATATCATGATTATAGTGTTCACATATCCCAGCCCTATACAGATATCATGATTATAGTGATCACTTATCCCAGCACTATACAGATATCATGATTACAGTGTTCATATATCCCAGCCCTATACAGATATCATTATTATAGTGTTCACATATCCCAGCCTTATACAGATACCATGATTGTAGTGTTCACATATCCCAGCTCTACACAGATATCTTGATCATAGTGTTCACATATCCCAGCCCTCTACAGATATCATGATCAGTGTTCACATATACATGCCCTATACAGATATCATGAGTATAGTGTTCATATATCCCAGCCCTATACAGATACATGTATCATGATTAAGGTGTTCACATATCCACGCCCTATACAGACATGATTATAATGTTTACCTATCTCAGCTCTACACATATATCATGATCATAGTGTTCACATATCCCAACCCTATACATATATCATGATTGTAGTGTTCACATATAGCCTTATACAGATATCATGATTATAGTGTTCACATATCCCAGCCATATACAGATATCATGATAGTATTCACATATCCCAGCTCTATACAGATATCATGATTATAGTGTTCACATATCACAGCCTTATACAGATATCATGATTATTAAGTTCACATATCCATGCCCTATACAGACATCATGCTTATAGTGTTCACCTATCCCAGCTCTACACAGATATCATGATCATAGTGTTTACCTATCCCAGCCCTATACAGATATCATGATTATAGTGTTCACATATCCCAACCCTATGCAGATATCATGATCATAGTGATCACATATCCCAACTCTACACATATATCATGATCATAGTGTTCACATATCCCAACTCTGCACATATATCATGATTACAGTGTTCACATATCCATGCCCTATACAGATATCATGATTATAGTGTTCATCTATCCCAAATCTACACAGATATCATGATTATAGTGTTCACATATCCCAGCCTTATACATATATCATGATTGTAGTGTTCATATATCCCAGTGCTATACAGATATCATGATCATAGTTTTCACACTATCCCAGCCTTATACAGATATCATGATTGTAGTGTTGACATATCCACGCCCTATACAGATATCATGATTATAGTCTTCACATATCCATGCCCTATACAGATATCATGATTATAGTGTTCACATATCCCAGCCTTATACAGATATCATGATTATAGTGTTCACATATCCCAACCTTATACAGATATCATGATTGTAATGTTCACATATCCATGCCCTATACAGATATCATGATTATAGTGTTCACATATCCGAGCCCTATACAGATATCATGATTATAGTGTTCACATATTCCAGCCTTATACAGATATCATGATTGTAGTGTTCACATATCCCAGCGCTATACAGATATCATGATTATAGTGTTCACATATCTCAGCCCTATACATATATCATGATTATAGTGTTCACATATCCACACCATATACAGATATCATGATCATAGTGTTAACATATCCCAGTCCTATACAGATATAAAAATTATAGTGTTCACATATCCACACCCTATACAGATATCATGATAATAGTGTTCACATATCCATGCCCTGTACAGATATCATGATTATAGTGTTTACCTATCGCAACTCTACACAGATATCATGATTAAAGTGTTCACATATCCCAGCGTTATACAGATATCATGATGATAGTGTTCACATATCCCAGTCTTATAAAGATATCATGATTGTAGTGTTCACATATCCACACCCTATACAGATATCATGATTATAGTGTTCACATATCCCAGTGCTATACAGATATCATGATCATAGTTTTCACACTATCCCAGCCTTATACAGATATCATGATTGTAGTGTTGACATATCCATGCCCTATACAGATATCATTATTATAGTCTTCACATATCCACGCCCTATACAGATATCATGATTATAGTGTTCACATATCCCAGGCTTATACAGATATCATGATTATAGTGTTCACATATCCCAACCTTATACAGATATCATGATTGTAATGTTCACATATCCATGCCCTATACAGATATCATGATTATAGTGTTCACATATCCGAGCCCTATACAGATATCATGATTATAGTGTTCACATATTCCAGCCTTATACAGATATCATGATTGTAGTGTTCACATATCCCAGCGCTATACAGATATCATGATTATAGTGTTCACATATCTCAGCCCTATACATATATCATGATTATAGTGTTCACATATCCACACCATATACAGATATCATGATCATAGTGTTAACATATCCCAGTCCTATACAGATATAAAAATTATAGTGTTCACATATCCACACCCTATACAGATATCATGATAATAGTGTTCACATATCCACGCCCTATACAGATATCATGAGTATAGTGTTCACATATCCATGCCCTGTACAGATATCATGATTATAGTGTTTACCTATCGCAACTCTACACAGATATCATGATTAAAGTGTTCACATATCCCAGCGTTATACAGATATCATGATTATAGTGTTCATCTATCCCAGCGTTATACAGATATCATGATTATAGTGTTCACATATCCATGCCCTGTACAGATATCATGATTATAGTTTTCACCTATCCCAACTCTACACAGATATCATGATTAAAGTGTTCACATATCCCAGTGTTATACAGATATCATGATTGTAGTGTTCACATATCCCAACGCTATACAGATATCAAGATGATAGTGTTCACATATCCCAGTCTTATAAAGATATCATGATTGTAGTGTTCACATATCCACACCCTATACAGATATCATGATAATAGTGTTCACATATCCACACCCTATACAGATATCATAATTATAGTGATCACATATCCACACCCTATACAGATATCATGATAATAGTGTTCACCTATCCCAACTCTACACAGATATCATGATTAGTGTTCACATATCCCTGTACTATACAGATATCACGATTAGTGTTCACATATCCCAGCCTTATACAGATATATTGAGTGTAGTGTTCACATATCCCTGTGCTATACAGATATCATGATTGTAGTGTTCACATATCCATGCCCTATACAGATATCATGATTATAGTGTTCACATATCCCAGCCTTATACAGATATCATAATTGTAGAGTTCACTTATCCCAGCACTATACAGATATCATTATTATAGTGTTCACATATCCCAATCTTATACAGATATCATGATTGTAATGTTGACATATCCACGCCCTATACAGATATCATGATTATAGTGTTCACATATCCGAGCCCTATACAGATATCATTATTATAATGTTCACATATTCCAGACTTATACAGATATCATGATTGTAGTGTTCACATATCCCAACGCTATACAGATATTATGATTATAGTGTTCACATATCTCAGCCCTATACAGATATCATGATTATAGTGTTCACATATCCACACCATATACAGATATCATGATCATAGTGTTAACATATCCCAGTCCTATACAGATATCATGATTAATAGTGTTCACATATCCACACCCTATACAGATATCATGATAATAGTGTTCACATATCCACGCCCTATACAGATATCATGATTATAGTGTTCACATATCCATGACCTGTACAGATATCATGATTATAGTTTTCACCTATCCCAACTCTACACAGATATCATGATTAAAGTGTTCACATATCCCAGTGTTATACAGATATCATGATTGTAGTGTTCACATATCCCAGCGCTATACAAATATCATGATGATAGTGTTCACATATCCCAGTCTTATAAAGATATCATGATTGTAGTGTTCACATATCCACACCCTATACAGATATCATGATTATAGTGTTCACATATCCCAGTGCTATACAGATATCATGATCATAGTTTTCACACTATCCCAGCCTTATACAGATATCATGATTGTAGTGTTGACATATCCACGCCCTATACAAATATCATGATTATAGTCTTCACATATCCACGCCCTATACAGATATCATGATTATAGTGTTCACATATCCCAGGCTTATACAGATATCATGATTATAGTGTTCACATATCCCAAACTTATACAGATATCATGATTGTAATGTTCACATATCCATGCCCTATACAGATATCATGATTATAGTGTTCACATATCCGAGCCCTATACAGATATCATGATTATAGTGTTCACATATTCCAGCCTTATACAGATATCATGATTGTAGTGTTCACATATCCCAGCGCTATACAGATATCATGATTATAGTGTTCACATATCTCAGCCCTATACATATATCATGATTATAGTGTTCACATATCCACACCATATACAGATATCATGATCATAGTGTTAACATATCCCAGTCCTATACAGATATAAAAATTATAGTGTTCACATATCCACACCCTATACAGATATCATGATAATAGTGTTCACATATCCACACCCTATACAGATATCATGAGTATAGTGTTCACATATCCATGCCCTGTACAGATATCATGATTATAGTGTTTACCTATCGCAACTCTACACAGATATCATGATTAAAGTGTTCACATATCCCAGCGTTATACAGATATCATGATTATAGTGTTCATCTATCCCAGCGTTATACAGATATCATGATTGTAGTGTTCACATATCCCACTGCTATACAGATATCATGATTATAGTGTTCACATATCCCAGCCTTGTAAAGATATCATGATAGTAGTGTTCACATATCCATGCCCCATACAGATATCATGATTATAGTGTTCACATATCCCAGCCCTATACAGATATCATAATTTTAGAGTTCACTTATCCCAGCACTCTACAGATATCATTATTATAGTGTTCACATATCCCAATCTTATACAGATATCATGATTGTAATGTTCACATATCCACACCCTATACATATATCATGATTATAGTGTTCACATATCCGAGCTCTATACAGATATCATTATTATAGTGTTCACATATTCCAGTCTTATACAGATATCATGATTGTAGTGTTCACATATCTCAGCCCTATACAGATATCATGATTATAGTGCTCACATATCCACACCATATACAGATATCATGATCATAGTGTTAACATATCCCAGACCTATACAGATATCATGATTAATAGTGTTCACATATCCACACCCTATACAGATATCATGATAATAGTGTTCACATATCCGCGCCCTATACAGATATCATGATTATAGTGTTCACATATCCATGCCCTGTACAGATATCATGATTATAGTTTTCACCTATCCCAACTCTACACAGATATCATGATTAAAGTGTTCACATATCCCAGTGTTATACAGATATCATGATTGTAGTGTTCACATATCCCAGCGCTATACAGATATCAAGATGATAGTGTTCACATATCCCAGTCTTATAAAGATATCATGATTGTAGTGTTCACATATCCACACCCTATACAGATATCATGATAATAGTGTTCACATATCCACACCCTATACAGATATCATGATTATAGTGATCACATATCCACACCCTGTACAGATATCATGATAATAGTGTTCACCTATCCCAACTCTACACAGATATCATGATTAGTGTTCACATATCCCCGTACTATACAGATATCATGATTAGTGTTCACATATCCCAGCCTTATACAGATATCTTGATTGTAGTGTTCACATATCCCTGTGCTATACAGATATCATGATTGTAGTGTTCACATATCCATGCCCTATACAGATATCATGATTATAGTGTTCACATATCCCAGCCTTATACAGATATCATAATTGTAGAGTTCACTTATCCCAGCACTATACAGATATCATTATTATAGTGTTCACATATCCCAATCTTATACAGATATCATGATTGTAATGTTGACATATCCACGCCCTATACAGATATCATGATTATAGTGTTCACATATCCGAGCCCTATACAGATATCATTATTATAATGTTCACATATTCCAGACTTATACAGATATCATGATTGTAGTGTTCTCATATCCCAACGCTATACAGATATTATGATTATAGTGTTCACATATCTCAGCCCTATACAGATATCATGATTATAGTGTTCACATATCCACACCATATACAGATATCATGATCATAGCGTTAACATATCCCAGTCCTATACAGATATCATGATTAATAGTGTTCACATATCCACACCCTATACAGATATCATGATAATAGTGTTCACATATCCACGCCCTATACAGATATCATGATTATAGTGTTCACATATCCATGACCTGTACAGATATCATGATTATAGTTTTCACCTATCCCAACTCTACACAGATATCATGATTAAATTGTTCACATATCCCAGTGTTATACAGATATCATGATTGTAGTGTTCACATATCCCAGCGCTATACAGATATCATGATGATAGTGTTCACATATCCCAGTCTTTTAAAGATATCATGATTGTAGTGTTCACATATCCACACCCTATACAGATATCATGATTATAGTGTTCACATATCCCAGCCCTATACAGATATGATGATTATAGTGATCACATATCCCAGCACTATACAGATATCATGATTACAGTGTTCATATATCCCAGCCCTATACAGATATCATGATTATAGTGTTCACATATCCGAGCCCTATACAGATATCATGATTATAGTGTTCACATATTCCAGCCTTATACAGATATCATGATTGTAGTGTTCACATATTCCAGTGCTATACAGATATCATGATTATAGTGTTCACATATCTCAGCCCTATACATATATCATGATTATAGTGTTCACATATCCACACCATATACAGATATCATGATCATAGTGTTAATATATCCCAGTCCTATACAGATATAAAAATTATAGTGTTCACATATCCACACCCTATACAGATATCATGATAATAGTGTTCACATATCCACGCCCTATACAGATATCATGGGTATAGTGTTCACATATCCATGCCCTGTACAGATATCATGATTATAGTGTTTACCTATCGCAACTCTACACAGATATCATGATTAAAGTGTTCACATATCCCAGCATTATACAGATATAATGATTATAGTGTTCATCTATCCCAGCGTTATACAGATATCATGATTGTAGTGTTCACATATCCCACTGCTATACAGATATCATGATTATAGTGTTCACATATCCCAGCCTTGTAAAGATATCATGATATTAGTGTTCACATATCCATGCCCCATACAGATATCATGATTATAGTGTTCACATGTCCCAGCCTTATACAGATATCATAATTGTAGAGTTCACTTATCCCAGCGCTCTACAGATATCATTATTATAGTGTTCACATATCCCAATCTTATACAGATATCATGATTGTAATGTTCACATATCCCCACCCTATACATATATCATGATTATAGTGTTCACATATCCGAGCTCTATACAGATATCATTATTATAGTGTTCACATATTCCAGTCTTATACAGATATCATGATTGTAGTGTTCACATATCTCAGCCCTATACAGATATCATGATTATAGTGTTCACATATCCACACCATATACAGATATCATGATCATAGTGTTAACATATCCCAGTCCTATACAGATATCATGATTAATAGTGTTCACATATCCACACCCTATACAGATATCATGATAATAGTGTTCACATATCCGCGCCCTATACAGATATCATGATTATAGTGTTCACATATCCATGCCCTGTACAGATATCATGATTATAGTTTTCACCTATCCCAACTCTACACAGATATCATGATTAAAGTGTTCACATATCCCAGTGTTATACAGATATCATGATTGTAGTGTTCACATATCCCAGCACTATACAGATATCAAGATGATAGTGTTCACATATCCCAGTCTTATAAAGATATCATGATTGTAGTGTTCACATATCCACACCCTATACAGATATCATGATAATAGTGTTCACATATCCACACCCTATACAGATATCATGATTATAGTGATCACATATCCACACCCTGTACAGATATCATGATAATAGTGTTCACCTATCCCAACTCTACACAGATATCATGATTAGTGTTCACATATCCCCGTACTATACAGATATCATGATTAGTGTTCACATATCCCAGCCTTATACAGATATCTTGATTGTAGTGTTCACATATCCCTGTGCTATACAGATATCATGATTGTAGTGTTCACATATCCATGCCCTATACAGATATCATGATTATAGTGTTCACATATCCCAGCCTTATACAGATATCATAATTGTAGAGTTCACTTATCCCAGCACTATACAGATATCATTATTATAGTGTTCACATATCCCAATCTTATACAGATATCATGATTGTAATGTTGACATATCCACGCCCTATACAGATATCATGATTATAGTGTTCACATATCCGAGCCCTATACAGATATCATTATTATAATGTTCACATATTCCAGACTTATACAGATATCATGATTGTAGTGTTCTCATATCCCAACGCTATACAGATATTATGATTATAGTGTTCACATATCTCAGCCCTATACAGATATCATGATTATAGTGTTCACATATCCACACCATATACAGATATCATGATCATAGCGTTAACATATCCCAGTCCTATACAGATATCATGATTAATAGTGTTCACATATCCACACCCTATACAGATATCATGATAATAGTGTTCACATATCCACGCCCTATACAGATATCATGATTATAGTGTTCACATATCCATGACCTGTACAGATATCATGATTATAGTTTTCACCTATCCCAACTCTACACAGATATCATGATTAAATTGTTCACATATCCCAGTGTTATACAGATATCATGATTGTAGTGTTCACATATCCCAGCGCTATACAGATATCATGATGATAGTGTTCACATATCCCAGTCTTTTAAAGATATCATGATTGTAGTGTTCACATATCCACACCCTATACAGATATCATGATTATAGTGTTCACATATCCCAGCCCTATACAGATATGATGATTATAGTGATCACATATCCCAGCACTATACAGATATCATGATTACAGTGTTCATATATCCCAGCCCTATACAGATATCATGATTATAGTGTTCACATATCCGAGCCCTATACAGATATCATGATTATAGTGTTCACATATTCCAGCCTTATACAGATATCATGATTGTAGTGTTCACATATTCCAGTGCTATACAGATATCATGATTATAGTGTTCACATATCTCAGCCCTATACATATATCATGATTATAGTGTTCACATATCCACACCATATACAGATATCATGATCATAGTGTTAATATATCCCAGTCCTATACAGATATAAAAATTATAGTGTTCACATATCCACACCCTATACAGATATCATGATAATAGTGTTCACATATCCACGCCCTATACAGATATCATGGGTATAGTGTTCACATATCCATGCCCTGTACAGATATCATGATTATAGTGTTTACCTATCGCAACTCTACACAGATATCATGATTAAAGTGTTCACATATCCCAGCATTATACAGATATAATGATTATAGTGTTCATCTATCCCAGCGTTATACAGATATCATGATTGTAGTGTTCACATATCCCACTGCTATACAGATATCATGATTATAGTGTTCACATATCCCAGCCTTGTAAAGATATCATGATATTAGTGTTCACATATCCATGCCCCATACAGATATCATGATTATAGTGTTCACATGTCCCAGCCTTATACAGATATCATAATTGTAGAGTTCACTTATCCCAGCGCTCTACAGATATCATTATTATAGTGTTCACATATCCCAATCTTATACAGATATCATGATTGTAATGTTCACATATCCCCACCCTATACATATATCATGATTATAGTGTTCACATATCCGAGCTCTATACAGATATCATTATTATAGTGTTCACATATTCCAGTCTTATACAGATATCATGATTGTAGTGTTCACATATCTCAGCCCTATACAGATATCATGATTATAGTGTTCACATATCCACACCATATACAGATATCATGATCATAGTGTTAACATATCCCAGTCCTATACAGATATCATGATTAATAGTGTTCACATATCCACACCCTATACAGATATCATGATAATAGTGTTCACATATCCGCGCCCTATACAGATATCATGATTATAGTGTTCACATATCCATGCCCTGTACAGATATCATGATTATAGTTTTCACCTATCCCAACTCTACACAGATATCATGATTAAAGTGTTCACATATCCCAGTGTTATACAGATATCATGATTGTAGTGTTCACATATCCCAGCGCTATACAGATATCAAGATGATAGTGTTCACATATCCCAGTCTTATAAAGATATCATGATTGTAGTGTTCACATATCCACACCCTATACAGATATCATGATAATAGTGTTCACATATCCACACCCTATACAGATATCATGATTATAGTGATCACATATCCACACCCTGTACAGATATCATGATAATAGTGTTCACCTATCCCAACTCTACACAGATATCATGATTAGTGTTCACATATCCCCGTACTATACAGATATCATGATTAGTGTTCACATATCCCAGCCTTATACAGATATCTTGATTGTAGTGTTCACATATCCCTGTGCTATACAGATATCATGATTGTAGTGTTCACATATCCATGCCCTATACAGATATCATGATTATAGTGTTCACATATCCCAGCCTTATACAGATATCATAATTGTAGAGTTCACTTATCCCAGCACTATACAGATATCATTATTATAGTGTTCACATATCCCAATCTTATACAGATATCATGATTGTAATGTTGACATATCCACGCCCTATACAGATATCATGATTATAGTGTTCACATATCCGAGCCCTATACAGATATCATTATTATAATGTTCACATATTCCAGACTTATACAGATATCATGATTGTAGTGTTCACATATCCCAACGCTATACAGATATTATGATTATAGTGTTCACATATCTCAGCCCTATACAGATATCATGATTATAGTGTTCACATATCCACACCATATACAGATATCATGATCATAGCGTTAACATATCCCAGTCCTATACAGATATCATGATTAATAGTGTTCACATATCCACACCCTATACAGATATCATGATAATAGTGTTCACATATCCATGCCCTATACAGATATCATGATTATAGTGTTCACATATCCATGACCTGTACAGATATCATGATTATAGTTTTCACCTATCCCAACTCTACACAGATATCATGATTAAAGTGTTCACATATCCCAGTGTTATACAGATATCATGATTGTAGTGTTCACATATCCCAGCACTATACAGATATCAT
Source organism: Bathymodiolus brooksi (assembly GCA_963680875.1). NCBI lineage: Eukaryota > Metazoa > Mollusca > Bivalvia > Mytilida > Modiolidae > Bathymodiolus > Bathymodiolus brooksi. The sequence goes on from OY804582.1 coordinate 62,608,938, forward strand.
GATGATAGTGTTCACATATCCCAGTCTTTTAAAGATATCATGATTGTAGTGTTCACATATCCACACCCTATACAGATATCATGATTATAGTGTTCACATATCCCAGCCCTATACAGATATCATGATTATAGTGATCACATATCCCAGCACTATACAGATATCATGATTACAGTGTTCATATATCCCAGCCCTATACAGATATCATGATTATAGTGTTCACATATCCGAGCCCTATACAGATATCATGATTATAGTGTTCACATATTCCAGCCTTATACAGATATCATGATTGTAGTGTTCACATATCCCAGCGCTATACAGATATCATGATTATAGTGTTCACATATCTCAGCCCTATACATATATCATGATTATAGTGTTCACATATCCACACCATATACAGATATCATGATCATAGTGTTAACATATCCCAGTCCTATACAGATATAAAAATTATAGTGTTCACATATCCACACCCTATACAGATATCATGATAATAGTGTTCACATATCCATGCCCTATACAGATATCATGGGTATAGTGTTCACATATCCATGCCCTGTACAGATATCATGATTATAGTGTTTACCTATCGCAACTCTACACAGATATCATGATTAAAGTGTTCACATATCCCAGCATTATACAGATATCATGATTATAGTGTTCATCTATCCCAGCGTTATACAGATATCATGATTGTAGTGTTCACATATCCCACTGCTATACAGATATCATGATTATAGTGTTCACATATCCCAGCCTTGTAAAGATATCATGATAGTAGTGTTCACATATCCATGCCCCATACAGATATCATGATTATAGTGTTCACATGTCCCAGCCTTATACAGATATCATAATTGTAGAGTTCACTTATCCCAGCGCTCTACAGATATCATTATTATAGTGTTCACATATCCCAATCTTATACAGATATCATGATTGTAATGTTCACATATCCCCACCCTATACATATATCATGATTATAGTGTTCACATATCCGAGCTCTATACAGATATCATTATTATAGTGTTCACATATTCCAGTCTTATACAGATATCATGATTGTAGTGTTCACATATCTCAGCCCTATACAGATATCATGATTATAGTGTTCACATATCCACACCATATACAGATATCATGATCATAGTGTTAACATATCCCAGTCCTATACAGATATCATGATTAATAGTGTTCACATATCCACACCCTATACAGATATCATGATAATAGTGTTCACATATCCGCGCCCTATACAGATATCATGATTATAGTGTTCACATATCCATGCCCTGTACAGATATCATGATTATAGTTTTCACCTATCCCAACTCTACACAGATATCATGATTAAAGTGTTCACATATCCCAGTGTTATACAGATATCATGATTGTAGTGTTCACATATCCCAGCGCTATACAGATATCAAGATGATAGTGTTCACATATCCCAGTCTTATAAAGATATCATGATTGTAGTGTTCACATATCCACACCCTATACAGATATCATGATAATAGTGTTCACATATCCACACCCTATACAGATATCATGATTATAGTGATCACATATCCACACCCTGTACAGATATCATGATAATAGTGTTCACCTATCCCAACTCTACACAGATATCATGATTAGTGTTCACATATCCCTGTACTATACAGATATCATGATTAGTGTTCACATATCCCAGCCTTATACAGATATCTTGATTGTAGTGTTCACATATCCCTGTGCTATACAGATATCATGATTGTAGTGTTCACATATCCATGCCCTATACAGATATCATGATTATAGTGTTCATATATCCCAGCCTTATACAGATATCATAATTGTAGAGTTCACTTATCCCAGCACTATACAGATATCATTATTATAGTGTTCACATATCCCAATCTTATACAGATATCATGATTGTAATGTTCACATATCCATGCCCTATACAGATATCATGATTATAGTGTTCACATATCCGAGCCCTATACAGATATCATTATTATAATGTTCACATATTCCAGACTTATACAGATATCATGATTGTAGTGTTCACATATCCCAACGCTATACAGATATTATGATTGTAGTGTCCACATATCTCAGCCCTATACAGATATCATGATTATAGTGTTCACATATCCACACCATATACAGATATCATGATCATAGTGTTAACATATCCCAGTCCTATACAGATATCATGATTAATAGTGTTCACATAACCACACCATATACAGATATCATGATAATAGTGTTCACATATCCACGCCCTATACAGATATCATGATTATAGTGTTCACATATCCATGACCTGTACAGATATCATGATTATAGTTTTCACCTATCCCAACTCTACACAGATATGATTAAAGTGTTCACATATCCCAGTGTTATACAGATATCATGATTGTAGTGTTCACATATCCCAGCGCTATACAGATATCATGATGATAGTGTTCACATATCCCAGTCTTATAAAGATATCATGATTGTAGTGTTCACATATCCACACCCTATACAGATATCATGATTATAGTGTTCACATATCCCAGCCCTATACAGATATCATGATTATAGTGATCACTTATCCCAGCACTATACAGATATCATGATTACAGTGTTCATATATCCCAGCCCTATACAGATATCATTATTATAGTGTTCACATATCCCAGCCTTATACAGATACCATGATTGTAGTGTTCACATATCCCAGCTCTACACAGATATCTTGATCATAGTGTTCACATATCCCAGCCCTCTACAGATATCATGATCAGTGTTCACATATACATGCCCTATACAGATATCATGAGTATAGTGTTCATATATCCCAGCCCTATACAGATACATGTATCATGATTAAGGTGTTCACATATCCACGCCCTATACAGACATGATTATAATGTTTACCTATCTCAGCTCTACACATATATCATGATCATAGTGTTCACATATCCCAACCCTATACATATATCATGATTGTAGTGTTCACATATAGCCTTATACAGATATCATGATTATAGTGTTCACATATCCCAGCCATATACAGATATCATGATAGTATTCACATATCCCAGCTCTATACAGATATCATGATTATAGTGTTCACATATCACAGCCTTATACAGATATCATGATTATTAAGTTCACATATCCATGCCCTATACAGACATCATGCTTATAGTGTTCACCTATCCCAGCTCTACACAGATATCATGATCATAGTGTTTACCTATCCCAGCCCTATACAGATATCATGATTATAGTGTTCACATATCCCAACCCTATGCAGATATCATGATCATAGTGATCACATATCCCAACTCTACACATATATCATGATCATAGTGTTCACATATCCCAACTCTGCACATATATCATGATTACAGTGTTCACATATCCATGCCCTATACAGATATCATGATTATAGTGTTCATCTATCCCAAATCTACACAGATATCATGATTATAGTGTTCACATATCCCAGCCTTATACATATATCATGATTGTAGTGTTCATATATCCCAGTGCTATACAGATATCATGATCATAGTTTTCACACTATCCCAGCCTTATACAGATATCATGATTGTAGTGTTGACATATCCACGCCCTATGCAGATATCATGATTATAGTCTTCACATATCCATGCCCTATACAGATATCATGATTATAGTGTTCACATATCCCAGCCTTATACAGATATCATGATTATAGTGTTCACATATCCCAACCTTATACAGATATCATGATTGTAATGTTCACATATCCATGCCCTATACAGATATCATGATTATAGTGTTCACATATCCGAGCCCTATACAGATATCATGATTATAGTGTTCACATATTCCAGCCTTATACAGATATCATGATTGTAGTGTTCACATATCCCAGCGCTATACAGATATCATGATTATAGTGTTCACATATCTCAGCCCTATACATATATCATGATTATAGTGTTCACATATCCACACCATATACAGATATCATGATCATAGTGTTAACATATCCCAGTCCTATACAGATATAAAAATTATAGTGTTCACATATCCACACCCTATACAGATATCATGATAATAGTGTTCACATATCCATGCCCTATACAGATATCATGATTATAGTGTTTACCTATCGCAACTCTACACAGATATCATGATTAAAGTGTTCACATATCCCAGCGTTATACAGATATCATGATGATAGTGTTCACATATCCCAGTCTTATAAAGATATCATGATTGTAGTGTTCACATATCCACACCCTATACAGATATCATGATTATAGTGTTCACATATCCCAGTGCTATACAGATATCATGATCATAGTTTTCACACTATCCCAGCCTTATACAGATATCATGATTGTAATGTTGACATATCCACGCCCTATACAGATATCATTATTATAGTCTTCACATATCCACGCCCTATACAGATATCATGATTATAGTGTTCACATATCCCAGGCTTATACAGATATCATGATTATAGTGTTCACATATCCCAACCTTATACAGATATCATGATTGTAATGTTCACATATCCATGCCCTATACAGATATCATGATTATAGTGTTCACATGTCCGAGCCCTATACAGATATCATGATTATAGTGTTCACATATTCCAGCCTTATACAGATATCATGATTGTAGTGTTCACATATCCCAGCGCTATACAGATATCATGATTATAGTGTTCACATATCTCAGCCCTATACATATATCATGATTATAGTGTTCACATATCCACACCATATACAGATATCATGATCATAGTGTTAACATATCCCAGTCCTATACAGATATAAAAATTATAGTGTTCACATATCCACACCCTATACAGATATCATGATAATAGTGTTCACATATCCACGCCCTATACAGATATCATGAGTATAGTGTTCACATATCAATGCCCTGTACAGATATCATGATTATAGTGTTTACCTATCGCAACTCTACACAGATATCATGATTAAAGTGTTCACATATCCCAGCGTTATACAGATATCATGATTATAGTGTTCATCTATCCCAGCGTTATACAGATATCATGATTATAGTGTTCACATATCCATGCCCTGTACAGATATCATGATTATAGTTTTCACCTATCCCAACTCTACACAGATATCATGATTAAAGTGTTCACATATCCCAGTGTTATACAGATATCATGATTGTAGTGTTCACATATCCCAATGCTATACAGATATCAAGATGATAGTGTTCACATATCCCAGTCTTATAAAGATATCATGATTGTAGTGTTCACATATCCACACCCTATACAGATATCATGATAATAGTGTTCACATATCCACACCCTATACAGATATCATAATTATAGTGATCACATATCCACACCCTATACAGATATCATGATAATAGTGTTCACCTATCCCAACTCTACACAGATATCATGATTAGTGTTCACATATCCCTGTACTATACAGATATCACGATTAGTGTTCACATATCCCAGCCTTATACAGATATATTGAGTGTAGTGTTCACATATCCCTGTGCTATACAGATATCATGATTGTAGTGTTCACATATCCATGCCCTATACAGATATCATGATTATAGTGTTCACATATCCCAGCCTTATACAGATATCATAATTGTAGAGTTCACTTATCCCAGCACTATACAGATATCATTATTATAGTGTTCACATATCCCAATCTTATACAGATATCATGATTGTAATGTTGACATATCCACGCCCTATACAGATATCATGATTATAGTGTTCACATATCCGAGCCCTATACAGATATCATTATTATAATGTTCACATATTCCAGACTTATACAGATATCATGATTGTAGTGTTCACATATCCCAACGCTATACAGATATTATGATTATAGTGTTCACATATCTCAGCCCTATACAGATATCATGATTATAGTGTTCACATATCCACACCATATACAGATATCATGATCATAGTGTTAACATATCCCAGTCCTATACAGATATCATGATTAATAGTGTTCACATATCCACACCCTATACAGATATCATGATAATAGTGTTCACATATCCACGCCCTATACAGATATCATGATTATAGTGTTCACATATCCATGACCTGTACAGATATCATGATTATAGTTTTCACCTATCCCAACTCTACACAGATATCATGATTAAAGTGTTCACATATCCCAGTGTTATACAGATATCATGATTGTAGTGTTCACATATCCCAGCGCTATACAGATATCATGATGATAGTGTTCACATATCCCAGTCTTATAAAGATATCATGATTGTAGTGTTCACATATCCACACCCTATACAGATATCATGATTATAGTGTTCACATATCCCAGTGCTATACAGATATCATGATCATAGTTTTCACACTATCCCAGCCTTATACAGATATCATGATTGTAGTGTTGACATATCCACGCCCTATACAGATATCATGATTATAGTCTTCACATATCCATGCCCTATACAGATATCATGATAATAGTGTTCACATATCCCAGGCTTATACAGATATCATGATTATAGTGTTCACATATCCCAAACTTATACAGATATCATGATTGTAATGTTCACATATCCATGCCCTATACAGATATCATGATTATAGTGTTCACATATCCGAGCCCTATACAGATATCATGATTATAGTGTTCACATATTCCAGCCTTATACAGATATCATGATTGTAGTGTTCACATATCCCAGCGCTATACAGATATCATGATTATAGTGTTCACATATCTCAGCCCTATACATATATCATGATTATAGTGTTCACATATCCACACCATATACAGATATCATGATCATAGTGTTAACATATCCCAGTCCTATACAGATATAAAAATTATAGTGTTCACATATCCACACCCTATACAGATATCATGATAATAGTGTTCACATATCCACACCCTATACAGATATCATGAGTATAGTGTTCACATATCCATGCCCTGTACAGATATCATGATTATAGTGTTTACCTATCGCAACTCTACACAGATATCATGATTAAAGTGTTCACATATCCCAGCGTTATACAGATATCATGATTATAGTGTTCATCTATCCCAGCGTTATACAGATATCATGATTGTAGTGTTCACATATCCCACTGCTATACAGATATCATGATTATAGTGTTCACATATCCCAGCCTTGTAAAGATATCATGATAGTAGTGTTCACATATCCATGCCCCATACAGATATCATGATTATAGTGTTCACATATCCCAGCCCTATACAGATATCATAATTTTAGAGTTCACTTATCCCAGCACTCTACAGATATCATTATTATAGTGTTCACATATCCCAATCTTATACAGATATCATGATTGTAATGTTCACATATCCACACCCTATACATATATCATGATTATAGTTTTCACATATCCGAGCTCTATACAGATATCATTATTATAGTGTTCACATATTCCAGTCTTATACAGATATCATGATTGTAGTGTTCACATATCTCAGCCCTATACAGATATCATGATTATAGTGCTCACATATCCACACCATATACAGATATCATGATTAATAGTGTTCACATATCCACACCCTATACAGATATCATGATAATAGTGTTCACATATCCGCACCCTATACAGATATCATGATTATAGTGTTCACATATCCATGCCCTGTACAGATATCATGATTATAGTTTTCACCTATCCCAACTCTACACAGATATCATGATTAAAGTGTTCACATATCCCAGTGTTATACAGATATCATGATTGTAGTGTTCACATATCCCAGCGCTATACAGATATCAAGATGATAGTGTTCACATATCCCAGTCTTATAAAGATATCATGAGTGTAGTGTTCACATATCCACACCCTATACAGATATCATGATAATAGTGTTCACATATCCACACCCTATACAGATATCATGATTATAGTGATCACATATCCACACCCTGTACAGATATCATGATAATAGTGTTCACCTATCCCAACTCTACACAGATATCATGATTAGTGTTCACATATCCCCGTACTATACAGATATCATGATTAGTGTTCACATATCCCAGCCTTATACAGATATCTTGATTGTAGTGTTCACATATCCCTGTGCTATACAGATATCATGATTGTAGTGTTCACATATCCATGCCCTATACAGATATCATGATTATAGTGTTCACATATCCCAGCCTTATACAGATATCATAATTGTAGAGTTCACTTATCCCAGCACTATACAGATATCATTATTATAGTGTTCACATATCCCAATCTTATACAGATATCATGATTGTAATGTTGACATATCCACGCCCTATACAGATATCATGATTATAGTGTTCACATATCCGAGCCCTATACAGATATCATTATTATAATGTTCACATATTCCAGACTTATACAGATATCATGATTGTAGTGTTCACATATCCCAACGCTATACAGATATTATGATTATAGTGTTCACATATCTCAGCCCTATACAGATATCATGATTATAGTGTTCACATATCCACACCATATACAGATATCATGATCATAGCGTTAACATATCCCAGTCCTATACAGATATCATGATTAATAGTGTTCACATATCCACACCCTATACAGATATCATGATAATAGTGTTCACATATCCACGCCCTATACAGATATCATGATTATAGTGTTCACATATCCATGACCTGTACAGATATCATGATTATAGTTTTCACCTATCCCAACTCTACACAGATATCATGATTAAAGTGTTCACATATCCCAGTGTTATACAGATATCATGATTGTAGTGTTCACATATCCCAGCGCTATACAGATATCATGATGATAGTGTTCACATATCCCAGTCTTTTAAAGATATCATGATTGTAGTGTTCACATATCCACACCCTATACAGATATCATGATTATTGTGTTCACATATCCCAGCCCTATACAGATATCATGATTATAGTGATCACATATCCCAGCACTATACAGATATCATGATTACAGTGTTCATATATCCCAGCCCTATACAGATATCATGATTATAGTGTTCACATATCCGAGCCCTATACAGATATCATGATTATAGTGTTCACATATTCCAGCCTTATACAGATATCATGATTGTAGTGTTCACATATCCCAGCGCTATACAGATATCATGATTATAGTGTTCCCATATCTCAGCCCTATACATATATCATGATTATAGTGTTCACATATCCACACCATATACAGATATCATGATCATAGTGTTAACATATCCCAGTCCTATACAGATATAAAAATTATAGTGTTCACATATCCACACCCTATACAGATATCATGATAATAGTGTTCACATATCCACGCCCTATACAGATATCATGGGTATAGTGTTCACATATCCATGCCCTGTACAGATATCATGATTATAGTGTTTACCTATCGCAACTCTACACAGATATCATGATTAAAGTGTTCATCTATCCCAGCATTATACAGATATCATGATTATAGTGTTCATCTATCCCAGCGTTATACAGATATCATGATTGTAGTGTTCACATATCCCACTGCTATACAGATATCATGATTATAGTGTTCACATATCCCAGCCTTGTAAAGATATCATGATAGTAGTGTTCACATATCCATGCCCCATACAGATATCATGATTATAGTGTTCACATGTCCCAGCCTTATACAGATATCATAATTGTAGAGTTCACTTATCCCAGCGCTCTACAGATATCATTATTATAGTGTTCACATATCCCAATCTTATACAGATATCATGATTGTAATGTTCACATATCCCCACCCTATACATATATCATGATTATAGTGTTCACATATCCGAGCTCTATACAGATATCATTATTATAGTGTTCACATATTCCAGTCTTATACAGATATCATGATTGTAGTGTTCACATATCTCAGCCCTATACAGATATCATGATTATAGTGTTCACATATCCACACCATATACAGATATCATGATCATAGTGTTAACATATCCCAGTCCTATACAGATATCATGATTAATAGTGTTCACATATCCACACCCTATACAGATATCATGATAATAGTGTTCACATATCCGCGCCCTATACAGATATCATGATTATAGTGTTCACATATCCATGCCCTGTACAGATATCATGATTATAGTTTTCACCTATCCCAACTCTACACAGATATCATGATTAAAGTGTTCACATATCCCAGTGTTATACAGATATCATGATTGCAGTGTTCACATATCCCAGCGCTATACAGATATCAAGATGATAGTGTTCACATATCCCAGTTTTATAAAGATATCATGATTGTAGTGTTCACATATCCACACCCTATACAGATATCATGATAATAGTGTTCACATATCCACACCCTATACATATATCATGATTATAGTGATCACATATCCACACCCTGTACAGATATCATGATAATAGTGTTCACCTATCCCAACTCTACACAGATATCATGATTAGTGTTCACATATCCCTGTACTATACAGATATCATGATTAGTGTTCACATATCCCAGCCTTATACAGATATCTTGATTGTAGTGTTCACATATCCCTGTGCTATACAGATATCATGATTGTAGTGTTCACATATCCATGCCCTATACAGATATCATGATAATAGTGTTCACATATCCCAGCCTTATACAGATATCATAATTGTAGAGTTCACTTATCCCAGCACTATACAGATATCATTATTATAGTGTTCACATATCCCAATCTTATACAGATATCATGATTGTAATGTTCACATATCCATGCCCTATACAGATATCATGATTATAGTGTTCACATATCCGAGCCCTATACAGATATCATTATTATAATGTTCACATATTCCAGACTTATACAGATATCATGATTGTAGTGTTCACATATCCCAACGCTATACAGATATTATGATTGTAGTGTCCACATATCTCAGCCCTATACAGATATCATGATTATAGTGTTCACATATCCACACCATATACAGATATCATGATCATAGTGTTAACATATCCCAGTCCTATACAGATATCATGATTACTAGTGTTCACATATCCACACCATATACAGATATCATGATAATAGTGTTCACATATCCACGCCCTATACAGATATCATGATTATAGTGTTCACATATCCATGACCTGTACAGATATCATGATTATAGTTTTCACCTATCCCAACTCTACACAGATATTATGATTAAAGTGTTCACATATCCCAGTGTTATACAGATATCATGATTGTAGTGTTCACATATCCCAGCGCTATACAGATATCATGATGATAGTGTTCACATATCCCAGTCTTATAAAGATATCATGATTGTAGTGTTCACATATCCACACCCTATACAGATATCATGATTATAGTGTTCACATATCCCAGCCCTATACAGATATCATGATTATAGTGATCACTTATCCCAGCACTATACAGATATCATGATTACAGTGTTCATATATCCCAGCCCTATACAGATATCATTATTATAGTGTTCACATATCCCAGTCTTATACAGATACCATGATTGTAGTGTTCACATATCCCAGCTCTACACAGATATCTTGATCATAGTGTTCACCTATCCCAGCCCTCTACAGATATCATGATCAGTGTTCACATATACATGCCCTATACAGATATCATGAGTATAGTGTTCATATATCCCAGCCCTATACAGATACATGTATCATGATTAAGGTGTTCACATATCCACGCCCTATACAGACATGATTATAATGTTTACCTATCTCAGCTCTACACATATATCATGATCATAGTGTTCACATATCCCAGCCCTATACATATATCATGATTGTAGTGTTCACATATAGCCTTATACAGATATCATGATTATAGTGTTCACATATCCCAGCCATATACAGATATCATGATAGTATTCACATATCCCAGCTCTATACAGATATCATGATTATAGTGTTCACATATCACAGCCTTATACAGATATCATGATTATTAAGTTCACATATCCATGCCCTATACAGACATCATGCTTATAGTGTTCACCTATCCCAGCTCTACACAGATATCATGATCATAGTGTTTACCTATCCCAGCCCTATACAGATATCATGATTATAGTGTTCACATATCCCAACCCTATGCAGATATCATGATCATAGTGATCACATATCCCAGCCCTATACAGATATCATGATTGTGTTCACCTATCCACGACCTATACAGATATCATGATCAGTGTTTTCTCATATCCCAGCCTTATACAAATATCATGATTATAGTGTTCACATATCCATGCCCTATACAGACATCATGATTATAGTGTTCACCTATCCAAGCTCTACACAGATATCATGATCATAGTGTTCACATATCCCAGCCGTTTACAGATATCATGATTATAGTGTTCACATATCCCAGCTCTACACATATATCATGATCATAGTGTTCACATATCCCAGCCCTATAAAGATATCATAATTATAGTGTTCACATATCCATGCCCTATACAGATATCATGATCTGTGTTTTCACATATCCCAGCCTTATACAGACATCATGATCATAGTGTTCACCTATCCCAGCTCTACACAGATATCATGATCATAGTGTACACATATCCCAGCCCTATGCAGATATCATGATTGTAGTGTTCACATATCTCAGCCCTATACAGATATCATGATCATAGTGTTCACATATCCCAGCCCTATAAAGATATCATAATTATAGTGTTCACATATCCATGCCCTATACAGATATCATAATCATAGTTTTCATATATACCAGCCCTATGCAGATATCATGATTATAGTGTTCACATATCCCAGCCTTATACAGATATCATGATTGTAGTGTTCACATATCCCAGCTCTACACAGATATCATGATTATAGTGTTCACATATCCCAGGCCTACACAGAAATGTTCAGTGTTCACATATCCACACCCTATACAGATATCATGATTATGGTGTTCACATATCCCAGCCCTATACAGATATCATGATTATGGTGTTCACATATCCATGCCCTATACAGACATCTTTATTATAGTGTTTACCTATCCCATCTCTACACGTATATCATGATCATAGTGTTCACATATCCCAGCCTTATACAGATATCATGATTATTGTGTTCACATATCCACGCCCTATACAGATATCATGATTATAGTATTCACATATCCCAGCCCTATACAGATATCATGATGATAGTGTTCACATATCCATGCCCTATACATATATCATGATCATACTGCTCACATATCCCAGCCCTATACAGATATCATGATTATAGTGTTCACATATCCCAGCTCTACACATATATCATGATCATAGTGTTCACATATCCCAGCCCTATACAGATATCATGATCAGTGTTTTCACATATCCCAGCCTTATACAAATATCATGATCATAGTGTTCACATATCCCAGCTCTATACATATATCATGATCAGTGCTCACATATCCATGACCTATACAGACATCATGATCATAGTGTTCACATATCCCAGCTCTATACATATATCATGATCAGTGCTCACATATCCATGACCTATACAGACATCATGATCATAGTGTTCACATATCCCAGCCTTATACAGATATCATGATCATAGCATTCACATATCCACGCCCTATACAGATATCGTGACTAGTGCTCACATATTTCAGCCTTATACAGATATCATGATTATATTGTTCACATATCCCAGCCTTATACAGATATCATGATTATATTGTTCACCTATCCCAGCCCTATACAGATATCATGATTATGGTGTTCACCTATCCCAGCCTTATACATATATCATGATTATAGTGTTCACCTATCCCAGCCCTTTACAAATATCGTGAGTATAGGGTTCATATATCCCAGCCCTATACAGATATCATGATTATATTGTTCACATATCCCAGCCCTATACAGATATCATGATTATAGTGTTCACCTATCACAGCCTTATACATATATCATGATTATAGTGTTGACCTATCCCAGCCGTTTACAGATATCGTGATTATAGGGTTCATATATCACAGCATTATACAGATATCATGATCATAGTGTTCACATATCCCAGCCCTATACAGATATCATGATTATAGTGTTCACATATCCATGCCCTATACAGATATCATAACTATTGTGTTCACATATCCCTGTGTTATACAGATATCATGATTATAGAGTTCACATATCCAAGCCTTATACAGATATCATGACTATAGTGTTCACCTTTTCCAGCCCTATACAGATATCATGTTTGTAGTGTTCACATATCCCAGCCCTTTACAGATATCATGATTATAGTGTTCACATATCCCAGCCTTATACAGACATCATGATTATAGTGTTCATATATCCACGCCCTATACAGATATCATGATTATAGTGTTCACATATCCCAGCCAAGAAACGTGTTGTGCATACATGTACTTAATTTGATATCTTCGTTTTTGTAAGTATAATGAACACTATACAATCGATGACTTTCGATGAGGTGAATACAAGGATTGATCAACCCATGGAACATGATATTCACCTCGGCATCCTTGTATTCACCGAAATTGAAAGTCATTAACTGTTTTATTATGACATTAAATCAAATTTGAATTAATACCAAACAGCGCTGACTTTGTTCCCCAGACACCCCTATCTGCCCAACGTCTGCCATTATTAATTTAATTGTGTACCGAAGGTAATTAGTAAAAGCGCATCTGATTAGTCGGTAACAAAACTTAACCCAATGATGATTGGCTACTACTTTTAAGATAATTGGGAAACACCATTTCTATTTTAAGGTGTCTGGAGAAGCGTTGGAATGTTATGTTCAACTCTCGTGACTTTTTGCGCGTTGAATATAACGTTTTATCAAGAACGTTACTAGGGACGTCAGCCAATCAGAAAAGACATTATCTGAAGTCATATAATAAATGACGTTGTAAACAGTCATGAATAACATATATATACGTATGTGTTTTAGGTCATCAGATGAACGGAACCAGTTACGTCGTGCTCTTAGTGTTGATGACAGGAAGACAAAGAAAATAGAGTTAGTATCGCAAATAATACATATTTACTGCTTGTATGCGGGCTGGTGGGTGTGTTATGGGTGCTTAACACTACTTTCAAGAAAAATGAAGATATCAAAGGGTAATCAGAAATCATAGAGGTCAGTATTGGTATAGGAAACATGATCGTCCTGTGATAAGTCATCAGTAGACTTTTTCACTTAAGGTTGTATCGAATACATGTCTCCATTGCCGGGAATTCAACTCACAACTTTAGTGGTGATACATGTAGACACTGATTGTAAATCTAACTAACATACCATTAACGGCACACAATATACCCTTTTGTTTACTTTTTTTCGTCTTTTTTTTAAAGAAGATCCAAAACGTAAAGGAAAATCTATTCATTAATTTAATTTACGAATGCATCCTTCTGTAATGCGAAGGGTGCTCCCTGATAAATTTCCTAGATATTTTAACAGATTTATGCTTAAAAAAAACAACAATAATTACTTTTCAAACATAGCAAAGAGCAAAGTCTGTAGCCACTATGTTTAGTTAGGATCATGAAGGATTTGTATCACCCCTTGTTTAATGTCCCCATGCAGTGCCAGATTTACCTATAAGGTCGATAGGTTAAAGCCTAAGGCCTCAAAATTTAGGGGGCCTCCGGCCAAGGTGTATGATATTGTTAGCACTGTTATTGGACTTTTACACTTATGCTGTCATAACGTAGTGTACTTTCTAAGCAACCCTGCGGTAATTTTCCTTACACAGTTGCACCCCATTTCAGAATATTGCAGAATTTTAAACGCCCCTTATCATCTTCACCTTTATTCAAATTGATTAAACACACTTCCATCTTCCTCCAGTCGTGAAGGTGGGGAATTGGGAAGGGCCTCACAAGTGGAATAGCCTAGGGTCTCTCTTTATCTAAATCCGGCACTGTCCCCATCAATTAATTTTTCTCATTAATTTACAGTTCAAAATGCAGAGATTCATAAATTAGCATATAATGAAAACATGTCTTATTCTTCGCAAAATAAACAGATGTTTTAGAATAAGAATAATCTGTTTAATGAAGGGCCATCCATTATTAGTGGTAGAATAGTTAATAATATACATGTAATCATTATGCTGGTTGTACTTCAATAATTATTTTTATCGTTTACTTTGCATTACTTATGATAGCTTTTGCATATGTATGACGAGCAGAGGTAAGTAGCCATAATATCACTCCCCGGGCTGATAGCTCATATTAGGAGCGTCTCGTGCAAATAATCCGTAACAGTGCCTCTCGAGCAAGTTATTTCCAGTGTCGTCTGTTTACAAACATTATATAACTGACACACAAAGTTGTGTTTTTGTGAGGGTCTCATCACGGTTCATGGAAAATACTTTTTACTATTCACAGCTGACGGGAAATAATTTCTGCCGATCAAGCTTCTATGAAACCCAACGTGATTGATACAGTATATTCTCTCCTTCTTTGCTACATTCTTAGTGACCGACCATTTAACTTGAAGGGGGTGGCGGGGGGGGGGGGGGGGGGGGTTATGGTTTTTTGTTTCGTTCAGAAATTTTTTTTCGGACAACACAAGAGTTAGAATATTTATTTTTTTTGTCGCGCAAAGCGCGAAATTTTTTTCTCCAAAATTTAACATTAGGTTATATGACAAAAACTCTGAATCAGATTACATTTTTTTTTCCTCCACCAAAATCAGAATATTTTTTTCGGCAACATTGGGAATCAGAATATTTTTTTAGAAAAAAAACATACCCCCCCCCCCCCCCCCCCTTCAAGTTAAATGGTCGTTCCCTTACTAACCCGGTCTTCTGCATCAACAAGTTTCAGTAGAGGTGACCAGTTAGCATGCCTGTAACTATTGACAAATCGCACAAAAAACACACATGTCGTCAAGAAGACTATATTTAAAAAGTGTTATGAAAATATTACATGATAGGACCGATGTCAGCCCTCGACTGATATGGGGGTCTCGCGATGATGCATGGGCTGATATGGAAAAGGCCATGTATTAATCTGTGTATGTTACAGCTGAAGAATACGAATATAATTAGATATTATTCATACTACAGTGGAAATTGAATACGAAATTAAAAGTTTTGATCTTTAGTTACAGAATACAAGAAGAATTAAGAATAAAAGAGCAGGCCATTGAAAAGTAAGCATTAAAGAAACCCGAAGGTGCAATCAAGAATGTTATTTTAGTGAGGCAAATGTATTAAATACGTATAATAATTTAAATGTACAATGAAATGAAGAACAATATCACACGGTCAGAACAGTTCCAAATTCTGATTAAAAATATCGCAGAAATAGAGTCAAAATCGATATATCTAACACACATATACAACACTGTTCAATGTCATAGCCTGGTACAGACACTTCCATAAAACGCAGTGTTGTTAAACTAGTTCTATTGGCCCAAGCATCCCTTGTGAATTGATGGATCATGCAAGTGTTTCTCACGTGTAAGTAAACTGCCAACTCACACATATAAATGAACGAGCAGCGTTCTTGTAAAGAATGCTGAATCCTAGTCTTGAATTATATACATATTTTCTTCGTGACACAAATGTTGACATGTGAATAATATTAGTTATATAAAAAGAGAGCTGATGGCCTGGGGGTCATCATCTATATATCAACAGAGCCGATTGCCTGTGTCATCATCTATATATGAATAGAGCCGATGGCCTGTGTCATCATTTATATATGAATAGAGCCGATGGGCTGGGTCATCATTTTATATATGAATAGAGCCGATTGCCTGTGTCATCATTTATATATGAATAGAGCCGATTGTCTGTGTCATCATTTATATATGAATAGAGCCGATGGGCTGGGTCATCATTTATATATGAATAGAGCCGATTGCCTGTGTCATCATTTATATATGAATAGAGCCGATTGCCTGTGTCATCATTTATATATGAATAGAGCCGATTGTCTGTGTCATCATTTATATATGAATAGAGCCGATGGGCTGGGTCATCATTTATATATGAATAGAGCCGATGGCCTGTGTCATCATTTATATATGAATAGAGCCGATGGGCTGGGTCATCATTTATATATGAATAGAGCCGATGGCCTGTGTCATCAATTATATGAGTAGAACCGATGGCCTGTGTCATCATTTATATATGAGTAGTGCCGATGGCCTGTGTCATCATTTATATATGAATAGAGCCGATGGGCTGGGTCATCATTTATATATGAATAGAGCCGATTGCCTGTGTCATCATTTATATATGAATAGAGCCGATTGTCTGTGTCATCATTTATATATGAATAGAGCCGATTGTCTGTGTCATCATTTATATATGAATAGAGCCGATGGGCTGGGTCATCATTTATATATAAATAGAGTCGATGGCCTGTGTCATCAATTATATATGAATAGAGCCGATGGGCTGGGTCATCATTTATATATGAATAGAGCCGATGGCCTGTGTCATCATTTATATATGAATAGAGCCGATTGCCTGTGTCATCATTTATATGAGTAGAACCGATGGACTGTGTCATCATTTATATATGAATAGAGCCGATGGCCTGTGTCATCATTTATATATGAATAGAGCCGATGGGCTGGGTCATCATTTATATATGAATAGAGCCGATGGCCTGTGTCATCATTTATATATGAATAGAGCCGATGGCCTGTGTCATCATTTATATATGAATAGAGCCGATGGGCTGGGTCATCATTTATATATGAATAGAGTCGATGGCCTGTGTCATCATTTATATATGAATAGAGCCGATGGGCTGGGTCATCATTTATATATGAATAGAGCCGATGGCCTGTGTCATCAATTATATGAGTAGAACCGATGGCCTGTGTCATCATTTATATATGAATAGAGCCGATGGGCTGGGTCATCATTTATATATGAATAGAGCCGATGGCCTGTGTCATCATTTATATATGAATAGAGCCGATGGCCTGTGTCATCATTTATATATGAATAGAGCCGATGGCCTGTGTCATCATTTATATATGAATAGAGCCGATGGGCTGGGTCATCATTTATATATGAATAGAGTCGATGGCCTGTGTCATCATTTATATATGAATAGAGCCGATGGGCTGGGTCATCATGTATATATGAATAGAGCCGATGGCCTGTGTCATCAATTATATGAGTAGAACCGATGGCCTGTGTTATCATTTATATATGAGTAGTGCCGATAGCCTGTGTCATCATTTATATACAAAGAGAGACGATGGGCTGGGTCATCATTTATATATGAATAGAGCCGATGGCCTGTGTCATCATTTATATATGAATAGAGCCGATGGGCTGGGTCATCATTTATATATGAATAGAGCCGATGGCCTGTGTCATCAATTATATGAGTAGAACCGATGGCCTGTGACATCATTTATATATGAGTAGTGCCGATGGCCTGTGTCATCATTTATATACAAAGAGAGACGATGGGCTGGGTCATCATTTATATATGAATAGAGCCGTTGGCCTGGGTCATCATTTATACATGAGTAGATCCGATAGCCTGTGTCATCATTTATATATGAGTAGAGCCGTTGGCCTGTGTCATCATTTATATATAAGTAGAGCCGATGGCCTGTGTCATCATTTATATATGAGTAGAGCCGTTGGCCTGTGTCATCATTTATACATGAGTAGATCCGATAGCCTGTGTCATCATTTATATATGAGCAGAGCCGATGGCCTGTGTCATCATTTATTTATGAATAGAGGCGATTGCCTGTGTCATCATTTATATATGAATAGAGCCGATTGTCTGTGTCATCATTTATATATGAATAGAGCCGATGGGCTGGGTCATCATTTATATATAAATAGAGTCGATGGCCTGTGTCATCAATTATATATGAATAGAGCCGATGGGCTGGGTCATCATTTATATATGAATAGAGCCGATGGCCTGTGTCATCATTTATATATGAATAGAGCCGATTGCCTGTGTCATCATTTATATGAGTAGAACCGATGGACTGTGTCATCATTTATATATGAATAGAGCCGATGGCCTGTGTCATCATTTATATATGAATAGAGCCGATGGGCTGGGTCATCATTTATATATGAATAGAGCCGATGGCCTGTGTCATCATTTATATATGAATAGAGCCGATGGCCTGTGTCATCATTTATATATGAATAGAGCCGATGGGCTGGGTCATCATTTATATATGAATAGAGTCGATGGCCTGTGTCATCATTTATATATGAATAGAGCCGATGGGCTGGGTCATCATTTATATATGAATAGAGCCGATGGCCTGTGTCATCAATTATATGAGTAGAACCGATGGCCTGTGTCATCATTTATATATGAATAGAGCCGATGGGCTGGGTCATCATTTATATATGAATAGAGCCGATGGCCTGTGTCATCATTTATATATGAATAGAGCCGATGGCCTGTGTCATCATTTATATATGAATAGAGCCGATGGCCTGTGTCATCATTTATATATGAATAGAGCCGATGGGCTGGGTCATCATTTATATATGAATAGAGTCGATGGCCTGTGTCATCATTTATATATGAATAGAGCCGATGGGCTGGGTCATCATGTATATATGAATAGAGCCGATGGCCTGTGTCATCAATTATATGAGTAGAACCGATGGCCTGTGTTATCATTTATATATGAGTAGTGCCGATAGCCTGTGTCATCATTTATATACAAAGAGAGACGATGGGCTGGGTCATCATTTATATATGAATAGAGCCGATGGCCTGTGTCATCATTTATATATGAATAGAGCCGATGGGCTGGGTCATCATTTATATATGAATAGAGCCGATGGCCTGTGTCATCAATTATATGAGTAGAACCGATGGCCTGTGACATCATTTATATATGAGTAGTGCCGATGGCCTGTGTCATCATTTATATACAAAGAGAGACGATGGGCTGGGTCATCATTTATATATGAATAGAGCCGTTGGCCTGGGTCATCATTTATACATGAGTAGATCCGATAGCCTGTGTCATCATTTATATATGAGTAGAGCCGTTGGCCTGTGTCATCATTTATATATAAGTAGAGCCGATGGCCTGTGTCATCATTTATATATGAGTAGAGCCGTTGGCCTGTGTCATCATTTATACATGAGTAGATCCGATAGCCTGTGTCATCATTTATATATGAGCAGAGCCGATGGCCTGTGTCATCATTTATTTATGAATAGAGGCGATAGACTGTGTCATCATTTATATATGAATAGAGCCGATGGCATGTGTCATCATTTATATATGAATAGAGCCGATGGCCTGTGTTATCATTTATATATGAGCAGAGCCGATGGCATGTGTCATCATTTATTTATGAATAGAGGCGATGGACTGTGTCATCATTTATATATGAATAGAGCCAATGGCCTGTGTCATCATTTAAATATGAATAGAGTCGATGGCCTGTATCATCATTTAAATATGAATAGAGCCGTAGGCTATGGTCATCATTTATATATAAACAGAGCCGATGGGCTGTGTCATCATTTGTATATGAATAGAGCCGATGGCATGTGTCATCATTTATATATGAATAAAGCCAATGGAGTGTGTCATCATTTATATATGAATAGAGCCAATGGCCTGTGTCATCATTTAAATATGAGTAGAGCCGATGGCTATGGTCATCATCTATATATAAACAGAGCCGATGGGCTGTGTCATCATTTATATATGAATAGAGTCGATGGCCTGTATCATCATTTAAATATGAATAGAGCCGATGGGCTGGGTCATCATTTATATATGAATAGAGCCGATTGCCTGTGTCATCATTTATATATGAATAGAGCCGATTGCCTGTGTCATCATTTATATATGAATAGAGCCGATTGTCTGTGTCATCATTTATATATGAATAGAACCGATGGCATGTGTCATCATTTATATATGAATAAAGCCAATGGACTGTGTCATCATTTATATATGAATAGAACCGATGGCATGTGTCATCATTTATATATGAATAAAGCCAATGGACTGTGTCATCATTTATATATGAATAGAGCCAATGGCCTGTGTCATCATTTAAATATGAGTAGAGCCGATGGCTATGGTCATCATCTATATATAAACAGAGCCGATGGGCTGTGTCATCATTTATATATGAATAGAGTCGATGGCCTGTATCATCATTTAAATATGAATAGAGCCGATGGGCTGGGTCATCATTTATATATGAATAGAGCCGATTGCCTGTGTCATCATTTATATATGAATAGAGCCGATTGCCTGTGTCATCATTTATATATGAATAGAGCCGATTGCCTGTGTCATCATTTATATATGAATAGAGCCGATTGTCTGTGTCATCATTTATATATGAATAGAGCCGATGGGCTGGGTCATCATTTAAATATGAGTAGAGCCGATGGCTATGGTCATCATCTATATATAAACAGAGCCGATGGGCTGTGTCATCATTTATATATGAATAGAGTCGATGGCCTGTGTCATCATTTATATATGAATAGAGCCGATTGTCTGTGTCATCATTTATATATGAATAGAGCCGATGGGCTGGGTCATCATTTATATATGAATAGAGCCGATTGCCTGTGTCATCATTTATATATGAATAGAGCCGATTGCCTGTGTCATCATTTATATATGAAAAGAGCCGATGTCATCAATTATATATGAATAGAGCCGATGGGCTGGGTCATCATTTAAATATGAGTAGAGCCGATGGCTATGGTCATCATCTATATATAAACAGAGCCGATTGTCTGTGTCATCATTTATATATGAATAGAGTCGATTGTCTGTGTCATCATTTATATATGAATAGAGCCGATTGTCTGTGTCATCATTTATATATGAATAGAGCCGATGGGCTGGGTCATCATTTATATATGAATAGAGCCGATTGCCTGTGTCATCATTTATATATGAATAGAGCCGATTGTCTGTGTCATCATTTATATATGAATAGAGCCGATGGGCTGGGTCATCATTTATATATAAATAGAGTCGATGGCCTGTATCATCATTTAAATATGAATAGAGCCGATGGGCTGGGTCATCATTTATATATGAATAGAGCCGATTGCCTGTGTCATCATTTATATATGAATAGAGCCGATTGCCTGTGTCATCATTTATATATGAATAGAGCCGATGGGCTGGGTCATCATTTATATATAAATAGAGTCGATGGCCTGTGTCATCAATTATATGAGTAGAACCGATGGACTGTGTCATCATTTATATGTGAATAGAGCCGATTGCCTGTGTCATCATTTATATATGAATAGAGCCGATGGCCTGTGTCATCATTTATATATGAATAGAGCCGATGGGCTGGGTCATCATTTATATATGAATAGAGCCGATAGCCTGTGTCATCATTTATATATGAATAGAGCCGATGGGCTGGGTCATCATTTATATATGAATAGAGCCGATGGCCTGTGTCATCATTTATATATGAATAGAGCCGATGGGCTGGGTCATCATTTATATATGAATAGAGCCGATGGCCTGTGTCATCAATTATATGAGTAGAACCGATGGCCTGTGTCATCATTTATATATGAGTAGTGCCGATGGCCTGTGTCATCATTTATATACAAAGAGAGACGATGGGCTGGGTCATCATTTATATATGAATAGAGCCGTTGGCCTGGGTCATCATTTATACATGAGTAGATCCGATAACCAGTGTCATCATTTATATATGAGTAGAGCCGTTGGCCTGTGTCATCATTTATATATAAGTAGAGCCGATGGCCTGTGTTATCATTTATATATGAGCAGAGCCGATGGCCTGTGTCATCATTTATTTATGAATAGAGGCGATAGACTGTGTCATCATTTATATATGAATAGAGCCGATGGCCTGTGTCATCATTTATATATGAATAGAGCCGTTGGCCTGGGTCATCATTTATACATGAGTAGATCCGATAGCCTGTGTCATCATTTATATATGAGTAGAGCGTTGGCCTGTGTCATCATTTATATATAAGTAGAGCCGATGGCCTGTGTTATCATTTATATATGAGCAGAGCCGATGGCCTGTGTCATCATTTATATATGAATAGAGCCGATGGGCTGGGTCATCATTTATATATGAATAGAGCCGATGGACTGTGTCATCATTTATATATGAATAGAACCGATGGTCTGTGTCATCATTTATATATGAATAGAGCTGATGGCCTGTGTCATCATTTATCTTTGAATAGAGACGATAGCCTGTATCATCATTTATATATGAATAGAGCTGATGGCCTGTGTCATCATTTATATATGAATAAAGCCGATGGCCTGTGTCATCATTTATATATGAATAGAGCCGATGGCCTGTGTCATCATTTATATATGAATAGAGCCGATGGGCTGGGTCATCATTTATATATGAATAGAGTCGATGGCCTGTGTCATCATTTATATATGAATAGAGCCGATGGGCTGGGTCATCATTTATATATGAATAGAGCCGATGGCCTGTGTCATCAATTATATGAGTAGAACCGATGGCCTGTGTCATCATTTATATATGAATAGAGCCGATGGGCTGGGTCATCATTTATATATGAATAGAGCCGATGGCCTGTGTCATCATTTATATATGAATAGAGCCGATGGCCTGTGTCATCATTTATATATGAATAGAGCCGATGGGCTGGGTCATCATTTATATATGAATAGAGCCGATGGCCTGTGTCATCATTTATATATGAATAGAGCCGATGGGCTGGGTCATCATTTATATATGAATAGAGTCGATGGCCTGTGTCATCATTTATATATGAATAGAGTCGATGGGCTGGGTCATCATGTATATATGAATAGAGCCAATGGCCTGTGTCATCAATTATATGAGTAGAACCGATGGCCTGTGTTATCATTTATATATGAGTAGTGTCGATAGCCTGTGTCATCATTTATATACAAAGAGAGACGATGGGCTGGGTCATCATTTATATATGAATAGAGCCGGTGGCCTGTGTCATCATTTATATATGAATAGAGCCGATGGGCTGGGTCATCATTTATATATGAATAGAGCCGATTGCCTGTGTCATCATTTATATATGAATAGAGCCGATTGCCTGTGTCATCATTTATATATGAATAGAGCCGATTGTCTGTGTCATCATTTATATATGAATAGAGCCGATGGGCTGGGTCATCATTTATATATGAATAGAGCCGATGGCCTGTGTCATCATTTATATATGAATAGAGCCGATGGGCTGGGTCATCATTTATATATGAATAGAGCCGATGGCCTGTGTCATCAATTATATGAGTAGAACCGATGGCCTGTGTCATCATTTATATATGAGTAGTGCCGATGGCCTGTGTCATCATTTATATATGAATAGAGCCGATGGGCTGGGTCATCATTTATATATGAATAGAGCCGATTGCCTGTGTCATCATTTATATATGAATAGAGCCGATTGCCTGTGTCATCATTTATATATGAATAGAGCCGATTGTCTGTGTCATCATTTATATATGAATAGAGCCGATGGGCTGGGTCATCATTTATATATAAATAGAGTCGATGGCCTGTGTCATCAATTATATATGAATAGAGCCGATGGGCTGGGTCATCATTTATATATGAATAGAGCCGATGGCCTGTGTCATCATTTATATATGAATAGAGCCGATTGCCTGTGTCATCATTTATATGAGTAGAACCGATGGACTGTGTCATCATTTATATATGAATAGAGCCGATGGCCTGTGTCATCATTTATATATGAATAGAGCCGATGGGCTGGGTCATCATTTATATATGAATAGAGCCGATGGCCTGTGTCATCATTTATATATGAATAGAGCCGATGGCCTGTGTCATCATTTATATATGAATAGAGCCGATGGGCTGGGTCATCATTTATATATGAATAGAGTCGATGGCCTGTGTCATCATTTATATATGAATAGAGCCGATGGGCTGGGTCATCATTTATATATGAATAGAGCCGATGGCCTGTGTCATCAATTATATGAGTAGAACCGATGGCCTGTGTCATCATTTATATATGAATAGAGCCGATGGGCTGGGTCATCATTTATATATGAATAGAGCCGATGGCCTGTGTCATCATTTATATATGAATAGAGCCGATGGCCTGTGTCATCATTTATATATGAATAGAGCCGATGGCCTGTGTCATCATTTATATATGAATAGAGCCGATGGGCTGGGTCATCATTTATATATGAATAGAGTCGATGGCCTGTGTCATCATTTATATATGAATAGAGCCGATGGGCTGGGTCATCATGTATATATGAATAGAGCCGATGGCCTGTGTCATCAATTATATGAGTAGAACCGATGGCCTGTGTTATCATTTATATATGAGTAGTGCCGATAGCCTGTGTCATCATTTATATACAAAGAGAGACGATGGGCTGGGTCATCATTTATATATGAATAGAGCCGATGGCCTGTGTCATCATTTATATATGAATAGAGCCGATGGGCTGGGTCATCATTTATATATGAATAGAGCCGATGGCCTGTGTCATCAATTATATGAGTAGAACCGATGGCCTGTGACATCATTTATATATGAGTAGTGCCGATGGCCTGTGTCATCATTTATATACAAAGAGAGACGATGGGCTGGGTCATCATTTATATATGAATAGAGCCGTTGGCCTGGGTCATCATTTATACATGAGTAGATCCGATAGCCTGTGTCATCATTTATATATGAGTAGAGCCGTTGGCCTGTGTCATCATTTATATATAAGTAGAGCCGATGGCCTGTGTCATCATTTATATATGAGTAGAGCCGTTGGCCTGTGTCATCATTTATACATGAGTAGATCCGATAGCCTGTGTCATCATTTATATATGAGCAGAGCCGATGGCCTGTGTCATCATTTATTTATGAATAGAGGCGATAGACTGTGTCATCATTTATATATGAATAGAGCCGATGGCATGTGTCATCATTTATATATGAATAGAGCCGATGGCCTGTGTTATCATTTATATATGAGCAGAGCCGATGACATGTGTCATCATTTATTTATGAATAGAGGCGATGGACTGTGTCATCATTTATATATGAATAGAGCCAATGGCCTGTGTCATCATTTAAATATGAATAGAGTCGATGGCCTGTATCATCATTTAAATATGAATAGAGCCGTAGGCTATGGTCATCATTTATATATAAACAGAGCCGATGGGCTGTGTCATCATTTGTATATGAATAGAGCCGATGGCATGTGTCATCATTTATATATGAATAGAGTCGATGGCCTGTGTCATCATTTATATATGAATAGAGTCGATGGCCTGTATCATCATTTAAATATGAGTAGAGCCGATGGCTATGGTCATCATTTATATATAAACAGAGCCGATGGGCTGTGTCATCATTTGTATATGAATAGAGCCGATGGCATGTGTCATCATTTATATATGAATAAAGCCAATGGACTGTGTCATCATTTATATATGAATAGAGCCAATGGCCTGTGTCATCATTTAAATATGAGTAGAGCCGATGGCTATGGTCATCATCTATATATAAACAGAGCCGATGGGCTGTGTCATCATTTATATATGAATAGAGTCGATGGCCTGTATCATCATTTAAATATGAATAGAGCCGATGGGCTGGGTCATCATTTATATATGAATAGAGCCGATTGCCTGTGTCATCATTTATATATGAATAGAGCCGATTGCCTGTGTCATCATTTATATATGAATAGAGCCGATTGTCTGTGTCATCATTTATATATGAATAGAACCGATGGCATGTGTCATCATTTATATATGAATAAAGCCAATGGACTGTGTCATCGTTTATATATGAATAGAACCGATGGCATGTGTCATCATTTATATATGAATAAAGCCAATGGACTGTGTCATCATTTATATATGAATAGAGCCAATGGCCTGTGTCATCATTTAAATATGAGTAGAGCCGATGGCTATGGTCATCATCTATATATAAACAGAGCCGATGGGCTGTGTCATCATTTATATATGAATAGAGTCGATGGCCTGTATCATCATTTAAATATGAATAGAGCCGATGGGCTGGGTCATCATTTATATATGAATAGAGCCGATTGCCTGTGTCATCATTTATATATGAATAGAGCCGATTGCCTGTGTCATCATTTATATATGAATAGAGCCGATTGCCTGTGTCATCATTTATATATGAATAGAGCCGATTGTCTGTGTCATCATTTATATATGAATAGAGCCGATGGGCTGGGTCATCATTTAAATATGAGTAGAGCCGATGGCTATGGTCATCATCTATATATAAACAGAGCCGATGGGCTGTGTCATCATTTATATATGAATAGAGTCGATGGCCTGTGTCATCATTTATATATGAATAGAGCCGATTGTCTGTGTCATCATTTATATATGAATAGAGCCGATGGGCTGGATCATCATTTATATATGAATAGAGCCGATTGCCTGTGTCATCATTTATATATGAATAGAGCCGATTGCCTGTGTCATCATTTATATATGAATAGAGCCGATTGCCTGTGTCATCATTTATATATGAATAGAGCCGATGGCCTGTGTCATCATTTATATATGAATAGAGCCGATGGGCTGGGTCATCATTTAGATATGAGTAGAGCCGATGGCTATGGTCATCCTCTATATATAAACAGAGCCGATGGGCTGTGTCATCATTTATATATGAATAGAGCCGATTGCCTGTGTCATCATTTATATATGAATAGAGCCGATTGCCTGTGTCATCATTTATATATGAATAGAGCCGATTGTCTGTGTCATCATTTATATATGAATAGAGCCGATGGGCTGGGTCATCATTTATATATGAATAGAGCCGATGGCCTGTGTCATCATTTATATATGAATAGAGCCGATGGGCTGGGTCATCATTTATATATGAATAGAGCCGATGGCCTGTGTCATCAATTATATGAGTAGAACCGATGGCCTGTGTCATCATTTATATATGAGTAGTGCCGATGGCCTGTGTCATCATTTATATATGAATAGAGCCGATGGGCTGGGTCATCATTTATATATGAATAGAGCCGATTGCCTGTGTCATCATTTATATATGAATAGAGCCGATTGCCTGTGTCATCATTTATATATGAATAGAGCCGATTGTCTGTGTCATCATTTATATATGAATAGAGCCGATGGGCTGGGTCATCATTTATATATAAATAGAGTCGATGGCCTGTGTCATCAATTATATATGAATAGAGCCGATGGGCTGGGTCATCATTTATATATGAATAGAGCCGATGGCCTGTGTCATCATTTATATATGAATAGAGCCGATTGCCTGTGTCATCATTTATATGAGTAGAACCGATGGACTGTGTCATCATTTATATATGAATAGAGCCGATGGCCTGTGTCATCATTTATATATGAATAGAGCCGATGGGCTGGGTCATCATTTATATATGAATAGAGCCGATGGCCTGTGTCATCATTTATATATGAATAGAGCCGATGGCCTGTGTCATCATTTATATATGAATAGAGCCGATGGGCTGGGTCATCATTTATATATGAATAGAGTCGATGGCCTGTGTCATCATTTATATATGAATAGAGCCGATGGGCTGGGTCATCATTTATATATGAATAGAGCCGATGGCCTGTGTCATCAATTATATGAGTAGAACCGATGGCCTGTGTCATCATTTATATATGAATAGAGCCGATGGGCTGGGTCATCATTTATATATGAATAGAGCCGATGGCCTGTGTCATCATTTATATATGAATAGAGCCGATGGCCTGTGTCATCATTTATATATGAATAGAGCCGATGGCCTGTGTCATCATTTATATATGAATAGAGCCGATGGGCTGGGTCATCATTTATATATGAATAGAGTCGATGGCCTGTGTCATCATTTATATATGAATAGAGCCGATGGGCTGGGTCATCATGTATATATGAATAGAGCCGATGGCCTGTGTCATCAATTATATGAGTAGAACCGATGGCCTGTGTTATCATTTATATATGAGTAGTGCCGATAGCCTGTGTCATCATTTATATACAAAGAGAGACGATGGGCTGGGTCATCATTTATATATGAATAGAGCCGATGGCCTGTGTCATCATTTATATATGAATAGAGCCGATGGGCTGGGTCATCATTTATATATGAATAGAGCCGATGGCCTGTGTCATCAATTATATGAGTAGAACCGATGGCCTGTGACATCATTTATATATGAGTAGTGCCGATGGCCTGTGTCATCATTTATATACAAAGAGAGACGATGGGCTGGGTCATCATTTATATATGAATAGAGCCGTTGGCCTGGGTCATCATTTATACATGAGTAGATCCGATAGCCTGTGTCATCATTTATATATGAGTAGAGCCGTTGGCCTGTGTCATCATTTATATATAAGTAGAGCCGATGGCCTGTGTCATCATTTATATATGAGTAGAGCCGTTGGCCTGTGTCATCATTTATACATGAGTAGATCCGATAGCCTGTGTCATCATTTATATATGAGCAGAGCCGATGGCCTGTGTCATCATTTATTTATGAATAGAGGCGATAGACTGTGTCATCATTTATATATGAATAGAGCCGATGGCATGTGTCATCATTTATATATGAATAGAGCCGATGGCCTGTGTTATCATTTATATATGAGCAGAGCCGATGACATGTGTCATCATTTATTTATGAATAGAGGCGATGGACTGTGTCATCATTTATATATGAATAGAGCCAATGGCCTGTGTCATCATTTAAATATGAATAGAGTCGATGGCCTGTATCATCATTTAAATATGAATAGAGCCGTAGGCTATGGTCATCATTTATATATAAACAGAGCCGATGGGCTGTGTCATCATTTGTATATGAATAGAGCCGATGGCATGTGTCATCATTTATATATGAATAGAGTCGATGGCCTGTGTCATCATTTATATATGAATAGAGTCGATGGCCTGTATCATCATTTAAATATGAGTAGAGCCGATGGCTATGGTCATCATTTATATATAAACAGAGCCGATGGGCTGTGTCATCATTTGTATATGAATAGAGCCGATGGCATGTGTCATCATTTATATATGAATAAAGCCAATGGACTGTGTCATCATTTATATATGAATAGAGCCAATGGCCTGTGTCATCATTTAAATATGAGTAGAGCCGATGGCTATGGTCATCATCTATATATAAACAGAGCCGATGGGCTGTGTCATCATTTATATATGAATAGAGTCGATGGCCTGTATCATCATTTAAATATGAATAGAGCCGATGGGCTGGGTCATCATTTATATATGAATAGAGCCGATTGCCTGTGTCATCATTTATATATGAATAGAGCCGATTGCCTGTGTCATCATTTATATATGAATAGAGCCGATTGTCTGTGTCATCATTTATATATGAATAGAACCGATGGCATGTGTCATCATTTATATATGAATAAAGCCAATGGACTGTGTCATCATTTATATATGAATAGAACCGATGGCATGTGTCATCATTTATATATGAATAAAGCCAATGGACTGTGTCATCATTTATATATGAATAGAGCCAATGGCCTGTGTCATCATTTAAATATGAGTAGAGCCGATGGCTATGGTCATCATCTATATATAAACAGAGCCGATGGGCTGTGTCATCATTTATATATGAATAGAGTCGATGGCCTGTATCATCATTTAAATATGAATAGAGCCGATGGGCTGGGTCATCATTTATATATGAATAGAGCCGATTGCCTGTGTCATCATTTATATATGAATAGAGCCGATTGCCTGTGTCATCATTTATATATGAATAGAGCCGATGGCCTGTGTCATCATTTATATATGAATAGAGCCGATGGGCTGGGTCATCATTTAGATATGAGTAGAGCCGATGGCTATGGTCATCCTCTATATATAAACAGAGCCGATGGGCTGTGTCATCATTTATATATGAATAGAGCCGATTGCCTGTGTCATCATTTATATATGAATAGAGCCGATTGCCTGTGTCATCATTTATATATGAATAGAGCCGATTGTCTGTGTCATCATTTATATATGAATAGAGCCGATGGGCTGGGTCATCATTTATATATGAATAGAGCCGATGGCCTGTGTCATCATTTATATATGAATAGAGCCGATGGGCTGGGTCATCATTTATATATGAATAGAGCCGATGGCCTGTGTCATCAATTATATGAGTAGAACCGATGGCCTGTGTCATCATTTATATATGAGTAGTGCCGATGGCCTGTGTCATCATTTATATATGAATAGAGCCGATGGGCTGGGTCATCATTTATATATGAATAGAGCCGATTGCCTGTGTCATCATTTATATATGAATAGAGCCGATTGCCTGTGTCATCATTTATATATGAATAGAGCCGATTGTCTGTGTCATCATTTATATATGAATAGAGCCGATGGGCTGGGTCATCATTTATATATAAATAGAGTCGATGGCCTGTGTCATCAATTATATATGAATAGAGCCGATGGGCTGGGTCATCATTTATATATGAATAGAGCCGATGGCCTGTGTCATCATTTATATATGAATAGAGCCGATTGCCTGTGTCATCATTTATATGAGTAGAACCGATGGACTGTGTCATCATTTATATATGAATAGAGCCGATGGCCTGTGTCATCATTTATATATGAATAGAGCCGATGGGCTGGGTCATCATTTATATATGAATAGAGCCGATGGCCTGTGTCATCATTTATATATGAATAGAGCCGATGGCCTGTGTCATCATTTATATATGAATAGAGCCGATGGGCTGGGTCATCATTTATATATGAATAGAGTCGATGGCCTGTGTCATCATTTATATATGAATAGAGCCGATGGGCTGGGTCATCATTTATATATGAATAGAGCCGATGGCCTGTGTCATCAATTATATGAGTAGAACCGATGGCCTGTGTCATCATTTATATATGAATAGAGCCGATGGGCTGGGTCATCATTTATATATGAATAGAGCCGATGGCCTGTGTCATCATTTATATATGAATAGAGCCGATGGCCTGTGTCATCATTTATATATGAATAGAGCCGATGGCCTGTGTCATCATTTATATATGAATAGAGCCGATGGGCTGGGTCATCATTTATATATGAATAGAGTCGATGGCCTGTGTCATCATTTATATATGAATAGAGCCGATGGGCTGGGTCATCATGTATATATGAATAGAGCCGATGGCCTGTGTCATCAATTATATGAGTAGAACCGATGGCCTGTGTTATCATTTATATATGAGTAGTGCCGATAGCCTGTGTCATCATTTATATACAAAGAGAGACGATGGGCTGGGTCATCATTTATATATGAATAGAGCCGATGGCCTGTGTCATCATTTATATATGAATAGAGCCGATGGGCTGGGTCATCATTTATATATGAATAGAGCCGATGGCCTGTGTCATCAATTATATGAGTAGAACCGATGGCCTGTGACATCATTTATATATGAGTAGTGCCGATGGCCTGTGTCATCATTTATATACAAAGAGAGACGATGGGCTGGGTCATCATTTATATATGAATAGAGCCGTTGGCCTGGGTCATCATTTATACATGAGTAGATCCGATAGCCTGTGTCATCATTTATATATGAGTAGAGCCGTTGGCCTGTGTCATCATTTATATATAAGTAGAGCCGATGGCCTGTGTCATCATTTATATATGAGTAGAGCCGTTGGCCTGTGTCATCATTTATACATGAGTAGATCCGATAGCCTGTGTCATCATTTATATATGAGCAGAGCCGATGGCCTGTGTCATCATTTATTTATGAATAGAGGCGATAGACTGTGTCATCATTTATATATGAATAGAGCCGATGGCATGTGTCATCATTTATATATGAATAGAGCCGATGGCCTGTGTTATCATTTATATATGAGCAGAGCCGATGACATGTGTCATCATTTATTTATGAATAGAGGCGATGGACTGTGTCATCATTTATATATGAATAGAGCCAATGGCCTGTGTCATCATTTAAATATGAATAGAGTCGATGGCCTGTATCATCATTTAAATATGAATAGAGCCGTAGGCTATGGTCATCATTTATATATAAACAGAGCCGATGGGCTGTGTCATCATTTGTATATGAATAGAGCCGATGGCATGTGTCATCATTTATATATGAATAGAGTCGATGGCCTGTGTCATCATTTATATATGAATAGAGTCGATGGCCTGTATCATCATTTAAATATGAGTAGAGCCGATGGCTATGGTCATCATTTATATATAAACAGAGCCGATGGGCTGTGTCATCATTTGTATATGAATAGAGCCGATGGCATGTGTCATCATTTATATATGAATAAAGCCAATGGACTGTGTCATCATTTATATATGAATAGAGCCAATGGCCTGTGTCATCATTTAAATATGAGTAGAGCCGATGGCTATGGTCATCATCTATATATAAACAGAGCCGATGGGCTGTGTCATCATTTATATATGAATAGAGTCGATGGCCTGTATCATCATTTAAATATGAATAGAGCCGATGGGCTGGGTCATCATTTATATATGAATAGAGCCGATTGCCTGTGTCATCATTTATATATGAATAGAGCCGATTGCCTGTGTCATCATTTATATATGAATAGAGCCGATTGTCTGTGTCATCATTTATATATGAATAGAACCGATGGCATGTGTCATCATTTATATATGAATAAAGCCAATGGACTGTGTCATCATTTATATATGAATAGAACCGATGGCATGTGTCATCATTTATATATGAATAAAGCCAATGGACTGTGTCATCATTTATATATGAATAGAGCCAATGGCCTGTGTCATCATTTAAATATGAGTAGAGCCGATGGCTATGGTCATCATCTATATATAAACAGAGCCGATGGGCTGTGTCATCATTTATATATGAATAGAGTCGATGGCCTGTATCATCATTTAAATATGAATAGAGCCGATGGGCTGGGTCATCATTTATATATGAATAGAGCCGATTGCCTGTGTCATCATTTATATATGAATAGAGCCGATTGCCTGTGTCATCATTTATATATGAATAGAGCCGATTGCCTGTGTCATCATTTATATATGAATAGAGCCGATTGTCTGTGTCATCATTTATATATGAATAGAGCCGATGGGCTGGGTCATCATTTAAATATGAGTAGAGCCGATGGCTATGGTCATCATCTATATATAAACAGAGCCGATGGGCTGTGTCATCATTTATATATGAATAGAGTCGATGGCCTGTGTCATCATTTATATATGAATAGAGCCGATTGTCTGTGTCATCATTTATATATGAATAGAGCCGATGGGCTGGATCATCATTTATATATGAATAGAGCCGATTGCCTGTGTCATCATTTATATATGAATAGAGCCGATTGCCTGTGTCATCATTTATATATGAATAGAGCCGATTGCCTGTGTCATCATTTATATATGAATAGAGCCGATGGCCTGTGTCATCATTTATATATGAATAGAGCCGATGGGCTGGGTCATCATTTAGATATGAGTAGAGCCGATGGCTATGGTCATCCTCTATATATAAACAGAGCCGATGGGCTGTGTCATCATTTATATATGAATAGAGTCGATTGTCTGTGTCATCATTTATATATGAATAGAGCCGATTGTCTGTGTCATCATTTATATATGAATAGAGCCGATGGGCTGGGTCATCATTTATATATGAATAGAGCCGATTGTCTGTGTCATCATTTATATATGAATAGAGCCGATGGGCTGGGTCATCATTTATATATAAATAGAGTCGATGGCCTGTATCATCATTTAAATATGAATAGAGCCGATGGGCTGGGTCATCATTTATATATGAATAGAGCCGATTGCCTGTGTCATCATTTATATATGAATAGAGCCGATTGCCTGTGTCATCATTTATATATGAATAGAGCCGATGGGCTGGGTCATCATTTATATATAAATAGAGTCGATGGCCTGTGTCATCAATTATATGAGTAGAACCGATGGACTGTGTCATCATTTATATATGAATAGAGCCGATTGCCTGTGTCATCATTTATATATGAATAGAGCCGATGGCCTGTGTCATCATTTATATATGAATAGAGCCGATGGGATGGGTCATCATTTATATATGAATAGAGCCGATAGCCTGTGTCATCATTTATATATGAATAGAGCCGATGGGCTGGGTCATCATTTATATATGAATAGAGCCGATGGCCTGTGTCATCATTTATATATGAATAGAGCCGATGGGCTGGGTCATCATTTATATATGAATAGAGCCGATGGCCTGTGTCATCAATTATATGAGTAGAACCGATGGCCTGTGTCATCATTTATATACAAAGAGAGACGATGGGCTGGGTCATCATTTATATATGAATAGAGCCGTTGGCCTGGGTCATCATTTATACATGAGTAGATCCGATAGCCTGTGTCATCATTTATATATGAGTAGAGCCGTTGGCCTGTGTCATCATTTATATATAAGTAGAGCCGATGGCCTGTGTTATCATTTATATATGAGCAGAGCCGATGCCCTGTGTCATCATTTATTTATGAATAGAGGCGATAGACTGTGTCATCATTTATATATGAATAGAGCCGATGGCCTGTGTCATCATTTATATATGAATAGAGCCGTTGGCCTGGGTCATCATTTATACATGAGTAGATCCGATAGCCTGTGTCATCATTTATATATGAGTAGAGCGTTGGCCTGTGTCATCATTTATATATAAGTAGAGCCGATGGCCTGTGTTATCATTTATATATGAGCAGAGCCGATGGCCTGTGTCATCATTTATATATGAATAGAGCCGATGGGCTGGGTCATCATTTATATATGAATAGAGCCGATGGACTGTGTCATCATTTATATATGAATAGAACCGATGGTCTGTGTCATCATTTATATATGAATAGAGCTGATGGCCTGTGTCATCATTTATCTTTGAATAGAGCCGATAGCCTGTATCATCATTTATATATGAATAGAGCTGATGGCCTGTGTCATCATTTATATATGAATAAAGCCGATGGCCTGTGTCATCATTTATATATGAATAGAGCCGATGGCCTGTGTCATCATTTATATATGAATAGAGTCGATGGCCTGTATCATCATTTAAATATGAGTAGAGCCGATGGCTATGGTCATCATTTATATATAAACAGAGCCGATGGGCTGTATCATCATTTATATATGAATAGAGCTGATGGCCTGTGTCATCATTTATATATGAATAAAGCCGATGGCCTGTGTCATCATTTATATATGAATAGAGCCGATGGCCTGTGTCATCATTTATATATGAATAGAGTCGATGGCCTGTATCATCATTTAAATATGAATAGAGCCGTAGACTATGGTCATCAGTTATATATAAACAGAGCCGATGGGCTGTGTCATCATTTGTATATGAATAGAGCCGATGGCATGTGTCATCATTTATATATGAATAAAGCCAATGGACTGTGTCATCATTTATGTATGAATAGAGTCGATGGCCTGTGTCATCATTTATATATGAATAGAGTCGATGGCCTGTATCATCATTTAAATATGAGTAGAGCCGATGGCTATGGTCATCATTTATATATAAACAGAGCCGATGGGCTGTGTCATCATTTGTATATGAATAGAGCCGATGGCATGTGTCATCATTTATATATGAATAAAGCCAATGGGCTGTGTCATCATCTATATATGAATAGAGCCGATGGCCTGTGTCATCATTTAAATATGAGTAGAGCCGATGGCTATGGTCATCATCTATATATAAACAGAGCCGATGGGTTGTGTCATCATTTATATATGAATAGAGTCGATGGCCTGTATCATCATTTAAATATGAATAGAGCCGTAGGCTATGGTCATCATTTATATATAAACAGAGGCGATGGGCTGTGTCATCATTTGTATATGAATAGAGCCGATGGCATGCGTCATCATTTATATATGAATAGAGTCGATGGCCTGTGTCATCATTTATATATGAATAGAGCCGATGGCCTGTGTCATCATTTATATATAAACAGAGCCGATGGCCTGTGTCATCATTTATATATGAATAAAGCCAATGGACTGTGTCATCATTTATATATGAATAGAGTCGATGGCTATGGTCATCATCTATATATAAACAGAGCCGATGGGCTGTGTCATCATTTATATATGAATAGAGTCGATGGCCTGTGTCATCATTTATATACAAATAGAGCGGATTGCCTGTGTCATCATTTAAATATGAGTAGAGCCGATGGCTATGGTCATCATCTATATATAAACAGAGCCGATGGGCTGTGTCATCATTTATATATGAATAGAGTCGATGGCCTGTGTCATCATTTATATACAAATAGAGTCGATGGCCTGTATCGTCATTTAAATATGAGTAGAGCCGATGGCTATGGTCATCATCTATATATAAACAGAGCCGATGGGCTGTGTCATCATTTATATATGAGCAGAGCCGATGGCCTGTGTCATCATTTATATATGAATAGAGCTGATGGCCTGTGTCATCATTTATATACAAAGAGAGTCGATGGCCTGTGTCATCATTTATGTACAAACAGAGCCGATGGCCAGGGACATCACTTATACAAGAGTTAGTGGCAAGATCATAGAAAAATAAACTGTTCAATGTCATGGCCTGGTACAGACACTTCCATAAAACGCAGTGTTGTTAAACTAGTTCTATTGGCCCAAGCATCCCTTGTGAATTGATGGATCATGCAAGTGTTTCTCACGTGTAAGTAAACTGCCAACTCACACATATAAATGAACGAGCAGCGTTCTTGTAAAGAATGCTGAATCCTAGTCTTGAATTATATACATATTTTCTTCGTGACACAAATGTTGACATGTGAATAATATTAGTTATATAAAAAGAGAGCTGATGGCCTGGGGGTCATCATTTATATATCAACAGAGCCGATTGCCTGTGTCATCATCTATATATGAATAGAGCCGATGGCCTGTGTCATCATTTATATATGAATAGAGCCGATGGGCTGGGTCATCATTTATATATGAATAGAGCCGATTGCCTGTGTCATCATTTATATATGAATAGAGCCGATTGCCTGTGTCATCATTTATATATGAATAGAGCCGATTGTCTGTGTCATCATTTATATATGAATAGAGCCGATGGGCTGGGTCATCATTTATATATAAATAGAGTCGATGGCCTGTGTCATCAATTATATGAGTAGAACCGATGGACTGTGTCATCATTTATATATGAATAGAGCCGATGGGCTGGGTCATCATTTATATATGAATAGAGCCGATGGCCTGTGTCATCATTTATATATGAATAGAGCCGATGGGCTGGGTCATCATTTATATATGAATAGAGCCGATGGCCTGTGTCATCATTTATATATGAATAGAGCCGATGGGCTGGGTCATCATTTATATATGAATAGAGCCGATGGCCTGTGTCATCAATTATATGAGTAGAACCGATGGCCTGTGTCATCATTTATATATGAGTAGTGCCGATGGCCTGTGTCATCATTTATATACAAAGAGAGACGATGGGCTGGGTCATCATTTATATATGAACAGAGCGTTGGCCTGGGTCATCATTTATACATGAGTAGATCCGATAGCCTGTGTCATCATTTATATATGAGTAGAGCCGTTGGCCTGTGTCATCATTTATATATAAGTAGAGCCGATGGCCTGTGTTATCATTTATATATGAGCAGAGCCGATGGCCTGTGTCATCATTTATTTATGAATAGAGGCGATAGACTGTGTCATCATTTATATATGAATAGAGCCGATGGCCTGTGTCATCATTTATATATGAATAGAGTCGATGGCCTGTATCATCATTTAAATATGAATAGAGCCGTAGGCTATGGTCATCATTTATATATAAACAGAGCCGATGGGCTGTGTCATCATTTGTATATGAATAGAGCCGATGGCATGTGTCATCATTTATATATGAATAAAGCCAATGGGCTGTGTCATCATTTATATATGAATAAAGCCAATGGACTGTGTCATCATTTAAATATGAGTAGAGCCGATGGCTATGGTCATCATCTATATATAAACAGAGCCAATGGCCTGTGTCATCATTTATATACAAATAGAGTCGATGGCCTGTGTCATCATTTATATATGAATAGAGTCGATGGCCTGTGTCATCATTTATATATGAATAGAGCCAATGGCCTGTGTCATCATTTAAATATGAGTAGAGGCGATGGCTATGGTCATCATCTATATATAAACAGAGCCAATGGCCTGTGTCATCATTTATATACAAATAGAGTCGATGGCCTGTGTCATCATTTATATATGAATAGAGTCGATGGCCTGTATCGTCATTTAAATATGAGTAGAGCCGATGGCTATGGTCATCATCTATATATAAACAGAGCCGATGGGCTGTGTCATCATTTATATATGAGCAGAGCCGATGGCCTGTGTCATCATTTATATATGAATAGAGCTGATGGCCTGTGTCATCATTTGTATATGAATAGAGCCGATGGCATGTGTCATCATTTATATACAAAGAGAGTCGATGACCTGTGTCATTATTTGTATATGAATAGAGCCGATGGCCTGTGTCATCATTTGTATATGAATAGAGCCGATGGCCTGTGTCATCATTTATATACAAAGAGAGTCGATGGCCTGTGTCATCATTTATGTACAAACAGAGCCGATGGCCAGGGTCATCACTTATACAAGAGTTAGTGGCAAGATCATAGAAAAATAAACGATTTCATCGATTGTTTACCTTATATAATGATGACGATATTTAGTGGTACAAATGCTAGAAAACCAAAGAGAGAGAGAAATATAATGTAGATAATTAAATGGTTGTTAAACTTCCTCTGGGTGCAATCTTGAACACCATTAATGGTCAGTCTAACCACCAGAACACATTTCTTCTAAATTGATTGATATATTGAAGACAGACTGTGGTAATAAGATATAGTGTGCCTTGATTAAGATCTAAGTGTAGATTTGCGCTTTTGGATTTTTTACGTTAATGGTTTACACTTGAGATAAACACTGAGTATATAACTTTGTTATTAGGATCTTGATACAAGACAACAATACAAACATCAATGTAAATATCAAAAAGTCATGAGGGTTGGCATTACTTACACATGTGATTGACCCCAATTGAAATCGTTTCTAATGACCAATTAATGATATAGAGGTTCATGAATTAGACATATAGAAAGAAAACATGTTTGCAACAAATATTATATATGTTAATACCTCTAAACATAAACTGTTAACACGATCACTTATCCTAAACCTCTTCCTCTTTGTTGATGTAAGAATAAATGACGACTAATTTTGTTTCTTACACCTAGTTTACAGAAAAAACACAAAGAAGAACTCCAAAGATATGAAAGGTAAGTTATAAGAAGCACATCTTAAGACGATATGTGCATCAGATACATTGTATGTGGTATCGCCAGTTTTTCTATTGTATCTAGTTCTAAGTGTGCATTGTCATTTGGGGAAAGTAACTATCAAGCATAACCAGCTTACATGTACAAACTGTATTTTAGAGCACTTTAAGTTAAGCTAGATGACTACCTTGTTTGTACACTTGGCGTACTGGTAAAAATTGAAATAACTCTTCTTTCCTGCTTGTTATTGGTATGCTTCATAAATGATTAAATCTATATATTTAATGTTTGTACAGGACACAGGGAACGATATAAAATCAAACCAGACAACCTTTTATTATACTATAATCTAATCTAAGTTCACTTTACAGAGTGCATGCAACATAGATCTGGGTAAAACATAAGACAGTAGAGTAAGCTCCATCCACTCACACTATTGACACATTGTATATTACAATATATAAACACTATAATTATTATTATTAAATTAAAGATCTGTGATCCAGAATGTAATATGAAATGTATCTCTTATTTATACTTATGTTATTCTTTGTATTTATGTTTATGCCCTGGTTTGTCTGTTATTGTATATTTAATTACCTCTTGTAGCACATTATCTGTGTGTGTTGAGTGAATAAGGTATTTAAGAAAGAAAGAAAGGCAGCAAGAAGACATCAAGATACAATCTATAAATAATCGTAAACTTACATTATGTTAAAACAAATGATATACCTTCCTCTGGTAAAACAAAACAATAGGAATAAACATCCTTCTTTAAAAAGG
This sequence comes from Bathymodiolus brooksi, assembly GCA_963680875.1. Lineage (NCBI taxonomy): Eukaryota > Metazoa > Mollusca > Bivalvia > Mytilida > Modiolidae > Bathymodiolus > Bathymodiolus brooksi. The sequence continues at coordinate 62,651,202 of OY804582.1, forward strand.
GGGTAAACAAGAAAAGCGGTTTACTTAATTTCCATTTCTATCTTAGTTTCAAATTGACTATCATATTCAATACGTCTTTAAATGGAAAAAAAACTACAGACGACGTATTTGCCTTTGTATTTATGTTTGTTTCCTTGCTATTGGTGCATGTAGATGTAGATGTCATATAGTCATATTGACTACAAAAGTATGCCTTTGATATGATAGCACAGCTGTTTGTTTAGTATTTTCAGTACCAGATTTAGGACAAATGAGGCCCTGTGCTAGTTAAGTTACTTGGACCCTGAAGGAGGTAGACCCCATAGGCCTACACAGGCAGTCAGGCATACATGCTCAGGAAATTTAGGAATAGTTAAAATATTACGTTATATACACAAAGAAAAAAGTTAAGCACCCCCATGATTTTTTGAAATGACAAATGATACGACAAGTATCACGAGATTACTGACCAGATAATCTCAAGAACGCAATGGTGACCTGTTAGGACATTACATTGGCTGTAAGAAACCACAACAAAAATCAAGAAAAATGTTAATTTAATGAATATTTAATCATAATATCACAAGGCCAATTTTGGCAGTAAAACATGTCCATTTTAAGTATTGACCTTCACAGTTCAAAAAGCACGATAAGATTGTCATTTCACTTTCAAAACGTCACTTATGAATCACTTGACGACATCTATTGTTCAAAGTTCAGTACCGGGTGTAACCCCCACGTGCTTGGATGACGGCCTCAATCCTGCGTCTCATCCCTCCAGTTAGACGTCGGATGTCCTATTGTGATAGCTGCTGCCATTCCTGATGCAATGCTGCTTCCAACTGACGTATGTTTTGCACAGAAGGTTACCGAGCATGTATACGATGGCCTACCATGTCCCAAATATGCTCTATGGGATTCAAATCCGGGCTGATGGCTGGCCAAGGAACATGAGTCACGGCTTCGCTTTGGAGGTAGGCGGTTACTGCTCTTGAACGATGAGGCCTGGCGTTGTCATCCATATACACAGGTCTTGTAGCTAGTGGGTGGTTGTCGAAATGGGGGACAACTGGTTGCAAGACTCTATGATGTACTGATCACCAGTTAGGTTACCTTGTATGATGACTAAATCCAGCTTGCAGTCATGAGAGATACACCCCCAAACCATTACTGAGCCAAACCCTCATCCGGCCGTCGGTTACATGAAGCAGAAACCGGCTCTCATCTGACCAATGGATCTTGCGCCATGTCCTTAAATTCCAACCATGTCGTGCTAAGCACCATGCCAAACGTGATCGTCGATGTCGGTCTGCCAACAGTGGACGTTTAATGACTCTCCTTGACTTAAGTCCCGCTGATTTCAAACGGTTTCTAACTGTTCTTGTTGACAGACGTCTATTGGGCAACCAGTGTTGTTTGAGTACGGGACTGTTTGCGAATGGCATCCATCTAACCATACGCTGCAATGTCCTGTCGTCATGATCAGATGTTACCCGTGGTCTGCCAGATCTTAGCAAGTCTTTTACATAGTTGGTTTGTGTGTGTTTTCTCACCAGTCGGCTAACTACAGTATAGTGGTAGCCCATCTGGTGTTCAATAGCTTTGAAGGACATCCCTGTTGTATGCATGCCGATTATTTGCCATCTTTGTGCTTCTGATATTCGCCTTCGTACCATGCTTACTGAGAATGAATAATTTTTTTTAAAACACCAGACTTAAATACCCAAATTCGAAGCGTGAACATACTGAATTTTGAGTAATGCGTGAGAGGCATGGTTCACGTGCAAGACTAGTCAATATTAGACATAAAGGTCACACCTGTGTGAGCACATCTTTTTAATGGAACATTGTTCTTGCTATAATCAATATAAATATTAGAATCTAAACTTAGTGTAACTTATTATGTTTTAATATATCAGGGGGTGCTTAACTTTTTTCTTTGTGTATATTAGGTCAGACTGCGAAAATCCATTGTTAAAAAAAATTGGCAGGAAGATGCCCCCCCCCCCCCCCCCCCCCCCCCCCTTGACAACGCTTAAGCACACCTAAGCACAATGGTAAATCCGGCACTGTGTATATTACATATTTACGTGTAATATGTAGCCACATATTACAATTTGTTCTTATACAAGATCAGCCATGTGACTTCGGTATTATGTTACTACAATCAACAAGTCAGTGGAACAATTGACTAGGCAATATAAATGTAAATCATTGAACTAAAAGATAAAGAAGCATAGCTTAATATTTTTCAGGGAACTTCTAAAGGAAAGGAAATCGAGAGAAGATGCCCAAAGGAGGTAATTGTCCAATTTTATTTTAGAATTGACAGTATATTTTGTGACCTCTGTGCCATAAGACAGAGACAGAGATATATCATGCATCATTAGCCGTATCAATGACATGTACGTTTATCAATCAGTGTATAGGTTTGAAAAAAAATCCCAATTGTCTACAAGCGACAAGTTCTCACAAACTGTAGCTGTTATAAACAAGGAGAGAGAGAGAGAGAGAGGGAGTATTATACAGACACGAAACACTCATTTACTTCCTGTCTTAAGACCGATTTGTGCAAGTGATTCAGGCCACAGAAGTAGCAGACGACAATTTTGGAGTTGTGCCACCTAGTAAGATGGCCATATTTCTATATCATGAGTTCTCTCATGGTTGTACCATGATATATATGACAATAATAGAAATAACATTGATGCTATAGATTGGAAGCCAAAAACAAATATTACCTACTACAAATGACAAGCTGTTTATTTTGTTATATAAAAGGATAAGGATAGTAAATGTTTATGACATATTTCAGATATATCCTAGTGGCAAGTTTTATATGTGGGGTAAATCGAAGTACACAGAGAAAACCACTGAACTGCCATAAGTTAATGGCAACTTTTGTAGGGTTCTATATTTATACCACATAGGATACGAACATTCTTCCATATATCCTTTATTTCTCAATTAAATTGGATACATATAAAATGATTAACTACAAAGTAAAACCAAATGAAAGCAACATACATTTTGGTGCAATATATGCATATGTACTGGTGAGGAACAATCTATTATAGCTTATTTTTTCATCAACAAGATCCAACCCAAACTGGAAGGAAACTATTTTCAACAATGAACCATAAAGTACAAAAACAATTATAATAATAATAAACATTTGTTTCCACTTTCACTATTTGTCCCCTACAACCTTTATTACATATATGGTATAGAACACACCTCACCACTGGCAGCAATCGAGCACGAACACTACAGTGGTGATTGCATAATTGGAGGTTATCACACATCACTCCACTGTATATTTTTTATACAAAATTTCCGTACCATCAAACTAAGCCAATGTTTATCAATGTAAACTATGATTGTCAACAATTCCACCAATATCAACAAAGCGAACAACTACATATCGCCTCAATCTATTGAACACAAAAAGGTCAGGATATAGGACAGCAAGGTATTGGGTTGGGAAACACACAAAATTGTGGCGAGGTTTAAACTGGTGTCAATAAATTGTTAACAGTAAATTAATCTTGTATAGTTGTTGCAATCATTAGATAGAGATGTGAAGTCAAATAAAAGTGGTATATATACACTTTCACTTTTACTGATATCCTTAGACTCAGTCAAATGATGGGTAAGCAACTGATGTCAAATAACCCAGCAATTACAGACCTAAGTGACCCACACAGATCTCTTAATTTGGCGGAGGATTTTTCTAATATATACGACAATGAATGGACAGATGCAATTGAAGATTTGGAGAAAATCGTAAAAGATGAAAAGACAACTATTTCTATACTTCTATCAGTTGTAACTGTATGTATATATTAACAATAGAACTATGACTCTAATGTATGTAAACTTGTTACAATAATCGTACGACGGGTGTCACTAGTGGAGCATGAAGTGGTTACCCTTCCAAAGCATTCGAGTTAAACCCCGATTTAAGTGGGGTTCGTGTTGCACAATCTTGAGTTTGATGTGTAGTGTTTTGTCCATTGTATTGTCTGTCCTTTGATTTACGGCGTCTGATTACCATTTTGTTTCTTCACACTTTTCTTATATAGTGCATGTACAAGATATTAATACATGTCAGTGATAGTGAACAATACACCTATAATTTGAAATCTTACCGTCTTTCTATTGAGTAGTAATAAAATGAAAACAAAAAATTACTACACCGCCAGAAAAGTTCCTAAAATACTACACCGCCAGAAAAGTTCCTAAATTACTACACCGCCAAAACATTTCCAAAAGTACTACATCACCAGAACAGTTCCAAAAATACTGCACCGCCCGAACATTTCCAAAAGTACTACATCACCTGAACAGTTCCAAAAATACTACACCGCCAGAACATTTCGAAAAGTACTACATCACCAGAACAGTTCCAAAAAATACTACACCGCCAGAACATTTCCAAAAGTACTACATCACCTAAACAGTTCCAAAAATACTACACTGTCAGAACATTTCCAAAAGTACTACATCACCTGAACAGTTCCAAAAAATACTACACTGCCAGAACATTTCCAAAAGTACTACATCACCTGAACAGTTCCAAAAATACTGCACCGCCAGAACATTTCCAAAAGTACTACATCACCAGAACAGTTCCAAAAAATACTACACCGCCAGAACATTTCCAAAAGTACTACATCACCTGAACAGTTCCAAAAATACTGCACCACCAGAACAGTTAAAAAGTTCATTAGGAAAATCGTAGAAACAGACAAAATAGATATCACCTTAATACACATATTTATCCTGCAATGAAGGCATTTACCGACCAATATAGCCTGCCCAATATTTTTATATTGGTCAGTTATAAATAGAACATACAAACATAAGCTTCGCCCACATTGGGGCACATCGGGGGATATTTGTTTTCAAATACATACACTAAAATATTTCAAATAATTTTATCATCGTCCAGTAAATGTTTATTTACGATTTAAAATTGCAGGATAAATACAATACAAGTGCACTGTCGAAGCATATAGGTAAATATGTGTATTCGGCTCGAATCCCGTTTCTAAGCCTCATGCACATATTACCTATATGCTTCGACAGTGCACAAGTATTGTATATATACACCCCTGCTCATTCTCCTGGCTTACCACCTTAATACACATATATACACCCCTGCTCATTCTCCTGGTTTATCACCTTAATACACATATATATACCCCTGCTCATTCTCCTGGCTTAGGGACCGACCATTTAACTTATGGGGGGGGGGGGGGGGGGGGGGGTTATGGTTTTTTGTTTTGTTCAGAATTTTTTTTTCGGACAACACGAGAGTTAGAATATTTATTTTTTTTGTCGTGCAAAGCGCAAAATTTTTTTCCCAGAATTCCTTATTAGGTTATTTGACAAAAACTCTGAATCAGATTTTTTTCCCCCTTCCATCATAATCAGAATCACTTTAATACACATATATACACCCCTGCTCATTCTCTTGGCTTATCACCTTAATACACATATATACACCCCTGCACATTCTCCTGGCTTATCACCTTAATACACATATATACACCCCTGCTCATTCTCCTGGCTTATCACCTTAATACACATATATACACCCCTGCTCATTCTCCTGGCTTATCACCTTAATACACATATATACACCCCTGCTCATTCTCCTGGCTTGGTACATGCACTTAAGCAGAGAATGATATATCTGTGCTTAACGCCATTTTCAACAATATTTCAAAGAGGTCAGATTTATTGGTGAAGACAAATGGAGCACTCAGAGAAAATCAGCGACTTGCTGCAAGTCACTGATAAACAACGTCACATGATATTTACACCTCGCCATCAGCGAGAATCAAATTCGCAGTTTTAGTGATAATCGACAATGGCTGCATATGGAGATGTAGCATAACCTATCATATGATCGTGGTAACGACAACCCCTTCCATAGGGATTAGGGTAAGGTGTTTAAAGCCACTTTCAACAATATTTCAGTTATATCGTGGCGTTCAGTTTTAATGGTGCAGGAAACCGGAGTACCCGGATAAAACCACTGACATGTCGCAAGTGCAAGTCACTGACAAACTTTATCATATCATGGACCATAAAACATGTACATATTGATTCTATTATGTATATGACTAATATAGTTATAATATATGGATAGCCGGTTTAAAATTAAAAGTACATATCTGTTATCGTTATTGTAGGGATTTTATATGGATTGGAAATTTGTTCGGAAACTGAACAAATGTAAATGTATATTGTAAAAAGTAGTAATTTTATATTACCATCTATTTTTCGGGGAGTCGCCATTGCACGTAATTTGTCATAATTGATTATTGTAGGGGATTTACAGAGAGTGCTATGATTTAAGATACAAAGGAACATTTGTGGTGGGCTTTGAAAACAGATCAGCAAAAATTACACATAGGGTTTGTACTCCAAATTGTAACCATGTACATTGTATAATAACAAAAAATATATATTAAATTTAGTACACATGACACGTTTCTGGAATACGCTCAAAGCCAAATATTTTATAAGTCTTTCGGAGAAAGAAAACCAAATTAAAGGACCTAAACAGGATAGCCAAATTCAGATATGGTCACCTATGTCTGATGGTGAAGAACCTTAGTTTTAATAGCAATTAACGTTTTAATATATTTAATTACACATGCAAACAACCTTACTTCTCGAAATGGATGAACTAGATTAACATAAAACTTTTAGACAGCACTTTAAATAAGATGGCGATCAGTTTTATTGATTGGAGGAAATGGAGTTTCCGATGAAAACCGCAGTCACTGACAAACTTCTTTACAGGGGCGAATTGAACTCGCAGCTTTACCAATTATCATACGATTGCTGTCTCGACGAACACATAAATATTCGGAATGCGATGTGTTAGTGGTTAATTCGAGCAATTCTCTGTAATGACCGCGGTTTCCGCAATGATCTAGAGGTTAAAAGACAGCGTTCATAGTTTGTACACTAAGCTCGGTTGTCCTCTCCAAACCTTGATGGCACTATATAATTCAAATTTAATAATTAATAAGAAAATTCTGTGTCTGATTACTCCTTCGGAATCTTCAAATTTCCATTGAGTACACCAAACTTTAAAAGGAATAATTAAAAAGTAAGAACTGGTACAAAAGTTATCTTCTATAGGGATACCGTTGTGTTTAGTATTGCATCCGATACATTTTTTTTAATAAAATACATTTTATAAATATTTTTGTGAGGGGAAGGAGGATATACCCGATATCATTCCTAAGAGCGAAACAGTTATCTCCTCCTGTGTTACACCGTCTATTTGCAATTCTAACATAACATCCTTCTTTCACTTTGTTAACAAACGAGTGAGTTATCCATTCGGTATAATCTCATTAGCATATGCGCCGGTGAATGTGACTGACTTTTCCATTGGCAGCATAAATTGTGTGTGACATTTTCCGCAAATGCAAATATAAATTACCATCTTCCAATCAAAGTATACTACCGTATTTGTACTCTTACACATATCAGAATCGAAATAAATCGTGGAAGCCAGAATGTGTAGATATTAGTAAATTTTATCCCTCGCTTCTGGTTCGGGATAAAATACAAATACATGTACCCGCCAATCCATGTTGAAACTCCCAACCCATTCTGGCTTCCATGATTTATTTCTTAATTGTTTGCTCAACAACAGTCACAATAGTAAGCTAGGAAAGACAAATAAAAAAAAATAAAAAATAAAAATATGTCAAAATATTGGAGTGAAACCTTCTACAATGGAATGTTTGCAGAAATCATAACATTTGAAAATTTGATGTACCCTTTCAGATAAAAAATGTTCCGGATGAATGCAAGATTTTATTGAAGTCAGTAGAAATGGAACAGTTAACATCTCTAAAAAAGGTAAAATAGCTCTTCTAGATATACATAGTTCATAAGATGATATAATGTAATGAACATAAAGTACCCTTGTCAATACATTATGCAATGTCATAATGACATAGCGAATACTAAAAAAACAGCACTAAGACACAAATATGAGAACAACTAGACAGCAATACAACACATGAAAAACACGACACAATGACAATGTAACACTAAAGAAGAAACAAAACAACAGAAATATTAGAACAACTAGACAGCAATACAACACATGAAAAACACGACACAATGACAATGTAACACTAAAGAAGAAGCAAAACAACAGAAATATTAGAACAACTAGACAGCAATACAACACATGAAAAACACGACACAATGACAATGTAACACTAAAGAAGAAGCAAAACAACAGAAATATGAGAACAACTAGACAGCAATACAACACATGAAAAACACGACACAATGACAATGTAACACTAAAGAAGAAGCAAAACAACAGAAATATTAGAACAACTAGACAGCAATACAACACATGAAAAACACGGCACAATGACAATGTAACACTAAAGAAGAAACAAAACAACAGAAATATGAGAACAACTAGACAGCAATACAACACATGAAAAACACGACACAATGACAATGTAACACTAAAGAAGAAGCAAAACAACAGAAATATTAGAACAACTAGACAGCAATACAACACATGAAAAACACGGCACAATGACAATGTAACACTAAAGAAGAAACAAAACAACAGAAATATTAGAACATCTAGACAGCAATACAACACATGAAAAACACGACACAATGACAATGTAACACTAAAGAAGAAACAAAACAACAGAAATATGAGAACAACTAGACAGCAATACAACACATGAAAAACACGACACAATGACAATGTAACACTAAAGAAGAAGCAAAACAACAGAAATATTAGAACAACTAGACAGCAATACAACACATGAAAAACACGGCACAATGACAATGTAACACTAAAGAAGAAACAAAACAACAGAAATATGAGAACAACTAGACAGCAATACAACACATGAAAAACACGACACAATGACAATGTAACACTAAAGAAGAAGCAAAACAACAGAAATATTAGAACAACTAGACAGCAATACAACACATGAAAAACACGGCACAATGACAATGTAACACTAAAGAAGAAACAAAACAACAGAAATATTAGAACATCTAGACAGCAATACAACACATGAAAAACACGACACAATGACAATGTAACACTAAAGAAGAAGCAAAACAACAGAAATATTAGAACAACTAGACAGCAATACAACACATGAAAAACACGACACAATGACAATGTAACACTAAAGAAGAAGCAAAACAACAGAAATATTAGAACAACTAGACAGCAATACAACACATGAAAAACACGGCACAATGACAATGTAACACTAAAGAAGAAACAAAACAACAGAAATATTAGAACATCTAGACAGCAATACAACACATGAAAAACACGACACAATGACAATGTAACACTAAAGAAGAAGCAAAACAACAGAAATATTAGAACAACTAGACGGCAATACAACACATGAAAAACACGACACAATGACAATGTAACACTAAAGAAGAAGCAAAACAACAGAAATATTAGAACAACTAGACAGCAATACAACACATGAAAAACACGACACAATGACAATGTAACACTAAAGAAGAAGCAAAACAACAGAAATATGAGAACAACTAGACAGCAATACAACACATGAAAAACACGACACAATGACAATGTAACACTAAAGAAGAAGCAAAACAACTGAAATATTAGAACAACTAGACAGCAATACAACACATGAAAAACACGACACAATGACAATGTAACACTAAAGAAGAAGCAAAACAACAGAAATATTAGAACAACTAGACAGCAATACAACACATGAAAAACACGACACAATGACAGTGTAACACTAAAGAAGAAGCAAAACAACAGAAATATTAGAACAACTAGACAGCAATACAACACATGAAAAACACGACACAATGACAATGTAACACTAAAGAAGAAGCAAAACAACTGAAATATTAGAACAACTAGACAGCAATACAACACATGAAAAACACGACACAATGACAATGTAACACTAAAGAAGAAGCAAAACAACAGAAATATTAGAACAACTAGACAGCAATACAACACATGAAAAACACGACACAATGACAATGTAACACTAAAGAAGAAGCAAAACAACAGAAATATTAGAACAACTAGACAGCAATTGCAATACAACACATGAAAAACACGACACAATGACAATGTAACACTAAAGAAGAAACAAAACAACAGAAATATGAGAACAACTAGACAGCAATACAACACATGAAAAACACGACACAATGACAATGTAACACTAAAGAAGAAACAAAACAACAGAAATATGAGAACAACTAGACAGCAATACAACACATGAAAAACACGACACAATGACAATGTAACACTAAAGAAGAAGCAAAACAACAGAAATATTAGAACAACTAGACGGCAATACAACACATGAAAAACACGACACAATGACAATGTAACACTAAAGAAGAAACAAAACAACAGAAATATGAGAACAACTAGACAGCAATACAACACATGAAAAACACGACACAATGACAATGTAACACCAAAGAAGAAACAAAACAACAGAAATATTAGAACAACTAGACAGCAATACAACACATGAAAAACACGACACAATGACAATGTAACACTAAAGAAGAAACAAAACAACAGAAATATTAGAACAACTAGACAGCAATACAACACATGAAAAACACGACACAATGACAATGTAACACTAAAGAAGAAACAAAACAACAGAAATATTAGAACAACTAGACAGCAATACAACACATGAAAAACACGACACAATGACAATGTAACACTAAAGAAGAAGCAAAACAACAGAAATATTAGAACAACTAGACAGCAATACAACACATGAAAAACACGACACAATGACAATGTAACACTAAAGAAGAAGCAAAACAACAGAAAAATGAGAACAACTAGACAGCAATACAACACATGAAAAACACGACACAATGACAATGTAACACTAAAGAAGAAACAAAACAACAGAAATATTAGAACAACTAGACAGCAATACAACACATGAAAAACACGACACAATGACAATGTAACACTAAAGAAGAAACAAAACAACAGAAATATTAGAACAACTAGACAGCAATACAACACATGAAAAACACGACACAATGACAATGTAACACTAAAGAAGAAACAAAACAACAGAAATATTAGAACAACTAGACAGCAATACAACACATGAAAAACATGACACAATGACAATGTAACACTAAAGAAGAAACAAAACAACAGAAATATTAGAACAACTAGACAGCAATACAACACATGAAAAACACGACACAATGACAATGTAACACTAAAGAAGAAGCAAAACAACAGAAATATGAGAACAACTAGACAGCAATACAACACATGAAAAACACGACACAATGACAATGTAACACTAAAGAAGAAGCAAAACAACAGAAATATGAGAAAACTAGACAGCAATACAACACATGAAAAACACGACACAATGACAATGTAACACTAAAGAAGAAACAAAACAACAGAAATATTAGAACAACTAGACAGCAATACAACACATGAAAAACACGACACAATGACAATGTAACACTAAAGAAGAAGCAAAACAACAGAAATATTAGAACAACTAGACAGCAATACAACACATGAAAAACACGACACAATGACAATGTAACACTAAAGAAGAAGCAAAACAACAGAAATATGAGAACAACTAGACAGCAATACAACACATGAAAAACACGACACAATGACAATGTAACACTAAAGAAGAAACAAAACAACTGAAATATTAGAACAACTAGACAGCAATACAACACATGAAAAACACGACACAATGACAATGTAACACTAAAGAAGAAACAAAACAACAGAAATATTAGAACAACTAGACAGCAATACAACACATGAAAAACACGACACAATGACAATGTAACACTAAAGAAGAAACAAAACAACAGAAATATGAGAACAACTAGACAGCAATAAAACACATGAAAAACACGACACAATGACAATGTAACACTAAAGAAGAAGCAAAACAACAGAAATATTAGAACAACTAGACGGCAATACAACACATGAAAAACACGACACAATGACAATGTAACACTAAAGAAGAAACAAAACAACAGAAATATTAGAACAACTAGACAGCAATACAACACATGAAAAACACGACACAATGACAATGTAACACTAAAGAAGAAGAAAAACAACAGAAATATTAGAACAACTAGACAGCAATACAACACATGAAAAACATGACACAATGACAATGTAACACTAAAGAAGAAGCAAAACAACAGAAATATGAGAACAACAAGACAGCAATACAACACATGAAAAACACGACACAATGACAATGTAACACTAAAGAAGAAACAAAACAACTGAAATATTAGAACAACTAGACAGCAATAAAACACATGAAAAACATGACACAATGACAATGTAACACTAAAGAAGAAGCAAAACAACAGAAATATTAGAACAACTAGACAGCAATACAACACATGAAAAACACAACACAATGACAATGTAACACTAAAGAAGAAACAAAACAACAGAAATATTAGAACAACTAGACAGCAATACAACACATGAAAAACACGACACAATGACAATGTAACACTAAATAAGAAGCAAAACAACAGAAATATGAGAACAACTAGACAGCAATACAACACATGAAAAACATGACACAATGACAATGTAACACTAAAGAAGAAGCAAAACAACAGAAATATGAGAACAACTAGACAGCAATACAACACATGAAAAACACGACACAATGACAATGTAACACTAAAGAAGAAGCAAAACAACTGAAATATTAGAACAACTAGACAGCAATACAACACATGAAAAACACGACACAATGACAATGTAACACTAAAGAAGAAGCAAAACAACAGAAATATTAGAACAACTAGACAGCAATACAACACATGAAAAACACGACACAATGACAATGTAGCACTAAAGAAGAAGCAAAACAACAGAAATATGAGAACAACTAGACAGCAATACAACACATGAAAAACACGACACAATGACAATGTAACACTAAAGAAGAAACAAAACAACAGAAATATGAGAACAACTAGACAGCAATACAACACATGAAAAACACGACACAATGACAATGTAACACTAAAGAAGAAGCAAAACAACAGAAATATTAGAACAACTAGACAGCAATACAACACATGAAAAACACGACACAATGACAATGTAACACTAAAGAAGAAGCAAAACAACAGAAATATGAGAACAACTAGACAGCAATACAACACATGAAAAACACGACACAATGACAATGTAACACTAAAGAAGAAACAAAACAACTGAAATATTAGAACAACTAGACAGCAATACAACACATGAAAAACACGACACAATGACAATGTAACACTAAAGAAGAAACAAAACAACAGAAATATTAGAACAACTAGACAGCAATACAACACATGAAAAACACGACACAATGACAATGTAACACTAAAGAAGAAACAAAACAACAGAAATATGAGAACAACTAGACAGCAATAAAACACATGAAAAACACGACACAATGACAATGTAACACTAAAGAAGAAGCAAAACAACAGAAATATTAGAACAACTAGACGGCAATACAACACATGAAAAACACGACACAATGACAATGTAACACTAAAGAAGAAACAAAACAACAGAAATATTAGAACAACTAGACAGCAATACAACACATGAAAAACACGACACAATGACAATGTAACACTAAAGAAGAAGAAAAACAACAGAAATATTAGAACAACTAGACAGCAATACAACACATGAAAAACATGACACAATGACAATGTAACACTAAAGAAGAAGCAAAACAACAGAAATATGAGAACAACAAGACAGCAATACAACACATGAAAAACACGACACAATGACAATGTAACACTAAAGAAGAAACAAAACAACTGAAATATTAGAACAACTAGACAGCAATAAAACACATGAAAAACATGACACAATGACAATGTAACACTAAAGAAGAAGCAAAACAACAGAAATATTAGAACAACTAGACAGCAATACAACACATGAAAAACACAACACAATGACAATGTAACACTAAAGAAGAAACAAAACAACAGAAATATTAGAACAACTAGACAGCAATACAACACATGAAAAACACGACACAATGACAATGTAACACTAAATAAGAAGCAAAACAACAGAAATATGAGAACAACTAGACAGCAATACAACACATGAAAAACATGACACAATGACAATGTAACACTAAAGAAGAAGCAAAACAACAGAAATATGAGAACAACTAGACAGCAATACAACACATGAAAAACACGACACAATGACAATGTAACACTAAAGAAGAAGCAAAACAACTGAAATATTAGAACAACTAGACAGCAATACAACACATGAAAAACACGACACAATGACAATGTAACACTAAAGAAGAAGCAAAACAACAGAAATATTAGAACAACTAGACAGCAATACAACACATGAAAAACACGACACAATGACAATGTAGCACTAAAGAAGAAGTAAAACAACAGAAATATGAGAACAACTAGACAGCAATACAACACATGAAAAACACGACACAATGACAATGTAACACTAAAGAAGAAACAAAACAACAGAAATATGAGAACAACTAGACAGCAATACAACACATGAAAAACACGACACAATGACAATGTAACACTAAAGAAGAAGCAAAACAACTGAAATATTAGAACAACTAGACAGCAATACAACACATGAAAAACACGACACAATGACAATGTAACACTAAAGAAGAAGCAAAACAACAGAAATATTAGAACAACTAGACAGCAATACAACACATGAAAAACACGACACAATGACAATGTAACACTAAAGAAGAAACAAAACAACTGAAATATTAGAACAACTAGACAGCAATACAACACATGAAAAACACGACACAATGACAATGTAACACTAAAGAAGAAACAAAACAACAGAAATATTAGAACAACTAGACAGCAATACAACACATGAAAAACACGACACAATGACAATGTAACACTAAAGAAGAAACAAAACAACAGAAATATGAGAACAACTAGACAGCAATAAAACACATGAAAAACACGACACAATGACAATGTAACACTAAAGAAGAAGCAAAACAACAGAAATATTAGAACAACTAGACGGCAATACAACACATGAAAAACACGACACAATGACAATGTAACACTAAAGAAGAAACAAAACAACAGAAATATTAGAACAACTAGACAGCAATACAACACATGAAAAACACGACACAATGACAATGTAACACTAAAGAAGAAGAAAAACAACAGAAATATTAGAACAACTAGACAGCAATACAACACATGAAAAACATGACACAATGACAATGTAACACTAAAGAAGAAGCAAAACAACAGAAATATGAGAACAACAAGACAGCAATACAACACATGAAAAACACGACACAATGACAATGTAACACTAAAGAAGAAACAAAACAACTGAAATATTAGAACAACTAGACAGCAATAAAACACATGAAAAACATGACACAATGACAATGTAACACTAAAGAAGAAGCAAAACAACAGAAATATTAGAACAACTAGACAGCAATACAACACATGAAAAACACAACACAATGACAATGTAACACTAAAGAAGAAACAAAACAACAGAAATATTAGAACAACTAGACAGCAATACAACACATGAAAAACACGACACAATGACAATGTAACACTAAATAAGAAGCAAAACAACAGAAATATGAGAACAACTAGACAGCAATACAACACATGAAAAACATGACACAATGACAATGTAACACTAAAGAAGAAGCAAAACAACAGAAATATGAGAACAACTAGACAGCAATACAACACATGAAAAACACGACACAATGACAATGTAACACTAAAGAAGAAGCAAAACAACTGAAATATTAGAACAACTAGACAGCAATACAACACATGAAAAACACGACACAATGACAATGTAACACTAAAGAAGAAGCAAAACAACAGAAATATTAGAACAACTAGACAGCAATACAACACATGAAAAACACGACACAATGACAATGTAGCACTAAAGAAGAAGCAAAACAACAGAAATATGAGAACAACTAGACAGCAATACAACACATGAAAAACACGACACAATGACAATGTAACACTAAAGAAGAAACAAAACAACAGAAATATGAGAACAACTAGACAGCAATACAACACATGAAAAACACGACACAATGACAATGTAACACTAAAGAAGAAGCAAAACAACAGAAATATTAGAACAACTAGACAGCAATACAACACATGAAAAACACGACACAATGACAGTGTAACACTAAAGAAGAAGCAAAACAACAGAAATATGAGAACAACTAGACAGCAATACAACACATGAAAAACACGACACAATGACAATGTAACACTAAAGAAGAAGCAAAACAACAGAAATATTAGAACAACTAGACAGCAATACAACACATGAAAAACACGACACAATGACAATGTAACACTAAAGAAGAAACAAAACAACAGAAATATTAGAACAACTAGACAGCAATACAACACATGAAAAACACGACACAATGACAATGTAACACTAAAGAAGAAACAAAACAACAGAAATATTAGAACAACTAGACAGCAATACAACACATGAAAAACACGACACAATGACAATGTAACACTAAAGAAGAAACAAAACAACAGAAATATTAGAACAACTAGACAGCAATACAACACATGAAAAACACGACACAATGACAATGTAACACTAAAGAAGAAACAAAACAACAGAAATATTAGAACAACTAGACAGCAATACAACACATGAAAAACACGACACAATGACAATGTAACACTAAAGAAGAAACAAAACAACAGAAATATTAGAACAACTAGACAGCAATACAACACATGAAAAACACGACACAATGACAATGTAACACTAAAGAAGAAGCAAAACAACAGAAATATTAGAACAACTAGACAGCAATACAACACATGAAAAACACGACACAATGACAATGTAACACTAAAGAAGAAGCAAAACAACAGAAATATTAGAACAACTAGACAGCAATACAACACATGAAAAACACGACACAATGACAATGTAACACTAAAGAAGAAACAAAACAACTGAAATATTAGAACAACTAGACAGCAATACAACACATGAAAAACATGACACAATGACAATGTAACACTAAAGAAGAAGCAAAACAACAGAAATATTAGAACAACTAGACAGCAATACAACACATGAAAAACACGACACAATGACAATGTAACACTAAAGAAGAAGCAAAACAACAGAAATATGAGAACTAGACAGCAATACAACACATGAAAAACACGACACAATGACAATGTAACACTAAAGAAGAAGCAAAACAACAGAAATATTAGAACAACTAGACAGCAATACAACACATGAAAAACACGACACAATGACAATGTAACACTAAAGAAGAAGCAAAACAACAGAAATATTAGAACAACTAGACAGCAATACAACACATGAAAAACACGACACAATGACAATGTAACACTAAAGAAGAAACAAAACAACAGAAATATTAGAACAACTAGACAGCAATACAACACATGAAAAACACGACACAATGACAATGTAACACTAAAGAAGAAACAAAACAACAGAAATATGAGAACAACTAGACAGCAATACAACACATGAAAAACACGACACAATGACAATGTAACACTAAATAAGAAACAAAACAACAGAAATATTAGAACAACTAGACAGCAATACAACACATGAAAACCACGACACAATGACAATGTAACACTAAAGAAGAAACAAAACAACAGAAATATTAGAACAACTAGACAGCAATACAACACATGAAAAACACGACACAATGACAATGTAACACTAAAGAAGAAGCAAAACAACAGAAATATTAGAACAACTAGACAGCAATACAACACATGAAAAACATGACACAATGACAATGTAACACTAAAGAAGAAGCAAAACAACAGAAATATGAGAGCAACTAGACAGCAATACAACACATGAAAAACACGACACAATGACAATGTAACACTAAAGAAGAAGCAAAACAACAGAAATATTAGAACAACTAGACAGCAATACAACACATGAAAAACACGACACAATGACAATGTAACACTAAAGAAGAAGCAAAACAACAGAAATATGAGAACAACTAGACAGCAATACAACACATGAAAAACACGACACAATGACAATGTAACACTAAAGAAGAAACAAAACATCTGAAATATTAGAACAACTAGACAGCAATACAACACATGAAAAACATGACACAATGACAATGTAACACTAAAGAAGAAGCAAAACAACAGAAATATTAGAACAACTAGACAGCAATACAACACATGAAAAACACGACACAATGACAATGTAACACTAAAGAAGAAGCAAAACAACAGAAATATGAGAACAACTAGACAGCAATACAACACATGAAAAACACGACACAATGACAATGTAACACTAAAGAAGAAACAAAACAACAGAAATATTAGAACAACTAGACAGCAATACAACACATGAAAAACATGACACAATGACAATGTAACACTAAAGAAGAAACAAAACAACAGAAATATTAGAACAACTAGACAGCAATAAAACACATGAAAAACACGACACAATGACAATGTAACACTAAAGAAGAAGCAAAACAACAGAAATATTAGAACAAGTAGACAGCAATACAACACATGAAAAACACGACACAATGACAATGTAACACTAAAGAAGAAGAAAAACAACAGAAATATGAGAACAACTAGACAGCAATACAACACATGAAAAACACGACACAATGACAATGTAACACTAAAGAAGAAACAAAACAACAGAAATACAGCACAAAGGAAAAGGATCAAATAACAACTATACCACATTAAGTAACAACAAAAAAATATAAAACCACCACTTATACTTTGTACATTTTTGTCAATTAGCAAATTGCATACTATTTTCAAAAAGAACAAACCATTTTGGTTAAGCACACTTCGAAAAGGATTAAGAGCCAATATATGAAATCAAGTGCAACCACAAGTCCATCCGTGTACTGTTGTTTCAATGAGCCAGCACTATACAAATCAAGCTCAGCCTGTAGGTCTAGTACAAAGTGGACAACATTATCATCTCATCGATTGTAACCTGTTCTTGCCATGATATAACTGAACAATTCTCACTTGCAGTTAAAAAAACTCATTCGTTCATTTACACA
This sequence comes from Bathymodiolus brooksi, assembly GCA_963680875.1. Classification (NCBI taxonomy): domain Eukaryota; kingdom Metazoa; phylum Mollusca; class Bivalvia; order Mytilida; family Modiolidae; genus Bathymodiolus; species Bathymodiolus brooksi. The sequence continues at coordinate 62,670,461 of OY804582.1, forward strand.
AACACAACAGTGATAACATTGATTGATGGTGCATCACCTAATTTTCCGTTATGTGTTGTGGCTGTTTTATGTCATTTTCTGTAATATTTAATGTTATGGTTTGTTTGGTAAAGTACTTGAAAGAAACCAGAGTAACTGTAGAAATCAAACGAATCGCCACTAGTCACTGACAAAGTTTACCACATACAAATTTAAATTGTAAATGTTATTTGTGCTTGGCTTGTGGAAGTAAATATAAATACTATGAGGTCGCAGCCACAGCTCCCCTTAGCTGTAAATGGTACCCCTACTTTCTCATGCACTGGTTTTAGTAAATAGGATAGTTAATAAAGTGTTTACACACTTTTACCTTTAGTAAACAGGATAGTTGATAAAATGTTTACACTGTTTTACCTTTAGTAAACAGGATAGTTGATAAAATGTTTACACTGTTTTACCTTTAGTAAATAGGATAGTTAATAAAATGTTTACACTGTTTTACCTTTAGTAAATAGGATAGTTAATAAAGTGTTTACACACTTTTATCTTTAGTAAACAAGATAGTCGATAATGTGTTTACACCGTTTTACCTTTGAAATGAAAAACAAATATGTTAGTTTCCTTATCATTAGTAAGAAAGTCATTTAAAGGATATTCTGTTAGCTATCAGTTTTATTCTGTCATATTAATTAAATTGGTATAATTCTATTCATTAAAGGCAATGCTGTCAAAACTGTCATCAGAATGTGATCCCCGTGTCATTGATTATCTGAGCAATTCCAGGAATCAATACCTTACAAAATGTTTACAGTTGTGTTGGATAATGGTCTGCCAATCACCTCCTATTCACCTTGAATGGAATTATGAATGTTGTTCGTTTGATGTTTCAATTCTTAAGCCTTTCACAGAGAATGGAAATACCATCCATTACTTGGTATGGCCAGTTATGTTTCTACACAAAGACGGTCCGTTGCTAAATAAAGGTGTAGCACAAGGTTGCTACAGTAGCACACATACTACGTTTTAAACATGTTAACTCTTCTGAATGGTTTACCACTCAAATAATCATAGCATATAATATTATCCAAGAGTGATATAATGTGCATAATAAATGATTATGAAATACAATTAACATTTGGTATAAACATATTTATTGATGATAAACTGGTATAATGCTACAATACACACAAATTTTGTTTTAACATGACAGGATTTGGAAACAAGCTAAGCATATACTAATCCGTCTGCTATGAATTATAATTGACTAATATAGCAAACAAGTTTAACATTTGTTGTAATATATCACACTAATGGTTGTAACACAGGTTCTAGGTTGTCAAGAATTTTAATTGAATATCTTTTCAATGTAATGAATAAAATTAAGGTAAAATGTGTCTTAATGTATCGAAAATGATGTTTAGATATATTTATAATATATTTGATTAAATATTATGTGTTACTTTTCTTTCTTAAGACCTTGGTCTATTGTCATTTGTGGTCTCACGCAAATAATGATTTGAATTCTATTATTATTATTCTGATGGAATCCAGGGAAATAGAAAAATGAACAGCTTTCTCAGCTGTTATATACATGTACCACCTGTCTTAAAGAGGTGTCTGGTGATTGTGTGGTCCGAATCAAATACACAACTCGTCTTCAGCAAACGAGTGGCACACATTTTCCACGCTCATTGCACGTAAAAGATGACTTGCTGCAGTTTGGTAGGAGTGATTCATGATCACATGTTGTAAGCCAATATTTTCTGAACTTTACTTGGGGCAATCTATCTGTCTATGGATCCTTGAATCAAGGTGACAGTGGTAAATTCTCAGCAAATATTTTGAAGAATTAATATACACACACTGTTTCTTTCTACTTGATAATTGGTATTAAGACGGATCAATGTGTTAACAACGTAGTGTTTATGGCATTTCCTGCTAAACAGTATAAAAATCAAAACTGTGGTCGAAATGATCACACAAAATGAAAACAATATGGTGTCTTATGCCGATGTAACAAAACAAAATTCAAACTACAAATGTACAGAGACAGTGACCAATTATTTTTAACAACTAAAAAGTAACCTCTCAGTGTTTGTCTTAGTAATTCTTTAATTACAATAATTGCAACATTATTTTTTTTAATAAAATTTAATTGCATTTTTGAAAGAGTTCTCTATTTTTAGTAACGTTGGTGGCATTATTTTGTGGCATTCTGTGTTATCAACCATAAACATGAAAGTATATAAGTATAATTTTCCAAAGTTAGGTAGCAACTGACCGATTAAAGGATTTTTTTTTTGGAGGGGGGTTGATTTTAGTCCTTATAATGTTCCATTTTTAGCAATTTAGGCCAGCATTCATATGGTGTTATCATGTAAATTTTGAAACAATATATATTCTAGTTAAAATTCTGTCCAAGTTTATTTAAATTAACTGGGTGGCTTGGTGTTGTTTGGTGAAAAAAGTTAGTTTGAAAATGTTAAGATATGCCACATAGCCAAACACAGCCTGTTGGTACGGTCTACTTAAATATTAAGTTGCTTGTGTAATACTCTGGTAAATGAACTATTCTATTACATGTACATTGTACATATATTCTGTTGATACACTTACTCCATTGTCTGACGCGCGCCCCCCCTAAAATTGGGAAAAATATTATTTTTTGGGATAAAATCGTGATTTTTCACACGAAATACCCCAAAAATGTTCGCGCCTCCCTCAGCTCGGTGCAATTTTTTTAAATGCACTCCCCCTAACTTGAAATCCTGGATCCGCCCCTGTACTTTACGTTTTTATTTTCCCTATTTGTCTTTGCTTTATTTTATTTTGTGTTCTGATATTTTTTAGCATATCATTTTGATTTATTTTAATGTTTTTCCATCATTGATTATTTTTAACATATTTTTGCTTTTTATTGCTACTGAGTTGCTGTTGGTGATTGCAAACAGCTGTCTAGAGGCATTTGCCACATGGATTACTCACAGGCGCTTGTGTAGAGTAAAAAAAATGCTCGCTATGTACCTAAAATACCTCTACACAAGCGCCTGTGGATTACTGTTTGTGATTGCCAATAGTACATCTATTTTGCATGTTTGTTTAAATGTAATTGCTATGATTTTATGTAGTGCTTGACATAAGTTGTTATGTTTATATCTGTATAGTCTGTTTAAGAGCACTTTAGGACTAATGTTGATTTGTTGTCTATGTATATATATACTGACTCTAAATAAAATTTACTTACTTACTTACTTACTTACTTACTTACTTGTCTTTGTTAGCGCAGCCGGTCAATATAACGCTATATGGACTGGGACTGGACTGCCTCGTTTTCGATTTGGTTATATTTTAGAACTAGATTTCTTTTAATACTATTATTTTTCGCTATTTTTTTCTATTCTAGCTTCACTTGCCACGCCCACCGGGAAATATAACTTTGTGCTGGATTTTTTCACGTTTGAAATCAACACCGCCAAGTAGTCCTAGGTGCACCAAGGACACAAAAAGTGCACCAAGGACATGAAGAATTGGATTTCTTTACTTATTTTTAACATATTATGATTGAATATGCATATACTATAACTAACGGTTTATGTAAAAATCCCGACGAAATTAATTAGGAAATGAGGTTTTTATTCATTCTCTTTGATATGCCGACAATCACTGGACCGTATTACATCTTGAAAGATATTTGCACAGCATGTGATCTTCGGTAATAAACAAAACAAAAAGATGAAAAGAATTCGGCAATGTCTATAAATACATGTAAATAAAAATACAATAGATTTTTTTTTTTTAAAGTTCATGATAATTAATAATTAAATGTTGTTAGACCTAATTAGTTATAATGAGGTAAGTGATAGTTTGTTAAAAAGAAAAAGAAATTGCTTTTGTTTTTGTTTTTTCGATAATGCCTATTTTGATAGCTTTATTGTTTCAATTCTTGTTGATATATTTTCAATTGTTTCTTTTGTGTACAAAAGATTGAATTGTGAAAGAAGAAATAATTGTTGTTTCCGGCATTCTATTTTTTCTAAGTTACTACAAAGTTAATTGTGTATGCATTCCAGACCATACGCGTATTTGGACCGTATGAGTATAATCGTACGGTCCGATCGTCGATCTACGGTCTAGTACGAGCTGGACCATACAAGTATTTAGACCATATGGGTTTTTTAGCTCGACTTTTCGAAGAAAAAACGTCGAGCCATTGTCGTCACTCCAGCGTCTGGGTCGGTTAAGTTTTCGGTTAAGTTTTTTGTCAGAGTCCATTTCTCAAAAACTGTCAAAGGTATCCATTTGAAACTTGGAATACTTGTTCACTATCAAAAGAGGAACCAATTACAACAAGGCAGATGACCCTGTGATTTGAATATCCAGAGTTATCTGCCCTTGTTTCGACATAGTACATAGAAATTAGGGATATTTTTTTAGTATAATTAAAATTTCTCAATAACTATCAAAGCTATTAACTTGAAACTCAATACACTTGTAGAAAATGTTGACCCCAATCTGTTGACAAGAGAAGACAACTCCATCCAGCATTTTATTTGAGTTAGTCCCCCTTTTTGACTTAGAATTTCTTCAAAAAATACAATTTCTCAATAATTATGATAGGCATTGAAATGAAACAAGGCAGGTGACCCTGTGATTTGCATATCCAGAGTTATATGCCCTTGTTTCGTACATAAAATTTTCTCAATAACTATCAAAGCTATTAACTTGAAATTCAATACACTTGTAGAAAGTGTTGACCCCGTTCTGTTTACAAGAGAAGACAACTATATCCAGCATTTGATTTTAGTTATTTCCCTTTTTTTACTTGCATTTTCTTCTAAAAAATACTATTTTCTCAATATAAACTATGATAGGCATTAAAATGAAACCCAACACACCTGTTCACTATCAAAAGGGGGAACACAAAACAGAAGGGGAACACCCCCCATTCCCAACATACAACCCCCTCCCGCTGCCCCCCCTCCCCCAAATTTTTATTTTTATTTTTTATTTGTATTTCATATGCACTAAAATAGTGTTACAAGAAAAGATTATACCCCTCTGATTATATTTACCAATCTTGCAAACATATTTGCTTATATGACCATCATAGTTAGAAGTATGTATAACTTTGTAAATTGCTTGCAGTTTAATATCAGATACGAAAAAATCAAGTGTCCAGCACCCGTGGGCGGTGCTTGTTTCAATACAAACATTATATCGTAAACTTTTATTGAATTTTACAAATTACAATTATCATAATTATTATTACTTTAAACAAAACACCATCACCTCATGAAAAGTAAACAGTTTTTGAACTATAATGCAATTTTAATTATCTACCTGAATCACATTTTCGCATGCAGCTGCTACAAGGAACGCCGGACTTTCTACACTTACATGTTTTGTTCATGCATGTTCCCTTGCATTTACATCTTTTGCTTGCAAGAGAAAATCTTGCTTGTTTTGCAGCAGCATGCAGAGAAATTTCTTCTTTTTTCCAATGCGAAGTTTCAACTTTATGTGTCAAAAGTTCTATATCACTCATATCATAACATGTATTTAACACACCAAATTCACATGATAATTTGTACAAACTTTACCAATAATATCATCAATCCTACGCAATAATCGTGGTTGATGCCCTAGGCCTATCAACAATAGGTATTCTTAATAAACAAAAACACAAAAATCATTTAACAATCAATAAATATACATGTTTAATTTTGTGAGGCTCATATACTTTAATTACAATACTGCTGGTGTAATCAGGGGCGGATTCAGAGGGGGGGCGCACCCGACGCCCCCCCCCCCCCCCTAAAATTGGAAAAAATATGATTTTTTTTTGGCGTAAAATCGTGATTTTTCACATGAAATACCCCAAAAATTTCGCGCCCCCCCCCCCCCCCCCCCCCCCCTAAAATTAGAAAAATATGTTTTTTGGCGTAAAATCGTGATTTTTCACACGAAATACCCAAAAAATGTTCGCGCCACCCTCCGCTCGGCGCAATTTTTTTAAGTGCGCCCCCCCTAACTTGAAATCCTGGATCCGCCCCTGGTAATATGAATAGTTGAGAACATAATTAAAACACGGGATAACAAGTCCTTTCAATTGGTTAAATAATTTGATTCTGAAATTATTCTCATGTTGTAATACCGATCACAAATTGTTTAATTAATAAATCTGATTACAGTTGTATGTTAGAACTAGGTCCTAGGTCCAGGGCTCTTCCTCTACTACATAAACGACCTTCAATCAAGACTAACATCAACAGCAAGACTCTTCGCCGACGACACAATAGCGTACCTGACAATATCCAACAACAACGATGCTGAAACTCTACAAAAAGATCTAGATAAGCTGGGACATTTGGAAAATGAATGGTGCATGAAATTCTACCCTGATAAATGCACAGTACTCAGAGTAACCAACAAAAAGAAAACAATTGATGCCAAATACCAACTCCACGGGCATACGCTAGAGTCAGTTACATCCGCCAAATATTTAGGCCTCACGTTCACAAACAAATTACAATGGGACCAGCACATAAATTATATTACCAGCAAAGCAAATAAAACTCTTGGCTTTCTGCGTAGAAACCTGAAAATCCCATCTATCAGGATAAAAGAACAAGCATATTTCACTCTTGCACGTCCACTAGTAGAATATGCTAGTACAGTCTGGGACCCATATACACAAACTGGTATAAACAAGGTGGAGGCAGTGCAGAGAAGAGCGGCTAGATATGTAGCAAACATTCACAGAAATAGATCTAGTGTAAGCAACATCATACAAAGACTAAGACTAAAATGGAAACCACTTGCAGACAGAAGAAAGGACGCTAGACTTGTGATGCTATATAAAATCGACAGAGAACTTGTAGCCATCAACAAGGAAAACAGGCTAATTACAACAGGCCGAAAAACCAGAAAATCACACAACAGGTCATTCCAGATACCATCCTCCCGTATTGACACCAGGAAAATGTCATTCTTTCCAAGAACAGTACGAGACTGGAACCTACTAGCTCCAGACATTGTTGAGTTGGACACACCTGAGGACTTTACGGCAAGGATCGTGTCCCTATAGTCCAGACAGTGACAACTGTATATAGTTTTAATTGTTAATTGTAAATTCAAATTTGGTTATTATTATAAGTTTGGCTTCACTATTCGTTGGGCATGCCGCACAAAAATCAAAATTGCATAATCTTCAATATGATGAAGGAGGCAATCATATGGCAGAAACAGAAGAAATAGATAAAAAGATAAAACTATTATTTTACCAACAAACATATTGTCAATTTGAAATACATTGGCTTGTGTAATCATTTATTAAAACAACACAACACAATTAAAGTAGGTATATACATATGTGGTGGATGACAAATCTTCTTGTTGAAATTCCACCTAAATGTTGACTGTAAACATATCTTATTGTTCAAAAATACTAAAGAATTAGACACAAGTTAAACTATTTAGATAGTTTTCTCCCAACAGTGTGTTAAGTACATTATGTACAACTAACATGCACATTTATAAAGCATGTAAATAAGACCCCCCTTGAAGTGACAAACATAACTTGAAAGGCCTAAAAAATTATAAAACGAACAAGGAGTTAGAATTGTTTTTTTACTGTAGCTGAAATTTAATTGACTTTTCCGTTAATAAATCGTAGCAATTAAATTATTAAGAAGAATATTTTTTGTTGTAAAAACAACAAAATATTTATGTAATAATGTAAAACTTTGCAACAACAATGACGGTAAGGGTAAAAGTTCGACATTGTTATTTTCAATTAAATGTACTGCATTTTATTAAGAAAATATTTTTTTTCTGTCATATGAAAGATTCTTTAAAGGTTTTAATATTCTGCAAAATTTTATAGCAGTAGAAAATATTTAGCTTCTATAAATGGGGTCGGTTAATGCCTATCACCACTAACGTTGTGAGTTCGAACCCTGCTCAAGCGAGGTGTACTCGATAGTACAGTATGTGATAAAGTTTGTCAGTGGCATACGGCAGGTCAGTGGTTTTCTCCTGGTATTCCGTATATTGTTGAAAGTGGTGTTAAGCACAATAGCCCTAATCCCTAGACTTCTATTATAAAGTAAATCAGTACTAGTTAAAAATAAAATAGCACACTGACGGAACATTTCCAAAATCAAATAGAAAAATCGTAGACAGTACAGGCATTTCCATTTAAAGTGGCAGGGTTAAATTAGTTTTATGGGTCCAAAAATGATCGGTAATATCAATTAGAGGAAATAGTACAAAAACACAATCCAGATAGAAAAACTAACACAAGTGAGAACTAAAATTAGCTAAATTACAAATAATCAAAACAACAACAAATATTTAGATTTGATTACAAGCAGGCATTTACAGCATGGTCTGATCAATCCTCGGTTAATACAACCCTTGTCAAACCCTGAAATCAAATTGACAAGGATTAAATTATTTGTCACTTAAAAAGTCAAACCGTGCTCTAAATATTTCACCAGTGTTTCGTTCATGAGCTTCTACAACCAGTTCCGTTCCACCGAATTCGATTTTGACTTGTATATTATTACCAGCTGTAATTTCAGAACTGATATTTATCATCATTTCTCCAAGTAGTTTACAGCTATCGTCAGTCACGTATTTTGGACTTTTAGTGCTTGAAGTGTAAACTCGAATCCTGTTGTTCTGACCCTTTGCACTGAATGGCATAGAATGTTCGTCTCCATCGTTGATAGGCTGACCTTTTTCCACAAATTTGTGGAATACGTCACGACATAAAACAGAACTACCGGACGTAAACCGCAACTCTTCTGGATCACCTTTAGCAAACATCCTGCTAATGCCGATTCCGTACGTTACTCTGCTTACACGAACAGATATAAGTTGTGGTCTATGCCCATATAAAACCGCACCTTTCAAGACAGCAAGACCTGCATCTTGTGGGATAATTACACGATGTTTTGGAAATTTGGTTTTGATTGTTTCTTGAACAATTGGTGACTCTGAGAACCCTCCAACTAATAAAAAGGCGTTGGTGTCTTTTGCCACTGGTTGATTCATGATTTCCTTAATATGTTCAACAAGATGTTCCAGTGGATCACGGAACAAACCTTTAAGTAATTCCGAATCTATTTTGAGTTTATCTGCAGTCAGTGAAACACGACCAGTGTACATTGATTTTTCAATAGCTTCTTTAAGGGTCTTTTTCTTCATAACGGCCCACGTTTCCATTAATGATGAAGGCAGTTTTATGTACGTGTTCTTAGTCATATTTTCTTGCACAGTTCTCTTCTTCACTTCGAAGTCTCTCCCCATTTCGAAGTGGTCGGCGGCATGCTTTTTAAGAAATTCAGCAAAAACGTCTTCCTCAAAAATGTCGATCAACAACTGTTCAAATGCTTGATCTACTTTGATCCCTCCCCAGGCACCACCACTTGCACTGTGTAGTTCTTTTAGTGTGCCGTCGTCTGTCACTTGATGAATGGTTATGTCAGCAGTGCCACCTATAAATCCAAAAAGTACAAACCAATTTTGATAACAGAAGTATATGCTATTTTTTCAGCGATTTAGTCAACTGCTAGTATATAATATTGGCATAGACAGTTGAATACTGTAATGGTTAGAGTGCTCACCATGATTGCGGAAGACTGTGGCTTTTTTGATGATCGGTCTGGTCAAACCAAAGACTATAAAATTGGTATTTGCTGCCTTTCCGCAAGTCATACAACAATTGAGAGCGAGAGCAAAGTGTGGTTGGCTTGAAGTGATAGGTAATATGTCCGAGTTGAGTGATATGTCTACCTGTGGTCTGTTGCTTCAATGAGCTAGCACTATGCAAATCTAACTCTTACGCAATTCTGTTCTGTATTGACCATGTGCAATATTTACTCCAAGACGACAAGGACATAGAGTGTATTCCCAGTTATAAGTAAGCACATACACACACACACACACAATTATATTTGGACAGTAGTAATTAGCCTTGTGCTTACCACTAGTTCTTGTTCAGTGTCTGTTAAGAACGTAGATATTAAATTTAGTGCTCACGACGCGTTTCTGTATTCAGAAAGCCAAGTAATCTAAAAGTGTTTGGGAGCAATAATACCAAAGGGCCTAAACAGGATAGCCAAAATTATTCAGCTACCTATACCTGAGGGTTCCTATGACCTTTTTCTTCAGTCTGTTTTCGTTGTATGCATTTGTATCTTGAGATTCAGGAATGAAAAATTGCTAACACATGTCTTATAGATTTAGGTAATAAAATGGAAAACAAATAATAGCCAATCGTAGGAACAATTCCATAATCCAATTGCAAGTTGTCATCAGGCAATGCTACTCATCAGACAATATACATAACTATTTGTGATGTTAGTTAATTCATATTAATAACAAAAGTAATCCGTTACAATTTCCATTTTACTAACTTAAATTTATCATTTACCTCCGAGATCCACTACCATATATTTTGACCCGCATGTAAAAATTTCTTGACCAGCAGCATCTGAAGTGTATCTGCACAACACCGAGGCTGCTTCTGGTTCTAAAGCTATCATAAGTTGATCGTTGAAAATGTCAGCCTGTTGTGACAAAGAGAAGACAAATATAGATGTCCTACGATAACAAGTAACAAATACTAGACAAGAAAGACTGATTGAATCCAGAGATATAATGAAAATCAACATTGAATCCAGAGATATAATGAAAATCAACTCAGTTGCTGCAGACTAACTTTGCATTACTCATTCGTTAATTTGTATCAACATTAATGTAATTTGAGATTGTGCTTACATAATAACCACAATATGGATACACATTTCTGGCGATTCTCTGTCAGAGGTTTGTAGTACAGGTACTAGCAATCGACGTCATCTCCATGAACTTCAAAGTGTACACTAATATGTCGGAAATTGGTTCGGGGTCATACAGGCCCATTTGTATCGTTTATCAACGGGTACCTATAAAGGGTACCACTCAACTAGACTAGGGTCGTTACACATTAATAGTAGGGTATGAGATGATATGAGCCTGTCGTGCCTGTGAAATGTTGAACAACAATGAATGTGGTGCTTTAAGTTGTGTCTGTGTGTAAGCTGGATAGTCTCTAGATGATCATTTACATCTGTATCACTTCTTACTCATTAATGATATTACCTTCTGTGCGGCTTCTCTCATAAATTGCTTTGCAGCATCAGTCCATATTGCTGGTACAGTGATTACCCATTGGATCTCTGATTCATCTAAGTCTGTTCCAGAACGTTTAAAGTTTTCTAGTGCATGATTTTTCAAGAACGATATTCCATGCCCAAATATGGTCTTTGCTGGAATGTCCACTCCATTTGCAGCAGTAAGTTTGGTGTCTCTGTTCAAACCCTGTAATAGGATATATTTTGTTTTTTTCACAAGGAAGATTATTGTGATCGACAATAAATATAATTTGAAATACTCCATGGGATTGACAAAATTATTGATAACTTTTTAAACAACAATTTTATAATAGAATGTAAAAGGTTTCATATCTAGTTTTCTTAAAATTTTTTTTTTTTTTTTTGCTTACCTTTGGCTTGGTAGCACAATTAATCAATATGGTTTGAAAACTGTTATTTATAGTTTGAACAAAACATGCAAAGAGAATATAGAGAAATGTCATAGATTAAAACAGTTCAAGGAAAAGGTGCCGGTGTTACATACTCATTTTTTCCCCATACTCATTTTTCTCCCCGGAAAAATGAGTATATACTCAGTTTTCCCCCCGGAAAAATGAGTGTATACTGAGATTCCCCCCCCCCCCCCCCGAAAAATGAGTATATACTGAATTTTCCCCCGGAAATCCAAGTATGTGTTAACACATACTCATTTTTCCCCTCTCCTATTTTAATAGGGTTTTTCTTGTGTACACTTATATACATGTATATGGTGGAAGACATAATAGTTAAATGTGGACGAAAGAGGGTATCAACAATGATGATAGTAATAACTAAGGCAAGCATGAACATGGAGTGAGAACGGATAAGGAGGTAGGAGGAAACGATGGGAAAAACACTTTTGAGTGATAAAGCGATCTTCCTTAGTGCAAGTGAGAAAAATTCAAGTTTGCTAAGTGCTGGAAGGCACAGCTGACAGGTATGAGGAAGAGGGTAGGAAGGGATGAATATAAAGAGAAGGATGGAGAGGACGGAGGGAGAATGGTAAAAAGATGATGGGGAGGAAGGAGAGATACTAGAGGTATAAAATAAGGAGGATGACGGGGAGGAATTAGGGAGGGAGTCAATATGGAAAAGGATGGAGATAGTGAGGAGGATAATGATGAGGAAGTAGTGAAACAGGTATTGAAGAGGAGATTTGAAGGAAGAGGATAGAAAGGACGAAGTGACAAAGGTAAACGAGGAGGAGAGAAGTAGTGAGGAGGAGGTAATAAGGAGGATGATGATGACGACGGAGGAGAAAAGTATACGGAGAAGGTAATTAGGAAGAGTTAATAAGGAGGATGGAGACGGAAGAAAGACAGAGGTAATGAGGTGGATGATAATATTACAGGAAAGAGAAGAGAGGTAATGAGGTGGCGGATTGACAGGAATGAAGGATGGAGAGGTGGTGATGATGACTGAGAGGAGGGAGGGAGATAGATAATGAGGATGACTGACAGGAAGGAGGGAGAGAGGTAGTGAGGAGGATGGATAGGAATGAGGGAGAGAAGTAGTGAGGAGGATTGAGAGGAAGGAAGGAGAGCGGTAGTGAGGAGGATGACAGAGGAAGGAGGGAAAGAGCTAGTGAGAAGGATGGAGAAGAAGAGAGAGAGGTAGTGAGGAGGAGGATGGAGAGGAAGGAGGGGGAGAGAGGTAGTGAGGATGACTGAGAGGAAGAAGGGAGAGAGGTAGTGAGGAAGTGGATGGAGAGGAATGAGGGAGGGGAAGTAGTGAGAGGAAGGAGGGAGAGAGGCAGTGAGTAGGAGGGAGAGGAAGAAGGGAGAGAGGTAGTAAGAAGAGGAGAGCAAGGAGGGAGAGAAGTAGAGAAGAGGAAGAAGGAGGGAGAGAGGTAGTGAGGAGGGGGATGGGAAGGAAGGAGGGAGAGAGGTAGTGAGGAGGAGGATGGAGAGGAATGAGGGTGAGGAAGGAGAGAGAGAGAGGTAGTGATGAGGAGGATGGAGAGGATAGAGGGTGAGGAAGGAGAGAGAGATAGGCAGTGAGAAAGAGGATGGAGAGGAAGGGTGAGAAAGGTAGTGAGGAGGACGACTACTTTAATAAATTTCTCCCGACAATGCCTTCAGTGGTTCTTGAAAATCGATCAATCAGAATGTTCAAAGTCTCCTATCGATCTGCACCAAAGAAACAACTCTTGTGTAGTACCTCATAGTGAACACCCTCAAAGTTAAATTGGTTAAATTATTTTCAGTGGTTCTCAATGAGATTACGAAAATGTAATTCATAGGTTTTCAAAGCAATTTTGACCTTCGCTGTCGACCATTTTGAATTTCCGATCGACATAACAACCATTATCACATGTAAAGGACTCTGAAATTTCAAGACAATGTTTACAACCATAATATGCAGGTCAAGTTCAATTTCAGCCAGATCCCATATACGGCTTGGAAGTTAGGCCCACTTAGCTGAAAGCGGAGAACTACGTGTCCTCAGACACATTCTTCTTTTATTCATTTTTTAACGAATCGGCATGAAAGGTAACAACACTTGCGTAGGACATAATAGTGAACACCTCTGCCAAGTGTGGTTATATTCTGTTCAGTGTTTTTCAAGTAGACCATGAAAATGTTGCTTTACATATGGTTTCAAAGCAAACTTTGACCTCCGCTGGCAACGATTTTGAATTTCCGATGGGCTCAAAAAGTAACAAGACCTGTCAAGGACCTTAAAATGAACATACAAATCACGTTTCCATACCATCGCTTCAGTGGTTCTTGAAAAAAGATTATTGAAAAACTAACAATGTTTCCGATGTCTCCTGATGACCATTTGTTGAATCGGAAACAATCCCTCATCCGATCTAAACAAACACCAGATCCCTCAGTACAATTTCTAGTCAATATGTAAACCACAGATAAATTCAATGCAGACGAACAATTACGCATTGGTTGACCATATGCGAACGCTAACTGATTTCAAATCCGATACGACAATTATAACGGATTTAAATTCGATTTAATGATTCGATTTCAATCCGGAATACGTGTGAATATGGTATTATAGTGCTACCACTTTCGGTAGATCAATCAAAAAAGATGGAGGCAAACGCATTTATCAAGATGGCTCAATTTTATAATAATTTGATCATGAAACGAAGCAAAAAATAGTTGTGCTGATATAGTAGAGGGGGTTAGGAGGGGTCTGACCCCGAAACCCCGAACTAAAAAACTTGAAATCCCCTTAGTCCCGAACTAAAAAACTTGAAATCCAGACGTCCCGAATATAATAAAATTTCAATCCCGAATCCCGAAATGGTCAATCCCGAATTCTCGAGCTTAAAAAAACATCATCCCGGAGTCCTGAAAAGGGTCCTTCCCCACTCATAGTAGTAATTTAATTTAGAGAATACTGTTACCGTTTAGTTCATCATTTGAAATGAACATAATACGATAAATTGGTATAATTATGTTCGGTAAAACAAATCCACACTCTGACAGTAGAACTAATAATTGTATCATTCATAGTTATGCGTCATTGATGGACACTGCCATTCTATAGTTACTGATCTTTATTTAAAATGATCGATTACAAACAAACAAGCTACCACAAAAATATTTTATTTAGTTTAAAGCTAATTATGTTGTGTCTCGGTCTACTGTAAACAGTTGAAATTCTTAAGAATGAATTAACAGATGACCATTGGCAGATCCAGGGGGGTTCCGGTGGTCGGAACCCCCCCCCCCCCCCCGGAACCCCTCCTCCTTTTGCTCGGCAAATTTTGAAAAATCTGTGAAATTCGGCAAAAATTAGACTGGAACCCCCCCCCTTTTTAGTTCACCTGACTGAAAGTCATGGTGAGCTTTTGCTATCACATTGCGTTCGTCGTCCTTCCGTCCGTCCGTTAACTTTAAACATTTTGATATTCTTCTTGAGAACCACTGAACATAATTTAACCAAACTTGGTATGAATGATCCTTAGGGAGTGTAGACTATAGTTTGTGAATTATATATCCGTCGATGAAAAAACATGGCCGCCATGGCTAAAAATAGAACATAGAGGTCAAACTGCAGTCATTGGCTAATATTTCAAAAAGTATTACATATAGAGAAAAATAGAGGTGATCTTCCTTCTTCAGCATCAAAAGCTCTACAAAAGTCTCCATAGGATCGACCCCTTATAGGAGGTATTGCCCTTGTATAGTCTATCAGTGCAAAGGGGGAGAATTGAGTATGAGGGGGAAACTTCAGTATATACTCAGATTTCCCCCCTAAAAATCAGGGGGAAAGATGAGTATATACTGATCTTTCCGGGGGGAAAAATGAGTATATACTGATCTTTCCGGGGGAAAAACTAGTATATACTAATTTTTCCGGGGGGGGAAATGAGTATGTAACACCGGTTCTCATCTTTTTGATTTGTGGGAGAGGGTTATCTGGAAAGATATGTTTTGATATCTAGACCACGTAGATTCTTTAGTTTGGTGATACGACATTCAAACCGAACCAAAAACAATCCATCTATACCAAAGAAACAATGTCATTTTATAAAACCATAGATATCTAATTTAATGTGCACGACGCGTTGCCAGAATCATTTTCATCATGTAAGTTCACAGCCAAAAGATTGAAAATTCAATGAATTTAAAAGACTTTGGAAGCAAAAGTACACCGAATGACCTAAACTGGATAGCAAACATCGGCAAAGGTTGCCAATGTTTGACGGAGATTGGCCTTAGCTTGGATAAATTACATTATTTGGGAATTGTAAACTTCAAACATAAATATGTCTAATGAGCCATGGCAGTGATGAAACACTGACTACTGGGCAGATAATAGTTCATTATCAAATTATTCTAACATTTAAATGATATATTTTTCTTTTAAGTGTAATCAGTAATTTAGTACTTACAGGATTTCGATGAAGTAACATTTTGAACCTTCTGAAAAATAAGTAATCATGGTGTTCATTATCCAGTGCTAGATTTGTATACTGATTTTCTGCATCGTAACCAAAGGCAACAAATTTTCCATTTTTCTCTAACAGAAGACATGTTGGTGCTTTCAGTGACATCAATGTAGCTCCCCCAGCATTCCATACCTGGTTCGTTTTTATGTTTGAAATTGGATCTTTGATGAAATCCGAGGTTAATTGAAAGGCATACCCGGAAAATGTGGTTCCGAAGTCTATTGCACAGACTACCAATTTTCCATGTGTCACTTCTTTGGCCATTTTCAGATATACAAATCACTGTCGTATTACTTTCAATGAGTAAGCGTTTGGATGATTCTGAAATTTGAAATAGAAAGAAGTTAAAACGATTTCTTAAATAAAACATTATAATTTGAAACGTTGAAAAATATACACAAATAAAATATAATTGTTTGAACACTGTATTTAATAATAGCAAGAAGAACGAAAGACGAAATAAACAGCGAAGTGATAATTGACAACCACAAGAAGGTCTACTAAACACAAATAAGATAACAATATAAGCTCATAGTTCAGGACGGAAATAATAATGTGGCAGAGATAAAATGATGAATTGGATGTTGACCCTAAAATTTTAATATGCATATAAAAGCGAGGTCTGACGGTTGCTCTTAAAGACAAATCTACATTCGCTATTCCATCATTTATGTGGATAAAAGTGGAGTGGTTCATATTGTAGAAGTTTATATTATCAGCCATAGCAATGTTGTTTAATTTTCCCCTAGCCATTTTCATGGCCAGTGAATCTTCGATGAAAGTGTAAAGTGTACCGAATGAGTAAAGTGTACCGAATGAGTAATCAGAAGCAGTAAATCGAAGACAATTCTAAGAACAAAAAAGAAAATGACAAACAATGATCTACAAAACACTACACAGAAAACTAAAGAGTGGCCATTACGAACCCGACAAACTCTAACCTTATATCTTTAAACAATAACAAATTGATTGATATGATGAGGCTTTTTAACTTAAAAAATGTAATAGAGAAACCAACAATATCTCTCGATCATTTAGAAGAGAAATTTGGCAGTATCAAAAAATTAATTACGAAAAGTTTGAAGAAAAATATTCAACCTATGCCAACAATCTTTTTTACCCTTTTATATATATTTTTTTAAATGTTGGCATAGGTTGAATGAACCCTATACATGGTATATAGGTATTTGTTAAACGAACAAATCTATGAAATGAAGCTGTCGTATAAATTGTTATACGATCTTCTACATGTCCGTAAACATGTTATGTTAATGTTATACATGTATTACAATCCTGTAATTTAAGAAATTCAAAATTTGACTTTCTTAATTTCCAAAATAGCATGTACATGGCCATGTAAAATAATATAATTCAATTGTGTTTATATTGCCTAAATAGAGCATCGATTACTGTATTTATAAATACCACCTCTGTTTTAAATCAACGAAAATATTAATTATTGTGACTGACGGACAGAAATGAAGACGGACACATCAAGCCATTCTACGCCGACATATACATTAATCGGAATTAATATTTATGAAACCAAATATAGTCGAATCAGAAACACTACAAGATCTCTAGAACATTGTTAATCCTAAAGGGTTGTTATTAGATACAAATGTAATATTAATGTGATAGCCTGTATTTTAGTCATTTTATCAGTTTTTGTCTTCTATTCTTTCTCAGTATTAGTCATTGGTAATAATTTAATTAAACGGAATTATTTAATTACTTCCTATTATTACAGATTAAATATAAAGTGCAATTAAGTACATTGTATATTGATATTATTTTGATTACGTAGTATTATTTTGGTTCCTCCAAATAATAATAACAAGTTTCTGTAGAATTCTTCTACTATTTATTACTTAGACTAAATTATATCATATCCCTGCAATTACAATAAACAATACAAGTCAAATGTCAATGAAAAGAAAGATAACTCTTTCTAATATATTTGTAAACATGTATATTATGATTACGGTAAAAAAAAAAAAATACAATGTAACTCAATGTGATTACACATAATTTATATTAAAGAGGTGACCTGGGGGTCATGAACTCATCGAAATTTTCTAAAAAAGAATTAAAACGTTCCGCAGAGCTCTTGTCTGTAGCTTACCAAAGCCCATGTTGGAAAGTGGACGGGGTCATGGGGGTCATCGGATACAATTTTGGATTGGGACCAAACAAAGATTTTTTAATTAGCTTCCCTTCAATTCACCCAGTGCAATCAGAAGCATTGGTTGATATTATGAATGAAGTCCAGGATAAAATTTTGGAACATGACCGTCAAAGGAGTATCACCGTGTATGAGCTCTGATGGGCTGGTAAATGTAGGTGGCACCCAAGTTACAGGCGATTTTACTGTGAACTCATACTGTATTTTATCCATTTAAATGCAGGATTAAGATCTGAATTAAATAGAATATCAAAAACTTATGATAATGCCAGGAAATCAAATAAACATAATCAAGGGACACAACTCTGGAACGATATTAGTTAGATAACTATAGATTTGGACCAAATACAGGGGCGGATCCAAGATTTTAAGTTAGGGGGGGGGCGCACTTAAAAAAATTGCGCCGAACGGAGGGAGGCGCGAAAATTTTTGGGGTATTTCGTGTGAGAAATCACGATTTTACGCCAAAAAATCATATTTTTTCCAATTTTAGGGGGGGGGGGGGCGCCCCCCACCCCTGGATCCGCCCCTGAAATATGATTTCATTCCATCCAGTGATTCTGAAGAAAATCATCTATCCACATCTCTGTGCCATCTTTTCACGTTGTTTATGAATTTTACTAATAATAAAGCAGAAATATTTTCACTTGACATTTAAAAGCAACAGTCAAGCAATTATATTTTACATCTTTTCAAAGTTTTTTTCCCTTTATGTTAATCATGTATGTGGTTTTTAAATACAAAAAAAATACAAAGCAGAAATGTTAGTTACCTTCAGAAGTTCATGTATTTCCCCTTGATTTACTTCCTCTTTCGTTTCTACACGATTAAATATCCATAAAAGTCACGTGTGTGAGAAAAGTAAATAAAAAACAATATAGTTTATTAGAAAAAACCCTCATACTACTACTACTAGAAAGAAAAATTAACATTATTTTATTATATTACAAGTGTGGACAAAAAAAAAAATCCTGGACACAGCGATGTGCATGAAGGAAAATGGTTGCTGTCCAAAATCTAAAAGGGGAGATAATTCAACCTATACTTTCACGAAAAGAGGGGGGGGGGCATGTACCTTGTAAGCGCAACTCCTACTAAACTGCTTATTGAATTTTTATGAAACTTTACACAGTTGTAGTACACAACCTGCAGATATGCATGAAGGAATACCGTTGCTGTCTAAAATTTAGAAGGGGAGATAATTCAACTTATACTTTCACGAAAAGGGGGGTCGGGTACTTTGTAAGCGCAACTCCTCATAAACGGCTTATTGGAGTTTTGTGAAACGTTACACAGTTGTAGTACACTACCTGCAGATGTGCATGAAGGAATATGGTTGCTGTCCAAAATTTAAAAGGGGAGATAATTCAACTTATACTTTCACGAAAAAGGGGGGGGGGCATGTACCTTGTAAGCGCAACTCCTACTAAACTGCTTATTTAATTTTTATGAAACTTTACACAGTTGTAGTACACAACCTGCAGATGTGCATGAAGGAATACCGTTGCTGTCTAAAATTTAGAAGGGGTGATAATTCAACTTATACTTTCACGAAAAGGGGGGGGGGCATGTACCTTGTAAGCGCAACTCCTACTAAACTGCTTATTGAATTTTTATGAAACTTTACACAGTTGTAGTACACAACCTGCAGATGTGCATGAGGGAATACCGTTGCTGTCTAAAATTTAAAAGGGGAGATAATTCAACTTATACTTTCACGTAAAGGGGGTCGTGTACCTTGTAAGCGCAACTCCTCCTAAACGGCTTATTGGAGTTTTGTGAAACTTTACACAGTTGTAGTACACAACCTGCAGATGTGCATGCAGGAATACCGTTGGTGTCTAAAATTTAGAAGAGGAGATAATTAACTTGCTATTCCAAAGTTTGAACATCATAGTATTGCAAGCTGGGAGTATCACTCAGTGAGGTCACTCACAGTTCTAGTTAAAGTCGGTTATGTATTAAGATCAGATTTGCCAAATGCTTTATTAATATATAATCATCCAAGCTGTGTACATATCTTTTACTGGTTATTTATATTTTCACTTTTTAAAACCTTTCAATATTTAATTGATTGAGGTTAAAAAGTAATGTGTAATATATATATGTTTATAGCATTATTTCTTTGTGGTTCCCCTTCTTACTTTAGTATCCTTGGGCCAAATGTTTTGAATTTTTACACAATGGATTTGACTTTATCACACATGTCACGTTTGAGTTTGGCATGTTCTATACAGTTCTATATTATTATTTTGGAAAACGACAACATTTGTGGCTTTCGTACTTTTATTTAATACAGGACAACGGATAAGAAACCATAGACCTTGGTGTTTAAGTCTGCAAACTTCTATCAATGATTCATCCCATTCTTAACCTTTTCACCTATGCAGTCTATGTTAAATTTTGGAATCCTGTTCCTGTAGACCATCGCTCTTGAGATTTCATTTATACCAGACTAAATCTGCATTCCATAATGATGCTTCATTCTAGGTACAACTAACGGAATTTTTGCTTTAGTAAACTAACACATGAATGTCGCCCATTCATTTGGGTCAGGAACCCTATCGATGATAATAAATTTAAAAAAAACCGCATATCGCTTGATTATGCGACGAATCTCCCCGCAAATAAAACACAAATAAGAGAATCGTCTATAATATTTCATTAATGTGTGACGAATCCGTCTGTGATTGCTCCAAATGAAAGGTCCGAGAGTCCTCCAGGAAATTGACCTAAGTCGGAATTCAATATTTTGAAATCCATTAGTTCCTTTTCACAGCTTTTGTTCTTCTGGTTCCAGAAATATTATCAATATTAATATTCCCAAATATGTGAAATTCTATATCAAATATGGGCGCCATTTCAATATATATATATAACATGGTTGCAATGTTAAATATTTTGCACAAACCCTATAATTAGAAGTTGAATTTATTTGTTATTTTGCACAAACCCTATAATTAGAAGTTGATTTTTTTTTGTTATTTTGCACAAACCCTATAATTAGCAGTTGAATTTATTTGTTATTTTGCACAAACCCTATAATTAGAAGTTGAATTTTTTTGTTATTTTGCACAAACCCTATAATTAGAAGTTGAATTTATTTGTTATTTTGCACAAACCCTATAATTAGAAGTTGAATTGTTTTGTTATTTTCCACAAACCCTATAATTAGAAGTTGAATTTTTTTGTTATTTTGCACAAACGCTATAATTAGGAGTTGAATTATTTTGTTATAAGTTGGTACTAGCCTCATTGTATTTGAAGCCCAGTGGCGTAGCTTCCATTGAGGCAATGAGGCAACTGCCTCACTAGATTTTTTTGCAGAAAAATTTTTAATGTGATTAATATTATAAAAGTTGATTAAAATACGAGAAATAAAAACCTTTGTCAAAGTTTGTAATAAAAATATATTCTTTATCATTAATTGAAATCGTTTCCGCTTCATTTACCGTTTACGGAAACTTTTGGCGCCGTCATGTTACATTGTTGCCGTGTGCCAAAGTTTGAAAGGGGAAATGAAAAAGTTCCTAATTAAAAAAAGGAAGACTACAGAGTCCACGGACACTAGGACAGCACCAGGGAAAATTAAACTAGTCTACAGTGGGTTACCTCATAATGACATTCGAGTCAGACCGAAAATCATGACTCTCTGCCATGAATAAAAAAAACATTATAATTAATCAGTCAACAAACTAGGAAGCTGATACCAGGGGCGGCCCTAAAATTTTTCAAACAGGAGGGCGCACTACAATTTTTTTCTTCAAATATTTGCCTTAAGATTGAGAAAAATATTATCATGTTATAATGTATACTAAGTAAAATGTTTAACTGAAAGCACTATCACTTATTTAAATGTGCATGTAAAAACCATACAAAATATAAGACATACACACTTTCGACACGAATAGTTGCCAGATTAGTAATCTCTTATAGTAAATATAATTCCCCCCAAAGTTGTCTTGAGGTACCAAAAAATGTCACTAATTGACGCATATCGAAATAGTTTTCTGCGTGTTATTTCGGTTATTATTGAAATCATAAATTATCCATTTAAACTCGGGAAAATGCGTTTCATGCGCCCATTTTAAAAATAATTTCGGACCCCCCCTAGCATTTCCCCTCCTCGCTGTACTCGCCGAGTTGCCTCACTAGAAAAAAGACCCAAGCTACGCCAATGAAGCCTATTTGCCTCGAGGCATATAATATCAAAATTTTGAATTTACAACAATCTGGATTTAAAGATATTTGAATAGTATCTATACATTTTTCTTTATTCTTCTCGAATTGATGAAATCTGGTGAGATGGAGAACAACATGTTTACACCCAGGTTTACACATTTTATCTACTTCTTTGTAGTCAAAATGACTTTACTTTAAAGTATAAGATACATACATGTACAGATATATGCATTTGATATTTCAAGAAAAATACAACTGTTATCATGTTTTTGGTCATATGTTTACCATTTTATAATGTATATTAACCTCGGTAATTTTGTTATTACCCTTATTTAATGCTGTTTTAAGTACATATAAACATATGATGGCGTAACTGGTTGTATCAGATAATTTCTGTTCAGATACACAGATCCATAATAAACTACCTAAGCGAATTAGGAAGTTAATGCTTAGCATAAGACGTATACATGACAATGCAACAAACCCCGTGGAAACATCGGTGTATATAAAGTGGGACATAAATTCTCTTCTGCAGGGTACACCACCCCCCCCCCACCCCAATACGGACGAATCAAGAACATGTATGTACAACTCGCGCTTACGGTAGGGACGTAAACTAAACTAGTGCCTCTTGTGTGGAGAAAGCTACGGTCTTTTCATGTTAAAGATAACTTGCCCCCCCCCCCCCCCCAATACGGACTAATCAAGAATATGTATGTACAACTCGCGCTTACGGTAGGGACGTAAATTAGTGCCTCTTGTGTGGAGAATGCTACGGTCTTTTCATGTTAAAGATAACTTGCCCCCCCCCCCCCCCCCCCCCCCAATACGAACGAATCAAGAATATGTATGTACAACTCGCGCTTATGGTAGGGACCGAAATTAGTGCCTCTTGTGTGGAGAATGCTACGGTCTTTCCATGTTAAAGATAACTTGCCGGGGTAGCTTACGATGGGAATTACTATTTTTGAATGGTCTTTGGAAGCTAGTTACAGGGGAAACGGTTTCTTCAAACCTTGTCCGTTACATAATATTTATTTTGATAATCTTAATGACATAGGCCCATCCCGACGACACCACTGATTAATTATTCTCGTTATGAATATAGCTAAAATACTGTTCAATTGACATTAAATGACAATCAATCAATCAATCAATCAATCAATTAATCCTTTTTATTAAATAACAATGATTGGCTGTAATAATTGGTTGTTATTCAGTTTAATTTTTTGTAAAACATAGAAAACAGAAACGTTAGTTTTGTACAGAATAATTGGATTTCTATGAACAATGTTAGGGTAAAACGAAAATACGTTCTGGACGGTACTTAGTTCTGGGTAACTTTGTATCTGAAAAATAAAAGAAATGTATTTAAAAATGTCGTTATAAAATCATCGGCATCTACATCTATATATACGTTATTCGCGAACCTGCCAACTTTCCCTACTATCATTTTTTAGTACATAACATGAAAATGTTTATTTTGATTGGATAATTGGTGTTTACTATTTTTGGACAATGCATGCTTAATCTTGACAACGGGTGCCTATATCTAGTGACGGGAACTATACAGTGGTACCCGTCGCATCACTAATAAACGACACAAATATTATGAGATATTGAAATCATGGTGGACACAAGTACATTTGAATACGTAAATAATACAAATACAAAACAATATAAATAAAAGATAAACTCCCTTCAACATAATTAGGAGTAAAGACGAATCGAACATTACTTTTACCCAGAAATTGTAGCGACAACACAGCACGGAACAACATATGAAGACATTTTGTTGAACAACAGGAACAATACGAACCTCACTAACAGCCGAGGTTGACCTGTTGCGCTAGTGGCACACGTCGTGTTACTCTTGTTTAAAATCCGGGGACAAGTCATGAATTATTCAAGAAATGGACGGGACTGTGACTAATGAAACATATCAGTGATCATTTGTGACGCAGATATCCCGTAACGGTTAACGAAACCAAGTGATCATTTGTGACGCAGATATCCCGTAACGGTTAACGAAACCAAGTGATCATTTGTGACGCAGATATCCCGTAACGGTTAACGAAACCAAGTGATCATTTGTGACGCAGATATCCCGTAACGGTTAACGAAACCACGAAGGTGCATATTTACTATTTCAATAACGTTATGCGAAAGGTTTGAAATAAACATGAACTATATTTATAATGTTATGTGAAGGGTTTGTAGGGAACCTCAACTACTTGTATAACAATATATGAAGGGTCTGTTACTACTTCAACTATCTATACGACATTATGAGAAGAGTCTGTAATAATTATACATTTGTATGATGATGTGCCAAGAGTCTTTAACAAGATCCACTATCTTCATAGCTTATAATATTAAAGCTAGCTTTGACTAAAACAAATCCATACGAAAACAAAATAAATTGTTGACAGAAATCATCAGTAAGATGAAGATAATTTGTTTACTTACTTTTAGTGTGGTAGACATCTACATTTGTTGGGAACAAATATTTGATGATAAGGACAAATCATCTCTATAGCACCCCATGTTCCCAGATATATTTTAAAATATTCAATTCCTTTAGGAGATGGAACAAGAGGGCAAACTGAAAAATAGGTTTGACAAATTGTCTTTAATATACATTACATTTATATTTCCGTCAAAATTTTATGAAATCGAAACAAAATGCATTGTGTAAATATAAAGTTATTGCTAATAACAGAGGAAAAACAACTGTAGTTTGGTTTTGTATGTTATCTTTACTAAAAATAGTGATGTTTCCTCATTAAATAGACCCATTTAAGCTTAAATAAAATGTATTCTAAGTCATATCCATTTATATTATTTTTATAATTTTTCAGAATATAATATTTTTTTAAATAAACCAAAACAACTATCATTTCCGAATTCCTGGAGTTATTGCTTTATCTATATCACAGATGAATGTTCTTGTTTAAGCTCAAACCGAACATCATGGTGTACTAGCATATCATTCGAAAAATAATAACTATCCAGAAAAAAATCATGGAACATTTCATAAATTGAATGTAAAATGCGTGTTAAACCAGATATGTATTGATTGGAAATTAAATGGTCTGTCTCTTTCTATAATTGATTATGTGTACATTGCAAATTTGAACCTCAAAGGTATGCATTTGTAAAATACTTTTGGCATGTGATTGATCAAACTATAATAAAACAACAACAACTGCAACACATCGATCGAACACACACATTGATTTATCCGCCCAGTAGTCGGTGCTTCGGCACTGCCATTCTTTATTAGATATATTTTTTTATCAAAATTTACAGTTTCAAATCATGTAATTATTTAAAAAAAACTAAGGTCCACCCCCCCCCCCCCCCTTAAGACATAGGTGACATTAGCTGATTGTAGCTATCCTGTTTATTGTAGCTATCCTGTTTATTGTAGCTATCTTATTTATTGTAGCTATCCTATTTATTGTAGCTATCCTGTTTATTGTAGCTATCCTGTTTATTGTAGCTATCCTATTTATTGTAGCTATCCTGTTTATTGTAGCTATCCTGTTTATTGTAGCTATTCTGTTTATTGTAGCTATCCTATTTATTGTAGCTATCTTATTTATTGTAGCTATCCTATTTATTGTAGCTATCCTGTTTATTGTAGCTATCCTGTTTATTGTAGCTATCCTGTTTATTGTAGCTATCCTATTTATTGTAGCTATCCTGTTTATTGTAGCTATCCTGTTTGTTGTAGCTATCCTATTTATTGTAGCTATCTTATTTATTGTAGCTATCCTATTTATTGTAGCTATCCTGTTTATTGTAGCTATCCTGTTTATTGTAGCTATCCTATTTATTGTAGCTATCTTATTTATTGTAGCTATCCTATTTATTGTAGCTATCCTGTTTATTGTAGCTATCTTATTTATTGTAGCTATCTTATTTATTGTAGCTATCCTATTTATTGTAGCTATCCTGTTTATTGTAGCTATCCTGTTTATTGTAGCTATCCTATTTATTGTAACTCTCCTGTTTATTGTAGCTATCCTGTTTATTGTAGCTATCCTGTTTATTGTAGCTATCCTGTTTATTGTAGCTATCCTATTTATTGTAGCTATCCTGTTTATTGTAGCTATCCTGTTTACGTCCTTTGTTTTCTTGCTCCTAAAGATTATATATTATATGGTTTTCAAATATTTGGACTTTGAGCCTACCTGATGAAGGTTCTTCCAGAAACACGTCGTGTGCACTGAATTTGATGTCTATGTTTTTATCACATGTCATAATACATTCAGTTAAGATGATATTAAACAACTAAATGCCTCTGTTTTGATTATTTCCAATAATTGAATAGGTCGCAATGATAGTATGGTAGTTTAATTTATATCTACCTGTTCAATGCCAATAACCACTAAGCTTATCAATTGATTTCCCGAAATTTGGAGATGTTGCAACGTCTGCCAGCAGATCGGTGGTTTGTCAGGTTTTGAGGTTACCTCAATGAAACTGGCAGCCACAATATAATTGAAAGTTGTTGAAAGTGGCCTTTAAATATTAATAAAAAAAAATAACCCGTCCAACAATTGACTCGCATACAGTGCATGTATATAAATAATTTTATTACCTGCTTTTATTCCTGACATTTCGGTTGTTGTCTTGGCTGCTGCCGTTAGTGGTTGCGTTGTGGAAGATGGTGCCGTCTGTGTGGATGTTGACGTCATGGTTGTTGGCTGGATGGACGTCAATGTAATTCGTTCAGTGGAAGTTGATGTTTTAGTGAGAGTAGTAGAACGTCTGTCTGAAACCAATTAATGAAGCAAATGAGCATTTCTCTTTTCTGCTGTAATCTTTTGCTTTCGGGTGAGAAATAAGTAATGCATTTTCTTGCCATCACGTTAAATAATATCATGATTTAAAATCACCGTGAAGTTTGACCCCAAGTAGACACAGAGATACCACATAAACTCATTTTTGCTTTTATACCAGGAACGAAATATATTAAATTAAGATTTGAATTAAAAGAACATGTTTTTATGTACATGGGAAGCTGTTTGTTTACTCGCCATAAATAATGCTACTATTATTTATAAAACTTAAGAAAAACGTTCAGAGATGAATTACCATTTACAAAATGATAACATGAATTTAAACAAGTACTAGTTTGTAACAAATTTCATTCAGAAACATGTATATTCACCTTCTCTATAGACACAAGCACACACAGGAAGATAGAATATTTTCCAGGTAGGACACATAAATGTCAATTCTCCCCAATCTGGTACTATTGTCGTATAATATTTCTCCCCTAGTGGTGACTCAGACTTTTCACATTTTGCTGAAAAGAAGTATTTCAATATAATGTTTTCTATTTTATTGAATATTTTTAACTAGACATAAAAGACAATAAGATAAAGGAACGATAATTCACCTATATGTGTTTGTATGGCAGCTTCGACAGTTTTATGTGTATATTTTGTAGATCGTTGGTCGCCCTTTTGTCCTTTCTCTTTTGGCCATTGTGTTGTCTGTTCTTCTTCGATTTACGGATTCTGATTACCTCTTTGGTATCTTCAAGCTCTTCTTACAAATACAAATATTTTCTATAGCAGTGAAATATTTTATATATTTTTTAATATTATTTTAATACAGACCGCCTCACTGGTGTAATAGTTAGTTTGCTCGTCTTAAGCGGAAAGATGGTGAATTCTAGTACAAAAGTCTGAAGATACCATAGGCGTAATAATCAGAACACATCAATCGAAGAAGAACAAACAATAGTCTACAAAACACTACACAAAATACTCAAGATTGAGCAACACTAACCCCACAATAAAACGTGGTGAACTCGAGTGTTCCAGAAGAGTAGGCAGGCATCATCATCACCGTCTCCTCATAAACACGTAACTTGTTATAGCTGTGATATAACTACATATAGCTCACTTAGCATTGAGCAAAAATACTACTATCCTTTTAATAGGGTTTTCTTGCAGCGGAAGTGTAAAATTTTATCTTTGCGTAAGAAAAACATTATTGTTATTGTCGTGTATTGTCTATTGTACATTAATGAAAAGCAACATGCAAGCTTTTAAAATATGTCTTTTGATTACTGGTCTATATAATGTTTATACAATATCCTTTCGTTCTCTAGCTACTTTATAAGGAACTGTTTACATTAATGTTTGCTATTGTTGCAATGTAATAGTAAGTTTCTATGAAGTGAAGCTTGTAAACGTTACGACAGTCCACCTCTTCTTCTATCCTAAAGCAAATGCATTCAACTCATATAATTAAGGTATAGAATATTAAATAATATTTATTTGTGTTGCTGGGGCTAATGAAATACCTGCAAAAAAAAGGTAATACTCGACACAAATGTTTCAAAGAAAATTAAGTATGTTGCATGATGGCGTTATAGTGAAATCTATGAGGTCATGAAAGGTGAAATGATATACCATGTCATTGCTTATACATTCCCTATTAATAGTCTAGTCCATATGTGATAGAATACCAGTAAATGTATCTTACGTGACATTGTTGTAGTCATTACACTACTAAATATGGTATTTTGTACCATTGTCTGACTCGAACCTCTAACATATAAACTTGTAGATGGCATCGTTGTTGGTGGAGAGAGTTTAACAGTTGCAGTAGTAATATCTGTCGTTGTTGGCGAAGGTGACGGCGAGTTAGTGGACTCTTGTCGTAGTGTTGTTGAAGATATCGAGGGTGCTGGTTGTATTGTTGAAGGTTGTTGACGTCTAGTTGAATGTGTAGAAGTTGTATTTCGTTGAATTGTTGTTGTGGGTTGTCGAGTTGTAGTGTGTTGTCTTGATGTTGAAGGAGGTCGAATTGTAGTTCTTTCAGCTGTTGTTGCAGGTTGTCTTGTTGTGATTGGTTCTGTTGTTGTTGAAGATGATGAAAGTATAGTTGGCTGTGTAGATGTTGTTGATAATTGCTTTATCGTTGTTGTTGGTAGTTGTGTTGAGGAATTCATTATTGAATGTTTTGTGTTCTTTCCTGTTGTTGAGGTCGCATGTACTTTAACTGTTGTCTTAGTTGGTGTTGAAGATGAAGAGTATTGTGTTGAGATTAGTGTTGTCGTTGATAATGGAATTTTGCTTATATCACCTGCAAATATGAAATTAGAAGCATAATTGTACACTTGTACATGTAATACTACTCTAAGTTATAGAACCATTTTTACATAAAAAAAACAAATGACAGTCCATTAATAAATAATACAACTTAACAAGTACACAACATTACTATTCTATTAGACAACAAGGTGAAACACCAAACCTCAATTGCATCAACTTTGAACAACACACAAAAGGAAAGTAAACCATGCTAACGCTCGGGAATTATTAAAAGATATTCTGCCTTCTTAGATAGTTGTCAGTTAACTACTAGAATTTACTGACTCTACTATTTACGTTGCTTTTCTTCTTTGTGATAATATGGGGTTTTTTTTGGGGTTTTTTTAAGTGGAAGCGAATCTGTGCATAGTGTTTATTGCTTGTTTATATCTATCTGTGTTGTTGTTGGAGATCTAATTGTCAAGAGGGGGGTTGTCCAGACAGCCTTATCTCGTTTAACCCCCCACATTTTTGTGCATGTTCCAAGTTAGGACGTGGATTTGTCGATATTGGTGGAATTGGGTACCATCACTGTTTAAACATTCTGTTCATAATGGATTACAATACTTGCATTGTCTGATAACCATAAATGCAAACTGTTACTTACTTTGTGATAAACATGTACAATATTCCTTTACAAACTCGTGGTCGATCGGACAAACATTGTATACCCATATATTTATTTCTGCAATATACTCCAAGTATCCCTTTCCAGATTTTTTATAAGGACAATCTAGACACAAAAAAAACACGAATAAAAAGTATATAAAATGCTTATTGTATATTAAGATATCTTACTGGTTATATAGAAATATGCCTGAAATTTAGATTTTCAATTACAAACTCTTAGAAGCCATTAATGGTTCTATTCTTGGCAACCTATTTACACTGATGAAGCAATATTATCTTTATCTTTGTCAACAAAAATATTCTTCATCATTAAAAAAATACATCAAATTTATAACATATACATAACAATGTGACGAATGGATTTTAGTACTTCTCACGTAGTTTTCTTAAAATATGGCTCCTTGTGTTAAAACCTCCTAAGCACAATTACGAACGAAACAGTGTTTCATTAAAAATTTGGAATCAAGTATATTTTGTTATTCAAAAAAGTATAATATATAAAAAGTAAAACATTTTTCTATTAAATATTGACAAATCATATATGTAATCAATCTGATAAAAATAAAATACATATATACATAACTTACTTGGAACTGTGGGTATATTTAGAGGTGGCATTGTAGTGATAGGTACGACAATGATATCTGCAGAACCTGCAATAAAATATGTTCTACTTTAAAGCAGGTAATACATGTACAATGAAAACGTTTGTCATCTAAATTGGATGAGTATTAAATAATGATTTAGCTTTATTACAATAACCTAGAGTAACAAGAGGTTGGCTGCTGAATAAGAAAAAAGTACACATTATATCTATTACGTAATTATACTATCAATGAAATTGAAGAAGGAGGTAAATTACCATCTGGATGACAGGAACACATGGCCACATTAAACACCATATCTGAAGGACAATCATTTGTAACCCATACGCCTAAGTCAGCTACATATTCCTTGTATGATCTCTGGCTTACTGGTACATATGGACAATCTAAAATGTAACAGTTCTATTGTTATTTATGAAAACAAAGGTCATATTGAAGGAATATATATCTTATATATAACCAGATATAAATTTAATCTCCATGGATATTAGTATCTAACCAATAACTATTTTAACTGCCTTCAATTAAATTCATATTCAATAATGAGACAATGACACATCCGAATGGACAAAACAACATGTGCAAATTATTAACTTTACGTTATCACAAACATAACCGGGAATGAACTTGGAAGGGATCAACATGTTCTATTGATACTTATTAATGACTGTGTTGAAGCTCTTTAGCCGGTCCTCTACAAAATGTAAGTTTTTGTGTGGCGACCGGAAATCCTAAATGGCTACCATAGCAGGGTAGTTTCATACAAGACCATATGAGAAAATAACAGATATTTCTCAGTAACTACAAACTTGACTGAACTCAATCTGTACTTGAATAATCGTTGGATGATCTCTTACAAAATAGCTGAATTACCAGATGAACACAAACACAGGGCAAAATTAAATTTGATCGAAAACGGACTTTAATATTTCATCAAATAAATGAGAATTGACTTGTTAGACTCTTTCTACATTTTTTAAAGATGACATGGTTACTTACTTGGATTCGTTGCTAGACCTTTTTCTCCATTGTCTGTAGTAGTTACTGGTAGACTAGTAACAACTACAATTATAACCATGGCATTATTTCATTCATGATAATCTTAAATTTATTACAATAAAATGAAACACAAAAACTACCACATCGTCAGAACAGCTCAAAAATCTAAATCATAATCATTGAGTTTAGTTTAAACATATTTTATTTGCTCAAATATGCAAAAAGGATAAGACACAAGTTAAACAAACTTATGAAGTCTTCTCCTACATACAATAAGTTACAACATTATTTGATAGAGCATGCATGCATATGAATATTTCTTACATTAATATGTGTAAATTGAAGAAGAACAGAGAATGAAGAAAGGAATTAGAGAAGGAGAGAGAGGGGTTGGTGGTGATGGTGTGTTTGGTTGTTTATTTGGTGAACCACTTAAACAAGAAACCTTTCAGACCTCTTTATATATTCAAACACGTGCTTAAAAATAATTTCGCTCTGTTCATTTGAAAGAATAGGATTACCACTGGTTAAAAGCTTGAGGTCTATAGCACAGTTATTAGGTAGCCAGCTGAGATTGTGAAACAATTTATATCTCATATTTGCATAATGGGAACAATCAAAGAAGAAGTGATACGAGTCTTCACGATTGGCCCCACAACGATAAGACGGATCTGAGACTATATTTACTTGGAACAAATCATAATTTAAGAAAGAAGCAAAACATCGAAGTTGGGTTAATGCAATATTAAGTTTTCGAGGTCCAATTTCGAAATGTTTAGGAACTTGTCTATTATCTTTCTGTTTTCTTAATTCAGTTTTAAATTTTGCAATAGATTCCATATTTCGAAGAGATGGATTTAAGCTATTCCATTGACGTATTGTTGAGGGAATAAATGAGTCACAAGTAATCGATAGTCTGCAAAATGGTATTATTATATCACTTCCATTACGCAATGGATAAACGGTTGTACTTTGAATCGTTGGAGGAATTAAGTCACAAAGATACATGGGTGCATTATTATTTTGAATATTATAAAACATTTGTAATTTTCTCCTTTTTCTTCTTTCTGTCAATGATTCCCAGCTTAACTCTTTATAAATTAGAATGGAACTAGCAAATATTGGAAGACCAGTAACGATTCTAGCTGTCTCAAAATGGATACCTCTGACGTACATATACATTATCGCTTACTATTGTAGCTTGCTACTGGTACAGAAAAATATGTTATTCAAACACATTGAACGTTATTACAGAATGTCTGGTGAAAACATGGGACGTAGTAACTTTAATACGTGATATGGTTATCTGGGAACAAACCCACGCCAACGGCAAAATAACTGATTGTGGCAACGGTGACCACTTGGTTCAGAAATGTCGAATTAAGTTCTAATGAGCTTGCTGCAATACTCACCTACTCCTTCCCTGATACAATGACATAATAAAGAGTTGAATACCATGCCAGCATGACAATTCACTGTAACCCAGTCTTGAAGAGACTGCTCGTATCTCTTATATGAACTCTTTCCAACTGGAAGCAAGTCACAATCTGAAAATAAATCAAACAGTTTGAAAGCGATGTAAATTTATTTAGAATATTTCTGGATCTTGGAACTGTTTCAACAGTGTAGTATCCTTTGTTTGTCATTTTATTCTGTATTTCTAAATTAAAATATGTGCTGTATTGTTGTGTTTACAGTTAGAGGTTTTGCCAGAAGAGTAAGTGGCTTGTGTTGTGTAATAATTTTCTACCATTATTGTTTAAATTTATTTCCACTGATGAAAGACGATCAAATTAATATGACTTGAAAGCTATATTCATCTCAGGTTATCACCAATAATGTGTTCTATAACTGGATCTCTACTTTTAGTGTTACCTGGATTTTGTTGTAAGGTAGTTGGTTCCACTGTCGTTGTTTGAGGCACTGCCTGTACTAAATCTGAACAAAATAATATGTTTACATATTTAAATGGGGTAATAAGTAATATTATACATATGTACGATTGATTCTAATGACAAAATGTACAACCTACTTCAAGTTTACTTTGAATCTTTACGTGAGGAAACAATATACAATGCACAACTTTCTTCATATCTGAAACACAGCGAACATCTTATGAAGGCACAATTATAAACATTCCACTACACCTGCAGTATAGACTATATATCTTTCATTCTAGCCCTTGTGTTTCCTATCATGATTTCCCTGATGGAAGTTTGCTGCTAACAAGGAAGCTGCTTAACCTAGGTTCCTAGTGTCTACGTTGAAGTAGTCACTTTTTCAAATTTTTACGGTCGTCACTATGACTTGGTTAATACAAACGTCAATATCAAATTTAGTGCGCACGACGCGTGAAAGGTTGAAAAGCCAAATACTTTTAAAAGTTTTGAGACAAGTAAACCAAAGGGCCTAAACAGGATCACCAAACTTGGCTAAGGTCACCTATGCATGATGGAGGAGAACCTTAGTTTTAATAATAATTACATAATTTAGAACTGTAAAACCATTACGGAATATCTGTGTCACAAATAGCAACGGATATGTTCCGTTTGTAATAATCACAATCAGGTCATTTTTGAATTATCATTCATGACCTATCACCGGATCTGTAAACATATTAACTCGAAGGGTGCCACTAGTGGAACTGTTAATCCTTCCGGAGCACCTGAGTTCACCCCTGTTTTAGTGGGGCTCTTGTTGCTCAATCTTCATTTTTTATTGTTTGTCCCCTTGTTTCATCACAACAAACAAATAAAAACAATTGACCACATTTTATTTAAAAAAAATAGTTGCTCAGTCAAAACTTTTTGTACCCAGAAAATTAGGGAATTAGTACAAGTTTGCTACTAGCAATGTGAACATTAAATACCTTTATCAACACACGTGCAATGGGGATGACTATAGACCTTTCCTGCTGCGCAATTGTTGGTCACCCATGCTCCAATTTCTGGTACATATTCATTGTAGGATGTTGGTCCAGACTTTTGATAGTTACAATCTGTAAGTAAAAACCTCAACTCTCTTATTTGTTGGCGATACAACTGGCCGTTCACGTTTTTTGTTTTCATCCACAAGTATATTAGTATTAGTTTGTTAATGAAATAGTTGCATGTTTATATATTTAGAGTATACCTACACAAAGTATCAGCAGTACTAAAGTTGACATGTACTGTTAATGTCTAGTGGGTAATTATTCAGCTATGTATTATCATAACGAGAACTAGATGAGGTATGTTGTATACTACGCCAACATTGCTGAAATAACAGTCCACGACATCATATGTTGCTCTGCTCGGACACATTATCCACATGTTGTGTGCTCGGCGGAGAAATAACAAATACTAATTTAATAATCCGGTTTGATCGGATGGATGATCTAACCTACGATCTATCACCCTGCAGGTGAGCACGCTTACCATTACTCCAGTTAAGCGATATTTGCTGTGTATGACAACAGCCATGTTCCAGTTCATATACTCTAATTGATAAGGTCTCATTCCCTTTATTTTATCTTTGCTACCTACATACCAATCGCCATTTCTGAAAGCATGTATCATTGTATCATATCGTGATAGCTGCTTACTTATGACTGTCGACCTCTGACTTTCAGTTCTTGTTATCTTAAATATAGGGGAGATAAAAGACATTGAAGGGTATATCTGGACATCGAACAATCTCATACTCTTGGAATAAAATGGATCACACTTGCATGAGGGCGGCTGTAATGGCAAAGCTTCTTGAGGTGAGACTTTCAATTGAATTCTCTTCCATAAAGCAACCTCTAAAATACTCTTCCTTGGTATTCTGTATGTAGCGCTCTACCATTTCAAAATCCTGTCCCTATATCTCAATCTCTTCTCTTTCCTATCATCTACTTCATAGAACGTTAGGAATAATCGTTTGAAAGGAACAACACTTTATTTCGGGCATAGTCTAAATTACTGATTTTCGATTGCCTAGCCCAAATCTGGACTGGAACATTATTTCTCGAGAGTCGCAATGTGTAATGCTATGTGAAATGATCGTTAACTGTAAAACTATTCCTACGACTTTTTTGTGCGATTTACGACCTTTTGTAAAACGATAGTCTTGTCTGCTACAAGCATATTGAAAAGTAATTGTTCTTGTGAAATTTCCGAATGATTGCTATATATGGATCATATTTTAGAAGTTTATCCTCGAATTCAATGTTATATATATTTTTTATCTTCTGTTATATTTGCTTAGACCTTTGTTTCTTCCTTTGTTTAAATACTTACTCTGTACTAGTGGCGGGGTTGTCGGATGACCAGAGTAGTCTGGAGTTTGCCCTGCAAAAGATGTGTACTTGACAATGTGGATATATGAGGCATAATATTTCACTCCGACAAAAGCTAAGAGCCACCCAGTATTTTTTTTCAATCATAAGAATGTAACAAGTTGAACCCTAAATACCATTTTGGTAATATTTCATTATGGAGTAGATCACGGGTTACAAGTTGAGTCGTATTTGAAGCTGATTATGAAATCAAATTGTTGGTTATTACAAATGCAGAAAAGGGAGATAACACGGACATTTTAAACCTTCAATAAAGGTTTACTTGGCTATTGTTATTCAACAATTTAAGAAAACGGGTCAAAATGTTTTTCAGAACTTTTCGCGCGCATTTAGTCAGTAGCGAGTATAACCATCACGTTTACACCAAAGCTCTCACACTCTCCTATTCATTCCACGAACTAGTTGACGAAGCCTCTCTTGTGGGAATCGCCGCCATTCTTCCAGAATTGCGTTTGTTAATTCAGGAATATTTTGACATTGTGGATTACGTTGGTTCACTTTACGGCCAATAAAGTCCCATATGTGTTCGGTTAGGTTCATATCAGGAGACATGGCAGCCCACTGAAATGTGTCAAACGCATGAATTGTCTTGTAATGTGATCCATGTGAGGACTATTGTTATCGTCTAAAAATATAGACCTGTCAACCAATGGATGATTATCAAAATGGGGTACAACGTTTGAGCTAAGCGCGTTGTCGCGGTATGCAACGTCACTGAGGTTACCTTGTTAGACATGTAAGTCTAACTTACAATTCAATGACAGATACACCACCGCCACCGAACGCTGTTGTATCCATCACGTTCTCGTCATGAAATGCAATGTTTCTGAGCCACCGGATACGAATGCGGCCTCACACGAGACGCAATAAAAGTAGTATTTCGCCTGATCAATGAACTCGTTTCCAATTATGAATATTCCAACGGAGATGGTCACGTGACCCAATTCCAATGCGATCGTTCTATGGGTCGTCTAGCGTGCAGGCGTTGCTCATTGAGCCGTCTGACAACAGTCCTCTTACAGATTCATGACCTCAAAAATTCAATTCATCTCGAATACTAGCTGATGTAGCAAAACGATTTCGCCTGGCACACTGAGCTATTAGCCTATCCTCTCTATGTGTTGTTTTGCGGGGCCTGTCAGATCGTGGAGGTTCATTAATCATTCCAGTCGCTTGCACACGCTGTATCAGACAATCAATTACAGAATAATGTACCCCCATTGTACCTCAATTTACCCTGCTACTCTTCAATGAATTACAGAATAGTATACCACTATTTACCCTGCCTTCCTTCAATCAATTACATAATTATGTACCCCCATTTACCCTGCCGCACTTCCATCAATTACAGAATGGTGTACCCCCATTTACCCTGCCTTTCTTCTATTGCTAAGGCCTGCCTGTGACATGCCAACAGCTTGCTACCTATCTGCTAAAGTCAATTTTCTCCTAATAATAATTCAGCGATGAAGCACTCTACAACCTCAACTTGTAAACATGATTTGTGTAATTAAGAACTACGCCAATTGTAAACCGGTTTTAATCGAACACAACTTTATCGATAGATGCCAAGCTACACATTTAGTTGCATTTAAAAAAAGTTAATTTGCATAAAAGATATTTATGAAATAAATCAAGTGGCGCTTAACTTTTGTCGAAGTGTATGTAATACATTGTTTATTATTTGTACCAGGTGTACCTGAGGTTTGTTTGCTACCTTTGAACCGTAATGAGAGAGGGGGGTTTGGCGCCTTAAAATCTGATTCAACCCACCATTTCTTTAGAAATGCCTGTACCAAGTCAGGGTCATTACGGTTTTCACAGTTTTCCGGTTGTTGACTGATTTTGTCTGTTTATATAATTATGAGTTTTGACTTTCCCTTTATAAGATTGTTCGGAGTTCGGTAATTTTGTTATTACCTTTATTTATCTTTCCAATCATTTTAAATAAGGTTATATTTTCACAGTGGTTTGTTCAAAATTCAAAAATTTCGCTCCCAAATATATACCGATGATATTGACATATGTAGTGTTTGGTATACTTATTACTGTAATACATACCCTCTACCAGACATGTGCACCACGTTGAACTAAAAATCTCTCCCGCAGGACAATAAGAAGTTAACCAGTCTTTAAGATCATCTCTGTATTCTTTATATGACGAAGTGTCTACCTTGATATAAGGACAATCTACAAGATAAGATGAATCGTATATTTCTCCTATCTTTTTGTAGCATGGTAGAAATTAGTTACCGATGGATTTCTACTGATTGGATAATACAGCAATCAAAGCGAGGCTTCTGAGTTACTGTGACACAAGGTACTACAGAGGTGGTGTTGATCATATTTGCATTCTTATAGATTTTAGCGATCTCTCAAAATATATACAATTAAGATCACTATCCTCATGCAATAGGTACATGTATTTGACTTCTGTACCCTTTACACATTTATTCTAAGCTAAAGGACAAATTGAAAGAATTTGTCCATCTATGTTTCAAAAAAAAAGAATGACAAAAATAGATACCATGCCCGTAACTTAACCTTAGTAATGGAGGAGGCAGTTTTTCAGGAGGGGGTCTGAGCAGTTCATGGTGTAAAATCATTGACTGTAAGAAATCCCTACACTTATTTTGCGTCTATTCTGAATAAGAGCTTCAGGAAGTGATGAATGAAAAAAAAGATATATTTAAAATTAGTCCTTAAATCAAAGATAATAATATGACAAAAGCAACACTTTCTAGTCAAAAACAGCACGGCCCATGAAAAGTCAGACCTATTCCAACTGTTCTTTCATTAACTTGCTTGACATTGTCAGGCCGATCTTGTGGTGCCTAGATGCGTCTCATGTTTTTTAGCATTGAAGTGGTATTTATTTCGCCCAGTGGCACCTCTTCGAATATGTAACATCGAAAGACCGCACAACCTTGACTCAGTCGATGATCTAATCCATGTTTTCAGAATTCTTTGAGCTGAAAATGGACGTTCACAGCACCATGAACCGAATGGCAAACATAACAGAAATTGCATAATACGACTGATATTCGGGTAGAAGTCAGAATTTTAACTCATCGCAGTTTCAAGGATGCATTATTCCAACACGCTATTATTTCGCACATTATTTCGTCATCGATAGAGTTCTTGTGGCAAATTGTTCGGAAAAGCAATATCATTTTTGTATTCCTCTACAAACGTTTCTAGTAGATCATCATTCAGTTTGTTGGTCGAGGTACCGGGATATCTAGTGAAAGAGTGTGGTTTTAATTCGCTCTGGGAATCTGGTGTTCAGATGACTGATGACATGATCAATGGAAGGATTAAAAAGATCTATTCTAAGATGATCTTCAATGGTTTCTGCTGCCGTTGTCAATGTCGTTGTCGTCCTGATGTACGCGATTTTGTTACGCTTATTTCATTTTCTGCCCCGATGGATGACATCCTTTCGAATGAACAATGGAAAGATTCATTACAGTTTTTACAAATAGTACCCATTGTATCAACCAAAAGTCTAGCTTGAACATGAGCTTCCACCAAATCACAAGCAACTGCCTGGAGTGCAATCGACAAAGGTCGTACATATCCTAGTACAAATTGAGTAGCGACAGCAATTATTACAATTTCAAAATTCTGAACTGTTTATTTGTATGAGGTGGCATCAGATTGTCCGCTTGTTTCTTGCAATATGTCAAGAGCCTGTTCATAGTGAATCAGAAGCCATGCCAAAGCATCTACTGGCAAGGTCCACATGGTTTCGCAAAACAACTCTTTTTCTGGTCGAAAATACGCTCCTCCTCGTTATGCAACATATCACATTATAATTGATTTTCAACTTTAATTTCATAATATTCTTTTTTTTTACTGGAACCATTGATAAACCACGTAGTTTTCCCCAGAATCATCATGAACTTTCGAATA
Source organism: Bathymodiolus brooksi (assembly GCA_963680875.1). NCBI lineage: Eukaryota > Metazoa > Mollusca > Bivalvia > Mytilida > Modiolidae > Bathymodiolus > Bathymodiolus brooksi. Next base: position 62,710,499 of record OY804582.1, read on the forward strand.
ACCGGTACATTTTGACAACTATGGAGAGTCACTGAGTTCAAATAATGCGACCTACAGTGTGCACAGTATTTTGTATCAGACAATTCTTCGAGGGGTCGTCGTGGCCGTGATCATATGGTAGTTGGATTTACAACTACCTATGCAATCAGTATATATCACCACTTATGCTGTGAGTTTGAATCTCGAGCAGGGCGAGGTGTACAACATTGTGTAATAAAGTTTGTCAGTGACTTGCGACAGGTCGGTGGTTTTCTCTGGGTACTCCAGTTTCCTCCACCAATACAACTGACCGCCACGATATAACTGAACTATTGTTGAAAGTGGCGTTAAACACCATAACCCTAACCCTCGAACTATAATGTGTCCTTTTCTTGAATATCACAAATTAAATATTTCGTCCATCAATTAGTAGATCCATCAATTCGCAGTAGCTTTCAAATTAATTCGAATTCTCACATATTTTGAAGTAAAATCAGAATTCTTTGAATCTTCTCTCTATTTGTTGATATAACTATTAATCTGATTAAAATCACATATCTCACTTGTTCTCCTTCTACTGATATGACCCGACGTGAGAAATCTGGGGAAACCCCATTACGGGTCACATTGTGAATGATCTCATGTCATGATATGATAAATACGTGTTTCGGCCAATCGAATTGTTAGTAGCATACAAAGCAGCTTAGTAACATTTTCATCTGTATGCAGTCGCCATTTTCATTGGCTGGTTAACATAGGGTATCCGTGATCTGTAGTGGGGTTTCATTATATCTCCCACGCCACAACATATCAGTAAAGGGGAGCAAGTCAGAGATATGCCTTTAATTAGATTGGGCATGTACGATTTTAAAGTTAAAGATTATATTGTGGTGTATCTAACTATATAAGTATATTTCCTCTGGCCCTTATCTTTTGGGAGAATTGACAATAGCATGTTTCCTGGAGATATATGTCTACATACTCATTTTTTCCCGGTATGGCTATGGGTCGAGAATGGCTCTATAACACAGGTACTTTCTCATTGTCGAACCTATTATTTGCATTTTTTTACTTATTAAAGAGTTATTATGATAATAAATACGATATCTGTACATACCGGCAGGAGGCTGGATAGTTCTTTTGGTTGTTGTATGCTTGGTCGTTGTGTCTAACTCTTGAATAAGAGTAACAGTGGCTGTTAAAACAAGTGGATTAGAAATCATATCGCTACACTGACAAAAAAATAAGAATAATGAACAAAACATATATTTTGTTTCTCTCTGTGTCCTCGGAGATTAACTAAATCATTTTGAAAAGAACTTTGACTTTGCTATCAATATTCGCAATATTAATCTTATAAGACTTTTTATTTGCTTAGAAACAAATAATCATAGTAATTTATTTTCCCCAAAAAAGTAGGAAAAAGAAGAATCAAGTTCTACTGCTTCCTTCATAAACGGTACGCATTAGGTTTTAGTGCATAACATAAGGAAATGCTTTATATTGATTGGATGATAAGTGTTTATTATTTTTGAATAGTTTGTGCTTAATCTTGCCAAAAAGTGACTATAAGTAGCGGCAGGAACTATGCCAGTTTGAAATGATTTCCCTCGGGGTCTATGCCGGTGGAATAGATTATCCCGCGTTATTTCTATATATTTTTGGTCAGATTTACCTCCCTTAAAATAGACGGCACTGTAGACTGTTTATATGTTGTTGTCAACATGACGAAGTTTGGCATTTTTTTATTGTTGTTATCATAATGTTGAATTTTGAGTATGTGGGTTTTTTTATGTCCAGAATGAGATGTCTTCTCCATCAGGAACAGATTTTCTTATTGTGTTGTCTGGTGAGGTATAGTGTTCTCGCCGTTGACTCGGGCACTATGCTTCAACAGACAACACTTTAGGAAAACAATTCCCTTGGGAGAAGGCAATAATCAAATAATAGTGTACTTACTAAGTAACATGCACAAGAATTTAGAAATATGTTTACTATTTGTTCCCATCCCTAAAATTGGCACAATATAAACAACATTCTGTGTTCAAAAACTTCTTCAGTATTTTTCAGTGAAAAAAGAGCAGATTTAGCGGAGCGTTCGACGATTTTGTCTTTTGCATTAAATTAATAAGAGATTTATATGCAAGTCATCATATAATATTAATCCACAATTAAGTTTCAGTTAGAATAAACGTTATGGAACAGTGCTCATATAGCTGTTCTCTTGCTATAACGAATATGTCATTATTTTATCACTCTCTTTCTGCAGGTGAATGGTACCTTGTAGTATCATAGATCCGGGTATATCAATAAAAATATAATAAATAGAATAGGGGAGTAGTCTTGTAAATATTTATAACGCCATCCCAACAAAACGCTAAATACAAAAACAGGGCTGTATTCATAATATCCATTGAATACAAAATTTAAACTCGATATCCATGAGAAGTCAGAACATTATTTTTTAAGGAGAAGGTTATAACAGCATATTAAAAAGATGATGGTTGAATGAGAATGTGTAATGATTAATCTGTCACTTACAACCGTTTCTTGATTGTATAAAAACAAAAGGACCATGAACTTCATTCTCAACAAATTAAAAGACATATGATGCTCTTCATGATATAGACTGCTCGTCATTGTTTGAAGTCTCATAATATATTGTAGCTAGATTGTCACTTTGTTAATATCCTGACATTTACAACATATCTTTGCTTCTAACTGTGTCACTTTGTCATACCTTGTTTAATACATTTACAATACAGAGGACTATAGTTTGTTCCATGAGGACAATAGTTTGTGACCCAATCATTTATGGAAGGAAAATATTCTTCATACGAGTCGAATCCTTTCTGTCTGTATGGACAATCTAAATTATAATAAAAAAAAATATATCATCATAAAATGATTACTGCATTAAACAAAAATCATGAAAAGGAAAGACAAACTAAATCAGATTTATTTACATATTTGATTGTATGTCTTCATTATAGTTAGTTTCAAAAGTTTCACTGTGAATTTTGTCGCTTGGGATTTTATCATTTCAATCCTGTATTGTTTTTTCAGTATATTTGCATTAATACGATGTGGAGCGCATGCGTAGTTAGTTCCTCGAAATGTGCATAGCTATTGGCTTTAAAAATATGTCATATCGATTTAAAATGTTACTTAAAACGAAATACATATCAATTTTTGAATTGGTAATTGGATTATTTCTACCTATGCAATCAAAGCTGGTATCTGTCACCACTTAAGCTATGAGTTCGAACCCAATACGTGGCGAGGTGTACTCCATACAATCTAAGGTGAATAAACGTTTGTCACTGACTTGTTGCATCCGGGTACTACGGGTTCCTGTCCCAACAAAACTCACAAACACGATATTTCTAAAATATTGCTAAAAGTGGTATTTTACATCATAATCATATCCCCAAATATACTGCGACAAATACATAGTAAACAAAAGTAGATGAAGCATTGTTACAACCACTAATGTAATACACTCTAATAAAATAATAATGTGTCGGTCGGTCATCTGGTCTACATCAACATCAATTTATTTCCCATGTTTCACTATATTGTGTTAAATATTATTTATATTTGTGTATGTGCTATTTTTGTTGACATAATTATATGTGTATTATTTGTAGGGAGAGGACAGTCCATAAGTTGTGATAACTTTTTGTCCAATCCCATTGCTGTTTTATTTGCAATAAAATAATATTAAACTAATACTGTAATAATGTAAACCGCATCGAGGGTGTAATGGCTAGCGTGCTCGCCTCGAGTGCGGTAAATCGTGGGTTCGAGCCCCGATCGGCTCCAACCAAAGACTATTAAATTGGTATTTTGTACTTCTCCGCTAAGCACGCAGCATTAAGGAGAAAGAGCAAAGACTGGTTGGCTCGGAATCAGAATAATGTGACCGAGTAGGGCGACATGTCTATCCGCGGATTGTTGTTTCAGTGAGCTAGCACTATAAAAATCCAACTAAGCGTGTTGGTCTAGCACAAAGCAGATCTTATCATCATCTCATTGAACATTAACTTGTTCTCGCCATGATATAGATGAACATTTTTTGAGTTGACGTTAAACCACATATCACTATCATGATGTATTAGAATAACGTATGACATTATACCAATTATTGTAGTCATTTTTATTAGCTATATTATTTTAATAGAACTGTGTAGGTTGTATAAATATGAAGATATGAAGAACATGTTGCTGAGTTTGACAATTTATGAGTTGAAAGACAACAAAACAAGTATCTTTAACTGTTTAACATTGATCACAGTATTCGCTATTCATGTGTTTAAGTTTCACAACCAAGTATGTTCCCAAGTTTTATAATGATCTGTTTACATTATTAATTAAAACAGATGTCGCATAAAATTCACATAGTGCCAAGGGACATATGAAAGAAATAAGAGGAATGGCCAATGTGAACTCCCATAAATAACTGGAATACAAAAATGTATATTTCACTTTACTAGTATCTGGGTGTATGTCTTCTTTCTTTCTTAATTTTCGTTCATTATTATATTACATTTATCTACCTATTTAAAACTTACTTTCAGGAATAACTGTAGCTAGGGACGTCTTTGGTCCAGTAGTTACGTAGTCTTCTGTAAATATAAATACAATAGTCATCATATACATTTGATTGTCTGTTGTTTAACTAAAAGTTAGCAATTTTTTTCATGAGGAAAACAGGCTTACAAACAACAAATCATGTAGGCTAAAAGATGAAACTAGGATGGGCCTATGCTTGGAAATTTAGATTACCACAGGAAAATGTATAATGGACAAAACTGTAGCCTTCAAACGGGCTATCAGTGACTATTCCCCAAAAGCTATTATTCGTTTAAACCTACTGCAAGTTGTCTTTTATGTACAAGGAGCGTGACATTCTCAATAGATAAGTCACTCTTAAAATCCTTCCTATTGGAGAGTTCAGTCATCTAAAATGATGACAATAATATATCTAATTGTGTGTTCATGAAGTGCTTCTGGAATAACTTTTATCAAATAAGTCCAGTCAAAAGATTTGAAAGTGAAATAACCTTCTTTTAAATTGAGAGCATGGAAAATACGACAGCAAACTACATCGGAAAACCATAAATTGACTTAATATTACCCTGAATTGTAATTACATTGATCAATTCCGTGTTTACAACTTGTACAGTAACATAACTTACTCTGTAGGGTACACATGCAGTAATCGTCTCTGTACACCATGTCTTGTGGACACTGCCCACTTACCCAGTCACCTATATTGTCAATATACTCCATGTAAGATGTAGGATCTGAGTCTAGCACGTAACATTCTGTAATGGAAGACATATTGTTGAAATTTTGGAAGAATAGACAGAATCCATTTATAGTTCATTCTAGGAGAGGTTTGTAGATACCAAATGGTTAATTGAAATCGAAATACTTTCTTCCACGTTTAGCATGCAAACAATAGAACTTAAAAAGTTAAATGTTAAAAATGATATGAACAAGAGTAGTTGGAAAATTAATTTTTTTAATTGGATTTACTTTACATCCGACTTAAACCCACAATATTGTATTATGGCGGTTAATAAAACTGTGGGTAATATCTCAACTATATCATACTAGAAAATAGTACATTTCTATTAAATGATAATGGTGTTCTCTTTGTTCAAGACTAACACGATTAGTAAGATTTGTATAGTGCTAGATGACTTTAGCACCATTCATTAGGTACACTGTGCATATGATGATCAGTACATATTGCAATATATAAACAAATTATCCTCATTCCGCGCTATCAAGTCTTTGTTCTTACTCCTTATCGATGCGTGCTTAGCGGGAAACAAGCAAATATCAATTTCATTGTCTTTAGTTGGACCGGACCGGGGCTCGAACTAACGATCTACCGCAATCGAGACTCATACGCTATCCATTATAACATCGATGCGCTATATGTATATACGTATGCTGAAGCTGTGCCACCATAAAAACTAAACAAATACACAATGTACAACGCGTGGCATTAATTGGTATTGTTGCCATCTATTGTCCTAATAATTTTTTTTAAGTTACTTACGTTTGTGTTCACATTTACACGTTGTCACCTGGAACAATGTTCCTGAGGCACAAGGCAGATCAAGTTCCTGCCCCCATGGTGTAGTTTTTCGGAAATATGTGTTACCCATTGGTGACACACGTAAATCACACGCAGCTACAATAAGACAAGTCCGTTATGATAAAAGGTATTTAACGGCATTCTATGTTTCTACGAGTAATTGGGTCGAAATCAACACAAAGTCATGATAAATACTGCTTGCATAAGTACATGTATATATACATCCAACATTAAGGATCAGAAAGGGAATTATGATTCTTATTCATCTACAATATTGTTTTTGCCGTGGAATGACACAACATACGTGTTTCGAAGTTCTTAATGGCTAGCTTCGTTACTTCTAGTTGAACAAAAAACAAAACTGCTAGCTTGAAATTACGGATATTAGCAAATCAATTATACCAGTAAAGAAGTAAATAATAAATAACAATAAGTGAACTACAGCAACCATTTGATAAATGATACTCCATTGGTTATAAGATTATAAACCTCAATGAGCAAGCATGTTTACAAGGAAACTTGTAATGATGGGGAGGGGGGGAGGTAGTGATAATCCATTATATTGTCTTCTTGTCTAGCCAAGTGACAGTCACTGTGTTGTACTTAACATGAAAATTGCATTTACATTTTTCTGGTATTAATTCGATTAAATTAAAAATGATTAATTAGGGTCCCGGATTATGATTCTTGGGAAGTGTGTTGCCTTACAGGCTCCGTCTTTATTATATCAGAGGTGTCTGTTTAATTTCACTATTATACCACTGTGGGCAAACGAGTGACATGTATTTATAGTCAAACGAATTCAGTTGTTTGAACTTGAATACGTAGTGTTATTCCCATATCAGATAATAATCTTTACGGATTATGGTTTTGTGAGGGCTGTTTTGTATTTTTCAAGCAAAACCTTATAATTGGTTTCATCATATCCCTGTGATCACGAAATTTACTCCTTCTGATTTTGCCTCTATTCAAAGTGAGCGCAACATCCTCGATTTGGATGTCAGATTATTTTGAGATCCATATTAATAAAAGCTTTAGAGCAATACTTACTTGAAATAAACGAAAGACAACTCTTGTAGTTACCTACCATTTCGTTTCTGTATCTCTGTCGGAGCAGCAGTAATCAGTTGAAAGATGAATATTAAACCCAATAGCATATACATTTATAATCTATATGAAAAAGAATAAATGTTTTTAATGTGCAGTGAAAATCTTGTGAAATTATAAAATGTGTTTGTACATGTATTTTGCTTAAAGGACACATTTTGAACACATTAAAGCATAATGACGATAATAATACGTTTAACAAATTTTAAAATTACAAAAACTGCAAACGCAATAACATGATTTATCACGTTAATCTTTTACTAGACACCAAAAATGTATAAGAGTGTTGTGATATTGATGGAATGACAACTAGGAATAGTGTGGGTTCTTCTCATTTCTGATTCTCATCATTGCAGTTAGAGAAAAATGATCACTCACCGCTCTTCACTCTCATTGATGGTTTATTTGTATACCGATATGACTCTCGATTATGTCTAAATTAAAACAAAAACTCAAACTTTATTGTTTGTTCAACAATAATTACACGATTGTAGTCACCTTCACAATATCTTAGCTTTCCACACTGCTGATAAAAGTACCAGTTTTGTACTCGTAGACAATATTATCACACAATCAGTGCTCTCATTTGTCGGGGGGTTTTTTTTTGGTTGAGTATGAGTAGCATAAAGCCTAATCATTGCATGGACAACACAAACTCAGTCAAGAAACGGAAATCGTGAAATGACGAAAACCATATTATATTATAGGAAATGACTGTGGTGTATAGTAAACTTATAGAAGATATTTTATCAGGAATCGCTGAACAAGCTGACTGTGTTATATAGTAAACTTATAGAAGATATTTTATCAGGAATAGCTGAACAAGCTGACTATAGTATATAGTCAACTTATTGAAGATATTTCATCAGGAATCGCTGAACAAGCTGACTGTCGTGTATATTAAACTTATAGAACATATTTTATAGCGAATAGCTGAACAAGCTGATTGTGGTATATAGTAAACTTATAGAACATATTTTATCAGGAATCGCTGAACAAGCTGACTATGGTATATAGTCAACTTATAGAAGATATTTCATCAGGAACCGCTGAACAAGCTGACTGTGGTGTATATTAAGCTTATAGAAGATATTTTATAGCGAATAGCTGAACAAGTTGACTGTGGTGTATAGTAAACTTATAGAAGATAGTTTATAGCGAATAGCTGAACAGGATTACTGTGGTATATAGTAAACTTGTAGAAGATATTTCATAAGGAATCGCTGAACAAGCTGATTGTGGTATATAGTAAACTTATAGAACATATTTTATCAGGAATCGCTGAACAAGCTTACTGTGGTATATAGTAAACTGATAGAAGATATTTTATCAGGAATCGCTGAACAAGCTTGACTGTGGTATTTAGTAAACTTATAGATTATATTTTATCAGGAATCGCTGAACTAGCCGACTATGGTATATAGTAAACTTATAGAATATATTTCATCAGGAATCGCTGAACAAGCATGATTCAAGTGTCTATCAATAGTTTACAAGAGTCAAGAATAATGAAAATATATGTACAAAATGGCTAACATTATCAACTGCTGTTAATGACCCCTAATATAATCAATTTGTTTTCTAGTAATACTTAGTCATATATAGAAAACCAAAACGAATAAACAAACATGAACACTACTAAATTTACAATGGTTTGCTAATGAAACACATTTTGTGCACTGTATTTGATATCTACGTTTTTATTAAAAAGAAAATAAAACCCCATTTATTAAGATTTTTTTTCGGGTTTCTTTTGAAATATATTTTTTAATTCAAACATTTTATTATGTCAGAAGAATTGGTTATTTTGTAAGTTTGAATATTAAAATTATAGTTTTCATCATTACACGTATGTGTAAAAGGTATTTATGTTATGCAGAGTAATATATTTTTCATTGATTATTTTCTGTTTACTGAATGGATCTCTGTCAATTTGACACACAATGTCATATTGAAATATAACTTAGGTTGTAATCTGGATTTTCTTAAACGTACCTGAAATATAAATTTAATTATAGGTAAAACTATGGGAACATACAGTTAAGTTGCTTGAAATAAATTTAAAAAATATATATGAAAAATATTTTACCTTTTTTTAGTTAAATAAAATCCAAAGATCATTTCAGAAGCTTAACGAAATACGAAATATGAAGAAATATGAATTACCAGAGGCAACAAATTACTACATAGTTTGACAAACAATAAAATTATACACAGATATACATCTGTAGCATTACTGTTTGTGTCAGAGATTGTATCTTATCGCCGAGGGGTGTTGAGTATTTAATGAAACTTGTTCAATTTTTAAAGTATGACTTCTCACTATTTAGAACATTTAATTTGATAAACCAGTGCGGTCAGGACAGTCATTTCTCAAATATTTGACGGAAATCCTCTTCCCAATGTATAGCCCTCCGCCCACTTAGTGTTTACTGTACGAAAACTTTGTAGACGCAGACCCGAGCTTGCCTTGGAAGGGTGAATGGACATTATCAGATACTTATTGTCTTTAAATTAATTTATTGTTCTATTTAGGTGTTTTTGCTAAATTGAATTATCTAAAATTGTTTTAAGAAGATACACCGTGTATTGAAATGTATTCCCTTGGAACCGTCTTGTATTCCTTACGATTTACAAAGCACATTTATTAATTATGTCTTTATCATTGTTAGGGTAAGCACACATTCATTTTATTCAATGGAATAATTTGTACTTCGGAATCAGAGTTTACATATAGCTTAGGTGTAAAATGTGTTGATGGTCATACATGTAACTCAACTTGTGTGGGACGGAATAGGAATATACGTTGTGTGAATTAAAAATGCAAAACATAGTATACGCGGTATATTCATGCTTCATTCCTCAAATATGTGTATTTTAAGTATTCACATTTGTACGGATAAAATACTCTTGAGATGTAGAATTTGAATGTACTTTTCATTTACAACAAATTACATTTCACTTGCACCATATGAATTCTTTTGGCAAGAACATATATTCCGCCATGTTTTGAAGTTAGCAAAGAACTGTCTGTATTAACACATATTAGTAAATTAATGTATTACAAACATAAAGTTGTGTGTGTTGAAAGAATACATGCGTATTGTTATTCAGCAGGTAAGCTAAATAATCAAATTGATTTTTTTACTAAATATCAGACATGTAGATATAAGTTTAATTCAAATAAACTGACTACAATGTAAATAAAGATTGAATAAACACTATATTTCCCATTGTTTAATCTTCTTAAAAACCTTTCAAATTGTTCAATGTTATATTAATTATTCATATTCAGATTAAAGTAGCTGATCAAATAACACTGAACAATCTTGCTGTACCATATGATTTCTGAACATAAAAATGTTAATCCACAAATCTGTGAAATCGTATATTTATTAGAACTGTATTTTTCATGTCTCGCATCAATAAATAATGTTGTAAAACGATTCTCATGTCACATCAATTTCTATCAGAGTTATTGTTCCTGGCTTTCACGGGAAGGAACGATAACTTTATTAGAGAATGATATTACTAATCAGTTGGATCTTTCTGTGAGATGTGTTTTTCTATCATTGTTAGTTATGTAAAATCTTAGTAAAATGAACCGTAGATAATTATAACCCGTTATTACTTCTGACCTAATATCCAACGTAGTCGCAGTAGCTGAAATATTTGCGAACAACCTGTTGAGCCCGAACACATTTCTATTCTGAACAAAACAAAATTGTCCCAAAAAACATTTTCTTCGGGCAGGTTCAGTTTGTTGATGAAGTCTTTAATTCAGGTGATCTGTAACAAAAGGCACATCGGTTATGACTAAAACATACCAAAAGAGTGAGAACTGAGACATGATGGTACAAAAAAAACCATTGTAGAAAAACGTTTTGAATTGCTTGAAAGATATATACATTTCTACATATTCTAAATTAAGCAATATTTTTATGGAGGAGGAACTTTCTTCGTATTTCTTTTAATTGTTCCTAAAACGTATAATTGGGTTAGTTGACACTTTGTTGTGTAATTTACCTAAAACGTATTATTTCGTCAGCTGACACTTTGGTGTTAAATTTATACTAAAAGTAACCGCATCGGTGATGTAATGGTTAGCGTGCTCGCCTCGAGTGCGGTAGGTCGTGGATTCGAACCCCGGTCGGGTCAAACAAAAGACTATGCAATTCGTATCTGTTGCTTCTGTACTAAGCACACAGCATTAAGGAGAACGAGCAAAGACTGGTAGGCTGGAATTCAGGATAACGTCTCCTAGTGCGACCACTTGTCTATCCGCGGGCTGTTGTTTCAGTAAACTAGCACTATCAAAAAAGTCCAACTAAGCGTCTTTATCTAGTACAAAGCGAACCTCACCATCATCGCATTGAAACTTAACTTGTTTTTCATGATATAGCTAAATTGCTGAGTTGGTGTTAAGTAACAATCACTTATTATACTAAATGTAGTATTTAGTTAGTTGACATTTTGCTGTTTAATATATTTTCAAATAGTATTAATCAGCGGACACTTTATTCTCTAATTCACACGCAAACAGTTATCTATTTTCTCAAAAATGTCTAGTTGAGTAAATTGACAACCTGCTGTCTAATTTACCAAAACATATAATTGAGTAAGTTGACACTTTGATGTCTAATCTACCCATACATTTTAATTGAGTAAGTTGACCTCTTGATGTCAAGTACACTCTAGATTTAGTGTAGCAATATCTAGTATCATCAAATAATACACGAGAATTTAAACTTCAATCATCGATCCGAGTTAAGCAAAACCTGTACATCGTATGCATGTAGGATTCTGCGACGATGTTGATGAAATTGATTCTAACGACAGATGGCAGTATCCAGGTAACCCCATGTCAATATGCCTGTAATCTAGTATCGATTTTGTAGAATTGCTGGGACATTTCACCATTATAGATGAAAATGACGATGGAACATATAAAGATTTAATTTAGAAATTTCATTAGAGTAATCGGCTTTATTTAGAAAACATTGAAACGTAATATTTGAGATAATTGTCCAGATTTGACAATATTCCGGATACAGGTATATGTTGTCACGGGGAGAGGCATTGATCTCGGACAGCAGTGCATACATACTCATAATTCAATATTACTTAAGCGGAAGTAAGGTGAGCGAATTTATTTTTGTTAAAATATCTCTTATTTTTTGAATTTTGAGTCATTGTTTTTAATTTTTTTAAACAGCTGCTTTTTTTTAATATAATTTGTGTTATCAAGCGTCTTTATATCACGAAGTTCATTAGAGTATACATTACTTCATTCATTAACAGAGTAAATGAGTGAATGATTGTTGGTTAACGCAAGAAGAGTGGTTTTTTTCCTACTATTTCATGGCGAGAACAAGTTACATTAGATGAGATGATGATGAAATCGGTTTTGTACTAGAACAACAAACTTACTGCCAGCTAAATTAAACAACGTTCCCGGGTAGACAAATTATCTTAATTTGAGTCAACCAGTTCTTGCTCGTACCCTTTAATGCTGCGTGCTTAGCAGAGGCGCAAAAAGGACCAATATCTTTGTCTTGAACAATGAAGACCTCGAAACCATGATATACAGCATTCGAGGCGAGCCCGCTATCCTAACTATAGTACGAAAAATGTTAAAAAGGTCAAAGTAAATGATTAACAGAATTAGATAATACTGAAATGTTGTATTATCAATGTCTTAGAACCTGCTCACTTTAAAAATGGAGTGAAGATTTTCACAGTCTTGTTACAGATATGCTTGAAATGATTCGCTTACAGGTTTTTAATTTTTAATATGTTCACACACATAAACCGTTCTAATGAATGAAGATCAGGCCTTACGTTGTACTTGAAAAACAGCTAATCAGAACATTAGCTATATTCAATATATAGAGTGTTTTGATTGGATGATTTTTCTATGGAACTCATTACTCAAACATTTTTATGACTGTCTGGTCATGATACTTTGGAGCATGATTTTACAAATAAACTTTAAAAGGTAAAACAAAAGAAAAGAGAAAGTTCGAACAACACGAAATCCACCATAAAGCGGGATGAGACCGGGTTTTCAGGAAGGGTTTAGCATTATACTGTTCCATTAATGACACTCTCTGTGAAATTTAATGATGTTAACTAGATTAAGGTAGCCTGTAATCACATGATCGAGCAGGCCTTTATACTGAACGGGCAGGCCTTTATACTGAACGGATAGGCCTTTATACTGAACGGGCAGGCCTTTATACTGAACGGGCATGCCTTCATATTGAACGAGCAGGCCTTTATACTGAACGGGCAGGCCTTTATACTGAACGGGCAGGCCTTTATACTGAACGGGTCGACAAATATGAACGGTAAGGATGTTTTGATTTGAGAATAATGTACAATGTAGGTTAAGGTCCTGTGACACCTATATGTCATTAAATAATTAAGATGAATCAGGCTTTGTTGTAGTTATATGAAACTATTGACGTTCTTCTGTGAAGTGTAAAGGGTTTTTTTTCTAGAATATTCTAGGAACGGAAAGAAACAACCAACAATCAATTTATTTGCTCTACTTTAATAAAATTTAAATACATACTTAATGATACTATACAATTAAAAAATCAATGTTATAAAGTGTATATCTGGCCTGAATGTTCACAGTTAAATCCCTTGGAATAATTTTTTTTTTCCTTTCCGCAAGTAGTTCGATTGTTTTCTTGTGAATTTGAGTTCCTGTTGAATTATAATATCCTTTAGTTCAATCCACACAGTTGCTTTATTGTCTGTTTTGGATTGTTGATAGTTCAACTTATGTGACTTTACTTGCAGTAAATATATCCAAATACAATGCTATAAATTCAAGTAGTTTTATAAATCCCAAATTTCTGACTGATTACTTTATTTCTAATTTGATCGTCCTTATGTGGAAACATCTAGCATGACCTCTCTCTATTTGTCCATATTAAAAACTTTTACTATTCTTGGGAATATATTTACACTGATGGAGCCTTCTTATCTTTATCAACAGAAAATATTCTCCAGGAACAAGTAATACATCAAATTTATTACATATACATAACAGTCTGTCTTTAATATATGACGGTATTTGTTCCTTCTTCTTGGTAATACCCCCCCCCCCCCCCCCCCCCCCTCCTTTCTAGGCAGTAAGTCTGGTATTTTTATTTTCCAATTGTGACCATGTGGATATTTACTAGAACTATATCTAGCTTAATCAATGGCCTGTCGACAAGTAGAATTTACAGTTTTAAGTCATGTTGTCCCTTTAATTGTGTAACTAAGAGATAAAGAATAAACATTGTGTGTTTTTGGCAGGACAGATTTTTCCAAATTATAGTATAATACATACTGATACATGTTGAAAATAATTCTACATCACATGAAGAAGAAGAATATTGACAGATTTTGTTTTATTGAAGACGTAAATCTATGATATTTTTTTCTTTGTTTTTCATTGAGAGTTGGCTCGAGAATACCATAAATATAGTTAAACAGTCCTCAATGTATCAACTACAATTTCACGAGTACTTGATTAATTATAATTTACTCGCCATTCTTAATTGGCAATGCTCGTATTTATTGTAAATATTTACATAATTATTTACTGTTTTCAATCAATTTCAACCATTAATTTGAGTTTGAAGCGCATTTGTATTGATTATTTTTATTTGACAATGGACTATGCAAATATATGTATGAAATGTTTGAAGATACCAAAGGAGTGTTCAGAAGCCGTAAATCTAACAAGGACAGACAATGCAAATGCCAAAAGAAAACGGACAAAACTACAAACAATGATCATCTACAAATTACTACACAGTAAACTAAAGATTGAGCAACATGAACTATTCAAAGAAAATGGAAGGGTAGGTAATTCCTACTCCACTAGTGGCACCCGTCATGTTCCTGTTAAGCAGCGCGAATACCAACTGATGCAGCTCACTTGGCATCCTTTCACGTGTCACTGGGTAACCATAGGGATATCATACCTACAATTGTCATCAATAGTGTACGATTCACCCTTAAAAACAAAGTTTATTTCGTTCTGATGAGACATTTGTACGAATGCTTCATGGAAGGTCCCAAAACATTGTTCATTTCGGTCGAATCAAATATGACCGCCACGAATCCAGAACAGTGGAAGAAATATTAACAAAATTTCACCAAACGTCACTTAGCAACTTGAACTATTTTGCATGAATAATCTCCAGATGACCTATAACATAATTAAATCCTAGAAATAAAACGTTTTATAATCTAAACAAGATACCAGTGTCTGTTTAGATCTTCACATACAAATTAAAATAGTACAAACAAAAGTAAATAGATAGAAAACAAATAAACAAAAGATCCGCAATAAAGGGGAAGCAAGACCCATGAGCTTCAGTTAGCATCATATGTCTTATTCGTGGCGCCTGTCTTGAAGTCCTAGTTACCAATGACAGCTACGGGAACAAAGGCTCTGGAGTTCATGCTGAAAACATGTCTACAGTCAATTGAAATGTTTCAGCGGTCCTTTTTTGACCACTTACTTTAAACCCAATGAGCAACAATTGGTATTTTGATGAGTGATATCTGGGCTCTTAAATATCTGGCTTAGTTTCTCACCAATTGTTATTTTTATTTGACTATATGACGACCAACGCTTTAATATCATTTTCATGAATCTATTGAACCATTGAAACATAATTTATTTCTTAGATGATTTTTCAATGTTTAATTTCGATTGGAAACATATAATACTGACACATTGTGATTTAATAGTCTAACAACACATGTCTAATAAATAAACGTTAGAGAAAACCATGGGGTAATCAAGAATGGACAATCCAGAGACACTGGCAACATTGGTCTTAAGACATGGAACGAAGACAAAAAAAAGCATTAAGCACAACACAGAAAGCTAAAGGGATGAGCATCACGGACCCATACAAAATCGGGGGTGAGCTCAGGCGCTCGCGAAGAGTAAGACACCCGCTGTGTTACTCATATAGTCCGGTAAAATAGTCTTCTCCCAAATAAAATACCAAGATGTTTGAACTCAAACTGTACAATATTCTGTGACGAGATTGTGTTTTAATTCTCATTGGACATTTGAAATAGTCATCAATTGAATTTTTTAGCAAAAAGATAAGTTTTATTGATTCATGATCCTCTGGTAGGATTATCAGTTACTAGGAAATAATTACCAAAACCAGATCATAGAAGATACATAATTCGTAATGAGTATAAATTATTGTGAATCATTTTAGTATATGATCTATGCATTCCAATCATCAAGAGGGAAGGGTTGAAATCCTAATAACAGGTTTAACCCTGCCACATTGTGTGCCTGTGTCAAACCAGGACCAGTGTTTCCACCGTCATATGGCGTTGTCTTTTTATAATTAATTATTTGACGTGAGAGGTGATGGTTCGTTTTGTTAATATTGGTGGAATTGTTGACAATCACTGTTTAAGCTTTCTTTAAGTGAGAGGTCATGGTTCGTTATCCTGGTATTGGTGGAATTGTTGACAATCACTGTTTAGGTTTTCTTTAGGTGAGAGATGATGGTTCGTTATCCTGATATTGGTGGCCTTGTTGACCATCACTGCTTAAGCTTTCTTTAGGTGAGAGGTGGTGGTTCGTTATCTTGATATTGGTGGAATTGTTGACCATCACTGCTTATGCTTTCCTTAGCTGAGAGGTGATGGTTCTTTTTGTTAATATTGGTGGAATTGTTGACCATCACTGCTTAAGCTTTCTTTAGGTGAGAGGTGATGGTTCGTTTTGTTGATATTGGTGGAATTGTGGACCATCACTGCTTAAGCTTTCTTTATGTGAAAGGTGATGGTTCGCTTTGTTGATATTGGTGGAATTGTTGACCATCACTGTTTATGCTTTCCTTAGGTGAGAGGTGATGGTTCGTTTTGTTAATATTGGTGGAATTGTTGACCATCACTGTTTAAGTTTTCTTTAGGTGAGAGGTGATGGTTAGTTATCTTTATATTGGTGGAATTGTAGACCATCACTGTCTAAGCTTTCCTTAGGTGAGAGGCGATGATTCGTTTTGTTAATTTTGGTGGAATTGTTGACCATCACTGATTAAGCTTTCTTTGGGTGAGAGGTGGTGGTTTGTGTTCTTGATATTGGTGGAATTGTTCACCGTCACTGTTTAAGCTTTCCTTAGGTGAGAGGTGATAGTTCGTTTTGTTAATATTGGTGGAATTGTTGAAAATCACTGTTTAAGCTTCCTTTAGGTGAGAGGTGATGGTTCGTTATCTTGATATTGGTGGAATTGTTGACCATCACTATTTAAGCTTTCTTTAGGTGAGACATGATGGTTCGTTTTGTTGATATTGGTGGAATTGTTGACCATCACTGCTTAAGCTTTCTTTAGGTGAGAGGTGATGATTTGTTATCCTGATATTGGTGGAATTTTCTGCCATATCTGTTTAAGCTTTCGTTAGGTGAGCGTGGTGGTTCGTTATCTTGATATTGGTGGAATTGTTGACCATCACTGTTTAAGCTTTCTTTTTGTGAGAGGTGATGGTTCGTTTTGTTAATATAGGTGGAATTGTTGACCATCACTGTTTAAGCTTTCCTTAGGTGAGAGATGATGGTTCGTTTTGGTAATATTGGTGGAATTGTTGACAATCACTGTTTAAGCTTTCTTTAGGTGAGAGGTGATGGTTCGTTATTCAGATATTGGTGGAATTGTTGACCATCACTGTTTAAGCTTTCTTTAGGTGAGAGGTGATGGTTCGTTATCTTAATATTGGTGGAATTGTTGACCATCACTGCTTAAGCTTTCTTTAGGTGAAAGATGATGGTTCGTTTTGTTAATATTGGTGGAATTGTTGACCATCACTGCTTAAGCTTTCCTTAGGTGAGAGATGATGGTTCGTTTTGGTAATATTGGTGGAATTGTTGACAATCACTGTTTAAGCTTTCTTTAGGTGAGAGGTGATGGTTCGTTATTCAGATATTGGTGGAATTGTTGACCATCACTGTTTAAGCTTTCTTTAGGTGAGAGGTGACGGTTCGTTATCCTGATATTGGTGGAATTGTTGACCAGCACAGTTTAGGCTTTCTTTAGGTCAGAAGTGGTGGTTCGTTATCCAGATATTGGTGGAATTGTTGACCATCACTGTTTAGGCTTTCATTAGGTGAGAGGTGATGGTTCGTTTTCTTAATATTGGTGGAATTGTTGACCATCACTGCTTAAGCTTTCTTTAGGTGAGAGGTGATGATTGGCTATCCTGATATTGGTGGAATTGTTGACCATCACTGTTTAAGCTTACTTTAGGTGGGAGGTGATGGTTCGTTATCCAGATATTGGGGGAATTGTTGACATCACTGCTTAAGCTTTCCCTAGGGGAGAGGTGATGGTTCGTTTTGTTAATATTGGTGGAATTGTTAACCATCACTGCTTAAGCTTTCTTTATGTGAGAGGTGATGGTTTGTTATCCTGATATTGGTGGAATTGTTGACAATCACTGTTTAAGCTTTCTTTAGGTGAGAGGTGATGGTTCGTTTTGTTAATATTGGTGGAATTGTTGACCATCACTGTTTAGGCTTTCATTAGGTGAGAGGTGATGGTTCGTTTTGTTAATATTGGTAGAATTGTTGACCATCACTGTTTAGGCTTTCTTTAGGTGAGCGGTGATTGTTCGTTATCCAGATATTGGTGGAATTGTTGACCATCACTGCTTAAACTATCTTTAGGTGAAACATGATGGTTCGTTATATTAATATTGATGGAATTGTTGACCATCACTGTTTAAGCTTTCTTTGGGTGAGAGGTGATGGTTCGTTATCTTAATATTGGTGGCCTTGTTGACCATCACTGCTTAGGCTTTCTTTAGGTGAGAGGTGATGGTTCGTTATCTTGATATTGGTGGAATTGTTGACCATCACTGTTTAGGCTTTCTTTAGGTGAGAGGTGACGGTTCGTTATCCTGATATTGGTGGAATTGTTGACAATCACTGCTTAAGCTTTCTTTAGGTGAGAGGTGATGATTGGCTATCCTGATATTGGTGGAATTGTTGACCATCACTGTTTAAGCTTACTTTAGGTGGGAGGTGATGGTTCGTTATCCAGATATTGGGGGAATTGTTGACATCACTGCTTAAGCTTTCCCTAAGGGAGAGGTGATGGTTCGTTTTGTTAATATTGGTGGAATTGTTAACCATCACTGCTTAAGCTTTCTTTAGGTGAGAGGTGATGGTTTGTTATCCTGATATTGGTGGAATTGTTGACCATCACTGTTTAAGCTTTCTTGAGGTGAGAGGTGATGGTTCGTTATCCTGATATTGGTGGAATTGTTGACCATCACTGTTTAAGCTTTCTTTAGGTGAGAGGTGATGGTTCGTTATCTTGATATTGGTGGCCTTGTTGACCATCACTGTTTAAGCTTTCATTAGGTGAGAGGTGATGGTTCGTTATCTTGATATTGGTGGAATTGTTGACCATCACTGTTTAAGCTTTCTTTAGGTGAGAGGTGATGGTTCGTTTTGTTAATATTGGTGGAATTGTTGACCATCACTGCTTAAGCTTTCTTTTGGTGAGAGATGATGGTTCGTTTTGTTGATATTGGTAGAATTGTTGACCATCACTGTTTAGGCTTTCTTTAGGTGAGCGGTGATTGTTCGTTATCCAGATATTGGTGGAATTGTTGACCATCACTGCTTAAACTTTCTTTAGGTGAAACATGATGGTTCGTTATATTAATATTGATGGAATTGTTGACCATCACTGATTAAGCTTTCTTTGGGTGAGAGGTGATGGTTCGTTATCTTAATATTGGTGGCCTTGTTGACCATCACTGCTTAGGCTTTCTTTAGGTGAGAGGTGATGGTTCGTTATCTTGATATTGGTGGAATTGTTGACCATCACTGTTTAGGCTTTCTTTAGGTGAGAGGTGACGGTTCATTATCCTGATATTGGTGGAATTGTTGACCATCACTGTTTAAGCTTTCTTTAGGTGAGAGGTGATGGTTCGTTATCTTAATATTGGTGGAATTGTTGACCATCACTGCTTAAGCTTTCTTTAGGTGAAAGATGATGGTTCGTTTTGTTAATATTGGTGGAATTGTTGACCATCACTGTTTAAGCTTTCCTTAGGTGAGAGATGATGGTTCGTTTTGGTAATATTGGTGGAATTGTTGACAATCACTGTTTAAGCTTTCTTTAGGTGAGAGGTGATGGTTCGTTATTCAGATATTGGTGGAATTGTTGACCATCACTGTTTAAGCTTTCTTTAGGTGAGAGGTGACGGTTCGTTATCCTGATATTGGTGGAATTGTTGACCAGCACAGTTTAGGCTTTCTTTAGGTCAGAAGTGGTGGTTCGTTATCCAGATATTGGTGGAATTGTTGACCATCACTGTTTAGGCTTTCATTAGGTGAGAGGTGATGGTTCGTTTTCTTAATATTGGTGGAATTGTTGACCATCACTGCTTAAGCTTTCTTTAGGTGAGAGGTGATGATTGGCTATCCTGATATTGGTGGAATTGTTGACCATCACTGTTTAAGCTTACTTTAGGTGGGAGGTGATGGTTCGTTATCCAGATATTGGGGGAATTGTTGACATCACTGCTTAAGCTTTCCCTAGGGGAGAGGTGATGGTTCGTTTTGTTAATATTGGTGGAATTGTTAACCATCACTGCTTAAGCTTTCTTTAGGTGAGAGGTGATGGTTTGTTATCCTGATATTGGTGGAATTGTTGACAATCACTGTTTAAGCTTTCTTTAGGTGAGAGGTGATGGTTCGTTTTGTTAATATTGGTGGAATTGTTGACCATCACTGTTTAGGCTTTCATTAGGTGAGAGGTGATGGTTCGTTTTGTTAATATTGGTAGAATTGTTGACCATCACTGTTTAGGCTTTCTTTAGGTGAGCGGTGATTGTTCGTTATCCAGATATTGGTGGAATTGTTGACCATCACTGCTTAAACTATCTTTAGGTGAAACATGATGGTTCGTTATATTAATATTGATGGAATTGTTGACCATCACTGTTTAAGCTTTCTTTGGGTGAGAGGTGATGGTTCGTTATCTTAATATTGGTGGCCTTGTTGACCATCACTGCTTAGGCTTTCTTTAGGTGAGAGGTGATGGTTCGTTATCTTGATATTGGTGGAATTGTTGACCATCACTGTTTAGGCTTTCTTTAGGTGAGAGGTGACGGTTCGTTATCCTGATATTGGTGGAATTGTTGACAATCACTGCTTAAGCTTTCTTTAGGTGAGAGGTGATGATTGGCTATCCTGATATTGGTGGAATTGTTGACCATCACTGTTTAAGCTTACTTTAGGTGGGAGGTGATGGTTCGTTATCCAGATATTGGGGGAATTGTTGACATCACTGCTTAAGCTTTCCCTAAGGGAGAGGTGATGGTTCGTTTTGTTAATATTGGTGGAATTGTTAACCATCACTGCTTAAGCTTTCTTTAGGTGAGAGGTGATGGTTTGTTATCCTGATATTGGTGGAATTGTTGACCATCACTGTTTAAGCTTTCTTGAGGTGAGAGGTGATGGTTCGTTATCCTGATATTGGTGGAATTGTTGACCATCACTGTTTAAGCTTTCTTTAGGTGAGAGGTGATGGTTCGTTATCTTGATATTGGTGGCCTTGTTGACCATCACTGTTTAAGCTTTCATTAGGTGAGAGGTGATGGTTCGTTATCTTGATATTGGTGGAATTGTTGACCATCACTGTTTAAGCTTTCTTTAGGTGAGAGGTGATGGTTCGTTTTGTTAATATTGGTGGAATTGTTGACCATCACTGCTTAAGCTTTCTTTTGGTGAGAGATGATGGTTCGTTTTGTTGATATTGGTAGAATTGTTGACCATCACTGTTTAGGCTTTCTTTAGGTGAGCGGTGATTGTTCGTTATCCAGATATTGGTGGAATTGTTGACCATCACTGCTTAAACTTTCTTTAGGTGAAACATGATGGTTCGTTATATTAATATTGATGGAATTGTTGACCATCACTGATTAAGCTTTCTTTGGGTGAGAGGTGATGGTTCGTTATCTTAATATTGGTGGCCTTGTTGACCATCACTGCTTAGGCTTTCTTTAGGTGAGAGGTGATGGTTCGTTATCTTGATATTGGTGGAATTGTTGACCATCACTGTTTAGGCTTTCTTTAGGTGAGAGGTGACGGTTCATTATCCTGATATTGGTGGAATTGTTGACCATCACTGTTTAAGCTTTCTTTAGGTGAGAGGTGATGGTTCGTTATCTTAATATTGGTGGAATTGTTGACCATCACTGCTTAAGCTTTCTTTAGGTGAAAGATGATGGTTCGTTTTGTTAATATTGGTGGAATTGTTGACCATCACTGTTTAAGCTTTCCTTAGGTGAGAGATGATGGTTCGTTTTGGTAATATTGGTGGAATTGTTGACAATCACTGTTTAAGCTTTCTTTAGGTGAGAGGTGATGGTTCGTTATTCAGATATTGGTGGAATTGTTGACCATCACTGTTTAAGCTTTCTTTAGGTGAGAGGTGACGGTTCGTTATCCTGATATTGGTGGAATTGTTGACCAGCACAGTTTAGGCTTTCTTTAGGTCAGAAGTGGTGGTTCGTTATCCAGATATTGGTGGAATTGTTGACCATCACTGTTTAGGCTTTCATTAGGTGAGAGGTGATGGTTCGTTTTCTTAATATTGGTGGAATTGTTGACCATCACTGCTTAAGCTTTCTTTAGGTGAGAGGTGATGATTGGCTATCCTGATATTGGTGGAATTGTTGACCATCACTGTTTAAGCTTACTTTAGGTGGGAGGTGATGGTTCGTTATCCAGATATTGGGGGAATTGTTGACATCACTGCTTAAGCTTTCCCTAGGGGAGAGGTGATGGTTCGTTTTGTTAATATTGGTGGAATTGTTAACCATCACTGCTTAAGCTTTCTTTAGGTGAGAGGTGATGGTTTGTTATCCTGATATTGGTGGAATTGTTGACAATCACTGTTTAAGCTTTCTTTAGGTGAGAGGTGATGGTTCGTTTTGTTAATATTGGTGGAATTGTTGACCATCACTGTTTAGGCTTTCATTAGGTGAGAGGTGATGGTTCGTTTTGTTAATATTGGTAGAATTGTTGACCATCACTGTTTAGGCTTTCTTTAGGTGAGCGGTGATTGTTCGTTATCCAGATATTGGTGGAATTGTTGACCATCACTGCTTAAACTATCTTTAGGTGAAACATGATGGTTCGTTATATTAATATTGATGGAATTGTTGACCATCACTGTTTAAGCTTTCTTTGGGTGAGAGGTGATGGTTCGTTATCTTAATATTGGTGGCCTTGTTGACCATCACTGCTTAGGCTTTCTTTAGGTGAGAGGTGATGGTTCGTTATCTTGATATTGGTGGAATTGTTGACCATCACTGTTTAGGCTTTCTTTAGGTGAGAGGTGACGGTTCGTTATCCTGATATTGGTGGAATTGTTGACAATCACTGCTTAAGCTTTCTTTAGGTGAGAGGTGATGATTGGCTATCCTGATATTGGTGGAATTGTTGATCATCACTGTTTAAGCTTACTTTAGGTGGGAGGTGATGGTTCGTTATCCAGATATTGGGGGAATTGTTGACATCACTGCTTAAGCTTTCCCTAAGGGAGAGGTGATGGTTCGTTTTGTTAATATTGGTGGAATTGTTAACCATCACTGCTTAAGCTTTCTTTAGGTGAGAGGTGATGGTTTGTTATCCTGATATTGGTGGAATTGTTGACCATCACTGTTTAAGCTTTCTTGAGGTGAGAGGTGATGGTTCGTTATCCTGATATTGGTGGAATTGTTGACCATCACTGTTTAAGCTTTCTTTAGGTGAGAGGTGATGGTTCGTTATCTTGATATTGGTGGCCTTGTTGACCATCACTGTTTAAGCTTTCATTAGGTGAGAGGTGATGGTTCGTTATCTTGATATTGGTGGAATTGTTGACCATCACTGTTTAAGCTTTCTTTAGGTGAGAGGTGATGGTTCGTTTTGTTAATATTGGTGGAATTGTTGACCATCACTGCTTAAGCTTTCTTTTGGTGAGAGATGATGGTTCGTTTTGTTGATATTGGTAGAATTGTTGACCATCACTGTTTAGGCTTTCTTTAGGTGAGCGGTGATTGTTCGTTATCCAGATATTGGTGGAATTGTTGACCATCACTGCTTAAACTTTCTTTAGGTGAAACATGATGGTTCGTTATATTAATATTGATGGAATTGTTGACCATCACTGATTAAGCTTTCTTTGGGTGAGAGGTGATGGTTCGTTATCTTAATATTGGTGGCCTTGTTGACCATCACTGCTTAGGCTTTCTTTAGGTGAGAGGTGATGGTTCGTTATCTTGATATTGGTGGAATTGTTGACCATCACTGTTTAGGCTTTCTTTAGGTGAGAGGTGACGGTTCATTATCCTGATATTGGTGGAATTGTTGACAATCACTGTTTAAGCTTTCTTTAGGTGAGAGGTGATGGTTCGTTATCTTGATATTGGTGGCCTTGTTGACCATCACTGTTTAAGCTTTCTTTAGGTGAGAGGTGATGGTTCGTTATCTTGATATTGGTGGAATTGTTGACCATCACTGTTTAAGCTTTCTTTAGGTGAGAGGTGATGGTTCGTTTTGTTAATATTGGTGGAATTGTTGACCATCACTGCTTAAGCTTTCTTGAGGTGAGAGATGATGGTTCGTTTTTTGTTAATATTGGTGGAATTGTTGACCATCACTGCTTAGGCTTTCTTTAGGTGAGAGGTGATGGTTCGTTATCTTGATATTGGTGGAATTGTTGACCATCACTGTTTAAACTTTCTGTAGGCGAGAGGTGATGGTTCGTTTTGTTAATATTGGTGGAATTGTTGACCATCACTGTTTAGGCTTTCATTAGGTGAGAGGTGATGGTTCGTTTTGTTAATATTGGTGGAATTGTTGACCATCACTGCTTAAACTTTCTTTAGGTGAAACATGATGGTTCGTTATATTAATATTGGTGGAATTGTTGACCAGCACAGTTTAGGCTTTCTTTAGGTCAGAAGTGGTGGTTCGTTATCTTGATATTTGTAGAATTGTTGACCATCACTGTTTAGGCTTTCTTTAGGTGAGAGGTGATGGTTCGTTTTCTTAATATTGGTGAAATTGTTGACCATCACTGCTTAAGCTTTCTTTAGGTGAGAGGTGATGATTGGCTATCCTGATATTGGTGGAATTGTTGACCATGACTTTTTAAGCTTACTTTAGGTGAGAGGTGATGGTTCGTTATCCAGATATTGGGGGAATTGTTGACATCACTGCTTAAGCTTTCCCTAGGTGAGAGGTGATGGTTCGTTTTGTTAAAATTGGTGGAATTGATAACCATCACTGCTTAAGCTTTATTTAGGTGAGAGGTGATGGTTTGTTATCCTGATATTGGTGGAATTGTTGACCATCACTGTTTAAGCTTTCTTGAGGTGAGAGGTGATAGTTCGTTATCTTGATATTGGTGGAATTGTTGACCATCACTGTTTAAGCTTTCTTTAGGTGAGAGGTGATGGTTCGTTTTGTTAATATTGGTGGAATTGTTGACCATCACTGTTAAGCTTTCATTAGGTGAGAGGTGATGGTTCGTTTTGTTAATATTGGTAGAATTGTTGACCATCACTGTTTAGGCTTTCTTTAGGTGAGCGGTGATTGTTCGTTATCCAGATATTGGTGGAATTGTTGACCATCACTGCTTAAACTATCTTTAGGTGAAACATGATGGTTCGTTATATTAATATTGATGGAATTGTTGACCATCACTGTTTAAGCTTTCTTTGGGTGAGAGGTGATGGTTCGTTATCTTAATATTGGTGGCCTTGTTGACCATCACTGCTTAGGCTTTCTTTAGGTGAGAGGTGATGGTTCGTTATCTTGATATTGGTGGAATTGTTGACCATCACTGTTTAAGCTTTCTTTAGGTGAGAGGTGATGGTTCGTTTTATTAATATTGGTGGAATTGTTGACCATCACTGCCTAAGCTTTAGGTGAAAGATGATGGTTCGTTTTGTTAATATTGGTGGAATTGTTGACCATCACTGCTTAGGCTTTCTTTAGGTGAGAGGTGATGGTTCGTTATCTTGATATTGGTGGAATTGTTGACCATCACTGTTTAAACTTTCTTTAGGCGAGAGGTGATGGTTCGTTTTGTTAATATTGGTGGAATTGTTGACCATCACTGCTTAAACTTTCTTTAGGTGAAACTTGATGGTTCGTTATATTAATATTGGTGGAATTGTTGACCAGCACAGTTTAGGCTTTCTTTGGGTCAGAAGTGGTGGTTCGTTATCTTGATATTGGTGGAATTGTTGACCATCACTGTTTAGGCTTTCTTTAGGTGAGAGGTGATGGTTCGTTTTCTTAATATTGGTGAAATTGTTGACCATCACTGCTTAAGCTTTCTTTAGGTGAGAGGTGATGATTGGCTATCCTGATATTGGTGGAATTGTTGACCATGACTTTTTAAGCTTACTTTAGGTGAGAGGTGATGGTTCGTTATCCAGATATTGGGGGAATTGTTGACATCACTGCTTAAGCTTTCCCTAGGTGAGAGGTGATGGTTCGTTTTGTTAACATTGGTGGAATTGATAACCATCACTGCTTATGCTTTATTTAGGTGAGAGGTGATGGTTTGTTATCCTGATATTGGTGGAATTGTTGACCATCTCTGTTTAAGCTTTCTTGAGGTGAGAGGTGATAGTTCGTTATCTTGATATTGGTGGAATTGTTGACCATCACTGTTTAAGCTTTCTTTAGGTGAGAGGTGATGGTTCGTTTTGTTAATATTGGTGGAATTGTTGACCATCACTGTTTAGGCTTTCATTAGGTGAGAGGTGATGGTTCGTTTTGTTAATATTGGTAGAATTGTTGACCATCACTGTTTAGGCTTTCTTTAGGTGAGCGGTGATTGTTCGTTATCCAGATATTGGTGGAATTGTTGACCATCACTGCTTAAACTTTCTTTAGGTAAAACATGATGGATCGTTATATTAATATTGATGGAATTGTTGACCATCACTGTTTAAGCTTTCTTTAGGTGAAAAATGATGGTTCGTTATATTAATATTGATGGAATTGTTGACCATCACTATTTAAGATTTCATTAGGTGAAACATGATGGTTCGTTATATTAATATTGATGGAATTGTTGACCATCACTGTTTAAGCTTTCTTTATGTGAGGGGTGACGGGTTGTTTTGTTAATATTGGTGGAATTGTTTAAGCTTTCTTTTCATAATCAAGATTATCGTACCAATGCATGTAGCTATATTCCAGAGTCGCCATTGTTGGTTAATATATATTGTAAATAAAGATCTGATAGAGCGTGTTTTATTTGGGTTATAAAGTATGTTCTTTGTTATATTTGAATCAAAATTTGTGAAGGAAAAATATTATATGAAATTCCATTACCAACACAAAACGATAATCAATTTATTCACCATAATTGCACTTAACTCTTAAGAGAATTAAATAACACAGTAGTGTTCTGTTAGTATGCTTGATATAATTACATATTTATATATCAAATAGTAAATGTTATTAACCTATGACGCAAAATTGTTTTATCTAAACATTACTTTATTTGGTTGTTATGTTATTTAAAAATGAACACTTACACATGCTGTAATAAGATTATATAATTTCAAATTTAGTGGGCACGACTCGCTTTGTAGAATAGCTTTCATCAGTTACGATCATAATCAAAAGATTGGAAAGCCAAATAATTCAAAAGTCTTTAAGAGGAAGTAAGCCAAAGGGCACAGGAGAGCCAATATCAGCTAATCCTACGCGTGAGGGAGGTTGATCTTAGTTTTAGTCAAAATTATTTAGGCACTGTAAATTTCACTCATAAATATATCTAATATATGATGTCAGTGTAGAAGTACTGAATACTGAGAGGATGATGCCTTTGCTGACTAATAGTTCACCAGCAGAGAACAGTTCTTATATGACCACTTATCTGTTGTTTTTCTTCAGTTAGGTTGCATTACAGATTAGAAATGTTTTCGTCGTCTCAGTAGCAGATTCCAGAGGCGGATCCAGGGGGGGGCGCACAAAAATATGATTTTTTGGCGTAAAATCGTGATTTTTCACACGAAATACCCCAAACATTTTCGCGCCTTCCTCCGCTCGGCGCAAATGTTTTTAAGTGCGCCCCCCCCCCCCCCCTAACTTGAAATCCTGGATCCGCCCCTGGATTCGACAAATAGGGATCACTTAATCCTATACATATTGTTGCTAGGTGTTCGTAGATTACCAGATAAACCAACATGACAAAAATACAATTGTAAAACAAAATAGCTTTGTTGTAACTACAACAATACACATAGACAGAGAGAATGACGTATCCAAGACTGCCAAGTCAATTATTTCATGTCATCTTCGACATTCATTTTACCCACACATTAATATATTTCCTCATATATCGTGTTTTCCATTAGTAATTAAAGGTTAATTAACCTTTACGCCTTCAATAAACATTTTTAATCATCCATGCTTATATTTATTGATGTCGTCTGTTTCAGCTATTATGATGGCTGTCAATACTTGGTTATTAATTACACTGATTAGAGGAATTGAATAGAAGTCATGTCGACATTTTTTATATGTGTTGTATTTCACATTTACTTTCTTTTTTTCAGTAACACAACTGTTAAATAAACATAAAAAAACATGTAGTTAGCAATATAATGTATCTAAGAGAAGCACGGGTTATATGACTTAGTTTCTTCTAGGCGGGTATACAACCCTTCTGAAAGCAGTACGCGCTGCATATTGCGCAGAATGAATCAAATATGCAGCTCGTTCCTCGCTCTAGAAATATATAGAAGCCCCATGCATGGAGGACAACAGGCTCCTTGTGTCAGCTCTGATGAGCAATAGTTTGCAATGAGTGGGCGCTTGAAATATTTCTGTGTTTAGATCATATGAAAATGATCTATTTCCATGTAATAATAAATCTATATTAATGTCAGCATTATTATTTTGCCTGCATGGAATCTACTAAGGCCAATCTTAAGTTATTATTTTTAGGACAGATAACCATGTATAACCGAACAGTTTTCAAAAATGGAAGTTGCTGTACTTTCCGACCAGGTAATGTTAGTTGCTTGCAGAAATTTCAACATTTTTGGATGATTATCCGTGATTTATTCTTTGAAAGTGGATCAACTGAAGCAACAAAAATAAAAAAAATACTGCAAAGGTATGTCATTTATATTTCTGATCAAATAACAGTGCCCTATTTGAACATTGAAACTGGAAATCGCCGTTTAAACATCGGTGGATGGTATGTTTTCGCTCGAAGAAAGGGGGTAAAAATCTATTTTTCCTCCACGAAATCTTTAAATTATGTCAAATATTTTCTCACTATCTGATGAAATAGACATCGACGTTTTCAATGCAAGGAAAATATGACCGTAAGCGCACTCATTTTCCTTACGATCGGTGCATTTAACATCGTTCTTCAGTGTACGTCACTGTACGCCTAATTGCTAACGAATGTTTGTCCTGCCCACACAATTGTGTATTCCTTCAAGTTTCGAAGTTGTTATCTGTTGGTCTAAAATTTCATACTTTTTTACAGTTTACTCATCTTTAATTGTAAAACGTGTAGTAAGGTTACGACCTTTTGCTGGCAAAAAGATTATGGACAGTTTTTGAAATAAAATCAATACCAGATCTTGCCAAAAAACTAATCGGAAAGTGCATTTCATTGAAAAATTATGTCCTTAATTTTTACCATTTTGTTATGCCCCGACCACGAATGTGGAAGGGGTATATAGATTTACCCTTGTCCGTCTGTACGTCCGTATGTGTGGTCCTTTTGGTTAAGTTGTCTAGCTGCATTTCTCAGGAATCACTTATGATAGACCAAAGGTATTTCACATGACTGTATAATCATCATATATAGTGAAGCACATCCCAACATCAATTGGGTCACCCTGACCTGTATTGTACGCTTGAGTGACTTTGGTTAAATTAAGTGTTTAGGTCCATTTCTCAGACTTCGTATATACGGGAGGGGCATCCGTGTCTTACCGACACATAATCTGGTTGCTTTTAGTTTTCTGTTATAAATAAATAAATAAATTATCTTTATTTCAAGAGCATAACCCCATTAGCAAGAGCTAATCTCCCTGAGGATCCTCAAAATAGAATCTATATGTACAAAAATTTTAAATAGCAAATATACAAGAATTTGGAGAAAACTAAACAGTGAAGAAACATGTAACACATCGTTATTGTCGAATCAGAGCGATATTGTCGAATCAGAGCGGGATCCATATCTGTAATAAAAAAGATAATTGATAATTTCAAAGTCAGGTAGAACGGGATTGTAATGGCTAACTAGCACATAGGTGGCTTCGTACATTTATCATTTTACAGATATTATGCGTTGGCTCAACAGTATACATGTATTGCATGGTTAGGAGGTATATATACAATACATAGTCATTGTCGGAAAATATAAGATTTATTTCGGCGAGCTTTTGAAACATGAGAAAAGGCGAGCTTTAGCAAGCCTTTTTTGGCATGCTTCAAAGGGGACTCAAAACATTTGATATTTTCCGATAATGATTGTGTATTGTCTTTATCCTGCAATCATAAAATTGCTACAATAGATGCCTGTAACTACATTTGAAGATGATTCCGACTGCTACCAAAACGCGGAAAACGTCTTAACGTACCTGGCACACTAACTATGCTACGCGCGCCCTTCATGTCAACAAGGAACAGTATATGACCTAATACGACTCAAGTTCATCCGATCCCTGTTATTAGGCCGCAAATAGCTTGATTGCAGGATAAACATTAAAATTTGCTCACCCGACGAAAAGCATATCCTGAGGGCTCCGCCCGAAGGAAATTATGACTTTCTAGGGTGAACTAATCTGCATCTGTTCGTACATTACCATGCTATAAATGTTTTATTATTCTGAATCAACAGAGGACAGAGAAAAAAATCGTTCTTCATCCAAGTCAACTTCGCCAAAGCTGTTCATCTGATGACGTTTTAAAGAATACGCATTACTCTCGGGACTCGTCTTATATTGATTGCACCGGTACATTGTGGCGAGAATTAATTCCTAATGTATGAAACACGATATTCGTATCAATCACGTACATTGTAGTTGTAAAAGACAATCATTGCAGTCAATGTATAGACACCTGCTGCTAGAGGAAGATCACTCTGTAAACGGGAGAAAACTCATTTAACTTGTTCCAAAAACTGGGAATAAGATACAAAT
Source organism: Bathymodiolus brooksi (assembly GCA_963680875.1). NCBI lineage: Eukaryota > Metazoa > Mollusca > Bivalvia > Mytilida > Modiolidae > Bathymodiolus > Bathymodiolus brooksi. The sequence goes on from OY804582.1 coordinate 62,741,943, forward strand.
GTATTTGAATCACATATCATCTAAGATTACTGAATATCTGGTAAATGTAGTTCCTTACAAGTCCTCGAATGCAGGCAGCACATAAACTATCTTATTTTTCGGTAAAACTAAATTTGTAAAGGATTAGACTGTAGAAAGGTTCTCGATCAACTATAACAAAAAACAATTAGGCGGACAGATGAGTTTTAAGATTCAGCAATTAATGATAACGTACAGTAGCAATTAGGCGTACAGTGACGTACAATGAAGAACGATGTTAAATGCACCCATCGTAAGAAAATGAGTGCGTTTATGGTCATATTTTCCTTGCATTGAAAACGTCGATGTCTATTTCATCAGATAGTGAGAAAATATTTGACATAATCTAAAGAATTCGTGGAGAAAAAAATAGATTTTTACCCCCTTTCTTCGAGCGAAAACATACCATCCACCGATGTTTAAACGGCGATTTTCAGTTTCAATGTTCAAATAGGGCACTGTTATTTGATCAGAAATATAAATGACATACCTTTGCAGTATTTTTTTTATTTTTGCTGCTTCGGTTGATCCACTTTCAAAGACTAAATCACGGATAATCATCCAAAAATGTTGAAATTTCTGCAAGGAACTAACATTACCTCGTCGGACAGTATGTCCCAGCAACTTCCGTTTTTGAAAACTGTCCGGTTATACACTGTGGATAAACAAAAAATGGTCGTTATCTTCTAATGGACCACTACAGTTTGGACAGTCAGTATTACAAGATAACAAATCATTAAATAAATGTGCCTTTAAGTTACTGGACTCGTTCCTTAATTGACAATGAATTATGTTAAACTTCCTTATTCCAAAATTATAAAAATCATTGGTGTCCCAAGTCTAATATCTTTTTCAAATATTTAGAGATTCTGTTATATTTAGAGGCAAAGTATTCCATAGTCTAATAGTGAAAGGGATAAAACTATCCATAGCACTATTTTGTACGGGAAAGGTTATCCATTTTACAACTTGTTTCATTGAGATCATTTGTTTTTGTCCTTTTGTCATCTTTTGTTTTTCAAGTGTATATTAATTGCTCTGTATAATATGCATAACTTATAAACTCCTTCGTTAGTTTCTCTGCTCTCTTTATATAAGTAATTTATAAATTTGATTCGTAATAGTAAGTTGTGATAATTCGTTCCATCTTATTATTGAAATCCTCTACTTTGAGATTCATCTGTTCATACTTAATGAGGTATATACTCTCTAGCAGTTTGTAGAATTTCACCCAAACTTCTGTCTCTTTACATGTGATTATTGGCGAAGGCGGATTAACTCTTTCATTAATATCATTCTCTTATTTTTCTTCAGCTATTACTATATAATGAATGAATCGCTATGCCAGAGATGAGACAAGAAAGATCCTCAAGGACTTCTATTCACGAGTCCATAAGGTATAAAACACATTGAAGTAGTCGAAATGATTAATTGTGAACATGATAAAATGAAAAAAACAACCAAATATAACATACCGTCAGAACAGAATTCCAAAATCTAACAAGAAAAACGTATGAATAAAGGCAATATCGATACACCTTACACACATTTACATGACTACTCACTGTCCTAGCATGGGACACATACTTCTATGAGAGCGGCACATGCTTTTAATACAAGTGTAGGGTTAAGCTAATATTATGAGCCCAAGCTTCCGCTGTTGGTGAAATGATGCAGTCATGCAATTGTAGTGCACATGTGAGTACAATAACAAGCATGACATAACTGAGTGAGTAGACAAGCATGACATAACTGAGTGAGTAGACAAGCATGACATAACTGAGTGAGTAGACAAGCATGACATAACTGAGTGAGTAGACAAGCATGACATAACTGAGTGAGTAGACAAGCATGACATAACTGAGTGAGTAGACAAGCATGACATAACTGAGTGAGTAGACAAGCATGACATAACTGAGTGAGTAGACAAGCATGACATAACTGAGTGAGTAGACAAGCCTGACATAACTGAGTGAGTAGACAAGCATGACATAACTGAGTGAGTAGACAAGCCTGACATAACTGAGTGAGTAGACAAGCATGACATAACTGAGTGAGTAGACAAGCATGACATAACTGAGTGAGTAGACAAGCATGACATAACTGAGTGAGTAGACAAGCCTGACATAACTGAGTGAGTAGACAAGCATGACATAACTGAGTGAGTAGACAAGCCTGACATAACTGAGTGAGTAGACAAGCATGACATAACTGAGTGAGTAGACAAGCATGACATAACTGAGTGAGTAGACAAGCCTGACATAACTGAGTGAGTAGACAAGCATGACATAACTGAGTGAGTAGACAAGCCTGACATAACTGAGTGAGTAGACAAGCATGACATAACTGAGTGAGTAGACAAGCCTGACATAACTGAGTGAGTAGACAAGCATGACATAACTGAGTGAGTAGACAAGCATGACATAACTGAGTGAGTAGACAAGCATGACATAACTGAGTGAGTAGACAAGCATGACATAACTGAGTGAGTAGACAAGCATGACATAACTGAGTGAGTAGACAAGCCTGACATAACTGAGTGAGTAGACAAGCATGACATAACTGAGTGAGTAGACAAGCATGACATAACTGAGTGAGTAGACAAGCATGACATAACTGAGTGAGTATACAAGCATGACATAACTGGGTGAGTAGACAAGCATGACATAACTGAGTGAGTAGACAAGCCTGACATAACTGAGTGAGTAGACCAGCATGACATAACTGAGTGAGTAGACAAGCATGACATAACTGAGTGAGTAGACAAGCCTGACATAACTAAGTGAGTAGACAAGCATGACATAACTGAGTGAGTAGACAAGCATGACATAACTGAGTGAGTAGACAAGCCTGACATAACTGAGTGAGTAGACAAGCATGACATAGCTGAGTGAGTAGATAAGCATGACATAACTGAGTGAGTAGACAAGCATGACATAACTGAGCGAGTAGACAAGCATGACATAACTGAGTGAGTAGATAAGCATGACATAACTGAGTGAGTAGACAAGCATGACATAACTGAGTGAGTAGACAAGCATGACATAACTGAGTGAGTAGACAAGCATGACATAACTGAGTGAGTAGACAAGCATGACATAACTGAGTGAGTAGACAAGCATGACATAACTGAGTGAGTAGACAAGCATGACATAACTGAGTGAGTAGACAAGCATGACATAACTGAGTGAGTAGATAAGCATGACATAACTGAGTGAGTAGACAAGCATGACATAACTGAGTGAGTAGACAAGCATGACATAACTGAGTGAGTAGACAAGCATGACATAACTGAGTGAGTAGACAAGCCTGACATAACTGAGTGAGTAGATAAGCATGACATAGCTTAGTGAGTAGACAAGCATGACATAACTGAGTGAGTAGACAAGCATGACATAACTGAATGAGTAGACAAGCATGACATAACTGAGTGAGTAGACAAGCATGACATAACTGAGTGAGTAGATAAGCCTGACATAACTGAGTGAGTAGACAAGCATGACATAACTGAGTGAGTAGACAAGCATGACATAACTGAGTGAGTAGACAAGCCTGACATAACTGAGTGAGTAGACAAGCATGACATAGCTGAGTGAGTAGATAAGCATGACATAACTGAGTGAGTAGACAAGCATGACATAACTGAGTGAGTAGACAAGCATGACATAACTGAGTGAGTAGACAAGCATGACATAACTGAGTGAGTAGATAAGCATGACATAACTGAGTGAGTAGACAAGCATGACATAACTGAGTGAGTAGACAAGCATGACATAACTGAGTGAGTAGACAAGCATGACATAACTGAGTGAGTAGACAAGCATGACATAACTGAGTGAGTAGACAAGCATGACATAACTGAGTGAGTAGACAAGCATGACATAACTGAGTGAGTAGACAAGCATGACATAACTGAGTGAGTAGACAAGCATGACATAACTGAGTGAGTAGACAAGCCTGACATAACTGAGTGAGTAGACAAGCATGACATAACTGAGTGAGTAGACAAGCATGACATAACTGAGTGAGTAGACAAGCATGACATAGCTGAGTGAGTAGACAAGCATGACATAACTGAGTGAGTAGACAAGCATGACATAGCTGAGTGAGTAGACAAGCATGACATAACTGAGTGAGTAGACAAGCATGACATAGCTGAGTGAGTAGACAAGCATGACATAACTGAGTGAGTAGATAAGCATGGCATAGCTGAGTGAGTAGACAAGCATGACATAACTGAGTGAGTAGACAAGCATGACATAACTGAGTGAGTAGACAAGCATGACATAACTGAGTGAGTAGACAAGCATGACATAACTGAGTGAGTAGACAAGCATGACATAACTGAGTGAGTAGATAAGCATGACATAACTGAGTGAGTAGACAAGCATGACATAACTGAGTGAGTAGACAAGCATGACATAACTGAGTGAGTAGACAAGCATGACATAACTGAGTGAGTAGACAAGCATGACATAACTGAGTGAGTAGACAAGCATGACATAACTGAGTGAGTAGACAAGCATGACATAACTGAGTGAGTAGACAAGCATGACATAACTGAGTGAGTAGACAAGCATGACATAACTGAGTGAGTAGACAAGCATGACATAACTGAGTGAGTAGACAAGCATGACATAACTGAGTGAGTAGACAAGCATGACATAACTGAGTGAGTAGACAAGCATGACATAACTGAGTGAGTAGACAAGCATGACATAACTGAGTGAGTAGACAAGCATGACATAACTGAGTGAGTAGATAAGCATGACATAACTGAGTGAGTAGACAAGCATGACATAACTGAGTGAGTAGATAAGCATGACATAACTGAGTGAGTAATGCTGACTCCTAATCTTGAACTTTATTCATAATTTATTTATTCTATGTGATATCAGTAAAATTCAGGACCCAGTATCAATAATAATAGCTGAAATTTTGCATTTATCTTGACGTTCTGTTCATATCTGCTTCTGTATAAAAACCAGAATGTACACATCATGTAAAAATTTATTGGACGTATAATTGTGATGAACATGTCTACTTATTAATCAAGAAGAAGGATTTTAAAAATCCATACCAATCACAGACTTACAACGTAACCGAGTGCTCCTATTAAGAGAATGTCGTAAGCAAAAAATGTCCGACCTATTCCACTATATACCCCTTGTACCTGAGGTAAATGTTTGCCCCAATGCGCATGTCAGTGCAACCTTCCTATACACACCATTATATTTTTCACACTTTTTTCGTCGAGAAAAAGGGAAGAGACAAATTGGAGATTTTATTTCTTATTTTTCGTATACAATTTTGTTGCGGAAAACAGACAACTGATGTTTATCATTTTTACAAATGATAGTTTGCCATAATTGTTTACGGTAGGATACATGCATCAACTTTGCCTTTACTAAATTTTTGTTTTTACCAGGGCAAAGCAGTCACCTCCTTCAGACTCTGTAAACAATGGAGTACCGGATATAATAGCTGCTATTGATATTGGCTCCACCTACTCAGGATACGCATTCGCAATTACAAAAGACTTGGACGAAGATAGACATAACATATATACTAATAAAGAATGGATTTCTGGAAATTCAAAGCTGACTACCTTTAAAGCGCCTAGCTGTATACTGTTTACTCCTGAGAAAAGACTCCATTCTTTTGGTTACGAAGCGGAATACAAATATGGACAGCTAGCTTTGGATAAAATCCACACTTCCTGGTTCTACTTTCGTAGATTTAAAATACCGGTTTTAGAGGATGAGGTATGCTACTATTTCTCTATTCTTAGGACAGACAAATACAGTGTCAAAAAGCAATGGGCAAAAAAAACAACCATCAACAAACACTACACAGAAAACTAAAAATTTAGTAATATAACGACCACGTAAGCTGGGCTGAATGCAGGTGCTTCGGAAGGGTGGGCAGTTTCTGTGCCAGTAGTGGCACCCGTTCTGTTACTCATGTTAAGCATCCGATTATGTCATATTCAGATATAAGTCATCAACGAGGAAAGTTATTAACGTATAGTTATTAATGTGTAGTTACTAATGTCTATGACATATATTATTGCATATCAGAATAAAAAGCATGCATTTAATTGGTCGAACACTCTCCACGTGACCTTCACTATCCCGCGATACAGACTGGGATGCTGATATAGACCGATCCAAAAACCGTATATAGATTGGTGCTACCGGTGTATATGTCAGAATAGAAAAATCAAGAAAAAAATATGTTGACTGCCTAACACATAAAAACATCGTTTGGCCTCTGTCCAGTTACGAAAACCAGTCTAATGCCAATAGTAAAATTATTTCAGAGAAAAAAAGTATAGGGTGGAAAAGTCAAGGTCGCTAAAAAACCGTGATGATCGGGTTCATCACCTAACCTAATTTGGCTTAAGAATTCAAGGAAAAAAATAGTTCCCGCGCAAGAAAAGAAAATATTAAAAATAAAATAAATATATATATATATATATACTCAAAGATGAAATCTAAACAGAAAATTTGGAAAGAAATATATGAAAACCTTTTAATATCGAAAGAAAATAAATAAAAAGAAATCAGAAGTAAGAAAACGAAAGAGGGTCGAAAAGTCGAGTGATGATCCCTGAAGTAGTATAAAAAGAGGAGAAATTCCAGTGTGCGGCAGTCAACAAATAAAATCAGATTCCTGCTGGACTACTTGTGTTTATTTAAATATTATAGGTAGGTCTCTGTTATTTTGTTTTATTATTTTATCTTAATGAAATTTCCATTTTTTTTTAGTTTCATATGAAATTTATGTTATTAAATATCATTAGTATGGATTGTTAACAATAAAAGAAATTTGTTTTTCCAGCATGAGATTCAGAATTAATTGAAATAATTTATGCATCTTAAGTGAATAAGTGAATGAAAATATTCAAATGATTAATTTTATTGATAAGCATATCGTGAATGAATATTGTACTTTATTGGTAGGAACATATGTGAGATGGACTTTCGAGGTATACATTTGATTAATCAAAAATAGTATTTTGAAGGTGAAATTTTAAATACTTAAATTGTATTTTGTTTCTAATGTTAAAGAGATAAGAATAATTAGATGACTTAGTCTCGATTTCAATTTGCTTACTATACTTTCGATTTTCATTTTTATATAATGCAATGTTATACTTTCAAACTGTTGATATTTTTCTTTTTTATTCCTTTGTGTATTGAAACTATTTATATAGAGTCAACAAATAAAATCAGATTCCTGCTGGACTACTTGTGTTTATTTAAATATCATAGATCCCGGTATTCCCCAAAGTGACAGGACTGTGTCAAGGAAATCAGATCAATAACACCAAACCAGTCATTGTCACATATACACGGACCACTCGTGCATTTGGCGGGATATTAGAGTTACGTCCGTTAGATAAATCGCTTCACTGATCCAGATAAAAATTATATTGTGTGTCAGATTCTGGTCGTCAATGCAATACACACAATAGTTACTGATATGTAGGGCAACTTGTAGGTTTCTTGAATCCTTGAAAATTTTCTGTGCATTTATATTGTGTGTGTCAGATTCTGGTCTTCAATGCAATAAACACAATAGTTACTGATATGGAGGGCAATATCAGGATAGTTAGACTGTCCTTGGTGCCCTTGGGTATGGACCGTGAAACTGATATTTCCCTCGCCTCCGGCTCGGGCAATATCATTTCCACTGGTCAGTATCACGACCCTTAGGCAGTCTGTATATCCTGATATTGCCCTCCATATCAGTAACTATTATATAAGTATACATTTCAAAAGCGACATTTTGACGTTTTATTTGAATAATTTACAGATTGAAATAAAAGGATATATTAATTAGCATTACAAAGGTTTATTTCTTTTGAGTAAGTTATATTATCTTTTTATAGACTCTCAGTACAGCTACCAATGTCAAAGATGATTCGGGAAAGCCTCTTCGAGCAGCAGCTGTGTTCAGTGGTATTCTTAAGTATTTACGATCACATTTAATCGATGCATTGGCGGGGATTTTGAAGCTTTCAAATTCTGAATGGATAGCTGATAAGTTTCATATCCGATGGGTTCTGTCACATCCAGCAACATGGACAGACAATGGCCAACACTTCCTACGGGTTGCAGCGAAGCAGGTAGTAAACAATAAAAAAAAAATATACAACACTGTCGGGAGATCTCCAAAATCCAATCGAAAATAATAGAAACAGAGTCAATATCGATACCCCTAGCATATGTATATATGATCGATTACTTTCCTGGCTTTGTACAGGCACTTCAAAAAAGGTGGCGGAATTAAACTAGTTTTATTGTAGAAATATTTAATCAAGGAGTACTCAAATATCAAGAACACTGCAAGAGGCTCAGAATATTCCATTGAATTTATAACGATAACATACATATTTAAGTAACCTTATCACACTGGCGGGGACCAGATTAACACCTCATGATAGCATGTATGGAGACTGGGGGACCAGGTTAGCATCTCGTGGTAGCCTGTGTTCTCTTTTATAAAATGAATTAGTATAAAGCGCCCCAATATTTAGACGAGTTAATTAAAAAAAAACTGTGGGTACACCATATAGACATAATACTAGATAAACAATGTTTATATAAACTTTATTCTGAATATGCCATGCCTTCAACTATAAAAATATGTAAAGAGTAATGGTCTTTAACAACTGATTCTGCACTTCCGTTCACTAAGAGGATTCATTGATCCTGCTATTGTACTGCCAATGTGTATGTTATTATTCATTGTTGTATAATAGTATGTGGTATATACAGGTTTTTTTCGTTTGTTTATATATGTATTGCCGTTGTAGATCTAGCTATCAAGAAATGGGGGTGGGATAGGGAGGGATGGGATCCCATTAGCCAATTTAACCCCGTCACATGTGTGTACCTGTCCCAAGCCAGGATCTGGATTTCCAACGTCATATGTCGTGGTCCTTTTTGTGTTCAGTGAGTTCAACTAAGGTGAGAGGTGATGGTTCACTTTGTTTGACAATTTTAAATGATCAGCCAAAATGCAAACATCAATCAATAAAGATACAAAATAAGTTACGGAGAAAGGAACAATCTATTATAGGTTATTTTCGCGGTACACAACTCTAGGACAACAACTTCACTTATCACTTTTGGATATCTCAGAAACAATTTCACTTATTGTTGGCTCGGTCAATCTATATGACGTAGAAAACAAAGCTGTATTTCCAAACCTTCATCATGAAAAGTAACCGATTTACTCCTTGATATGATCACGTAATATTTTGCACATTTTCTATCTTATTCAATCTCTTTGTATTAATATTTTCAAGTGTAGAATTTGACTACATATATTTTTGTATTCTCCTTCATTGTATAAATGATTCTCACACAAATATCAAATTTCAATCAGAATGCATATACAATGTATATTGTTGTGATGGTTGTATGTTTTTCCTGGGAAACAGGTCTAAAAAAGATTTTGGTTGTTTCTGAATCCTATTGTAAACTTGCTGTTGTTCTCTTTATATATGTCAGTTATACCAATAAAATGTGTTTAAACTAATCATACAAATACCTTAGTACCCGAGCGATTAGTACCCGAGCGAAAACCACAATTAATAAAAGTAATGCTGCATAATGTACATCATGACGCAAGGAAGTTTTTGTCAGTTAAATCAATTAAGATATCTATATTACGATCATTATATTTTCAATGGTAATAAAGTGATACATATACGGACTAGATTTATAAAGCTCTCCTGGTACCTGATTGATGTAGTACAGACGATAGGAGAGGGTAACAGTAAAGAGCAGACGACACATTTCAAAACGACTGAAATAAAACGTAGATATTCCATTTTGTGCACTCAACGTCAAAAGATTGGAAGGCCAAGTAATTTAAAAGTCTTTAGGGGCAAAAAAAAACACTAAAGGGCCTAAACAGGATATCCAAAATTAGCTAAGATCACTTATATCTGAGGGAGGGGAACCTTAGTTTTAATAATAATTATTCATGACAAAAATAGATATAAAACAAACACTGGCTTCTGCTCTTTTTATTAAAATGTTGGCAGTTGTTTTGGAATTTTCGACATTGCAGAATAAACACAATAGACATACTTTGTTGGCAAAAATATATTTGTTTGCACTCGCTGCGAAACAGGCCAGCAATACTCGCCTTTCCAACAGTATACATATATATAAGTTAAAGCATCTTTATAGCTGAATTACATTAAGATGACCATTTGATAACATACATGTAATTGAAAATCCATTGAAGCTTAGGTTGTAATATTGTTGGAGAATTATTATCGTGAATAATTATAGGATTGCATCATTGTAAACAAATCACTATTATTAAACCTTTAAAATACATGCTCAATAATTGTAGGCTGGTATATCAGATGTTTTGTTGGTATCAGAACCGGTAGCAGCCTCATTCTATAGTCAAATCACGCCACTCCATAGGATAAATACGAGAAATGGCGAGATAATATGCTTGCAAAAATCTGGAATGCAATACCTTGTTCTTGACTTAGGAGGTGAGTTACTTACTTATCACCCCTGTGGTATTTTCAAACTTATTTTTGTTTATTGCAGAAGGACAGGTTTTTAAAACAGTTGTTATTCATTCATATCAATTCAGCTTTATTTAAAACAGGGTACTGGCGACGATTCTCGGTACTAATCCCACCGTGCTTCCCCGGGTGGCAGAAAGGAAATACCATTTCGATGGGGGTAACGTGTTAGGAATCTACCGTGTCCCCTGCATGTTAAGTGCCACTTTTGTAGATTTCGATGAGTAGCCGCATTGTATTTCATCAATATCCAGCCCTCAATACTTTTTCCAGTCCAGTTAAAAGTCGTTGGCCCAGTTGTATATTCTGCTCTTCAAACACATTACCCACTATGGTCCACAATCAGGCATTTCCGTATTATAATCTAGCAACCACCATCAATTCGGCTCCACTATCCACCACTTGAGGAGGTACAAGGCAACTTTGAGGGTTGAGCCCTGGGAACCGTCACCAGTACCCAGTATTACTTTAATGCCTACTGCCATTAGACTCTTTTTAAAATACTACGTTCTCCTGAATTCTAGGAGTCAATTTAAGGATTTTGATTTTCGTTGCTACTATTATACATTAGGCGAACTGTATTTTTCAAATCAATATGGAGCACGTGGGATATGTCTTGCTCCCGTCCTTCCAATATAAATCCAACATTACCTCATTGTCGAAATACTCAAATTCCTGTCTTGAGATTCTTCCGAGATCCTCGAAGTTCTTTGAATTCGTCGTTTGTTTTGATTGTTGCAGTAGTATTCCTCGTTAATTGTATTTGATTAAAATCTGGTAATCCCTATGTGTCTGTTGTTGGTATTATGTAGCTTTATTGTTGTATGTGACAGATATAATCTAAGAACATGCATTTATAACCTTATTATATTAAGAAAAAAATGAAGTATGTCCCTATTACACACGAGCAATAGTTACTCAATAGAAAGCAGCAGTGTGTAACATAATGCTACGATGAAACACTTTCCATAACTGATTGTTATTTATCTATCAACGTAAACAATTTCTTATAAATGGAAGATTTCAGTGCGATTATTCCATCAAGGTCTTTCACCTGAAGGTAATTGATGATTGCAATTACCCTAACAATTACTATACATAATATGTGTATTCATGGCAAAAGAAAGCCAATGTAATTTTTCATTGTTCAAATTGCATCCATACGTAGAAACATATTTCAATACCGGAAAAAAATATTGAAATTCTCTCTACTAGTGTGTACGTGTCTGGACCTGATAAATAAGTTTCTGAATGTTGTCATGATAAGTCATGATATGTCAACAAACATAAATATAATCTCATAACATTAGTCGATAAAACGAATGATCAATCAAGTCATGAAAATAATTTATTGGGAAAAACAAGTATTTTCTAGAAAACATAGGCTGGTAAATGACTTGTATTAATGTAGAATGTATGCATCGTGGTGGCGTGAATTATTATTAGGAATTAGATGAAGATGTTTCTTTTAATATATTGTAAAAGATTGACGTACATAAAACATACATTGTTGTTATAAGTTGGACGAATGTAGAGTATAGAAATTGCAAGAAAATGTTCAGCTAGGGAACAAGCCGGTTACAAAATAAAATGACAATACAAACACAAAGGTAAGCACAACACACACACAATAAACAGAAGCTCTGACAACACAATAAACAGAAGCTCTGACAACACAATAAACAGAAGCTCTGACAACACAATAAACAAAAGCTCTGACAACACAATAAACAGAAGCTCTGACAACACAATAAACAGAAGCTCTGACAACACAAGCTCTGACAACACAATAAACACAAGCTCTGACAACACAATAAACACAAGCTCTGACAACACAATAAACAGAAGCTCTGACAACACAATAAACACAAGCTCTGACAACACAATAAACACAAGCTCTGACAACACAATAAACACAAGCTCTGACAACACAATAAACACAATCTCTGACAACACAATAAACACAAGCTCTGACAACACAATAAACACAAGCTCTGACAACACAATAAACACAAGCTCTGACAACACAATAAACACAAGCTCTGACAACACAATAAACACAAGCTCTGACAACACAATAAACACAAGCTCTGACAACACAATGAACACAAGCTCTGACAACACAATGAACACAAGCTCTGACAACACAATAAACACAAGCTCTGACAACACAATAAACACAAGCTCTGACAACACAATAAACACAAGCTCTGACAACACAATAAACACAAACTCTGACAACACAATAAACACAAGCTCTGACAACACAATAAACACAAGCTCTGACAACACAATAAACACAAGCTCTGACAACACAATAAACACAAGCTCTGACAACACAATAAACACAAGCTCTGACAACACAATAAACACAAGCTCTGACAACACAATAAACGAAAGCTCTGACAACACAATAAACAGAAGCTCTGACAACACAATAAACAGAAGCTCTGACAACACAATAAACAGAAGCTCTGACAACACAATAAACAGAAGCTCTGACAACACAATAAACAGAAGCTCTGACAACACAATAAACACAAGCTCTAACAACACAATAAACACAAGCTCTGACAACACAATAAACACAAGCTCTGACAACACAATAAACACAAGCTCTGACAACACAATAAACACAAGCTCTGACAACACAATAAACACAAGCTCTGACAACACAATAAACAAAAGCTCTGACAACACAATAAACACAAGCTCTGACAACACATTAAACAGAAGCTCTGACAACACAATAAACAGAAGCTCTGACAACACAATAAACAGAAGCTCTGACAACACAATAAACAAAAGCTGTGACAACACAATAAACACAAACTCTGACAACATAATAAACAGAAGCTCTGACAACACAATAAACAGAAGCTCTGACAAAACAATAAACACAAGCTCTGACAACACAATAAACACAAGCTCTGACAACACAATAAACGGAAGCTCTGACAACACAATAAACGCAAGCTCTGACAACACAATAAACAGAAGCTCTGACAACACAATAAACAGAAGTCTGACAACACAATAAACAGAAGCTCTGACAACACAATAAACACAAGCTCTGACAACACAATAAACACAAGCTTAAACAACACAATAAACACAAGCTCTGACAACACAATAAACACAAGCTCTGACAACACAATAAACACAAGCTCTGACAACACAATAAACACAAGCTCTGACAACACAATAAACACAAGCTCTGACAACACAATAAACACAAGCTCTGACAACACAATAAACACAAGCTCTGACAACACAATAAACAAAAGCTCTGACAACACAATAAACAGAAGCTCTGACAACACCATAAACACAAGCTCTGACAACACAATAAACACAAGCTCTGACAACACAATAAACAGAAGCTCTGACAACACAATAAACACAAGCTCTGACAACACAATAAACAGAAGCTCTGACAACACAATAAACACAAGCTCTGACAACACAATAAACACAAGCTCTGACAACACAATAAACACAAGCTCTGACAACACAATAAGCACAAGCTCTGACAACACAATAAACACCAGCTCTGACAACACAATAAACACAAGCTCTGACAACACAATAAACACAAGCTCTGACAACACAATAAACACAAGCTCTGACAACACAATAAACGCAAGCTCTGACAACACAATAAACACAAGCTCTGACAACACAATAAACACAAGCACTGACAACACAATAAACACAAGCTCTGACAACACCATAAACACAAACTCTGACAACACAATAAACACAAGCTCTGACAACACAATAAACAGAAGTTCTGACAACACAATAAACACAAGCTCTGACAACACAATAAACGAAAGCTCTGACAACACAATAAACAGAAGCTCTGACAACACAATAAACAGAAGCTCTGACAACACAATAAACACAAGCTCTAACAACACAATAAACACAAGCTCTGACAACACAATAAACACAAGCTCTGACAACACAATAAACACAAGCTCTGACAACACAATAAACACAAGCTCTGACAACACAATAAACACAAGCTCTGACAACACAATAAACACAAGCTCTGACAACACAATAAACACAAGCTCTGACAACACAATAAACACAAGCTCTGACAACACAATAAACACAAGCTCTGACAACACAATAAACAAAAGCTCTGACAACACAATAAACACAAGCTCTGACAACACATTAAACAGAAGCTCTGACAACACAATAAACAGAAGCTCTGACAACACAATAAACAGAAGCTCTGACAACACAATAAACAAAAGCTGTGACAACACAATAAACACAAACTCTGACAACATAATAAACAGAAGCTCTGACAACACAATAAACAGAAGCTCTGACAAAACAATAAACACAAGCTCTGACAACACAATAAACACAAGCTCTGACAACACAATAAACGGAAGCTCTGACAACACAATAAACGCAAGCTCTGACAACACAATAAACAGAAGCTCTGACAACACAATAAACAGAAGTCTGACAACACAATAAACAGAAGCTCTGACAACACAATAAACACAAGCTCTGACAACACAATAAACACAAGCTTAAACAACACAATAAACACAAGCTCTGACAACACAATAAACACAAGCTCTGACAACACAATAAACACAAGCTCTGACAACACAATAAACACAAGCTCTGACAACACAATAAACACAAGCTCTGACAACACAATAAACACAAGCTCTGACAACACAATAAACACAAGCTCTGACAACACAATAAACACAAGCTCTGACAACACAATAAACACAAGCTCTGACAACACAATAAACACAAGCTCTGACAACACAATAAACAAAAGCTCTGACAACACAATAAACAGAAGCTCTGACAACACCATAAACACAAGCTCTGACAACACAATAAACACAAGCTCTGACAACACAATAAACAGAAGCTCTGACAACACAATAAACACAAGCTCTGACAACACAATAAACAGAAGCTCTGACAACACAATAAACACAAGCTCTGACAACACAATAAACACAAGCTCTGACAACACAATAAACACAAGCTCTGACAACACAATAAGCACAAGCTCTGACAACACAATAAACACCAGCTCTGACAACACAATAAACACAAGCTCTGACAACACAATAAACACAAGCTCTGACAACACAATAAACACAAGCTCTGACAACACAATAAACGCAAGCTCTGACAACACAATAAACACAAGCTCTGACAACACAATAAACACAAGCACTGACAACACAATAAACACAAGCTCTGACAACACCATAAACACAAACTCTGACAACACAATAAACACAAGCTCTGACAACACAATAAACAGAAGTTCTGACAACACAATAAACACAAGCTCTGACAACACAATAAACGAAAGCTCTGACAACACAATAAACAGAAGCTCTGACAACACAATAAACAGAAGCTCTGACAACACAATAAACACAAGCTCTAACAACACAATAAACACAAGCTCTGACAACACAATAAACACAAGCTCTGACAACACAATAAACACAAGCTCTGACAACACAATAAACACAAGCTCTGACAACACAATAAACACAAGCTCTGACAACACAATAAACACAAGCTCTGACAACACAATAAACACAAGCTCTGACAACACAATAAACACAAGCTCTGACAACACAATAAACACAAGCTCTGACAACACAATAAACAAAAGCTCTGACAACACAATAAACACAAGCTCTGACAACACATTAAACAGAAGCTCTGACAACACAATAAACAGAAGCTCTGACAACACAATAAACAGAAGCTCTGACAACACAATAAACAAAAGCTGTGACAACACAATAAACACAAACTCTGACAACATAATAAACAGAAGCTCTGACAACACAATAAACAGAAGCTCTGACAAAACAATAAACACAAGCTCTGACAACACAATAAACACAAGCTCTGACAACACAATAAACGGAAGCTCTGACAACACAATAAACGCAAGCTCTGACAACACAATAAACAGAAGCTCTGACAACACAATAAACAGAAGTCTGACAACACAATAAACAGAAGCTCTGACAACACAATAAACACAAGCTCTGACAACACAATAAACACAAGCTTAAACAACACAATAAACACAAGCTCTGACAACACAATAAACACAAGCTCTGACAACACAATAAACACAAGCTCTGACAACACAATAAACACAAGCTCTGACAACACAATAAACACAAGCTCTGACAACACAATAAACACAAGCTCTGACAACACAATAAACACAAGCTCTGACAACACAATAAACAAAAGCTCTGACAACACAATAAACAGAAGCTCTGACAACACCATAAACACAAGCTCTGACAACACAATAAACACAAGCTCTGACAACACAATAAACAGAAGCTCTGACAACACAATAAACACAAGCTCTGACAACACAATAAACAGAAGCTCTGACAACACAATAAACACAAGCTCTGACAACACAATAAACACAAGCTCTGACAACACAATAAACACAAGCTCTGACAACACAATAAGCACAAGCTCTGACAACACAATAAACACCAGCTCTGACAACACAATAAACACAAGCTCTGACAACACAATAAACACAAGCTCTGACAACACAATAAACACAAGCTCTGACAACACAATAAACGCAAGCTCTGACAACACAATAAACACAAGCTCTGACAACACAATAAACACAAGCACTGACAACACAATAAACACAAGCTCTGACAACACCATAAACACAAACTCTGACAACACAATAAACAGAAGCTCTGACAACACAATAAACAGAAGCTCTGACAACACAAGAAACACAAGCTCTGACAACACAATAAACACAAGCTCTGACAACACAATAAACACAAGCTCTGACAACACAATAAACACAAGCTCTGACAACACAATAAACAGAAGCTCTGACAACACAATAAACAGAAGCTCTGACAACACAATAAACACAAGCTCTGACAACACAATAAACAGAAGCTCTGACAACACAATAAACGAAAGCTCTGACAACACAATAAACAGAAGCTCTGACAACACAATAAACAGAAGTTCTGACAACACAATAAACAGAAGCTCTGACAACACAATAAACAGAAGCTCTGACAACACAATAAACACAAGCTCTGACAACACAATAAACACCAGCTCTGACAACACAATAAACAGAAGCTCTGACAACACAATAAACAGAAGCTCTGACAACACAATAAACAGAAGCTCTGACAACACAAGAAACACAAGCTCTGACAACACAATAAACAGAAGCTCTGACAACACAATAAACACAAGCTCTGACAACACAATAAACAGAAGCTCTGACAACACAATAAACACAAGCTCTGACAACACAATAAACACAAGCTCTGACAACACAATAAACAGAAGCTCTGACAACACAATAAACAGAAGCTCTGACAACACAATGTACAAAAGCTCTGACAACACAATAAACAAAAGCTCTGACAACACAATAAACACAAGCTCTGACAACACAATAAACACAAGCTCTGACAACACATTAACAAACGATCTGACAACATAACTAGCAAGAGCTCTGACAACACAATAAACACAAGCTCTGACAACACAATAAACAAAAACTTTGACAATGCAATAAACAAAAGCTCTGACAATGCAATAAGCAAAAGCTCTGACAACACAATGACCAAGAGTTCTGACAACCCAATAACGAAAAGATATGACAACCCAATTAACACAAGTTCTCAAAATATAATAAACAAAAGCTCTGACAACGCAATAAACAAAACCTCTGACAACACAACAACCAAGAGCTCTGACACCACAATAAACACAAACTCTGGCAACACCTCCCCCCCTCCCCGAAACAATATGTGGTATTGCTCATATGCAAAATGTATCTATTCATGTCTGTTTAACGGGGTTAATGTATAGATTATTCAATGTTTCAATGAACCTTTAAGATGGAGAACAGCAATTATATATTCACTTTGTTTATGAACGATTAAGATATTAACAATCTTTTCAGTTAATGAATGATTCGATCAGCTGGCATTGAAAAAGCGAATCACTGAATGGTGCCTGGTCTCCGTATGCATATCCTCATTGAAAACAAGCATGTTGGGTGATCGTACCATTAAACTAAATATCATTTGAAGCCTTATACGATGATATCGCCTTTTGATATACTTGAATAACTATACATTATCGCACACCATAAAACTGGACTCACTGATTAACAATTTCAGTATGGTCCCTAACATCTGTGTCACGAGATTTTACTTCGTTGATGGGTTTTTTTTCTCTCTCTGAACCACGAAATCCAAGGGAAAAAGGTTTGAAAATAATTAATGAGTTATCAGAAGTCGTAAATCGAAGAAGGACAGACAACCCGATTGCGAAAAGAAAAAGGACACAGGGACAAACAATGATCCACAAAACACTACACAGACAACTAACGATTGAGCAACATGAAACCCACTAAATACGGGGTTGACCTCGGGTGCTCTGGAAGGGTAAGGAGTTTCTCCTCCACTGTTGGCTTCCGTCGTGTTACTCTTGTTGCAAATCCGATGATAAGTCATGAATAACTTTGGCTTTATATATTGTTTTAGGTGGCACTGTGGATTCTACAGTGATGGAACTGGACGAAAACAATGAATTAAAACAAAAACAGAGAAGTTGTGGTGCTGTTTTTGGAGGAATTCGTGTAGATGGCGCCTTTGTTGAATTTCTAATGAAGTTAATAGGTTTTGACATCATGGATAGGTTCTTTCAGACTTGCAAGCAGGAACTTCTACAACTGCAAAAAGACTTTGAGATTAAGAAGAGGATGTTCAATCCGGTCAATGGACAAAATGTAGTAATTAAATTACCACAAATGGTTAGGCAGATATATGAAATGAACTATAAACAAAAGTTGCAGCTGAAAATTGGAAATTCGGAATACGGTGAATTAGTTAAGTTAGTCGGAGATAATTTACATATTGATACTGATATTATGGAGAGCTTTTACAACGTGGTCGCCGAACAAATTACATCACATCTCGTCAAAATTCTCTATTCCGGTACTTCAAATGATATAAAGACTCTCGTACTTGTCGGTGGATTTGCTAATTCTATTATAATTCAGAATGTTATTCAGAAGAAATTTCCAGATATTACAATTCTAATGCCTACTGATCCAGAACTATCCGTAATGCAGGGTGCAGTTTTATACGGTTACGAGTCAACTCCAATACTCCACATGAAGGCAAAATACTCATATGGTATAGCTATTGCCATGCCATACAATGTCCATGAACATAATGACGACAAAAGATTTACAGCAGATGGTCGCCCTTTGTGTACAGATTTATTCCACAGATACATAGAACTGGGAGAGAACATTCGTATTGGAGAGTTTGTCAGAACGGGTTCGATATTTATAAATAGAAAAGACCAACGTTATCTTAATGTACCAATTTATTTATCGAGCATTGATTCTCCCTTGTACACCTCTGATAACTCGTGTCATTTCCTCGGTAAGGTCCGTATTACACTCGTGTCTAATCGTAAAGAGAGTGCACCAATCACTGTTAGGATGGCATTAACATATACAGAACTGATTGTTGAAGTCACTGACGACGGAAGTGGCAGAACAGTCAGAGATGTCTTCTTGGATTCTCCAGTTGACTGAGAAAACAATGAATAAATGCCCATTATTTGTTTTCCAAAATGACAATGCAAACAACTCAAAGTCATTCAGTAGAAATATGGATTGCCAGTTGGTATGGGGACCGTTTATCGATAGATTTCACCTCAGCAAGACGAAACGAGTCAACCGTTGATTCATGTCTAATCAAGTACTTTTAAGATGATGTGAGAAGAAATATTTATAAGATATCCACAATATGACATTTGACTTTGTACTAAATACAATGTCTCAGTGTTAGAGGATGTGTACTGATTACATATACAACATTATTTAAGGCACTATTTACTTCGGTTATACTTATGCACTCATCACTTTCTCATTAGATGGTGGGGTTTTTTTTGGAACACAACACTTTTTTTCTTTTCTTTCTTTCTCGTTGGAAGCATTTCACCAATAGATAATAAACATAGTTAACTGATCAATGTTTTCTTCAACAATGTGTGTATTTGTATTTTTTATTTTTATTTATTTTTATTTTCTGCACGGTACAATGCACTTTCATATCTATTTACATGTAGATGTATTTATATTTGTTATTGAAACAAATACAGTTGATTTTTGTTACACGTGTTGTCAGTATTTACTATCAGACATTATTCTACTATCATGAAGGTTCACAGACGATTTCTGCAGTCGCTTGAGATAAATCATAATAAAATGTGTTCCACCCGCTTCAAGATCTGCTACAGTTCTAATTGAGCGATCTCCTCAAATTGCTAACAATTCATACAACAAGGATACTCCCGTTTCAGGGGCGGATCCAGGATTTCAAGTTAGGGGGGGCCGCACTTAAAAAAATTGCGCCGATCGGAGGGAGGTGCGAACATTTTTGGGGTATTTCGTGTGAAAAATCACGATTTTACGCCAAAAAATCATATTTTTTCCAATTGCGAAGGGAGGCTCGAAAATTTTTGGGGTATTTCGTGTGAAAAATCACGATTTTACCCCAAAAAAAATCATATTTTTTCCAATTTTAGGGGGGGCACGCGCCGGGTGCGCCCCCCCCCCCCCTGAATCCGCCCCTGCGTTTTGTTTTTGTTGGTTTTTTATGCCAATGTTGCCTCTGTGTGTGTGTGTGTGTGTGTGTGTGTGTGTGTGTGCGTGCGTGCGTGCGTGCGTGCGTGCGTGCGTGCGTGCCTGCCTGCCTGCCTGCCTGCCTGCCTGCCTGCCTGCCTGCCTGCGTGCGTGTGTGCGCGCGCGTGCGTGCGTGTGTGCGTGTGTGAATATATGTATCGGGTGGATATAGCGTAATCAAGGCACAGGAAAAGGTTGACAACACGTAGTGGAGCATTCCCTAATGGCTTTATTGTATATACAAAATATGTCTTATTCTTAAAAGTATGTATTAATGACCAATAACCATATAAATCCTCAAAGCTATATATAAACAGCTTGGTTGCTAACATTTTCTAATATACGACTGTTATCCAGTATTATCCTACTTCAGAAACTTCTAACTCTTCCGAAGCACGTAAGTTCACCCATCCTCCGGTCACTGTTGTTCATATTGTTCAATTACATGCCTTCAAGTTTTCAGTTCTGGGTTGTGATGTCCTCTGCTATTCGATTTTCGCGTACAATGTTCGGTTCGTCTTTGCTCTCACCTTTTAGAAGGTTCATGTTGTACTTAGATAATTTGTATTTATTTACGTATTCTGGATATCCTACACGACTCACCTGTCGGATGATGTTCGTTGTGCTTTTTAAATCTATCACGATGGGTGCCACTAGTGGAGCAGAAACTGCTTAGCTTTCTGGTGCAACTGAGTTCATCACCGGATTTAGTGAGTTCGTGTTCTTCAGTTTTTAGGATTGTGTGTGGTGTATTGTCCACTGTTGTCTGTCTTTTTTCTTTTTTCTTTTTCTTTTTTGTTTTTTGTTTTTGTTTTTGTTTTTTGTTTTTGGCTTCACAATAATCGTTATTTACGTGTAAGCTTTGGATTGCCGTCTAGCAATATGACGACACCCGACGGTACAGCGATGTTCACCGTATCATGCATATGAACAGTGATAGTTGCATCATGACACATATTTAGATACAAAGAATGTATTATAATTAATTTTACTCATCCGTCTGTTATGCTTTTGCATCACCCATAAATTATTATCATTAATAACTATCAACATGTATTAGACAAATTGCAATTTAATTTTAAAAACATTCCTTTATATATCAAAGATACCTATGTTAAATTAGTACACTATATGTACACCTTGTCAGTCAGTCATGCTCAAGTCAGACAGTTGGACACCAAAACTAGTATCACACATTAGTTAAAGGAAAACGCCATGGTCTTATCAAGTCAGCATGATAATTTAAATGGCAGTAAGTAAAAGACATTTGTGTTAATAAAAGCTAAAAATAGTCTACCGTAAGGTAGAATTTGGTGATTGAAATTGCGTGTAGCACCAAATAATGGTAATCGCAATTTTTAGAACTCTTCAATGTGAGGAGACAAAAGGCATAAACCATTCTCGGATTATAACTGCAATTAGAGCTCTTCCGAAAGACTCGTGACATCACAAAGTCGGTGTCGTATATTAGCATCAGTTGTAATCTTATCATATTCCGTTTGCTAACAAAGGAATCGATGCTATTAACATCAGCAACATTCTTAATAGAAAAGAGGTCGTAAAAGAAATTCCACCATATTTCAAAAATCAATCTGTTCCCATTGTCTCCTATAGCTACACTAACAGCATTGGCCGTAAAATTTTCAACTACAAAGAAGCATTGCAAGATATTAACATAGAAAAGTACCTTAAGAAGCCTCTGACTTGTGACTGCTCCCACTCTCCTTTTCAATACAACCCATCTGGACATGTAATCACTGGTGATCTGAATATCATTCAACATGAGAGTCTCCGAAAGGTGATTTCTCATGGTCCTAAATTCAGAGAACCTCAACACATCAATTGGAAACATAATTTCAAGATAATTATGGATGCTGTTGAAGATTATGCCAGAAGGTGGATAAAGAGAGAAGTAGACCAAGATCCTGAGTTAGAGTCCTTGTCAGACTGGGTTAGAACAATTAGGTATCTAGTACAAGGTCGGATTCACAAGCTCATAAATTGTGTTAATAGTCGACCTAAGTCTGTATTTAAAGACCAAGAAGCTGTTAAGTGTCTTTCCTCTCTTCATGACAAATATGTTATCGTTCCTGCGGACAAGGCTTCCAACAATATCGTGTTTGTATGTAAATCATATTACTTCGAATGCCTAATCAAGGAATTAGGCATAAATAGCAACACCTCTAGTAATACCACATACAAACCAACTTCGCTCGACAAAGATGAAATCCTAGCTAACAACAGATCATTCATGACCTCTTTAAGCATTCCCTCTGGTAAAGAGTCTGAGGATTTACCCTATTTATATTGGATACCTAAACTCCATAAGACACCATACAAAGAAAGGTACATAGCGGTATCATCAACTTGTTCGACGAAAGAATTGTCTATTCACCTGACAAAGATTCTGTCTGCAGTAAAAGAGGGACAACAGAAATAGTGTGAAACTGTTTACTCGCGTAGTGGCATAAATCACATGTGGATTTTGAAAACTCTAAAGATCTTTTGGATAACCTGAAATCAAGATCTTTCTCTCAGGTATCCTCCATCAAAACCTTTGATTTTTCAACTCTATATACCACCCTACCGCATGACAAATTAAAAACCCGCTTAAAAGAAACAATTCACAAAGCTTTTAGTCATAGAAACTATGGCTCAAAATTTGTTGTGTTAGGCTATAAATCCACATATTTTTCAAACAAAATTCAAAAAGATAAAACATGCTACTCCGAGGAACAAGTGATCAGTATGCTGGAGTTCCTCATCGATAACATATTTGTCTCCTTTGGAGGAACACTGTTTCAGCAGGACGTCGGCATACCAATGGGTACGAATTGTGCCCCTCTTCTAGCCGATTTATTTTTATACTCATATGAGTCGGAGTTTCTTCAAAAGCTTGTAAAAGATAAGAAGATTCATGAGACTAGAGCCTTTAATTTCACATACAGGTATATTGATGACGTTTTATCTATCAATAATCTAGATTTGCAGAATTTCTTCCATTGATATATCCTCCAGAGCTGGAAGTTAAAGAGACCACCGATACAGCTTCGTCCGCATCATTTTTGGACTTATACCTCGAATTTGACGACAGTGGTCAACTCAGTACTAAAATTTATGATAAGCGAGACGACTTCAATTTTAAAATCATAAATTTTCCAAACATGTGTAGCAATATACCAGCTTCTCCTGCATATGGTGTTTACATCTCCCAATTGATTCGCTATGCAAGGGCCAGTAGCAATTATTCTGATTTCCTGAAACGTCATCTTCATCTGAGAAACAGGCTACTGGACCAGGGCTATAAAAAGATTCGCCTTATTCGATCTCTTAAAAAGCTTATATTCCGATACCAAGATCTTGTCGAAATATATTCCATCTCTGCAGAAAAAATTATAAGCGATGCATTTTCATATAGTGAAAATGTATAAAGATAAAGAAGTCAAAAATGTCAAGGATATTTTTTTTGTCAATGTGTGACGTAAGAATATTTTTGACATTTCGTCACCGAATATGGTACTGCTTTGACAACTATTTTACCTATTTTGTTCCTGTATTTAAATACTGTTACAGTGACAGCCGGAACCTTTGAACCGTAATGAGAGCGGGAGGTTTGGCGCCTTAAAATCTGATTCAACCCACCATTTCTTTAGAAATGCCTGTACCAAGTCAGGGTTATTACGTTTTCACAGTTTTCCGGTTGCTGACTGATTTTGTCTGTTTATATAATTATGAGTTTTGACTTTCCCTTTGTAAGATTGTTCGGAGTTCGGTAATTTTGTTATTACCCTTATTAACAATTATGTAAATCGTAAAATAACGTCGTATATTTATCTTTGGATATTTACAAAATCAAAATGACTTCATGCTGAGCCTTTAATTGCACTAACGAAAAGGAAAAGTGTGAGAAGAGTTGTTTTTGTAATTACCGATCCTACCCTTGTCAACACATCAACCACTGTCCACGAAAAACACGGGAAAGTACGGCAACATTGGAGACAAAAAAGAAAAAAATCGCATGTATGCATAAAACGAGCTAAAAGTGGCAGTTATTTAACCTATGGACAATCATTTAAAACATGAAATCATAACACACACACACACCCCCCCCCCCCACCCCACACCCCCCCCCCCCCCCCCCCCCCCCCCCCCCCCCCCCCTCAAACACTAAGACATGAAATTCAAAAGATGTGTATTTCTAATCGGGTATATTGATGTTAATAAAGGTGTTTTTTTAATAATTAGCTATTTACGAATAAAAAGTTATAATGTATTGAATTATAAACAATTTTTCAACTGAGGGCAGTTTTCCTTTAAAACCTTAAAATAGTCAACCTTATTGCTAAGCCAATGTAAGGATATGTACACAATAATGTCAAAACCACATTTAATTACCAATCAAGACTGTTATTGATTATTATATATCCAATTTCAACATGCATTGTTAATGTCGGTGTAATTAACGCCCAAAAATGTCTGTAATCGATGAAGCTTTCAGAGCATGTCTCCATCCAGCACGTAACTGGTTACTAAGTCTACCTAATAATTGTTGACTATGAGAATGGTAAGCCTTATTTATAGTTTCATTAGGATCTGTTTGATGGTCATACAATTCGACACCAAACGACACACTCCAATCCGGTTTATATATCGGTTTACGAATGAACTTCACCCATTCGGTATATCTATAACGATTCGTCCGTATAGTGTATCCCATTACGTCATAGTATTTTCTAGGTCTCGCATATTGTGAAAATGAAGCATTTTTAAAAGCACCGTTGGGGTTTGTAATCAAAGGAATAAGACTCATACCCTCTCGACAAAGTAACACTTTAGTGGAATCCTCGGGGCATAATGGGAGTGGCTTAAAATCAGCCGCTTCCACTAAGGTAGGAAAAAGATCGACAAACTCCACTAGTTTTTCAGTCACAATACCTTTATCGGTCTTTCCAGGTATATGAACCATCATTGGAGCATGCGTCGCAAGTTCAAAGTTCGTGTGTTTGCACCATTCGCCGTGTTCTCCAAGTTGATAGCCATGATCTCCGAAGAAAGATACTATCGTGTTATTAGCAAGTCCTAGATTAGAAAGTTCCGATAGTACTGTGCCCACTAAAGAATCTACCCAGCTTATAGCACTGTAATATGCACGTCGAAGTTCAAGAACTTTATTCCCTGGAAGTGTAGAATTGATGTCGCCATTCACGCCTAATACCAAAATATCTTGATAATTGCGAAGTTCTTGATAACTTGACCAGGCAACGGGCGGCATATTATTCGGTGCATGCTGACTTTTCGGAAGGTGAATCTTACTCTTTGGGTAATGATGCATGAATGACTGTGGAAAGACAAATGGAAGATGTGGTCTCTGAAAACCGACACCAATAAAGAACGGTTTTCTTCCTGACTTGGCAGCAGGTGCAAGATTTCGTAAAGTAGCTATTGCATGATCAGCTATTTGTTTATCCACTAAAGGTTTGTTCTTTAGCAAGTGATCGGGGACGGCTTTCCAACTAACATGACCATCTTCCCAATTATCCACGCCATGAAAGTATGGCTGTGACCAAGATACAGGATCATCATTTCCCGATGCCCGACCAGCATGAAAAACCTTTCCTATGCCGACTGTTTCATATCCATTCATTTTGAAATATTCCGGAATGGTTGTAAAATTTCCGCCAACTTCTCGGAAGTAGGTATGGAGATCATAAACATGTGTAGTATCCGGTCTACGTCCCGTCAGAACTGATGTTCTACTTGGTGAACATAAGGCTTGTTGCACATACGCCCTTTTAAGAAGTAGACTTTTTGCTGCCAACGCATCCAGATTTGGAGTAAACATTGGCGGATGAATAGAAGATGGAAAATCTCGTCCATTATAAGAGGATAATTCCGCTCGCATATCATCTGCTATTAAAAATAAAACATTTTTCCTTCCACCGGACAAAACAACACAGTTGATGAACACACAAATCCATGGTAAATTCATAGCATTTTCTAACATTTTCAAAATGGTAAGTTTTGTTCCTCTAGTTTTACTTGATAAACTTCTTTGTTTTAATTGGTATTTAAACTTGGACTACTATACGATAAGATCACACCACGACACGGACAGATTGAGATAACGAAAGTTTATTGGTGTGACGCCTGTTTCGGGAACTATATCACGTCTTAATGTAATGTCTTGGATTCTCTGTTATTTGAAGTTCAATTACAGAGTTATTACCATTATAATAACACTAGCATCATTTGCATTAAATGTAAATATTCATAAATCTATTTTGCTTTTTCAAAATTATGTCGATTTCTATACATTGGACAAATGAAACATTTGATTAAAGTGTAAATAACTACAATTTACAATACAAATTATACATTAAAATGCTTTACCTCAAGCTCTAACAGTGAATGCTGGCCATACTTCTATCTGATATAACAATATCTGTTGGTTCTGTTTGTCTGAACATATTGCAGTTAAGTAGGACAACATAAACTAAATCTAAAATATCCTTGAATAATTAGCGCCTCTTAATCTTAGAAAAAAAAGCTATAACTTAATAGATTTAAATGTATGTAATTTTCTATTGAACCAATAGTGCCTCGAGTGCAGTAAATCGTGGGTTCGAGCTCTGGTCGGGTGAAACAAAAAACTCTAAAATTTGTATTTTCTGCTTCTTCGCTAAGCACACATCATTAAAGAGTAAGAGCAACGATTGGTTGGCTCGGAATCAGGGTGATGTGTTCAAGTGGAGCGACATGTCTACCTGCAGACTGTTGTTTTAGTGAACTAGCACTATAAATATCCAACTTAGCGTGTTGATCTAGTACTAAGCGGATCTCATTATCATCTCATCGAAATATATCTTGTTCTTGTCAAGATATAGCTGATAAATCGCTCACTCTGCGTTAAGCAACACTCACGCATTCTATTAACACCCGATATGCTCTAATGATTATCTAGGCTTATTTTCTTTCTTTCTTTGCTTCTTTCTTTCTTTCTTTCTTTCTTTCTTTCTTGTTTTTGTTTGGTTTTTTTGGGGGTTTTTTTTCTGTTCGATTAATGTCATTTCTATCCGTTATGCATGATATCAATGGTAACTTAATATCATCTATTTGCATAGAAAGGTATCATATTTGTCGTTTTTAATTGTCTATTGTACATGATAAATGTTTTTGTTTACGAGCTATTGTCTGTAAACCATGGAGGGGGGCTCTTGTCTGTAATACCTGTGATCTGTAAACCATGGGGGGGGGGGGGGGGGGGTCTTCACTTGTCATGGAACAGGAATTGATTCATGCACGACAGTTTCACAGTAAATACAAAATACGGAAAAGTATTCAGACCGGTTATGGAATATATTACATGTACATGCAGGGAGGTGTGATAATATATATCGTATTTCCATTTTTGTATCTCATCTTTGGCAATGCATAGCATACATAACATTGGTGTAGTGGTGTAGGAGAGGACCAGGAAGTGGTGTACCAAATATTAAGAGTGTACTGGAACGTAGAGGTTGGGGTTGACCGAAAAGTTAGCGGGCAAAAAAGGTAGTTTGGTTTCAAGGCATATTCTTAAACCCTTGGCTAATTAATCAATGCATTTTTTATGCTATAAATTCAGCTTTGAAAACTAGAGATTGCGCACCATGAATAAAACTGAAAATCAAGGTTGAACTAATGTGTTCTGGTAGGGGCGGTTACTCTACCATTAGCAGGGGCGGATCCAGGGGGGGCGCACCCGGGGCGCGCCCCCCTAAAATTGGAAAAAATAAGATTTTTTGGCGTAAAATCGTGATTTTCACACGAAATACCCCAAAATTTTTCGCGCCTCCCTCCGCTCGGCGCAATTTTTTTAAGTACCCCCCACCCCCCCCCCCCCCCCCTAGCTTGAAATCCTGGATCCGCCCCTGATTAGTAACAGCCTTCGTTTTCTATGCAGATTGATTGGTGGTTTTATTTACAGGTTCTTTACAGTCTAATACTATTCTGTGCTTTATCGTGGCCACGGGTTGAGCTAACGATGATACCACAGTGTCTATCTATTAAAATGATCAATCATTATATCGTTATGAGTTGCTAAATTAACAGAGGGTTGTTACCTGTGTAATGATTTTTCGCCATAGATGATTCATATGGAGTAATTGAGCAATCCCAATGATGGATAGATATACAGTAGTACAACAAATTGCTTACGATAAAAATAATTTTAATGACGAATCAATTAGCGACCAAAGATATCTGTCAACGATGTTGTTTTGACAGAATGTCTCCAACCAGCACGTAGTTGTTGACTTAATCTTGCTCTTAATTGAGGATAAAATGAATGGTGAGCTTTATTTATGTTTTCGTCAGGGTCTGTTTGATGATCATACAATTCTACACCAAACAAAACATTCCAGTCAGGTTTAAATGTCGGTTTACCATGAAATTTAACCCACTCTGTATACCTGTAACGATTGGTCCTTATAGTATATCCCATTATATTAGATCCTTTCTGATGTCTTGAATACTGTGAGAATGAGGCATTCTTCCAAGTAATATGTTGATTTTTTATGAGTGGCATTAAACTCATGCCTTCGCGGCAAAGTTCTATATTTGTTGAATCTTCAGGACACAATGGAATCGGACTGAAGTCAGCAGCTTCTACTAAAGTTGGGAAAAGGTCGACAAACTCGACTAATTTTTCAGTCACTATACCATTATCAGTTTTTCCTGGTACTCGAATCATCATAGGAGCATGCGTTGCAAGTTCAAAATTTGTATGTTTGCACCATTCGCCATGTTCTCCAAGTTGCCATCCATGATCCCCGATAAAAGATACGACGGTATTGTTCTCAAGTCCAAGATTAGATAGCTCCGAAACCACAAGTCCTACTAAAGAATCCACGTAACTAATAGTACTATAATATGCACGACGTAGATCCAAAACAACGTTACTTGGTAGAGTAGAATTGATATCACCTGTTGCATTTAGTACCATGATATCGTGATACCTTGAACGAAGCTCTCCATAATTTGCCCAGGCAACAGGTGGCATGTGTTTCGGTGCATATTGATTATTTGGTAGATGTATTGTACTCATAGGATAATGATCCATAAAAGACTTTGGAAACACGAACGGTAGATGTGGCTTCTGAAATCCTACTGCAAGAAAAAATGGCTTTTCTCCTGATTTGGCTTTTGGTGCAAGCTTACGCAAAGTAGAAACCGCAAGATCAGCCACCTGTTTGTCTTGTAATGGTTTATCTTTTAACATGTTGTCTGGGACGGCTTTCCAGCTGTTTTGACCATCTTCCCAGTTACCAACTCCGTGAAAATAAGGCTTGGTCCATGATAGAGGGTCATCATCTCCAGTATCGTGACCCCGATGAAAAATCTTCCCCATGCCAATGGTTTCATAACCTTTCATTTTGAAATATTGCGGAATTGTTGTATAGTTTCCTCCAACGTTTCTGAAGTAAGTATGGAGATCATAAACGTGTGTTGTATCAGGTCTACGTCCCGTCAGAAGTGATGACCTACTAGGTGAACACAGTGCTTGTTGAACATATGCCCTTTTCAACAGTAAACTTTTGGCTGCTAAGGCATCTAGATTCGGCGTAAACATTTTTGGATGAACAGAGAAAGGTACATCACTTCTGGTGTAAGCATTTATTTCTGCTCGCAAGTCATCACTCATCAAAAAAAGCACATTTTTCCTTCCATCACATAGAAGAGCACTGTTCAGAAATAATAATATCCATTGAAAAGTCATAGTCCTTTTCTCAAATTAATAAGTTAATACACAACTGGCTGATAGCTTATTCTTAAAGTGCTAGTTCTACATTGAAACGACTTTTATCTGTAATTATATGGTCAGGTATTAT
Source organism: Bathymodiolus brooksi (assembly GCA_963680875.1). Classification (NCBI taxonomy): domain Eukaryota; kingdom Metazoa; phylum Mollusca; class Bivalvia; order Mytilida; family Modiolidae; genus Bathymodiolus; species Bathymodiolus brooksi. The sequence continues at coordinate 62,773,150 of OY804582.1, forward strand.
CAATGAATGAAATTGTGGTTGGAATCTATATCACTCATTCAACACGATTTCAAAATTAGACTATTTCAACATAGCAATGTAGTTACGTGAACTGTATTCACCTTATATATGGAACCAATATGATAAATACAATTGACCCTGCTATTGTACTTTACATGTTTATGTTGTCATTCATTTTTGTGATATTTCGTGGTCTCTTTGAGTGGAGGCGAATTTTTACCGGTTTTTATCCATTGTTTATATATGTATTGTCATTGGAGATCCAGTTATCAAGAGGAAAGGGTTGGGATCCAAGTCGCTGGTTGAACCCCGTCATATTTGTGTGACTGTCCCAAGCTATGACCTGGATTTTCAACGTCATATAGCGTGATCTTTATTTGTGTTCAGTAAGTTACGATTAGATGTGAATGTTCGTTTTGTTGACACTGGCGGAATTGATGACCATCACTTTTAAGCTTTCTTATCATAAAAAAAAAGAACTATGAAAGAGATAATAAGGTTCATTTTTGTAAATATTTTGTTTAGAAACGTTTAGAAATCGCTTTAATAATTAATCATTATGTCACAAAAAGTATGTTTATTTTCACAAAAAATCATAAAAGTTACACAATTCGTTCATAATACTGACATAGCAATCAATCTAAGATAATTAATTAGGCTACATGTATGCATCGCTGGACAGAGACGATGCTTTACAACATTGGAATCGTACCGGTTATTATCAATCAGTTAAGCGATGCTGACCACCCACGCTGTCAGTAGGTGAATTTACTAATTCTATCAAACATAGTTTATCGTTCATATTTTGTCTACTTTTTTCAATTATCTTATTTAAAGTTGAAATAATACAAAGTGATAGAACAAATTGTACAAAGTGATAGAACAAATTGTACAAAGTGATAGAACAAATTGTACAAAGCATACATCACATAAACAAACATGAATTCTAATCAATATACTTAGTACCCACTTCAGTTTACGCGCAGTTATAATCTCTTTCCAATGATCATACCTGTCAGCATTCTAAACCGAATATGTATATGTAAACTAATTTTTTTACGCTCGGTATCAGTAATGAACCATTTTTTTTTTTCGTCTTTGCTTACAACTTGGTCATCTTAACATAAATCTTTTGTCGACAACTCCGCCATCTTTACATAAAACCATTGTCTACAACACCGCCATCTTTACATAAAATCATTGTCTACAACTCCGCCATCTTTACATAAAATCTTTGTCTACAACTCGGTCATCTTTACATAACATCCTTGTCGACAACTCCGCCATCTTTACATAAGATCCTTGTCGACAACTCCGCCATCTTTACATAAGACTCTTGTCTACAACTCCGCCATCTTTATATAAAACCCTTGTCTACAACTCCGCCATCTTTACATAAAATCCTTGTCGACAACTTCGCCATCTTTACATATAATCCTTGTCTACAACTCCGCCATCTTTAAATAAAGTATGTAAGTAAATTGTGTATATATTGGAGAAGATGTTCTGAGTTGGAAAAGTCATGTATTTGAAAGCTGAAAAGGGTGGACCCATTCCAGTGGCACATGTGGATGTGTGGATGAGAGTAGATGATTGCATACTGATATGTTTGTGCTTACGAATTGTATGTGTTCCTCTTATGCTTTGACTTGGATATTTCCTTACGAGAAATGACTCTTTCAACATCATCTAATTAGATAAAACCTTGTCGGATTCTGATTATTGTCCTTTAGGCACATCAGGAAATCACATCAGACTATCAAAATACACTGAAAAGGCAAGAATTTAAAAAAGAGGGTGTGGGTATTATCGTCGCACCCACGAAATCACGCATCCTACAAATCATATACAAACAAAACTAGGAAACAAAATAACCATCTTTCCATCCTTGTATGGACGCATAGTTGTCACCAGTCATCCTACCAGATATGAAAGCTCAGAGGATTTGCGTTCACAAAGTATAACTATTTTGAAAATGCATGAAAATGAAGCAGTTTCATAACTCCTAGAAAAATCGTCGAATTAAAATGGCGGGATAATATGATCAACTACACATGCATGCATTCATTCACGACAGTTTCACAGTCAAAACAGAATGATGAAAAGCATTCTGACCGATAATGGAATACTCTATATGCAGTTACAGGTGTGATAATGTGTCTCATGTTGGCATTTCCGTCTATCATATTTAATAATCCGTCCATAACAGATCACGGGAATAAATATATGTCAATTGATCATACTGATATTAAAGTTCTTTCAACTGTATCTTGAAACAGAATGGATATTGGTTTTTAAACACTTTAAAGGGTCATTTTCTGCCAAAATCGTAAATTTTTGTTACCCATAAAAACTATCAGATATGATTGATGCCTTAATAAAACGTGTTTCTGTAACTTATAAATGTTATGAAATGTACCCGCATCGGGGAAAAAAGGTGCAACTGCTCGTGTTTTGAGATCGATCAAGAAATGGACGCCATCTTATTAATTATCGGCATTGTTTACGGAGTTTGGCAATTCGTCATTAAATCAGTACAACAGTGCACTTATTTCTTAATTTCTGTGAATCTGCTATTAGTCGGCGTTAATTACGGAAAAAGAACCATGCAAGTTTGCAGTTAATAAGCGACAAAATACAAATTATTCGTTTTTACCTGTCACTAGTAAGGTCAGTTGGATACGGAGAAAGCGAGGTCAAATTATTTGCTTGCAAGGAAATAATAAATCGATGGTAATTTTCGTTCTCAAAAGGCGAAAAGTGGTACGATAGCTGTTTAATGTGAAATATTTACCTTTGTTTCATCATTTTAAAGCTATTTATCAATTTCCAAAACATATAATTGTTTTGGTCAAAATCGTAGCTAATGCCTCTTTAAATAAAATCATATTTCAGTTTCATTGTTGTGTTTACTTATATACTTAGACGAAATCGAATTATCTGGAGATGAAGGTGATTGATAGGCAGTGATTTTGTTGGTAAATGTAAGAAAAGTTTTAAGATAACAGGGGGTATTCAAAAGCAGTAAATGGAAGGACAGATAATACAATGGCCAAAAGCAGTAAATGGAAGGACAGATAATACAATGGCCAAAAGCAGTAAATGGAAGGACAGATAATACAATGGCCAAAAGCAGTAAATGGAAGGACAGATAATACAATGGCCAAAAGCAGTAAATGGAAGGACAGATAATACAATGGCCAAAAGCAGTAAATGGAAGGACAGATAATACAATGGCCAAAAGCAGTAAATGGAAGGACAGATAATACAATGGCCAAAAGCAGTAAATGGAAGGACAGATAATACAATGGCCAAAAGCAGTAAATGGAAGGACAGATAATACAATGGCCAAAAGCAGTAAATGGAAGGACAGATAATACAATGGCCAAAAGCAGTAAATGGAAGGACAGATAATACAATGGCCAAAAGCAGTAAATGGAAGGACAGATAATACAATGGCCAAAAGCAGTAAATGGAAGGACAGATAATACAATGGCCAAAAGAAATAAAAAGAAAACGTACAAAGGACAAACAGTGATCTGCAAAACACTACACAGAAAACTAAAGGTCGAGCAACACGAACCTCACTAAAATCAGGGGGTGACGATGACGACAATGAATGCCCCCCACACAACAAGGTATGGTTAATCTTATCCTGTGGCTATTGGTGCAAATCATTAATAACATAGTATTTTATTGTCATCGAGGTTTACTAAATTTGATATCTACATTTTTATTTATATACAGAAGGTCAAACTACGATCAAACTACTCTGCTAAGATATCTTGTAATATAAATTCCATCGTTGAAGGAATTTTAAACTAATGCCTCCCTTTTAGACATAGTTGACATTAGCCTATTTTCGCTATCCTGTTTATGCCTGGCTTTACTACTCCAACAGAATTTTAAATTATTTTGCTATCCAATCTTCTGACTTTGAGGCAACCTGACTAAGGATATTTCAGAAAAGCGCCGTGTGCATTAAATTGGAGATTTACATATTTATTACCTAACAAATTATCATAGTAGTCTGTTTTAAACGTTGAAAGATAGAAGATCGATACATTATGCATTTTCCTATCACTAAAGTGTACTCGATTCAACTTAAAGTTTGAAGATACCAAAGAGGTAATCAGAAGTCGTAAATCGAAGAATGACAGACAACACAATGGGCAAAAGTCAAAGGCCAAAAATACAAACAACGATCTACAAAGTATTACACAGAAACACGAACCCCACTTAAACCTGGGGTAAACCCAGGTGCTGTGGAAGGGTGATCAGTTCATGCTCCACATGTGGCATCCGTCGCGTCACTCTTGTTACAACTCGGTTATAAGTCATGAGTGAGGAAAAGACCGAACTGTATTTACGACGAACGGATCATATCTGTGGTCATGTGTGAGACAGATACTTCGCAACGGTTAACCAAGTCATGGTGGCGACCGTTTTTAGACGGGTTCGTGTTGCTACATCCTTGGTTTTCTGGTGTTTTGTAGACCATTGTTTGTCTTTTTGTCCTTTTTGTGTTGGCCATTGTATTGTTTCTCCTTCTTTATACAACTTCTAATTTCCTCTTTGGTATCTTTAAGCTTTTCTTACTAGCTCTCTCTCTAAAACCTAGTTGATCGTCTATATATACCTTTACATCTGCCGAGTGAGGTAATTGTGGACAAGGCCGTTCTCTTGTACACATGCCTTGCTTCTTAGGGACCGACCATTTAACTTGAAGGGGGGAGGTTATTGTTTTTTGTTTCGTTCAGAAGAGTTAGAATATTTATATTTTTTGTAGCGCGAAGCGCGAAATTTTTTTCCAGAATTTAACATTAGGTTATATGACAAAAACTCTGAATCAAATTATTTTTTTTTCCTCCACCAACATCAGAATATTTTGTTCAGCAACATTGGGAATCAGAATATCTTTTTAGAAAAAAAACATAACCCCCCCCCCCTTCAAGTTAAATGGTCGGTCCCTTAGGATTGTATTCAATTTGTCGATATTTGAAGCACTTTTTATCCTAATTTTGAGAGAAAGTGTCTATCGATTTGCAATGTATATTCAATAGTTTTAATAAATACATTAAAAAAAATCATTGTCATTTTTTAATGGACTTGTAATATTCCATTAGCTATTATAAATTGTCATCAATCAAATTATTATTCATTTGTATCGATTTTCTTGGATTGACAGAAAAGAGATGTACTGAAACGTATATTCGTGATTTTTCTTATTACTTCTGGTTATAATTTAACAGTTCGCTATGTATTGCAATTTCGATGTTGGGTGGTATTCATGGAAACCACGAAAATAGGTATCAACTCCCATAAATAAATTAAGTGGACATGCTGTCCTTATCTTTCCCTAATGTTATATACCAGTTGAACTTATTCCTAGTACTAACAAACTCGTCTTAATTTCCATATAATACCAGATAATGAACTTTACGACACGTACCGGTTTTGAGACAATTTTCACATTTCCACTGTAGCCACTTCATTTCAATGTTTGTTTATATGTTATATTCACAGTTGTTTGGGTTATGGGTTTTGTCTATTTAACGTCACTTGCAACAAAATTATTTTCTTTAAAAAAAAAAAGTAGATATCTAATTTAGTGCACACGATAAGATTGGAGAGCAAAATAATCTAATTAAAACGGAGGTGCCTAGTTTAGTGCGCATGACGCGTTTCTGAAATACCCTTCATCAGGTACGTTCAGACTCATAACTAATTAGAATAGGCAAAATCAGCTAAGGTCACCTATGCCTGAGCCGGGGATGATACTTTTAGTTTTGATAATAATTACATTGCTTAGGAACTGTTTTCAATAATTAATATATACATGTATAATAAACAATGCAGTGCCGAAACACTGACTACTGGGGTATGATAAACTCGGGGACTAACAGTCCATTAGCAGAGATATCGACACAGTGAAAGTATCAATCAAAGCTCTGAATGTGCTGATGCAGCTGGATTTTTTTTTTATTGAAGATATGTTGATCGATTGATTGTCACATTAAATTATGTTTTGCATTTTAGGTGTTTGCAATTCTTGCAGCTAATACATCAAATAATTCAAAACTGATTTTATATGAATGTATGAATAATTGATGTTGTAGTATATAATTTTAAAGATATCTTAAACATGACGTATTAATATGGTTGTGCTTCTTTTACATTTTGATGCACTTATATTTCAGTCTAATCAATCGAATTCAAGTCACTTCGGCACCTGGTCATTTCGGCACCTAGTCAGAACGGCACCGAAGATAGTCATTTCGGTCCCTAATTCAATCGGCACCTTCCGATAGTTGATTCGGCACCTATAGATGTATAATTAATTTATTTTTTATTGTACATTTGAAAATCATATTTTTTTTGGATATTTTAGTGTTTAATATTTGAATGTATATGTATGTGAATGAAGCATGTTGGCTTGATAATGTCTTAATATGACAGTAAAATATTCATATTCTGTATTCATATTCTGTATTCATATTCTGTTTTCATATTCTGCTTCATATTCTGTATTCATATTCTGCTTCATATCAAGGATTTGTATAGTATCTATCGTTCGCCGTTTTACATTTCCGCGAATCGGATACTCTTTTCCGCGAAAAACAAATACTCTTTTCCGCGAAAAAAAACCCCTCTTTTCCGCTAGAAATTATACATCAGAATTTCTAGCCAAAAAGCGCTCGTCTTTGTTTGTATTCAAATCCAAAACATCAAGACCATAAGAGTAGGCAATTTCGGTAGGTCTTTGCGGCGTTCTCAGTATAGTGACTGTGCCAGATTTCTTAAGTCATTTGTCTCTAGTAAATTTTCTCCCTGGATCTGTATTTCTTGACGGATGATTTTACTCGGGGTAAAATGTGCAGTCCAAATTTCCCATTTTATTTCAAATTTAAGCTTCTGTTTTTCTACAATTTCTCAAAATATTAACGATGGCTTGGTTGTAGGCTTGGTTGTAGGCTTTATTGTAGGCTTGGTTGTAGGCTTGGTTGTAGGCTGTATTGTAGGCTTGGTTGTAGGCGTGGTTGTAGGCTGTATTGTCTTTCACTCTACATTACAACATTAAAGATTTCCACAGTTTATTTAAAAGAAACACATCTAATATTAATCATGCGGCATGTTAGATGTATTTAATTTAAATTACAAGAATTTATTTAATTAGAGGAAATAATTAAAATAAATTAAACGCAATCAAATTTAATTGTCATTTGTACCTGTGACTGGGTCATTTGTACCTGTGACCGAGTCATTTGTACCTTTGACAGAGTTATTTCTACCTGTGACAGAGTCATTTGTACATGTGACAGAGTCATTTGTACATGTGACAGAGTCATTTGTACATGTGACAGAGTCATTTGTACATGTGACAGAGTCGTTTGTACATGTGACAGAGTCATTTGTACATGTGACCAAGTCTTCTTCTTCTTCTTCTTTCAATAAATGCATCCCTCTTTCCAGAGTATTGTCGCATTGAAAACTATATACATGTGGTCAAGTCAGCAACTTTCCATTTACAATTAAAACTTTCCAGAAATGTACAATTAAAACAACGAAGTGGAAATTATGGAAGGCTGGTGTTTGTTAGGCTATGACGGAAGATGTCAATGGAGCCTGAGCTGACTAGGGTCTGTGGTAGGTTGTTCCAGAGTCTGATAGTGCTAGGGAAGAAGGAGTATTGATATGCTAGCACTCTGGTTGAAGGTTGCAGGTATCGGATGCTGTGTCCTCTGGTACCTGATCTGGATGGAATGAGATAGGTAATAGATGGTATTTCGATGAGATGGTAGGTAATGCGGTACATCATGATCAATTTGGCTAGTTGGCGTCTGTGTTGTAGGGTGGGCCAGTTGAGGTCTTGTAGTAGTGTTGCAACACTGGCTCTAGGGTCGTAGTTGTTGGTGACGAATCTGGCAGCTCTGCGTTGGATGCTCTCTACTTTATTGATGTTGGCCTGAGTATGTGGATCCCACACAGTAGAGGCATATGCAAGTGATGTAGCTCTCTGTGGGCAGTTTCGGATGTTGCGTCGAAGGAAGGCTAGGGTGGAATTTGCCTTCTTCGTGATGTTGTTTACGTGATTGTTCCACGAGAAATTTTTGGAGATGGTAAGGCCGAGGTATTTGGCATTGTCGATGATTTGAAGTTGTTGGCCGTGGATATAATAATTTGCCATGATCTTATTACGCTTGTTGGTGATGCGTAGTACCTCACACTTGTCAGGATTAAATGACATCTGCCAGGTACTTTCCCAGTTTTGCAGGGCATCAATGTCCTCCTGGAGCTTGGTGGCATCAGCTTCAGTTTTGATGGGTCTATATAGGAGGCAGCCGTCCGCAAATAGTCTTGCTCTCGATGTGACACAAGGTGGCATGTCGTTTATGTAAACGAGAAAAAACAGGGGACCAAGGGGCACGCCAGAAGTCACTTTACATTTTGCAGAGTGTTTACCTTCGAGGACTACTTCCTGGGAGCGACCGGAGAGAAAGTCTGCAATCCACGACGCTTTCGAGACGTTTCGTCCACACTCCGGTTCGGCTATAGTACGTTTCGTCCACAAACCATTTCGGCCATAGTTTATATTTAATAAGTATGGATGAGGAAACTGAGTGTCGTAGTCTGTACTTTAGTATGGATTATTATGGGATTTTTTTTAATTAATCATGGTAATACACATCACAGTGATACATATACCCATTACATATTGGCGTTGAGATGACTGACCATTTATTTACTTTGTTATTTTCGTAAGTATGGATGAAAAAAACGAGTGTCGTAGTCTGTACTTTTTAGTATCGATTCTTAGGGGAATTATTTTTATAGTAATCTGGTAATTACACATACGCATATCATATTGGGGTCTAGATGGCGCTTAAAATGCATATTATATGTTTTATGAATAATTAATGATTTATTAGATCCTCTATCGTTATTTTTTCATGCATTTCAACAAAATAGTCAGTTTTTACGGACAATATCCAACGATCTCGGTCGGGTCGCTTACAATCACGAAATCAGTTCAATATAATATGAAAACTCAAAAGCTTTCTTTAGTTTAATATATTTTATTTGATTATACAGTTCTAATTTGTATTTGTATCAATCAAAATTTATATAATGTTCGATATTTGCAATGAATAGTCGACTTTTACTTTTAAGAAATGACATACTGAATGTCCGATTTTGAAGCTGAACTGTCCACTGTCCTGCGACGATTTCTCAAAAAGTATTTATCCAAAAATAATAAACTATACATATTATTAATCCTTGAGATATGAGTTTAAAAAGGTGTAACATTTATTTGACAGACATTTGATGTAAAAGAGTTATACGTGATCAAAACAAATATTTTGATACAAATTATCGTCATTTCCGCGATTGAAAAATACTGTCCTGCCACGATTTAGGGTATCAAATGTCAATATTTAAAAAAAAAAACGTTACATCAAATTAAAGCCTTTAATCTCTTCTTTATTATGGAATTTACATCATGAAAATATCTCATTCCGTTCAAAAGTTATACCTATAAACTATTGAAAAATACCTGTCCCGGTTTTAAACCCTCCCGTTTATAATAATTATAAAATTGATCATTTTGATTACTCTTGTGACAAATTTATGAATATTTGAATTTTTTTATGCAGGAGATAGTCAGATCAAAGAATAAATAATTGCTAATTATCATGAAGTAATGAACATAATTACATTTTATTGTCTTACAACTAACAAGTCGATCTACAATATCTAGTTTATATTGATCATTAATCATAAAATGGTTTAAAAAATTAATAAACCGAAATTTCATGATTAATATAAAAAAATATATATAGAAATAGAAATAAGTTTATTAACCAAATCAGGGTCCCATTATTCTTCTTCTCTCAATCGCCGCGATTTTCAGATCTGCAAATCGCCGCGATTGGGAAAAGAAGAACAATGATAATATTTGCTAAATTATATCGTTTTAAATATTTTTATTTGTAATAAAGTACAGAAAATGATGATTAATTCCAGATTTTCATATAGATAACACTCAAAACTAAGTAAATCGTAGATTATGACTTCTTTTCTTCGTGTCGATCTGCAAATGGCAGCGATTGGGAAAAGAAGAACAATGATAATATTTGTTAAATCAATTTTTTTTTAAATAAAGTACTGAAAATGGTTATTAAATCTAGATTTATAAAACTTAAAACTATGTAAAACGTAGATTTTGGTTTCTTCTCTTCATGTGGACCTACACATCGCCGCGATTGGGAAAAGAAGAATAGTGATAATATTTGCTAAACTATATCGTTTTTCTCAATTTTTTATTTATTTTTGTATTCAATATGATTATTAATGCATAATATTGTTATAAATAACACATAAAACAACATAAATAAAACCATGGCCGAAACGTCTTTATAAAGTGTGGCCGAAACAACTATGGCCGAAACGACTATGGACGAAATGGTACTATGGACGAAACGTCCTGTACCCTCCACGACAGAGTATTACTTCTCACTCCAGAGTGGTGGAGTTTCAGGAGAAGACGTCGGTGGGGAACTTTATCGAAGGCCTTTGAGAAGTCCAGAAGTACGGCATCTATCTGTTGGCCCTTATCAAGGTCGGCTGCAAGGTATTGTACAGTGAGAATCAGCTGGCTTTCAGTAGAACGTTTTTTTCGGAATCCATGTTGTAAGGCTGAGAGGAGATTATGATGTTCAAGATGGGTGATGATGGTCGAGTGAAGGATGTGTTCCAGAGTTTTACATAAGATGGAAGTTGGTGAGATGGGCCGGTAGTTTACCGGTTGACCTCTATCCCCTTTTTGAAAACTGGAGCTACTCTGGTCTGTTTCCAGTCAGATGGAATTTGTCCTTGATCTAATGATTCTTGGAATATGAAGCTGATGAGTGGAGAGATTTCTATGCTAACTTCTTTAAGGAACTTAGCTGGGATGTCCTTCGGACCTGTTGCCTTATTGGGTTTCAGATGCTGGAGAAGATTTTGTGCTCCTTCTGTGTTGATGGTGATTTTATTCATTTCAGGTGTTGGGCTAATACCTAGGCCGGGGAGGTTGTCCATGTCCTCTTCGGTGAAAACAGAGGCAAATTGTTGGTTGAGGATGTTCGCTTTCGTGGTGATGTCATGGTGCAGAAATCCTTCTCGCTTAATTGGAGCAACGTTTGTTCTTTCACACTTGGTAGATTTGATGAAGTTGAAGAATTTTTTGTAGTTTGGAGTGGCTTCATCTTCACCGAACATGGATTTAATGTGGTTGTCATATGCCTGTCTGCATTTGCGCTGGATAATCTTTTTTAAATCTTTATATTTCTTCCATTGGGGTGAGCTTTTATTGTTTTGGTGTTTCTTAAACAATTTGTTTTTTCGTCTAGTTAGTTGTTTTATTTCTCTATTGATCCATGGCTGGCTATATCTTGTTGATCTGAGTTTTGTTGGGATATAGCGGTTCATAATATCGAGGCAGCCCGATTTGAAGTCGTTCCACAGGGAGTTGATGTTGGTGGTGTTGGTATGTGTCGTTAGGAAGGTATCCGAGAATGATGTTACTTCTTTTTTCAGATCATTCAGGTCAGTTTTATTCCATAGCATGATTTTATGTTGGGTTGGTCGTTGCCTCTTTATTGATATGTCTGAGTCTATGTAAACAGCTGTGTCGTGATCGCTGATTCCAGGTATTGGTTCGCATCGATTTAGTAGAGATGGACGGTTGGTAAAGAATAGTTCTAGGGTGGATTTGTCTCTAGTTGGAAATTTGACAGTTTGTGATAACCCTAGTTCTTCAATTTGTAGGAGTGTTTGGTTAATTTCATCTAGGTACCTGTTACCGCTGAATGTGTTTGTGAGCCAATCAATGTCTGGTAGATTAAAATCACCTCCAACCCATATAGTGGATTTGGGGTATTTTAGGCACAATGATTTTATGGTGTTATACAGAGCTTTGGTATAATCAACATCATTATTTGTTGGTCTATAGATAGTTGCTACAAAGAGATTATCATGAGTGTTGCGATTGATCTTGTGTGCAATAAACTCACATGGGGTATCAATATCTACTGGTTCAGATACTATTTCTGCTTTCATGGCTAGCATGGCGCCACCATACCCATCTTTCCTGTATTTACGGAAAATGCTATATCCGGTATTCTCAGGTAGGATTTCATTGTCTGCTATATTTGGATTTAGCCAGGTTTCGCAACCAAATAGAATGTCTGGGTTGCTCGAATCAAGGAGGTTCCATGTGGCTTCTCGTTTACTTTTGATGCTTTGGATGCTTAAACAAATTGATCTTAATTTATTGTCTATTTCTTTTATTGGAGCAGATTTCAATGGTGATGAGCAATGAAGCGGAAACTCAAATGTATCTGAGTTGACAGAAGTGTCATTCATTAATATATCCTCATTAGAGATGCCTTGGAATGCGTTTGATGTAGTAACTTCAGCAGACTCGAAAATGCTGCTTGAGAAATTTGGTATGCCACAGTTGTTGTATATCCATGATATGTTTGATTTTTGGAGTACGCTGTAATGGTACGAGTTGATATGCATGCAGGATGTGTGATGCCAATCTGAGCAGTTGTCACATGCTACTGCCTTTTGATCCCAGTCGACCTCATTTCCACAGATGTTGCATGGGAAGGTCGTGGTATTTGGTCCAGGGTTTAGTTCTATATCGGAAGCCTGGAGTAGTAAGATGTAACATACATAAAGCAGGTATTGTTGCTTTTTGATAGAAAAACAGTTTTGCACGTGTTGATTTGGGTCGTGTGTGCATGTAACATCCGATTTTGTCTAATCGATAATTATTTTTTGATGGAACAATGTAACCCTTACCATGTTGTTGAATGGATTTTTCTTCTATGTTGGTTGTTGTTATAATAAATAGGGTTAATACCAATATACTAGCAAGATGTTTACCGGTTGACATTGATTACATTTGACCGAAAGTGTACAACATGGAGGAAGGTGAACTGTCAAATTTTTTCGCGGGAGATTGTCTTTGAATAAAGTTTTCGGGTTCCTTGTAATTACACCAAATTCAATCAAGTGTTTCACTCGTGTAGCTGTGTAAGGTGTTTGTAACACAGATTGTAAAAGTTTGTCAAGATCGGTAAGGTATAAATATGTAAAATTTCCTTTTGAAGTGGAGCTGCTAAAAAGCAAGTTGCTGACCTCACACGCATGCGCTGTGACGAAGTCATTTGTACCTGTGACATTCATTTGTACCTGTGACATTCATTTGTACCTGTGACAGAATCATTTGTACCCGTGACAGTCATTTGTACCTGTGACCAAGTCATGTGTACCTGTGACAGTCATTTGTACCTGTGACAGTCATTTGTACCTGTGACTGTCATTTATACATGTGACCAAGTCATTTGTACCTGTGACAGAGTCATTTGTACCTGTGACCAAGTCATTTGCACCTGTGGCCAAGTCACTTGTACCTGTGACAGTCATTTGTACCTGTGATGGAGTCATTTGTACCTGTGACCAAGTCATTTGTACCTGTGATCGAGTCATTTGTACCTGTGACAGTCATTTGTACCTGTGACCAAGTCAGTTGTACCTGTGACAGAATCATTTGTACCTGTGACCGAGTTATTTGTACCTGTGACAGTCATTTGTACCTGTGACCAAGTCATTTGTACCTGTGACCGAATCATTTGTACCTATGACCAAGTCATTTGTACCCGTGACCGAATCATTGTACCTATGATCGAGTCATTTGTACCTGTGACCAAGTCATTTGTACCTGTGAGTCATTTGCACCTGTGACCAAGTCATTTGTACCTGTGACAGAGTCATTTGTACCTGTGACCAAGTCATTTGTACATGTGAGTCATTTGTACCTGTGGAGGAGTCATTTGTACCTGTGGCGGAGTCATTTGTACCTGTGACCGAGTCATTTGTACCTGTGACAGTCATTTGTACATGTGACCAAGTCATTTGTACCTGTGACAGAGTCATTTGTACCTGTGAGTCATTTGTACCTGTGACCGAGTCATTTGTACCTGTGACAGTCATTTGTACCTGTGACAGTCATTTGTACATGTGACCGAGTCATTTGTACCTGTGACAGTCATTTGTACCTGTGACCGAGTCATTTGTTCTTGTGACCATCATTTGTACCTGTGACAGTCATTTGTACCTGTGACCAAGTCATTTGTACCTGTGACAGAGTCATTTGTACCTGTGACCAAGTCATTTGTACCTGTGACCGAATCATTTGTACCTATGACCAAGTCATTTGTACCCGTGACCGAATCATTGTACCTATGATCGAGTCATTTGTACCTGTGACCAAGTCATTTGTACCTGTGAGTCATTTGCACCTGTGACCAAGTCATTTGTACCTGTGACAGAGTCATTTGTACCTGTGACCAAGTCATTTGTACATGTGAGTCATTTGTACCTGTGGAGGAGTCATTTGTACCTGTGGCGGAGTCATTTGTACCTGTGACCGAGTCATTTGTACCTGTGACAGTCATTTGTACATGTGACCAAGTCATTTGTACCTGTGACAGAGTCATTTGTACCTGTGAGTCATTTGTACCTGTGACCGAGTCATTTGTACCTGTGACAGTCATTTGTACCTGTGACAGTCATTTGTACATGTGACCGAGTCATTTGTACCTGTGACAGTCATTTGTACCTGTGACCGAGTCATTTGTTCTTGTGACCATCATTTGTACCTGTGACAGTCATTTGTACCTGTGACCAAGTCATTTGTACCTGTGACAGAGTCATTTGTACCTGTGACCAAGTCATTTGTACATGTGACAGTCATTTGTACCTGTGACCGAGTCATTTGTATTTGTACCTGTGACAGTTATTTGTACATGTGACCGAGTCATTTGTACCTGTGACAGAGTCATTTGTACATGTGACCGAGTCATTTGTATTTGCACCTGTGACCGAGTCATTTGTACCTGTGACAGTCATTTGTACATGTGACCGAGTCATTTGTACCTGCGAGTCATTTGTACATGTGACCGAGTCATTTGTACCTGTGACAATCATTTGTACCTGTGACTGAGTCATTTGTACTTGTGACCGTCATTTGTACCTGTGACAGTCATTTGTACCTGTGACAGTCATTTGTACCTGTGCCCAAGTCATTTGTACCTGTGCCCAAGTCATTTGTACATGTGATGAATCATTTGTACCTGTGATTGAGTCATTTGTACCTGTGACAGAGTCATTTGTACATGAGACGGAGTCATTTATTTTATTATGCGAGTTAACATTCTCTTGTTATAACATCTGTTGATTACTAACAATGATTTGTAGTACACTAGATATAGACCAGACAAATAAATAAAAACAAACAAATGTTAATCTAGATAGAATCCATACTGATTCACGACACAGGAAAGTTTGGCTGCTGTGACCAAGTTAAGCGTAATTTGATCACAACACAGGTGCTACGACTGATGTTACCTTCATACAAATGCAGCAAGTTGAATAAAGAAAATTAAACACCAGCAAATTCAAAGGAGATCTAGACACAGTAATTTACTTATAACAAGTGTTTACAGTTGTCCGATGCTGTTTCTTTTTCAAAATGAAAAGTGTAATTCTCTTATTCTAGCCATGGCCATAAATCTTTCATAAAGATTAATTTAACATGTACATAAGCAATTACAAAATGAAATTCTGGGAATAAAAAGAAAGTTTAAATTTGGAATTAAGCACTTTTCATCAAATCAATTAGTGAAAACCAACTTCATCTCTGATATCAAAATCCATACAAGAGTGAAGAAATTAGTTAACATACCACCAAAAGCTTTTTTAATAAACGTTCAAATATGCGACATTTCGGAATTTAGAACCCCCCCTTTGCAAAATAAAATTCTTACTTAAAAATATATCATTCATATTAAAGCTTCAATAAATTATCAGACCCATATAAGCCTGTATTGCTCTCTTGATAATGTAAATCGACTGATTACTGGAGGGAAAAACTGCAACCAAAGACGTTGTTAATTAGTAATGGACCGTTTATAAAAATCAGTTTGTGGTAAGATATTGGTACTGTGATAGCTGCATTTGACCACATTTGTTAGACTATATCCACATTTGTTAGACTATGTCCACATTTCTTAGACTATGTTCACATTTTGTGTCTGATCAGTGTGGCATATTCTTAGAAGGAATTTGCTACTTTTTAAACGAGTCCTATATCAAACTATGCACAGCAGTGGCAACCATGCCTCTTGGTATTAAATTCTGTTTCTAACATACACTTTTTAAAAGAGTCCTATAGCAAACTATATCCAGCAGTGGCAACCTTGTATCTTGGCATTCAGTTTGACATAATACAATGTTTACACAGATTTAAATAAAATGCTTTGGATTCCATCTGCAGTTCAGTAATTTATGAAAACGTATTTGAAACATTTTCACATTGTATGTTATACTAGATCAACATAAAAGCTTGTCAAGGACCATCCAACAATCATTCATACAAAGTATGGGTCGAATCGGTTCAGTAGTTTCTAAGAAGAGATATTTACATGTTATTCCCATCTTGTAAAATGAATTTTGTCTTGCGGTGGCAGCCACTTTTGATTTCCAATGGACGTAAAAACAAAATATTTTTTTAAAGAATCGCCTATTCATGTACAGACCAACCAATTACAATTTATGGAATTTGGATTCAATCAGTTAAAAATTTCCTAAGATGAAGATATTCACATGTTTTCCAATAATGTCCAATCTTCAAACTTATGTCATGTCGTGGCAACTATCGCAGATTTCAGATCGTTATAACACAAACTCTGTAAAGGATCTCTAATGCTGTGGATTCCAGCAATTAAGCAATTGTTTTAGAAGAAGGCATTTGTAACATTTCCCCTAGGATCATGTGCTAAAACTTTGTTCTGTGGTGGTAGCCATCTTGGATTTCAGATCGACATAAAAACACAAATTTTTACAAGACCTTCCAAATCATGGAAACAACACACTCAAATACCCAATTGTTGTTATAGTTACACCAAGGGCTGGTGTATCTATCAATATTAAATGAATATAAGTAAGGGTGAATTTTAAGTGTTAACTTGGTTAACCGTTAAAGAATATGTCACAAATGATCACGGATATGTTCAACTTGTCCTAAACACTTCCTGGTCCTTTCCTCATTCATTACTTATCACTGACTTTGTAACTAGAGCAACACGATGGGTGGCACTAGTAAAGTGGGAACTGCTTATCCTTCCGGAGCAGCCAAGGTCACCCCCATTTTTAGTGGTGTTCATGTTACTTGACCTTTATTTTTCTGTGTTGTGTTTTGTAGATATTGTTTGTCCTTTTGGCCATTGTGTTGTCTGTCTTTCTTCTTTGAGATATGGATTCGGATTATCCCTTTGGTATCTTCAAATTCTTCTTAAATAATGCTGGTCAATGGACAAGACTTTTTTTTACTATTTTGCATCAACAAACTTTGATGTGACACCACAGTGAATACTTTGGTATACATTTGTAATACAATGTATTTATGAAGTTTAAGACTGATTCTAAACGTCTTATTTAGTGATTTAAGCACAACCAAAGACACTGACATGCTCATCAACCATGTTTATTCCATTTATCAAAGGCAAGTCTAATTTGCATATCGAACTGGTAATTTTGGAATTATTTATATAACTCTTTTAGGGACCGTCATGGTCGCATGATAGTTGGATTTACAGCTATGTATGTAATCAGTGTCTATACCACTAAAGTTGTGAGTTCAAATCCCATTCAACCACATCAGTGGTGTAATGTTTTGAGTGCTTGTCTCGAGTGCGGTAGATCGTGGATTCAAGCCCCGATCAGGTTAAACCATAGACTATGAAATTGGTATTTGTTGCCTCTCCGCTAAGCACACAGCATTAAGGAGAAAGGCTCGGAACGAGGATAATGTGTCTGAGTGGGATGACATGTCTATCCGTGGACTGTTGTTTCAGTGAGATTACACTATAGAAATCCAACTAAGTGTGTTGGTCTAGCACAAAGCAGACCTCATCATCATTTCATTGAAAATTAACTTGTTCTCACCATGATATAGCTGAAAAATTGCTGAGTTGGTGTTAAACAACAATCACCCACTCCATCACTCAAATCCCATTCATGTTGAGGTGCACTCGATACAACATTATGTGATAAAGTTGACTTGTGGCATATGTGAGTGATTTTCTCCAGGCACTCATTTTTGCACCATCAATAAAACTGACCACTACAATATAGCTAAAATATACCAGAGGCTCTCAAGAGCCTGTATCGTTCACCTGGTTATAAAAAAAACCAATTGGTCCTATGTAAAAACTATGTCCTGCAGTGGTAGTCATCTTGGAATTACGATCAACATAAAAAAAACAAAGTTTGTAAAGGACCTTCCAATGATTGATGCACAGTTTAGGTTCAATCAGTGCAATAGCTTCAGAGAAGAATATATTTCTGTATTTTCCCCATATGGTCCTGTGTTAATACTATGACCTGTGGTGGCAGCCATCTTGGATTTCCGATCGACATAAAAAACAGAAACTTTGTAAAGGACCTTCCAATGATCATTCCTGGACAGTTTGGTTTCAACTGTCCAAGTGGTTTCAGAGAAGAAGCGTTTTGAAACATTTTTCCCATAGGGTCCAATGTTAAACTAAGTCCTGCCGTAGCCGCCATTTTGAATTTCATATCAGAACAAAAAACGTAAAGTTTGTAGAGGACCATCCAATGAACATTCATGTACAGTTTGGCTTTAATCATATTTGTAGTTTCTGAGTAGAAGGCATTTGAACATTTTCCCATAGGGTCCAATGTTAATCTATGTCCTGCGGTGGTGGCCATCTTGGATTTCCGATCGGCATAAAAAACACACGCCTTGTAGAGGACCTTCCAATGATCATTCCTGGGCAGTTTGGTTTCAATTATCCAAGTGGTTTCAGAGAAGAAGCGTTTTGAAACATTTTTCCCTTAGGGTCCAATGTTAAACTAAGTCCTGCCGTAGCCGCCATTTTGAATTTCATATCGTAATAAAAAACTTAAAGTTTGTAGAGGACCATTCAATGAACATTCATGTACAGTTTTGCTTTAATCATATTTGTAGTTTCTGAGAAGAAGGCATTTGAACATTTTCCCATAGGGTCCAATGTTAATCTATGTCCTACGGTGGCGGCCATCTTGAATTTTCGATCGGCATAAAAAAACAGAAACTTTGTAGAGGACCTTCCAATGATCATTCCTGGGCAGTTTGGTTTCAATTGTCCAAGTGGTTTCAGAGAAGAAGCGTTTTGAAACATTTTCCCCATAGGGTCCAATGTTAAACTAGGTCCTGCCGTAGCCGCCATTTTGAATTTCATATCGGAACAAAAAACGCAAAGTTTGTAAAGGACCATCCAATGAACATTCATGTACAGTTTGGCTTTAATCATATTTGCAGTTTCTGAGAAGAAGGCATTTGAATATTTTCCCATAGGGTCCAATGCTAATCTATGTATTGCGGTGGTGGCCATCTTTGATTTCCGATCGACATAAAAAACAGAAACTTTGTAGAGGACTTTCCAATGATCATTCCTGGGCAGTTTGGTTTCAATTGTCCTAGTGGTTTCAGAGAAGAAGCGTTTTGAAACATTTTTCCCATAGGGTCCAATGTTAAACTAAGTCCTGCCGTAGCCGCCATTTTGAATTTCATATCGGAACAAAAAATCTTAAGATTGTAGAGGACCATCCAATGAACATTCATGTACAGTTTGGCTTTAATCATATTTGTAGTTTCTGAGAAGAAGGCATTTGAATATTTTCCCATAGGGTCCAATGTTAATCTATGTCCTGCGGTGGCGGCCATCTTGGATTTCCGATCGGCATAAAAAACATAAAATTTGTAGAGGACCTTCCAATGATCATTTCTGGGCAGTTTGGTTTCAACTGTCCAAGTGGTTTCAGAGAAAAAGCATTTTGAAACATTTTCCCCATAGGGTCCAATGTTAAACTAAGTCCTGCCGTAGCCGCCATTCTGAATTTCATATCGGAACAAAAATCATTAAGATTGTAGAGGACCATCCAATGAATGTTCATGTACAGTTTGGCTTTAATCATATTTGTAGTTTCTGAGAAGAAGGCATTTGAATATTTTCCCATAGGGTCCAATGTTAATCTATGTCCTGCGGTGGTGGCCATCTTGGATTTCCGATCGGCATAAAAAAACAGAAACTTTGTAGAGGACCTTCCAATGATCATTCCTGGGCAGTTTGGTTTCAACTGTCCAAGTGGTTTCAGAGAAGAAGCATTTTGAAACATTTTTCCCATAGGGTCCAATGTTAAACTAAGTCCTGCCGTAGCCGCCATTTTGAATTTCATACCGGAACAAAAAACCTAAAGTTGGTAGAGGGCCATCTAATGAACATTCATGTACAGTTTGGCTTTAATCATATTTGTAGTTTCTGAGAAGAAGGCATTTGAATATTTTCCCATAGGGTCCAATGTTAATCTATGTATTGCGGTGGCGGCCATCTTGGATTTCCGATCGGCATAAAAAACAAAAAATTTGTTGGGGACCTTCCAATGATCATTCCTGGGCAGTTTGGTTTCAACTGTCCAAGTGGTTTCAGAGAAGAAGCATTTTGAAACATTTTCCCATAGGGTCCAATGTTAAACTAAGTCCTGCCGTAGCCGCCATTTTGAATTTCATATCGGAACAAAAAATCTTAAGATTGTAGAGGACCATCCAATGAACATTCATGTACAGTTTGGCTTTAATCATATTTGTAGTTTCTCAGAAGAAGGCATTTGAACATTTTCCCATAGGGTCCAATGTTAATCTATGTCCTGTGATGGCGGCCATCTTGGATTTCCGATTGGCATAAAAAACAGTAACTTGGTAAAGGACATTCCAATGATCATTCATGTACAGTTTGGGTTCAGTCAGTTCATTAGTTTCAGAGAAGAAGATCTTTCAAATTTCAGCCAATCAGAGCATATTATTGGCCTTGGCAGCCATATTGAATATCCGACTTGAACGAAAAACAGTAACTTTGTAGAGGACCATCCAAGGAACATTCCTGCTAAATTTGGTTCCAATCGGCCCAGTGGTTTCGGAGAAGAAGCTTGAAATGTGAAAAGTTTACAGACGACGGACGCCAAGTGATGGCAATAGTTCACATGGACCTTTGGTCCAGGTGAACTAATAACAGGTTTTTAATGGGTTTTTAATGCTAATTTAATGGTAGCATTTACGGCCATTTAATGGGTGACTGTGCAGTAGTGATTGTAGCTGCGGAACCGTAGCCCTTATGGTCCTTGGCCAGTTTTCTGATATTTGCGGACCATAGGGCTACGGATTTCACCCTATCAAAAACTTTCGAAACTGCGCAGTGAAAATCTTGCACCGGTTTTTTGCAAATTTTTGTCATGAAATCAGGTGCGAGAACGATCAAACATATATATTTCGTTTCGTTAAATATTTATCTACATTATTCTATACTTACTTACCTGTTAATATTCATTTCCAGCTCATTATCATAACAAATGTCTCGATATCAACTGATACCGCCTACTTCGTTCCGCGATCTTGTCATTGTGGTATTCTCGCTTCGTGGTCACATGACTTTTGAGAGATCACTTTAAGAGAAAAACACGTGTTCAGTTTGTTTACTTATTCCCGGATGTTTTGCACGGCGATTTTTTATCTGAAATAAAATTTTTAGTCAACCTAGAGTGAAATATTTTACAAATATTAACCAGAAATGTTATTTTCTTCTATAGTTATTCCAATTGAGGTGAACTCTCATTCAACATTTTCAAGTTTTTCATGTAAACAAACCGAACACATGTTTTGCTGTTAAAGTGATCTCTCAAAAGTCACGTGACCTCAAAGTGAGAATACCACAATGACAAGATGGCGGAACGAAGTAGGCGGGATCAGTTAATATCGAGACATTTGTTATGATAATGACCTGGAAATGAATATTAACAGGTAAGTAAGTATAAAAGAATGTAGATAAATATTTAATGAAACGAAATATATATGTTTGATCGTTCTCGCACCCGATTTCATAACAAAAATTTGCAAAAAAGCGGCGCAAGATTTTCACCGCGCAGTTTCGAAAGTTTTTGATAGGGTGAAATCCGTAGCCCTATGGTCCGCAAATATCAGAAAACTGGTCAAGGACCATAAGGGCTACGGTTCCGCAGCTATAGTGATTGTTGATTAATCAAAAAGTACATGCAAATCTTATTATGAAGCGTGAATCAACAAACCTTTCCCAGCGTAAAAAGTAAAGAATTGTTATAAATTATCCATAAAACATGCTATAATATCATTTAATCAATATGTCAAAGCATAGAAATATAATGTAAAATCAGAAATCAAATTTATACCTTCCGGTTTAACCCTGCCACATTTTTGTGCCTGGCCCAAGCCAAGACCTGGCTTTCAAAGGTCATATGTTGTGGTCTCTTTTGTGTTCAGTTAATATGAGAGGTGATTGTTCATTTGTTGGTATTGGAGGAATTGATGACCATCACTGTTTAAACTTTCTTTTCTGAATTTAATAAGTTTTTCTATATGGGAATGCATATGAAATGTTAGGTCTTAAAGGAGTATTTTTCTATATAACTTTCAGCATTAAAGTCCTCAAAACATAACATATATAATAAATGAATGATGAACATACAGAAAAAACTTTTGCATAACTCTAGTTCAGCAATGTAGACGTCAATAAAGTTACACTGATTATTTCAGAAATGTCCATATCTCTCCAAACAGTGAACATATCACACAGACCTATTAAAGTCTATTCAATATTTTCTATTTTCTTGTAAAAATAGCATAAAGCATGATAATGGTTCTTTTAATGAAATATGTCCACTGAAAACTCCCATTCTACATACAGTCTTACATGAGATTAGATATTGGACTTATTTTTCGTCAATTATAATAAAAATATCTTTCTGAACCATTTTACTAACATTGCAAAAATGTCCCAGAAAATCTCAAAATTTTGTATTTTCATGAAAGATTAGTAGGATGAAACATATGGCAATTCTTAGAAACACTATTACATTTATAAATACAGAATAGGAACAATGGCCAATTTTTTAAATAAATTGATTAATTTAAAATAAAATCTTTTAATTGAGTGAGTTGGTTGAATACGACAAACCAAAGCATTTTTATGGACACTCTGATCTTTATTTACTCAGAACAATTACCAAAAGTCATAAATAAATAAAATAAATTAATATTTTCACAGATTTATGGTTACTGTTTTTATAGATACTAAATCAGATCAATATGGAAGTAAACCTTTCAGCCAGGATAAAATATCAAAATAGTCAATGTCCTGTGTAAGCATGACAGCAAATTTGAAGTTAAGGGTAAAAACAAGAGACTGGTAAAGTGAGGTCAACCAGGGACCAGTTTGAGGAAGTTTCAATGTCAATACTTCATAGGAAATATAAAGTGTGAATGATTTTCAAAATTAAGCATCATTCCCACTGTACTTTGTATTACTTCACTGTACTCCTTCAGCATGCTTTGGTCATAACTAAAGCATCATTTCACTCAACAACAACACTCTGATATTGTCATCATTAATTTGGCATACATTGATTTTAAATGACTTCCATCCAAGTTACTTGATGTAAATAAACTGTGCTATCCTTCCAATGAATAACTGCCATTTCATATATGAACAGATAAATAACTACATGTAGTTTATTATCTCCCTTTGTAACTTCTTCCTTCAATGGATCAACCCATCATGGATGAAAGGATTTCAAACTGTCAAAATAAAGAAACATTAACATACAATAAACCATTCTGAACAGTATTTGATATTCCACACATGGGTCATTATCAAAATACACGTACTTTTTTGTTATTACGCAATCAAAAGACATATCAACCAAACTGATTGGAGAAAACATGTTTTTCATGAAGGCACATCAGCCCTCTATAGTTTTACCATCTAAATCCAGATTGGTCCAATTGCAAATTTATACTTGCTACACGAAGACTTGTATTTTCCTTGGTGTTACGTGTTATTTTTCCAGAATTACTTACATCTGGTCAATTGTACTATTCAGATGTAATGATTTTAAAAAGAAAATTAGCATAAACCTGCTGTTATAGAATTTCATGTCTGTGGTGTTACCTTTCCTATTAAGGCTGGGTAAGAGTTATCTGTCTGGTTGTAACAAGCGTTTGAATAAAATATTATTGTTGTTAAAAAAAAAAAAAAGACTAAAGAATACTAAAAAAAAAAAGAGTTATCTGTCTTGTCATGTTTGAAGCAAAAATAGTTTCTCCCTTTGCTTATTTCCTGTTTCATGACATGTGCAGACGACAAAAACAAAAGTGATCCATAAACTAATATACAGCCGAAAAGGTACGTGCGATTGGCATAGTATATAAATTTTATGTCTGTGGTGTACTTCTCACTACTTCTTTTTGTTAGAATTGAACAAAATATAAAAATATACAATATATATCACAGGATATACATATAAAATATAGTCGGGGAGAAATTATTTTCCTTTTATCCTGAAAATACTTACCTGTTTGTCTGTGGTGTTACTGTCAATGGTGTTACCATAAAGATTGTATAACACCACAGACATTTAGCATTAAAATTGTGAATAAACACATTATTTCATAACCAGTAATATTCAGAACAAAATATTGCTCTTTAACCTATGTAGAGAAATTGTTCAAACATCGTCATTTACTTATAATATATCATTTAACAAGCTGTAACACCAGGGACATATCTTCATAACACCATGGACAAAACTGATATTGTTCATGCATTACATCAATATGTTGGAAAACTGATTATTGTACTGAAAACATTTAAGAAAACAAAAAATATAGGTTGATAGGTTGTATTTTTTTCTTGAATTATAGCGGACCCACTGTTAGTTTACTCACGCTTCAATTGGTATTGTGTTAGGAGTTTAAAAAACTGCAATTGGAACTCATCTATTGAATGAATACAATTGCCTTTGTTTACAGGTGAATCCTATTGTTGGACATTTAAACTTCTTACTGTATGACTGGAAGAGAGAAGTCAATCACCCATTGATTAAAACTCCCTAGAAAATAATTTAACTCATCTTATATATGTATAGATGTATATGTACATGACCTATAGAAAGAAATACTATTATTACCATTGCATAAGGCACATTGGTGCACCAAATCACCTTATGCAATGGTAATGATAGTATTTCTTTCTATAGGTCATGTGCATATACATCTATACATATATAAGATGAGTTGAATTATTTTCTGGGGAGTTTTAATCAATGGGTGATTGACTTCTCTCTTCCAGTCATACAATAAGAAGTTTAAATGTCCAACAATAGGATTCACTTGTAAACAAAGGCAATTGTACGATGTTGTATTTATTTGACGACCTATGATTGGATAAAATCATTCCTAAAAATAACGATAGAACTAAGAAGGCAGAGCCATATATGGAAATCTTGAGAATAAGATTAATACGCTTTACTGGCTATTGGAAAATTCCATTCATAAAAATAACATGCAGATGATAGATAAACCTGCAGTTATGAAACGATGCAGACGGAAAATTACAGAAGGTCAGTGAGCGGTGCTTAATTTTGTCCTAGTAACCATTCCATTCATAAAAATTACTTTGCAGAAGATAGATAAACGTGCAGTTACGAAATGATGTCAGTGGGCGGTGCTTAATTTTGACTAGTGACCATTACGTCTTTAGCCTTAGAACTTCCAAGAAAGTCTGTCAAACATAGTTAATGGAAAAAACTTAGTTACTGTTTCAAGTTATAGATCAGCAACATCGTACAAAAATGTTCTAAGCTCCCGTGACCGACTATGATTATTTGGACGGTCAGTAAATAGTTGAAGGGTTCGCACTAATGCGCTCACCCTTCAACAATTTACTGATCGTCCAAATAACGAGACGGTCACTAGGGAGCTTAGAACTTATATTGTATGATGTTGCATTTATTTGACGACCTATGATTGGATAAAATCTTTCCTAGAAATAACGATAGAAAGGAGAGCCATATATGGAAATCTAGAGAATAAGATTAGTACGCTTTACCTGGCCAGGAGAAAATTCCATTCATAAAAATAACGCGCAGTAACGAAATGATGCAGACGGAAAATTACAGAAGGTCAGTGGGCGGTGCTTAATTTTGTGTGGTGACCATTACGTCTTTAGCCTTAGAATTCCATTCATAAAAATAACGATGCAGACGATAGATAAACTTGCAGGTACTTGACCAGGCTGTCTATATATATGTGTGTGTATTTTGATTTAGCATAATTAAACACAACTGCAAGAAAGATGATGATTTATATTTTCTTCTAAAATAACGTGCAGTTACGAAATGATGGAGACCATTCCATTCATAAAAATGACTTTGCAGACGATAGATAAACGTGCAGTTACGAAACGATGTAAGTGGGCGATGCTTAATTTTGACTAGTGACCATTACGTCTTTAGCCTTAGAACTTCCAAGAAAGTCTGTCAAACATAGTTCGTGGAAAAAACTTAGTTACTGTTTCAAGTTATAGATCAGAAACATCGTACAAAAATGTTATAAGCTCCTGTGACCGACTATGGTTATTTGGACGCTAAGTAAATAGTTGAAGGGTTCGCGCTGGAGCACTCACCCTTCAACGATTTACTGACCGTCTAAATAACGATAGACGGTCACTAGGGAGCTTATAACTTATATAGTATTCCTTCAATAGATCAGTTCCAATTGCAGTTTTTTAAACTCCTAACACAATACCAATTGAAACATGGGTAAACTAACAGTGGGTCCGCTATAAATGTTCACATTCATGAAGATGTCCCTGGTGTTACTTTTGTCATCTGTGGTGTTACCTCTTGCCAATGGTGTTACCTCATGTAAATTGTTTCATAAAAAGGATAAATGACATAATTGAAGTAAAATATATTATAGTTGAATAAAGTTGACTTTGATTGCTATGTATAAGTCATCTTTTCTTTATATAAAGTGAAACAAAATACAACAAGAATTCTGAGAGTATTGCACATAGCAATACATTGTCCCCTACCGGCCACAAAAATCAGAGGACCTAAAATATTAGAAGTATCACCTTGCAGTGACTGGATTTTAAAATACAAGTTCAAGGGCCATAACTCAGCCAAAAATCATTCGACCAGAACGAAATTCGAATTTAAACTGTAACTCATCTAGATATAGCCACATACCAAATATCAAGTCAATATCTCAAAGGACGTCAAAAAAAAGTCCAGACAACTTAAAATTTGAACAAAAAATACAAGTTCAAGGACCATAACTCAACCAAAAATCATTCGACCGCAACGAAATTTGAACTTAAACTGTAACTCATCTAGATATAGCCACACACCAATTATCAAGTCAATATCTCAAAGGACATAAAAAAAAAGTCTGCACAACTCAAAATTTGAACAAAAAATACAAGTTCAAGGGCCATACAACATATGTAACTCAGCCAAAAATCATTCGACCGGAACGAAATTCGAACTTAAACTGTAACTCATCTAGATATAGCCACATACCAAATATCAAGTCAATATATCAAAGGATGTCCAAAAAAAGTCTGGACAATTTAAAATTTTAATGTGACGGACTGACAGACGGACGGAACCTAAAACTATAGTCCCCTTCGGCTTTCGCCGGTAGGGGACTAATTATGAAAACTTGTTTGTTTCATAATGCAGCTTAAATGATACTCCACAACTACATTTCCAAATATTGTGGGGGAAAAATAGAACTCCAAAGAAAATATCCTAAACTATGAATAATTTTCCTGTATATTATGTACATGTATTTAGCAACTTTTGACATAAAAATTATTATTTATTTTCCTGCAAAGAATAATTTTATGTTGGTAACACCACGGACTGAAAGGTATGAGGGGGTGCAACATATCTTGAAATAATTTTTGTCATGATGGTTTTCCCGACTGCATATTATGTGAATAGATCATTGTAATGTAGGCAAAACTAAACGACTAAAGCAAAACGTGAAAGAAAATATTTGATGTCAACAAAAAATGAACAGGAAAAGTATGTGTATTTTGATAATGACCCATATACAAGTTAGAAATGTATTCAGAGATGGGTTTGGACTGTACTATTTTCAGTCATACAGCATAGTCAAAGACACTAATAAAACCAACATATCTTAGTACATTGGATGCACTAGATAATAAAATACTACTAGATTGTTCCCGTCAAGAAAGGTCATCCTTCTTAAAAGACCACTTTTTTCTTTGCAGACAGGATGGCCTTATAAAAAGGAGACGACTCTATAACCATCAAAATAACACAAGGCACTCCTCTGGCAAACCTCCAAGTCATTATTAACTAAAAATTGTGATTATTTGAATATACAACTACCGTACAATTTTTAGCATGTGTCTCCACAAGGATGATTCATACTTAATATAGAACTTATAGTTTTGTCACATCTCACTACCTTTTCGTTCAATCACATTTATGACAAAAAAAATGTTCTTGTTGAGAAAGAGCCAAGGCATTCAATCATTAGGTGGTTGTTCATCAACAAACTGACAAACCCAACAGTTAATTGAGAAAGAGTCAAGGCATTCAATCATTAGGTGGTTGTTCATCAACAAACTGACAAAACCCAACAGTTAATTGAGAAAGAGCCAAAGGCATTCAATCATTAGGTGGTTGTTCATCAACAAACTGACAAAACCCAACAGTTAATTGAGAAAGAGTCAAGGCATTCAATCATTAGGTGGTTGTTCATCAACAAACTGACAAAACCCAACAGTTAATTGAGAAAGAACCAAAGGCATTCAATCATTAGGTGGTTGTTCATCAACAAACTGACAAAACCCAACAGTTAATTGAGAAAGAGTCAAGGCATTCAATCATTAGGTGGTTGTTCATCAACAAACTGACAAAACCCAACAGTTAATTGAGAAAGAGCCAAAGGCATTCAATCATTAGGTGGTTGTTCATCAACAAACTGACAAAACCCAACAGTTAATTGAGAAAGAGTCAAGGCATTCAATCATTAGGTGGTTGTTCATCAACAAACTGACAAAACCCAACAGTTAATTGAGAAAGAGCCAAAGGCATTCAATCATTAGGTGGTTGTTCATCAACAAACTGACAAAACCCAACAGTTAATTGAGAAAGAGCCAAAGGCATTCAATCATTAGGTGGTTGTTCATCAACAAACTGACAAAACCCAACAGTTAATTGAGAAAGAGTCAAGGAATTCAATCATTAGGTGGTTGTTCATCAACAAACTGACAAAACCCAACAGTTAATTGAGAAAGAGCCAAAGGCATTCAATCATTAGGTGGTTGTTCATCAATAAACTGACAAAACCCAACAGTTAATTGAGAAAGAGCCAAAGGCATTCAATCATTAGGTGGTTGTTCATCAACAAACTGACAAAACCCAACAGTTAATTGAGAAACAGTCAAGGCATTCAATCATTAGGTGGTTGTTCATCAACAAACTGACAAAACCCAACAGTTAATTGAGAAAGAGCCAAAGGCATTCAATCATTAGGTGGTTGTTCATCAACAAACTGACAAAACCCAACAGTTAATTGAGAAAGAGCCAAAGGCATTCAATCATTAGGTGGTTGTTCATCAACAAACTGACAAAACCCAACAGTTAATTGAGAAAGAGTCAAGGCATTCAATCATTAGGTGGTTGTTCATCATCAAACTGACAAAAAAAACCAGTTAATTGAGAAAGAGTCAAGGCATTCAATCATTAGGTGATTGTTCATCAACAAACTGACAAAACCCAACAGTTAATTGAGAAAGAGTCAAGGCATTCAATCATTAGGTGGTTGTTCATCAACAAACTGACAAAACCCAACAGTTAATTGAGAAAGAGCCAAAGGCATTCAATCATTAGGTGATTGTCTGTTTTGTTGATATTGGTGGAATTGATGACTATCACTGTTTTAAAAACTTTCTTTTCAAAATGTGGATTGGACAAGCAGAATGAACCATCCCCCTTATAAAAAGAGACAAACCTCTTTTCCTTTTTCATCCTCTTCTTTGATAGTTTTCTTCAACATTTCCTGCATAGATTTCTGTAATAAGATTCAGTTACAAATTAAAACAATATTCTTTAAACATTAATCTGAATACACACACTCAAAGCTTAAAGTGGGGACGTCGTGGCCGTGATCGCATGGTAGTTGGATTTACAACTACCTATGCAATCAGTGCCTATCACCACTGTTGTTGTGAGTTCTAATCTCGATCAGGGGGAGGTGTACAACATTATGTGATAATGTTTGTCAGTGACTTGCGACAGGTCGGTGGTTTTTTCCGGGTCCTCCGGTTTTCTCCCCCAATAAAACTGACCGCCACGATATAACTGAAATATTGTTGAAAGTGGCATTAAACACCATCAAACAAAATAAAAAATAAAAGCTTAAAGTTTAGGTAAGTGAAACATTGAATAGTTACATAAGTCTAGGTAAGTGTAACATTGAATAGTTACCTAAGTCTAGGTAAGTGTAACATTGAATAGTTACCTAAGTCTAGGTAAGTGTAACATTGAATAGTTACCTAAGTCTAGGTAAGTGTAACATTGAATAGTTACCTAAGTCTAGGTAAGTGTAACATTGAATAGTTACCTAAGTCTAGGTAAGTGTAACATTGAATAGTTACATAAGTCTAGGTAAGTGTAACATTGAATAGTTACCTAAGTCTAGGTAAGTGTAACATTGAATAGTTACATAAGTCTAGGTAAGTGTAACATTGAATAGTTACCTAAGTCTAGGTAAGTGTAACATTGAATAGTTACAAAAGTCTAGGTAAGTGTAACATTGAATAGTTACATAAGTCTAGGTAAGTGTAACATTGAATAGTTACATAAGTCTAGGTAAGTGTAACATTGAATAGTTACATAAGTCTCACAACCATACTCACATAATGGACTATGGTCCTAAACCCACCCACCCCATCCTCTCATTTGGGCCCCTTTCCCATTCAAATGGTTCTAAAGCACTTTCTATTATAATGAACAGATGCTAGTCTCAATTACATAGATATAAAACAACCCTATTTTTAACATTATAAAATGTTAGGGATACTTGATTACTTTTGTCTTTTATTAAATGAAGTATAATAGGCTTCAGTGTAATACTACTCATGGTGCACAAGACTTTAGATGATGATAAAACAATTTACATTACCATATTTAGCCTTTGGACAATAGGTCGCTACTTTTTTTGCTTTAAAAAGCAAATCTATTTTCCATTATAAGTTCATGGCGAGATTTCAACTATACATGTAATCCAAAAATATCGTATTTAATATAAAGGGAATGACATTTTAAAATTTTAAGAAAATGCCCAAAACAAAAATAATTTGATTTTTGTTTCATGAGAAATACATTTCTGAGGGAAAAAACAAACCCCCCCTATCTAATCCCTCCTAATTTTTGACATCATTTTCATTTTTACCAGTGTGATGTACAATATAATAATATACAGTTATTTAATGTGATTGCAGGCAATAGATGCAATACAACACTTTGGTCTTTCCCAATATCTCGGGGAAAATGGTTTGATCTATTGCCTGCACTCGCATTAAATAACTGTTTTATTACCTAATTATAACTTTTAACACAAATTCAATATCTTAATAATGTTTAAGAATAAATTAAGCAAATACATTATAATTAGATTCCACAATTTGAAGTCAGATACATACATTGCTCATATAGAACCTATTTCAAATTTAAAAAAAGAAACGGTAAGTAAGGTCATAATGCTGTTAAAATGACATCATGAAATAAATGACAACACTGTTGAAACTCGGGAAACGTAAAAATGAAAGTAACCATCATGTTTTTACATAACGTCAGGAATAATACCGCATATTTTACACAAAATGTCGCAGTCAAAGGGTTAAATAATTTTAACAAATAACACAAATTATCTTTTTCATAATAAACATGAAGATTCTTAAAGTTTTAATCATTAAAACATTTTAGATTCCGAGGCGGGAAACGTCATGATAGAAATTCCGGATTATCGATCGATTTATTGACTGATCTATTGCCCAGGTTGGTTGTTTTCAGTATAGCAGGTTATTTTCCGCCAAGTGTAAATTTTAGCTTATTTGGGTTTTTGATCACAAGCACCAAAATTGGATGGAATCGAAAAATACAACTGCCAAATTTTCAAATTTTCAGGCAAAACCTTCAAATTTTAGATCTGCTTAAATAACCAGCCATGATCGATATAATTTATATATCTGTGTTTTTTTCAGTTCTATATGCTAACAAATCCTGTTTAATATTCATTGTGTTAAGATGTACCCTTTGTAAACAGCTATTGAAGGATTTCATGATGTAACCTCAGGCAGAATTATGACAGTGTTTGTAGAATTAATTCATTCATATATTGAATCTTTTTTAATAGTCTCACTCACATATTTTAAATGCAATTTGATATTTCAATCAATATTATGAAAACCAAAATGTAGAATTTCTCTGCGAGAACAAAAGATCACCAATAAACCACAGACATGAGACAGGATAAAATAATAATCTTCAATAATTACCTTAAGCATAGGATTTTCTAAAGCAGCAACTTTATCTTCCTGTGACTGTCTACGTCTTCTAATATCTTCAACCTGTCTTTTCAACTCTGTTAATTTTCCCGCCAACTGAACTAAAATTGTAAACTTTTATCTTTCTACTGGCATTATTATTTCCTATTTTTTTTTCTAAAAATATCTCCAATATATATATATAGGAAATAGTAATGAAAGTAGAAAGATAACAATTATTTTTTCTAAAAAAATATATATAAGCTTCATGTTTTATGATACCACAGTAAAGAATGGATATAAGAAAATAATAAAATTTTCATAAACAAGAAATGCAAACATCTTGATGATTTTTTTTTTTTTTTTGTGAATGTAGACCTGGAAATCATGTTGAGACAATCTAACTAGAGGCTAAGTGGGCTAAGCCTGTGTCGCTCACCTTTCATTCTGTCATTGAGGAAACTTTATACAGAACCTTCCATAGGTGCTTCCTACCAAATTTTGGTTCATATGGCAACTCGGTTTCAGAGGAGAATATGTTTTAGAAATCAACCAATCACAAACAAGAATTGCCTGTGGTGGCCATGTTTGTAAACGGTTCGGGACGATATGAGCATTCTTTATATAGAGGACCTTCCATAGATGCTTCCTACTAAGTTTGGGTTCATTTGGCCAAGCAGTTGCAGAGAAGATTTTTTAGAAATAGACCAATCTGAAACAAGAATTGCCTGTGGTGGCCATGTTTGTTAACGAATCGGGACTAAATGATCAATCTTTATAGAGGATCTTCCATAGATGCTTAATACCAAGCTGTTGTTCATTTGGCCAAACACTTTCATAAGAGAAAATTATTTAGAAATCGACCAATAAGAAACAAGAATTGCCTACGACGGCCATGTTTGTTAACGGATCGAGACGAATGAGCAATCTTTATACATACTTCCTACCAAGTTTTGGTTCATTTGGCCAAGCAGTTTCCGAGGAGAAGATTTTTTATAAATCGACCAATCAGAAGCAAGAATTGCCTGTGGTGGCCATGTTTGTTAACGGATCGGGACGAAATGAGCATTCTTTATAGAGGACCTTCCATAGATGTTTCCTACTAAGTTTGGGTTCATTTGGCCAAGCGGTTTCAAAGGAGAAGACTTTTTAGAAATTGACCAATCAGAAACAAGAATTGCCTGTGGCAGTCATGTTTGTTAACAGATCAGGAGGAAATCAGCAAACTTTATAGAGGACCTTCCATACATGCCTCCTGCCAAGTGTCGGCTCATTTGGCCAAGCGGTGCCAGAGAGGAAGATTTTTAGAAATCGACCAATTTGAAACAAGAATTCCCTGTGACGGCCATGTTTGTAAACAAAACGGGACTAAATGAGCAATCTTTATAGAGGACCTTCCATAGATGCTTAATACCAGAGGGATTACCAGGTCACAGTCCAGTCGCCACCTCCCTCCAAAATACCAGAGGGTTTACCAGGTCACAGTCCAGTCACGGCCTCCATCCAAAATACCAGAGGTATTACCAGCTCACAATCCATTCGCCACTTCCCTCCAAAATACCAGAGGGATTACCAGGTCACAGTCCAGTTGCCGCCTCCCTCCAAAATACCGGAGGATTTATCAGGTCATAGTTCAGTCGCCGTCTCCCTCCATTATACTGGAGGGACTACCAGGTCACTGTCCAATCGCCACCTCCCTCCAAAATACTGGAGGGATTACCAGGTCACAGTCCAGTAGACCTCCTTTCACACTACTGCCTCCCTCCAAATTACTGGAGTGCTTACCAGGTCACAGTCCGGTACTACCCCTTTCACACCGCCGCCTTCCTCCAAAATACCAGAGGGATTACCAGGTCACAATCCAGTCACCACCTTCCACCAAAATACCGGAGGGATTACCAGGTCACAGTCCAGACTCCGCCTCCCTCCAAACTACTGCAGGGATTACCAAGTCACAGTCCAGTCACCACCTCCCTCCAAAATACTGGAGGGATGACCAGGTCACAGTCCAGTCTCCACCTCGCTCCTAAATACCAGAGGGATTACCTGGTCACAGTCCAGTCATGGCCTCCATCAAAATACCAGAGGGATTACCAGGTCATAGTCCAGTAGAACCCCTTTCACACCGCTGCCTCCCTCCAAATACCGGAGGGAATGCCATGTCACAATCCAGTCGCCACCTCCCACCAAAACACTGGAGGGATTACCAGGTCACAGTCCAGTCGCCACCTCCCTCCAAAATACTGGAGGGTTTACCAAGTCACATTCCAGTCGTCGCCTCCCTCCAAAATACCAGAGGGATTACCAGGTCACAGTCCAGTCACCATCTCCCTCCAAAATACCAGAGGGATTACCAGGTCACTGTCCAGTGGCTGCCTCCCTCCAAAATACTGGAGGGATTACCATCTCACAGTCCAGTCGCCGTCTCCCTCCAAAATACTGGAGGGCTTACCAAGTCACATTCCAGTCGTCGCCTCCCTCCAAAATACCGGAGGGATTACCAAGTCACAGTCCAGTCGCCACCTCTTTCCAAAATACTACAGGGATTACCAGGTCACATTCCAGTCACCGCCTCCCTGCAAAATTAATACCGGAGGGATTACCTGGTCACATTCCAGTAGTCCCCCTTTCACACCGCCACCTCCCTCCAAAATACCGGAGGGATTACAAGCTCACAGTCCAGTTGCTGCCTCCCTCCAAAATACCAGAGGGGTTATCAGGTCACAGTCCAGTCGCCGCCTCCCTCCAAACTACCGGAGGGATTACCAAGTCACAGTCCAGTCGCCACTTGCCTCCAAAATACCAGAGGGATTACCAGGTCACAGTCCAGTCGCGGCTTCCCTTCAAATTACCAGAGGGATTACCAGGTCACATTTCAGTAGTCCTCCTTTCACACCGCTGCCTCTCTCCAAAATACCGCAGAGATTACCAGCTCACAGTCCAGTCGCCGCCTCCCTCCAAAATACCAGAGGAATTACCAGCTCACAGTCTAGTCGCCGCCTCCCTCCAAAATACCAGAGGAATTACCAGGTCACAGTCCAGTAGTCCCCCTTTCACACCACCGCCTTCCTGCAAAATACCAGAGGTAGTACCAGGTGACAGTCCAGTCGCCACCTCCCTCCATAATACCAGAGGGATTACCAGGTCACAGTCCAGTTGCCGCTTCCCTCCAAAATACCGGAGGGATTACTAGGTCACAGTCCAGTCATCGCCTCCCTCCAAAATACCAGAGGGATTATCAGGTCACATTCCAGTTGCCACCTCCCTCCAAAATACAAGAAGGATTACCAGGTCAAAGTCCAGTTGCTGCCTCCCTCCAAAATACAGAAGGGATTATCATGCCACAGTCCAGTAGTCCCCCTTTCACACTGCCGCCTCCCTCCAAAATACCGGAGGGATTACCAGGTCACAGTCCAGTTGCCGCCTCCCTCCAAAATACCGTAGGGATTACCAGGTGACAGTCCAGTTGCCGCCTCCCTCCAAAATACCATAGGGATTACCAGGTCACAGTCCAGTCGCCGCCTCCCTCCAGAATACCGGAGGGATTACCAGTCAAGTCCAGTTGCTGCCTCCCTTCAAAATACTGTAGGGATTACCAGGTCACAGTCCAGTTGCCGCCCTCCTCCTTGCTGGTAGACATCCTGATTACAAACCAACAGGCCTTTACTATTAATCTTTAAAGCTGCAATCTTAGTGGAGATGAAATAAATATCAATTTTATAGTTTTTTACAGATTGGATAAAATCCATAATCTTCCATGCTCAAGGCGAGTATGTTGACAATTACACCACCTAAGCAGTTGTAATTTATGTCTGAATTTTCATTTTCAAATGCTAATGCTGATAAACAAAATAAGCTTTTCTATTGCAAATATAAGTTTTTTCTATTGTATAACCTACTGGTGAATTCAATGTTAATCAAACATAAGTTTTTTCTATTGTATAACCTACTGGTGAATTTTATGTTAATCAAACATGACCTTCCAATATACAATAGAAATTATGGTTAGCTATAACTCAAATTTTGAGCTTCATCCAATCAAAATTATCTTTGCAATCTAAATGTTCCATCAGATTTAAGGATTATTTTTACCTGAAACTGAATCATTGGCATCCTGGCTTTCAGAATTAGCTGTATCTAGACTAGCATAGGATGTCTGACGAGGCATGTATGAACTACGAGACATTTCGTCTTCCCCGCTGTCCATGATATTGACATCTTTCTCATCATCCTCATCAGAACTACTCAACTCTCCAAATATTGCTGAAATATAATAAAAATAATACATCAATCGTACTGAAATCGAATCTGAAATAAGTAAACTAGCAAACATTCTGAGTTTCCTAATTAAACTAGCAAACATTCTGAGTTTCCTAATTAAACTAGCAATCAATCTGAGTTTCCTAATTAAACTAGCAATCATTCTGAGTTTCCTAATTAAACTAGCAATCATTCTGAGTTTTCTAAGTAAACTAGCAATCATTCTGAGTTTCCTAATTAAACTAGCAATCATTCTGAGTTTTCTAAGTAAACTAGCAATCATGCTGAGTTTCCTTAGTAAACTAGCAATCATTCTGAGTTTCCTAATTAAACTAGCAATCAATCTGAGTTTCCTAATTAAACTAGCAAACATTCTGAGTTTCCTAAGTAATCTTGCAAACATTCTGAGTTTCCTAAGTAAACTAGCAATAATTCTGAGTTTCCTAAGTAAACTAGCAAACATTCTGAGTTTCATAAGTAAACTAGTAAACATTCTGAGTTTCCTTAGTAAACAAGCAAACATTCTGATCTTCCTAATTAAACTAGCAATCATTCTGATTTTTCAAATTAAACTAGTAATCATTCTGAGTTTCCTAATTTAACTATCAAACATTCTGAGTTTCCTTAGTATACCAGCAAACATTCTGAGTTTCCTAAGTAAACTAGCAATCATTCTGAGTTTCCTTACTAAACAAGCAAACATTCTGAGTTTCCTTACTAAACAAGCAATCATTCTGAGTTTCCTTACTAAACAAGCAAACATTCTGAATTTCCTTAGTAAACTAGCAAACATTCTGAGTTTCCTAATTAAACTAGCAATCATTCTGAGTTTCCTAATTAAACTAACAATCATTCTGAGTTTCCTATGTAAACTAGCAAACATTCTGAGTTTCCTAAGTAAACTAGCAATCATTCTGAGTTTCCTAAGTAAACTAGCAATCATTCTGAGTTTCCTAAGTAAACTAGCAATCATTCTGAGTTTCCTATGTAAACTAGCAAACATTATGAGTTTCCTAAGTAAACTAGCAAACATTATGAGTTTCCTAAGTAAACTAGCAAACATTATGAGTTTCCTAAGTAAATTAGCAATCATGCTGAGTTTCCTTAGAAAACTAGCAATCATTCTGAGTTTCCTAAGTAAACTAGCAAACATTCTGAATTTCCTAAGTGTAGATTTTGAAATTGACTCTGTTAATAAAACTTGTATTTGTTATATGCTAAATTTCAAATCTTATATTAAAACATCATTTCAGTTCTATAACTAAACTTACAATGCATAAAAAACTACAAGTACAATACTATGGAAGCGCATAATGATATGGTACACCCATTGGTGAGTTAGTTCTGAACTAACATGTCAGAAGGTCTAGTTCTTTTTCGACTTGTCAACATTTAAAAGCCAACTTGTTTTCTTGCTTTGTAACTTATCGACTTTTTCATGACATCTTGTTGAGATGTTGTGTCGACTTGGTGATATCGAAAAGTGTACATGAGATGTTTGGGACGTCATGTACACTTTTGATTGTATATATGTTAACATGTAAACATTCTGAAGTATGCATTCTTAAAACATATGTGAACATGTTGGTATACAAAGTCGACTTGTTACATTTAAAACTTATCAAATATCTTTCTCAAAGTATACTTTATCTATTCTCTATGGAGGCCTAATTGGGGGTAGGCAGCCCCATCTGTAATTTCTCAAGAACCAGTGGATGAATTCAAATCAAACTTTCAGATTTTCCTCAGCACATAATGCCATCCTGTGCCTATGATTATTTTTTTTATCAGATTTATATTTGGGGTTTCCCATAGCAAAATATTGACTGTCATATTTGCTGGTAGGAATTAGTTAAAATACCAGTTATACAATGGCATTATATACTGAAGCAAGGAAATCATTGTGTGTGCAGAGACAGCCATATACCATATTTCGAGAAAAAAAAATTACAATCGTAAAAAATTATTTTTAGAGTAACTTTTATTAAAGTTTGTTCACTGACTAAAAAGAGGGTGTGGATATAGTAGGGTAGCAGGGTATCGATTTTTGCCGATTTGCCTTAATAGTATGACACAAGGCTAAATAATATATCTTTGGAAAGAGCAGAACGTGACTCATCGAAATATCGATGTCGTCGTTATCTAGTGTGGTCACGTTATGAGATAATTTGGGTCAAAGGTCAAACCCGTATTTTTCAAAAAAATGTTATCAGACTTTAACAATATCTTTTTTGCGTACATTTTTCATTATTTTTATACAAAAAACAGCGGAAGTGGTTGAGAAATGATCAAGGTCTATAACCCCATATAATTTTACGCTTTAATTTGTATTTTACGGGTGTCACGGTACAGTAACCGCAGAAAGGTAAAAAAATCATTATTTTTCACTACTAAAAGTTAGGAGTGACCTTGATCTTATTCTTTATCGGTTTTTTATTATTTTATGTTATAATCGCATACAATATATGCTGAAATTATTTTTTAAAGCATAGCATTACCCTTTCCTGAACTCGTTTGTATCGCGAGCTGCAAGTTTCTGCCTTATAAAAACAGTTTAAAAAAAAGAAGACTACATCAAGTACTGAACGAAAAATAGCAGGAAACTTAGTTGATAAACATTGGATGAAAATAATTTAATGGAAACCGAATGTATGATATTAAAGTATTAAACAATAAATGTAAAATGGGGGGAGGTGACGTTGGTCCACAATGTTTTGTAAAAGATTTGTTATGAGTGGTAAATCTGGTTTGTAAGAAGGAGGACTCAGTCTCTTGTTGGTTTAAAGTCAAGGTCAGAGACCAACTGACAGGTTTGTTTGTTTGTTTTTTTGTTGTTGTATTTCTACAGATTTAAAGACTTCACTTAACAATTTCATTCCTGTACATCTAACTGTAATAAGTCCACATCATCGTCATCTATGCTTTTATTTCTGGATATTTGTGTGTTCGAATTGCGACATATTTCACCTGCTTGGCACGGACAAAGGTCGGTGCAAGGCAACCCTTGCTCAAATAACACACAACCACTTGAACAGACTGCTTTACCTTTACAAGTGCAAATAAGATCTTGTAAAAAGTCAGATGACATTTGACCTTGAAAGTAGACAGGAAGGAGTGATCCATGTCTTTTTTCCCAACCAAACTGCAAAGGACTCTTAGGAGGGGCTTTGTAAGATGGCACGACATCCAAACATACGTCTGGAGTGACGCTCTAAGAACATGTTGCTTAAAGGTAGCTTCACAAGGAGGAAGTTTGGCAAGACATGCGCTTTTCACTGTTGCTAACCTTGTTCTTAATTTGTTCAAGTTTTCGTCCTCAGCTTTAATCTTCCCTCTTGAGTCATACAGTTTTATTATCAGTCTTCGTGCTGCGGTCACTGACACATCAACGTCACAGTCTGCCAGGTTTGACAGATCTTTAAAGTTGTTCTTTTAGAACTTTGAAAACATTCCGCTTACCTATACCAAACAACGATGAAGTGGTTTCACAACCCGTTACAGCATGAGCAGCTGGTAGGATATTGGTGAAAACGGGACTAAAATCTATTGTACTGGGATATAACGCCACCTGTCCTTAGTACTGGAAACCGTACCAGTTTGGAACCACATCTCCTGTGTATGTTACAGCTTAGAAAAATAGTGAACATACAAGACTAAAACATCAGTATCAGGGGATTTAATAATTATCCTACCTTTGACGCCAGATTCTGCAAACACTTTATCTACGTGAATGGCATGCAACAACATGCGAGTATCAGCTTCTTCGTGTGTGCTGAAAAGTTCAACACTCTTGGATACTCTGCCTGAAAAATCTTTGTTACTGACATAGGATCATTTCCAGCACCAGCAAGATATATCGACTCGCTTGGAGCAAGTCTTTTAGGTTGGAACCCCTC
Source organism: Bathymodiolus brooksi (assembly GCA_963680875.1). Taxonomy (NCBI): domain Eukaryota; kingdom Metazoa; phylum Mollusca; class Bivalvia; order Mytilida; family Modiolidae; genus Bathymodiolus; species Bathymodiolus brooksi. The sequence continues at coordinate 62,813,882 of OY804582.1, forward strand.
GTGGTGTTCAACGATTGATTCTCCCAAGAATTTCAAAAGTGCCTGTTTGTTGGGGTTAGGGTTAGGGTTATGGTGTTTAATGCCACTTTCAACAATATTTCAGTTATATCGTGGCAGCCTGTTTGTTGGAATCGACTGTAATGAACTTTTTCCAGTCTGGAATTTGACGACCATCTATTACCTGAAATACCTTTCTGGATGATGTCAGACTAGACCTTCTGTCTCTCTCTGCCGATTTAATCGAAAGCTCTAAATAATAACGATCAAAAACATCAATAAGACATCCAATGCTTGAGAGACAACACAGCTGAGCCAAATCACCGAAAGTTTTGAACTTTTGAACATTCAGCGATTGAACGAGAGCCATGCCATCTGATCAAAAACTGAGGAGGATTTGTCAAAAGGACCAAGTAAAGGAGTGCTTGTAGCTTCATCCTCCAACTGATGAGCAAGGTCTGCCTGACACGTTTTCTGCATTGACCCGTCATTGTGAAAGAGAGAGGTGTGTATGGGACATATTGGAAAAGACATAACTTTATCGACTGTTACATCCTCCCAATTACTAGCAAGTACTAGAGCCCGACGGAACACTAGTTTAGGATTGATATGTGCCTCTACAACATCACCCAATCTACATTTCAGCTTTGTTTTCTTTGTCAGGTCTTCAAATGCTTAAGCTTTGAATGACTAATTGAACCAAAGAAGTTTCCATTTTGCCCTTCTGATAATGTATCGGACACAAAAGATTTTGCCATAGTTGCTCCATTGTCGAATGCTTTAGTAAGCGAGGCTTCAATATCTTTTGGAGTGTGCATCCCTGTCGAAATGTTGATGAGGAGGTTCGGATGCACTGTCACATTGAAGGGGTCTGTCATGCTTTGTTGAAGATGTTGAAGAAGAAGTTGGACGTGTTCTTCATCTCTTTTAAGGCATGCTGGTTTGGTTTTGTCATGGACTGTGTGTTCTGAAACAGAAATGGACCCAGATCTTTCTTTCATCTCGGAACTGAAATCAGCAAGGACATGACGGGTCAGGGACCAACGAATTAGTGCTGATTTTTGGCGAGTGATGTTAACTATCTCGCCAGATCCTTTGGAGTCTTGGATTCTGTCGAATTGCAAATTGTCCTGATTCAAATGATTCTGCAACTTCAGGGGGTAGAGATAACATATCTAGAATATAAACAGGCATCCATCTAGAATAGTGAACCCTATTTGTGACAAAGATGAATGGCAGCATGGCTGAGACTGATGACAAATGAATATCCCAGAGACCCTGTCTTTCTGCTCGAATGTTTTGGAGCATGATCTCAATTGCGTGCAAAAACATGTCCCAGAACTTAAATCTCGGCGATTCACTACATCCCCATTGTTTGAAATCGTCCATTAATGGAAACATATGACGCTCGAGATTACGAAGTGAAGAGTTCATCGTCGTTGCAAGATCAGATCTTGTCATAGCATTCAGTGCCAATTCTGATAGACCAAAACTCATTTGGAAATGACTTCATCAGGTCATTTTCTTTGCACCAACTGAAAAATGCCGCAAACCATAACACTCGTAATGTCTCATAGGCCAGGATCAAAGCCCGAACAGCTCGATTGAACTCTTTCCCATTCAACATGAGTTTGACTGTCCCGGATGCATAAACGGAAGATTCAACTAATAAGTCCTTCAATCCAGCGTCACCCCATAATTTGCCAATTGCTGCTATGAAACAGGATAATGTGTGAAAGCCCCCTAACCGAATTATGTGGTTGCAAAAGACGTCGGGTTGTGACCATTGGACTTGTTTAGCCATTGCATAAAGTTGCTGGTCAAAAGTTTGAATTGAATGCTTTTGGCCGAAAGCTTTAGTCATATCAATGCACTTTTTCATCGTTGTGTACACTGTTGCCATGTCGTTTGGCTTTGATTCAATGATTGGTGCATATGACACAACTGAAAACTCTGATTTGTATTCAGAAACGCAACTGTTAAAGTCAGTCCAGAATGGGACTCTTTGTGGCTGATCTGGTGTAAAATTCACTGGAATTTCTATTTCGGTTCTATGTAAAGACCTAAGAAGAACCCAAAGTAGGTCTGCGGGGAGTTTCTCTTGTTTTTGGTTTTACAAAAAGCAAACACGATGTTAAGGAAGATGCTTCATCAGTCATCTGGACAGATCGTTCTTCTGACCTTCTGATTTTAGTTTTATTTGTTGTCGGCTCGACGGAGTAATGACAAATTTGAAAGACGGACAGCGCCATAGAGTGGAAAGTATCTTTCCCATCAATGGTTTCGGTGTTAATGTCTATGTTATCAGCTCCTTCTTGGATAAGACCGCCACCTTCTTGAATGGGAATGATACCATCAGGTACGTAAACGCCGCCTGTTATCTTCTCTATCTCATGGTGAGCGATGCTTGTTAGATAACGCCTGATCTCTCCGTAAGAGGCACAGAATCCATGAAAGTACAACGTATCTATTAGTTGTCTAGATCCAAAATCATGATACAATTGTATGGCAAGTCCGAGGTGAAAAGGTGTAAAAAAGTCCCTAGAGACTGAGAAAATACACTCTACTATAGCCATGATCTTACGTATTTTATTGAATGGAACATCTGCAAGTTATGTTGCGCCGTTAAAAGACTTGCTATCAAAAGCCAACAGATAAATTTTGAAAGAAATAGCGGCATATGTTCCATCGAAGCAGCCAGTGAAGCTTCATCTGCTGATGGATATTCATCAGTGACAATGGTGATTTTCTCGATGTCCTGCCTTAAAATCCGAGCTGCGGAATGTAAAATTTACTCATCACTTAGGTCAGTGCTTCTTATTGACACCTCTTTTTCCATTTCGGAAGTTTTTAATTTCTTTTTTAGATTACCTGCTTCCGCGATAACACTACCCATAGAGATTTCACTGCTAAAGACAAAATTTGATTTACCTTGACCGCGCTGCGCTTGGATAGTAATAGTATCACTAAAATACTTTTTTAGTTTGTCTTGTAAAATTGTTACAGGGTATCTCTTTGGGACGTGATCAGGAAGATACCCATAGTATCTATGATGTAATTGTGTCATTGTAAATGTTCTTTTACGAACAAATGTATGTCAGATACGAGCGATTGAAAGGCCATATACATGTAGTGCTCATTGTCAAAACGTTGAAACTCACTATTGTAAGGTTCTGATTTGCCAGGGGTACAAGTGAGCAAATACTTAGTTATGCACCCAGAGTGATACACCGCCTTGTCCATAAAAGTTGCATTACTCAATAACCCAGACATTTTGTAGTCATTCTGTCCTTCTGTTGCGTCTTTCACATTTTGAAGGCGTTCGTCATTTTGATTTTGTGGAGTTTTCTGTCTTTTTTAAAAGTCTGTTTTCCACAGAATATACACAGTGCAATGTCTGTAGACGTGTCATCGGTTTGTTCGTTCAACAAGGGAACCTGTGATGTGTCTGATTTATGATCAGAGCCCGCCGACTCAACCTTGAAGAAACCGCAATTTCGTCTACTTGTGTACGTCTTATAGCAAGACCTGTGGTACAGCATACTTGTATCATCACTCCTAAGATTATCAATATCAGAAACAGAATGTACTACTCTAAAAATCACACCATCTCTTCTTGCTTCCATTGCTTCTATGAGGCTATTTTACTAACATTCTCATTTTAATAAGTAACTCAGGGGTAGAGACCTGGCATATAATACATTTGTCCCATTCAACTTCATTCCTATTTTTTTTAGGACTAAAAGGGCAAAGCTTAAGCGGGCTGCCAAATTGTGACATTTCCCGGATCAAAAACACGTCCTACGAACTTGTTACGTAAACTACAAATTAGTGTTCACGAAAATACAAAAATATCAAAAATAGCGTAATGTAACTACATAGTTGTTCGCTCATTGTATTGAGATAAGTTTATTCTACTAAAAGATACAATTACACGCCAAACAGAATACAAAATGTTAAATATACTGTTGCAGTACACGTACTGAATAATGACTGGATTGTGTTAACCACAAATCGAATACCGACACGTGGTAATCCGTGTTTGCCACAGGCTAAATTTGATCAGATTTCACATCTCTTTAATCGTTAATTTCTATTGAATGATAACTTTAAAAATATTGATTTTTGGTACACAGGTGTACAAAGTAATGATGTATTTACTTCTATTTAAAATATTCTAGAATTCCTTCGGAACATTATTTCAAAATAGGGTAAAATTTTGGTAATATGTAGATACTGGAAAACTTCAAAAAAACAACAAATAAAAAGGTGTTACAAAGTGTAAGTTTCCTGTTTTTAGTTTTGATGCTATAATTAGCATATTGTCTTTGTGTCAAGCACTTTGATTTGATAACTTACAGGTCTTGATGTTCATTTTATTCGTGTTGAAATTTTGTTGTAAAATGTACAGTTAGAGGGTGTCTTCAGAAAACGTAAAAAAATAAGAAAATGTGACCACGGTAGGTTACGACGACATTAATAAATAAAAACTACAATAATTTTTACGTCAAAATATGAAAAAATTAGCCGTATGTCATACTATTAACCCAAACTCGAAAACTAGTGGCCTTTTTAAACACCCACTATCCTACTAATATGGTTGTCTGAAAAATTGGAATGCATTAGGACATCCCACATATCATTCTGATCAAATTATAACTCCTCTGTAACCAGTATTTCACTAAAACTGTCATTAATACTTAGGCTTATGTACATAAAGGCAACATTAGCCAAGTGGGTCAGAATTAAATACATACAGGGGTGTAGGATACGCTCCTTGAAATAATCCATTTTAACTATAGGATAGGGGTTATAAAACTGGGCTTTAAGTGCAAGGTCAAGCTTATATCTATGATGCATAGATCTACCTAAATAGGCCAGCCAAATAATCACTATTTTTTTATTTGGCTGTTTATCAAAGCATATTATCCAATTCTACAAATTTAAATTACTCCCAAGTTGGAAAAAATACAACATGTGCATTCCATGTATCAATACTATCATCCAATCAACAGCCATCCTTCAATTTTCATGATGGACCTGAATGCAGGTGCACAAAATTGCTAATTGGTTCCGAATACTAATTATAATTGTGTATCCTGTATTGTATTCATTAGGATTAAAGCCTGGACCTCGAAGAAGTAAGAGTCCCAAACACACCTGTTTTCATTATGGGATTGCAGTTATTGTCTGATATTAATGTTGGCTAGCCCCACATTGGTGTCAATTCTGCACCAACGGCAGTTTGCATTATATTTGTTCTATCAGAATGATATTTGGGGTTTAACTTATTTGTTTTCATATTGTGGGTAGTCGCCTTCGACTCCCGGTTGATGGTAGCTGTTAATGTTGACAAGCAAGTTACAAAACAAAGGGTTCCAGGTGGCTAAGTTGAAGTCACCACATAGAAAGGTCGCCCTCATGACTTGTTAAACCGTTACGAAATATCAGTGTTAGAGATTACCACGAATATGTTCAGTTTGTTATAGTCAGTATCATGCTTTTCTTTCCCTTCATGACATAATACCTGATTTTGAGGAAGAGTAACATGACGGATGCCACTAGTGGAACAGAAACTGTGCAGGAGTTCACTCTCTCCTTTGAGTGAGGTTCGTGTTACTCAATCTATAATTTTCCGTGCAATGCTTATTCTTGTGGTCATTGTATTAATTCATTTGAATGAATATATTGATGACGTCTCAAAACAACAAAGAAGACAGTAAATGGACACACATCTTAATGGACTTTAAGAAGGCATTTAATAATGTTAGTCAATCTTTACTTCTACATAAATTAAACAACTACAGGATTGTCGGTATAGTAAATTCCAGGTTTAAAAGCTTTTCAACAAACAGGACAAAAGCTGTGGTAACTGTGGCAACATATCTACCACAGCGTCCTAAAGCAAAAATTGATGTTCCAATGTTTCAATAATGAGTGACATGTATCTGTATCCACACCTTCTCCTTAACCAGTGAATGAATTTCAACGAAACTCTCAGAATAATTTTATGTGATTATATGAAAATGTGGTGGTATTATGATACATGTATGGAGTTGAAGTTTCTTTTGAATTCATCCAGTGGTTCAGAAGGTTACAGATGGGGCTGCCTACCCCCAATTAGGTCTCCATAGAGAACAGATAAAGTATACTTTGAGAAAGATAATTAACAATATTTAAAAGTGACAAGTCAACTACATATTCCAACATCTTCACATGTGTTTTAAGAATGCATACTTCAGAATGTTTGCATGTTAACATATATACAATCAAAAGTGTCATGACATCCCAAACATCTCATGTACAATTTTCGATATCGTCAAAACAACTCAACAAGATGTCATGAAAAAGTCGATAAGTTGCAAGAAAGTGAACACATTGGCTTTTAAATGTTGACAAGTCAAAAAAGAACTAGATTTTCTGACATGTTAGTTCAGAACTAACTCACCAATGGGTGTACCATATGCACTTCCATACAATACAGATATTGTAAGTCAGAGAGAGTGAGAGAGTGATTGTTTATTTGACACAAATTGAGCAATTGTTTGGTAATATCATGGCAATATTAAGTTTGGATGAGATGTTGATTATATCTTGTTTTGTACTAGACCATCATTGCTAGCTTACAGAAACAACAGTCCACAGGTAGACATGTCTATGTACTTGGACATATTATTCTGAGTCTTTGCTCTTAATCCTCAATGCTGAGTGCTTAACATTAAAGTAGCAAATACAACTTTTACAGTTTTGCTTTGATCCGACATGGCATTGAACCCATGATCTATCGCACTCAAGACAAACATGCTACTATCCAGTACATCATCAGGGTAGTCTATTGCAACCCTACTTATATAAATATAATAAGCAAGGTTGTCTTTTCAGGTACCCCATTTTTCATTGAAATAATTCATCATTAAGAATAAAAACATATTGTGATTGTGTTGCCTTTTCTACCTACTTAACCCTGAGAATATTGGACCTATCAAATTTTTACCATAATCAAGGCTAGTTGTGGTATCAGATCGATGTATTGTAGGTTTTTCACTTCCTCCTTTACTCTGACTTGCTGTAGATTTTTCCTCCTCAGTTAGAAGTTCCCATTTCACATCAATGGCCTCTGCATCCTGTCTAAACAAACGTTTTACTTCCTTCTCTATATCAGGTTGTTCCATATACTATAAATAGAATAGACATGAAGAAATAACAAATATATTCATATAGAAAAAATGTGTAAAACTAACTTGCATGATTACAAACTATAAATTGTTAGCTTAAAGTGGTGATACAGTTGTCTCCCTCTTATAAGGACATCCTTGTAAAAGTGGCCTTATAAGAGGGGTGGTCTCTCTTAAGGGGATAAGTTCATAGTATTTCACTATTTCTATGCATCTGAAATCTAGTCTGATAAAAGGGGTGGCCTATGATGGAAGTGGCCTTATAACAGGGTGGAATGATGCATAAAATGTATTACTTTTGTAGGAGTGGCCTTTTGATATACAGTCAAACCTATATCAAGAGGTCACCTTTGGGACAAAGAAAATGTGGCCTTATAAGACAGGTGACCTCTTAAAAGAGGTTCAATTCATATGAAACTTTCTATGATAGGGCAAGAAAAGGGTGACCTTTTAATACAGGTGACTGCTTAATAGAGGTGACTGCATGAGCAGGTCTGACTGTATACTGTACAGTGTTAGGGCCTTTGTACAGACAGTTGCATGGGATGAGTCAAATGTAATTCATATAAAGGACTGAGGGCTTTTAGTCCAAAAGCAGCCCCACCTCAGATGTCAATAAAATGTTCCCAATATGTTAGGGTTAGAGTTATGGTGTTTAACACCACTTTCAACAATAATTCAGTTATCTCGTGGTGGTCTTTCCAATATGTGTTTTTCAGAAATAAATACTATTTAAATATTTATTTCATCTCAACGAACCAACAAAGTCAGATATTGGACAGCAATGAAATTCCTTTGTGTTTACCAGAATACACTTACAATGTATCATTATGTTCTTATGCGTATCTTTCATTAAAAAAACCTCAAACTCAAATAAACAAAAACATAAATTTGACTTTATATGCAGCGTTAATTGATATAAGGAATAAATACATGTTCCAAAGCTGTATTATGAAATTAAAGTGAAAGAATAGTAACTGTATATAATGTATGTATGATGTAATGGATGTATCATAGTGTCACAGAGATAATTTAGTTTCTGACTGTATCTGGTCTTTTGCTAGATTAAAGACTTACACATACAGGTATCTAAAAGGATATATCATACAGTATACTTCTATAGTAACTTATGTACCTCTAAGTGGAGCTAGGGGCCATCATGGTCATGATCGTATGGTAGTAGGATTTACAACTACCTATGCAAACAGTGTCTATCACCACGAAAGTTGCGAGTTCAAAGCCCGTTCATGGTGAGGTGTACTCGATACAACATTATGTGATCAAGTTTGTCAGTAACTTGCGACAGGTTGGTGGTTTCTTCTGGTACTCCGATTTCCTTTACCCATAAAACTGACTGCCAGATATAACTGAAATATTGTTGAAAGTGGCATTAAACACCATAAACCAACCATGTAAGTGGAGCATATAATCTCCTCTTTCTGGGACATTTATAAGTTCAATGACATTGTAGGGGCCCGGGTGACTTAATGAGTTAGGTAGTTGGATTACCTAACAACTCATAAATATCTTCTAGCCAAAATTTTATCAATACCTTCTTCTTCAAAGTTTTTCTGAATCTTCTCTTTTTTACATTTTTCATAGGTGGAGTAACTGAAAAAAAAATTATCATAACAGATATGACAGATAAATAAAGTAATGTTTATTTAAAATCTTGTCAAATTTCACATAATGTATTGTAATAATACATTATGTGAAATTTGAGTATATGTACTTATGTGTAGGAAAAAATTTCCTATGTACATTGTAAAATAAAGTTAATCATGTACAGTTTGGGTTCCATCAAGTTATGGGTTCTATGGTAACTTTGTAATGTTCTGCATTAACAGTCATCTTAGACATTTTTGTTTGTGAGGAGACATTTTCTAAAGTTATGCTTTATGAATATATTATAGTTACTGCACAAATGTTGGTGAACAATGTCCAGAGCAGTATATATAGTCCAGTCAATCTATGGCTAAAATGGCAAAACATCAACAAAATTGCAACAGAAAGTATTGCAGTTGTTTTAACACCAGAAAACCATCATAAATCACATACTAAAAGTCTACCACGATTGCATTGATGCAAAATGGTGTTTTTCACATAAAATCGCTGAAAACTGGAAAAACATTTTATTTTTAATACCACAATGATAACAATTACATTAGATTACCAAATATGTAGTTAAAAAGTCATGTTAAGTATTAGAATTGAAAAAAATATAATCCTGTTATAGTCAAGTTTATTTTGGGGCAAAATCTATATCTTTTATTGAAAAAGTGAGGAAAACTAGAAAATTATTTATTTTCCAAACCGGTAAGATAACAGTCATATAAGTTTGCTTAAAGGTAATTTTACTTTTTTTCTTGTCTTGATGGGAAGCATATTGAGTTAGTAAAATGTTAAAGTAAATACTAGTAAACTATTTGAATTGATTAAATGAAAAATTGAAAACACGTCTTAGAAAATAATTGCATATATTTTGTGCCAAAAACTATATTTTTGTGGGTGGGAAAAAAGCTGAATACTGTGATAATATTTTATCCTCAACTTTAGATGATTTCACGCCTCACAATGTTTAAATTGCCACGTCTGCTTAATTGAAGTCAAAGTCCTCACTGTGCTGAATGAAGCTGGGTTGAAGAAGGATTAAAGGACCAACTTTGTCTGTAGTTTTAGAAATAAGTAAGATGATACCATATAATTATCAACAGATCATGTGTGACAAAACCATATACAATATGCAGTTCGATCCGTTGGTCTACGCAGGGTCTATGATACTATTTCAACAAATTTTCAACAAATTTTCACCACTATTCATTTTTTTAATTCAACTACTACGATACCATAGGACCCAGATATACGTATATATTGTCTAAAAATATAAATTTATATATATATACGAGCTTTAGAAAAAGGTAGAAAAGCAAGCGTTTACTCATATCGTTTCTTATTGTCGCTCTACATGAATGAGGTGGTACCAGAAAATCTTTATTAGGTCCATGGATAAATAACATTGAAGTTTATTTGACTCCTTAACTAGTACTCAAGATCAGTCAATTGTAGGATAAGACACAACATTATATGTTATTCAGCTATCAGACAGGGTATATAATGTGACATTCCCGGCTTAGGATCTATATTCCCTGAGGTGCAGCCGAAGGGAATATACATCATAAGCCGGGAATGTCACATTATATACCCTGTCTGATAGCTGAATAACAGATATATTACGGATTTAACCTTTTTTTTAAATATAACATCCAACTGTATTAAATAAATTTGCCTCTTTTATTTTCATTTTTCATATCTCTAGATGTCCATTTCGGTACCTTTGACGTCATTCTTCAATGACGTCAAAATATAGTCACGTCATATTTCATGTATAGGGTGTCTCATGAAGGAAAATACTATACTAAATTTCTAAATCAATACAGTTTCATATGTAGTAAATTTTATAAACTTTATAAATATAACATTAATATATCACATAACAAAACAACGGGTTTGCAAAACAGTTTCAATAATTTAAATGTTAACTACATGTAAATAAAACCTTGGTGTGACCCCATGACGTCGAAAGTTTTCAAGGCTCAACGTTTTGTTTATTTGTTATGGTACAGCCGTGAAACATAGGAATTTGCTGAATCGATCAGGTATTTGTGACGGAATTAACCGTTATAATATTTTTTTTGTTCATGCAGCCGTTTTGAGTATAAAAACAGCATTTAATTTGGTAAAAATACATTTATTATTCCGTATTATACCATTGATTCAGTGAAGCATAATGTTTTGTCGTCCATGTTTTAATCGTTTTTGGGGACTGAAATATATACCCCGTCTGTTTTCCGAATATATGCTGACATTCAGGGCTGAAGAACCAATGAAAATATGTGTAACAAACTAAATTCGTAATATACACTTATCAAACACCAAAACACCAGAAGAACACACATGAGCACCATGAACTCTTAATCAAAAAGTTGCATCAGATGCTCCAAAAAGGTCATCATAATTGTCTTAATGACGAATTCAAATTCGGTCGGGTAATATGTCTCTCAGACCTGGGTAATATTTTGGCATATTACCTGGACAAGACCACATTATCATATAAATATTCATGCAATAATTCTACAACATTCTACATGATATATTATACTTTATCACATATTTATAAGTAATAACGTCAATTTTGCCCATGCATAAACACTGGAAGTGTCAAAGCGATATCAGCCCAGGGGCAAAACTCTAATAACACTCTAATAACACGATATCAAGCCTCTCATGAGCCCCTTGACGTCAATTCCGCCCAACTGTCAATTGTTGTTTGGAAAATGTTGGCGTCCAGCGAGGAAAGATTTGTTGGTGTTTTAGTGATCAATGCATGCCTTTTTCCATATCAGGACTGTTATCATCCTTCGACCGATACTGACCCTGGGGATGATAACATAATGATATGGAAAAGGGCATGCAGTAATCTATAAGTTATACAATAAATAAACTTACTGCCATGTATATATTGGTATTTTTTATCTTTATCTTTTTTCTTTGGACTATCATTCTCATCAGAAATAGGATCTTCATCATGTGTACATAACAACATCTACAACAGTAACATGTCCATTAAATCATAACAAAAACAAATATATGGAATTTAGTTTTCAGTTTTGCAAGGCAATAATAGGGGAAGGTTTTGCAAGTTAAATACCTTTTATATAAGTTTGTCATAACAATTTCCAAAATTGTTTTGACTCATAGTTTTCAACTTTTATTGATATAAAAACACAGTTTTGAATTCTAACTACATAGTATATTATTCAGTTTAAATTTAAATACACGTTTAACTTGTGATTTTCTAAAATTGTAATCACAAAACTATATGAGGATTATGAATAAAAAAATCAAAACAATTTGCATTTGTGAGTGAAATTTTCAGCAAAATTGGTCAAGATATGACCTTGTATTATATTTTTGCTTAATTGCAGTTTTATATGAAAATAAAATACATAGTAAAAAATTAGGTGACTAAAAATTAAGTTTTCTTACTGTTTATTGGAAATAAATTGTTTAGTATTGTAGATATACTAGTACTTGTTTTATACTGAAATCATTACAGTTTCTGTACAATAAAGGTACATGCATAAGAATAAGTGTTTGCTTTATTTGTCTAGAATACATATAACAGTCTCCTGGTACCTGATTCATGTAGAGCAAACAGTAAGAAATGGGAACAGTATAGAATGGATGTAAGAAATGGGAACAGTATAGAATGGATGTAAGAAATGGGAACAGTATAGCACGGAGGACATCCTTGAAAACGATTAGAACGATGCCTGTTTTGCCTTTTTTTGGTAAAATTTGGCAGTTGTTTTGGATTTTTTACTTTGCAGAATAAACACAATATACATGAATTGTCTGTGTGAGAAATAAAGATATATATGTAAAAATAAATTTTATTTGCAATCTCTGTGAAAACGGCCAGAAAAGCTCACCTAGGTTTCACATTTTTATCAGTTTTTAAAGCTTGTACAAATAAAATTGATATTTTCAGACAATGTACATATATTGTATTACTAACCTGACTAATATCTGCAGTTTTATAGGCAGTTTTGTTATCTATTGTCTTGTAAGACTCTACAATACAAGGCAAGTCTAATAGCTGAAAAAAAAGCTTCAAAGTTTTAATAAGAAAATACACAATTTAGGTAACTAATTTAAGAATACATGTAACACAGCAGGACAGTGTGTAAATTCAGAATGGATTCTCTGTTCATTTTACAACAAGATTGTACCATACTTCAGTAATTCCTGTTGAAATAATAATAAGAACACAAAATTGTGGGGGCCGTCGTGTTCATGATCATAGTTGGATTTATAATTACCTATAGATGAAATCAGTGCATATCACCACAAACAATGCGAGTTTGAATCCCGCTCAGGCGAGGTGTACTCGGTACAACATTATACGATAAAGTTTGTCAATGATTTGTGGCAGTTCGGTGGTTTTCTCCTGGTACTCTGGTTTCCTCCAAAAATAAAACTGACCACCACGATATAACTAAAATATTGTTGAAAGTGGCGTTAAACACCATAACCCCCCTCCCCCCCCCCCCCCCATAAAGTTGTGTAACCATACATGTGAGTGAATAATTGTTGTTTGAAGCCAAGTTAGCAATTTTTCATCTATATCATGGGAAGAAGTTACATTTGAATGAGATGATGATGATGACGAGTGCTTTCTATCAAACCAACTTAGTTGATATTTTTGTAGCTCATAGAAACAACAATCCATGGGTAAATCACTATGATACATTATTCTGATTCGCAGCCAATAGATGTATCACTGTTCTTACAATACAATCATTCTAGCGTGATAAATCACTGTGAAAGACATATCGCTTTTTGATATTTCTTTTTTCTTACTTTCAAATGCCAGATTTGTCTGTATTTCACTATCTGAATTGTGGTTTGTTAAAGAGGGTTAGCATTTGGTTAAAGTGGTCTTACAAGAGGGGGACTCCTGTACATCACATGTACCTGTCTATATAAAAATATTTCCAACTACAAAGCATGAAGGGATCACAACTTCATGTTCAGTTATTCAAGAAAACAACGGTACCAGATGTCGAGATAACAAGGCTTGATTGTACCAAAATCAAACATCAATAAAATTTACCTTAGCATGAAATATCTCTGTCCCATATCTTACTGCTCCATGTCTGTGATCTTGATTTAATTCAATACTTAGTCTGTCTTTTAATGCTATAGATTGAACCTCCCTTCTTAGAGCCATGGCTGGACCCTGAAAAATTAGGTTTTCAAATTCAAATTTATATACAATATGGTTTTTATGATGTTGCCAATGTGGTTTTAATTACATGACCATGTAGATCATGGTTCACATAGCCAATGCACATATTGCCAATGGAAACAGTTTTTTGGCATCATCACATCACTTGTAGTAACCTTGAGTGGCACCATTTTAAGTACTTCATTAATATAACCACTTGAATGAACTCTGTGTCCAACATGCAGTTAATCGCATCAGTGGCGTAATGTTTAGCATGCTCGCCTCGAGTGCGGTAGATCGTGGGTTCGAGCCCCTGTCGGGTCAAACCAAAGACTATAAAATTGGTATTTGTTGCTTCTCTGCTAAGCACGCAGCATCAAGGAGTAAGAGCAAAGACTGGTTGGCTTGGAATCAGAATAATGTGTCCGAGTGGAGAGACATGTCTACCCGCAGACTGTTGTTTCAGTGAGCTAGCACTATAAAAATCCAACTCAGTGTGTTGGTCTAGTAAAAAGCGGACCTCATCATCATCTCATTGAAAATTAACTTGTTCTTGCCATGATATAGCTGAAAAATTGCTGAATTGGCGTTAAACAATCACTCACTCATTCCAACATGCAGTTTTTTGCTGGTTGGGGTTGAAGATCAATTTTATTTGGCATTCTTCCGGATTTTCATCTGCATAATTTCCACTAGATTTAACTGAATATATCATGTAAATATCTGTGTTTACTTATTCCTTTAACTGTATGCTGTATCAGGTGTATACATAGATATTGTATTTTTAAAAGATAGCAGATAATATTTATTTTGTAAGTTTATAAAATTTGAATATAGTCTGCAGTATGGTATAAAAAATTAATTTTATAAAAGTGTTAAATATACATCTCTTTGGAAAATTTTAGGATATCAATCCAAAAAAAATATGTATGCACTAAAATGTATTTTTGCAATTGAAATACAAATATAAAGTTATTCACTTTAGTTTGGTTTACTAGTCTAGTATCATTAAATTTCCATGCAAACATTTTTCAATTAATTGTTCTTCTCTATATTGTTTTCTTAAAAGATAAATAGCCAATAATCTGTATTTAATGGTCTGATCCGTTCCAAATTTTAAATCAATGTCAACTTCCTGTTTCATCCATTATTAATTTCAGTTGAGGACATGAATCTGTTGCCATCTTCAATATATAAGCATCACAAAACAAATTGAATTAAACATATATCTTTGATACTTGGGGAGTGTGGAAGTCAACTTATTTCTGTGTTTGAAGTAATATATTTAAGTTTTAAGGCTTCACATATTGGAGGTGCTCGGTCATACTAAAGGATGCTTACAATACGTATATAGGAAGAAGGAGAAGTTCCGATTAATTACAAATGGGAACGTGCCGATCTGACAGAATAAATAAACAAATTTCAATTCTGTCTGATATTTTAATAAAACTGAAAATGGAATTTAATGCTGTTCTAGAAACTCCACTGGCAGTAGAAACTTTGAGTGTTGAATAAATTTCAAGTTAAGCGGCCATAAATCATATAGTGGAATCATTCCAGACTAAAATGTTATGGTTGTCTACAAGCGCAAAATTTAATAAATAAAAATATTTGGATTGTGTTTAGGTTAATACTGTTTAACTCCACTTTCCACAATATTTCAGTTATATGGCGGTGGACACTGTTATTGGAGTACCCGGAGAAAACCACAGATCTGTCGCAAGTCACTGACAAACTTTATCACATAATGTTGTATCGAGTACACCTTTCCATGCACAGGATTTGAACTCACAGCTTTAGAGGTGATAGGCACTGATTATACAGGTAGATGTAAATACAACTACCATACGATCACGACCACTACGGCCCCTATTTGGATTGCAATAGTAGAAGTTCCACTAGATATTTTAACTCAGTCAGACAGGCGTACTAATACAAACATTGTCTTTCCTCTTACTATTTCTGATTGGAACATATTACCATAAAAAATAGCCCTGTCACCAAACCTTGAATCTTTTAAAAGTGATATCTCCACTCCAACATTTGAAGGTTTTACTAAATATACACTTTATATGTTGTAAATATTTATATGTTTCTACTTTGTTTTTGTTTTTATTATCAATAAAGTGCATATGCACTTAATCCGTGATGCTTCGCACTCTAATCTTAGTCTACTACTGTTACTGAAAGAAGAGGAAAAGGTCGAAAACAGAAAATGCCATATTTCGCAATCTAAAGCAAACTCACATTAATTTCAATAACTTAAAAACAAACATGGAGCAATATTTAATTTTTAAGCTACAGACAATGGACAAAAGTATTCGCATGCTTCCAATTTTCCCTATGTATTTCATATAAAACTACAATTTTTCAGAAGCTTATCCTGAAGTCAATTCACACCCGATTTCGATAATTTTTATATCAATAAAAACAGAATTTGATGTAGTTTTACTGTATAATTTCAAAATAATTTTCTATGATAAACATTTTGAGAATATACATGATTGATTGATTGATTGGTGTTTAACATCCAGCGAGCAATTTTTCAGCTATATTCAGGACGAGAACATTTAAAAATTTAAACGCCACAGGACTCGAAACAAGGAAAGGTGATGGGTAGGGACGGATAATTTTGCCAGTGCAACAGGTCTCTTATGGACCACTCATCATGAGTTTTATTTACGTCTCATCCGCAGGACGGGTTGGTTGTGAATTTATGCATCCCGCACAACCAACGGACGCCCCTTCAAGCCGAAGAAGCTCTCGGTCCCATTTCTATACCCCGGGGTTCCCGCGGGGTTGACCCCTTTTAGAGAACTAGTGCCTCTAGGGCAGAGAAACCTGGTGCCTATTCTACCCCCGGCACACCCTCTATGAGGGGGGTTGAGAATATACAAGCTAAACACACAACTGAATTAATTTCTTTCGAAATACAATGCCTTGATAGGACCTTTGTAGACAAATTATCTAAGTCTGTGTTTAAATCATGGCGATTTGAAAAACATGCTTCAAAAAGTTATTTCAAAATTACTACTATAAACTACATATCTTTCTGCTTTCCTTGATAAAATAATGATTAAAATCGGACATGAATTGATTTCAAGAAAATATTTTGAAAAACTGTAGTTTTAGATGAAATATATAGGGTAAATTGGAAGCGTGCGAATACTTTTGTCCATTGTCTGTATTTCCTTGTTGTTATTATGTACATTTTATGTTTGCATTCCATATTGTCAATCATTGTAATTGCTATGCCCCTTGTGGGCCCTTAATTGGTCAATAAAGTATTCTTCTTCTTCTTCTTCTGTATCTATAGGGTTTTTAAACTTTATTATTCATTCCTTGAATGATAATAGTTTTTAATACATCCAGTGACTTTTCTTTAAAATGGTAATCTGGAAAATCAGTTAGTAGGTCGAAAACACGATACAAGAGGATACAAAATATCACAAGAGTGAAACAGAATATGGTCGGTGATGGAAACAGGACAACTCGGACCACATTTAAGACAACTCTGACCACCTTATGGACAACTCGGACCACTTTTTAAGGACAACTCGGACCACTTTTTAAGGACAACTCGGACCAATATTTAGTGTAAAATCAGACCACTTTTTAGGTCGGCTCTAGCCACTCTGTAAAGACAACTCGGACCACTTTTCCAGGACAACTCGGACCAATATTTAGTGTAAAATCGGACCACTTGGGCTGGCTCAAAAAGCTGAAGTCATGACCTAACCTTTAACTGAAAAATAAAACAAATACATTAAGAATGTAAATATACTCTTGGTCATTGGTCAACTTGGAATAATTTTGTTCACAAAGATAACAATAACTATTAATAAAATAAAACAAATTAAGTACCGGAAATCGGGAATCATGTTGACTTAATTTATTTGATATGCTCAGAAATATACTGCCTTTTGTGGTACTGTCTTGGCACCGGTGTTCGCGCATCCGGTGAGTTCGCGCATACGTATTATACATGTCAAAATTGCAAAATCATTGGAAAAGTTAAGATGGAGACTACTTGTATGTGAGGATTAACTCTAATTATATTAAAAGATATAAAATGTTTTCAAATTTGAGCTTATTTTGAAGGAATAGGTATAAACTTCAACTTCGAAAACTTTCAAAATAAAATCTTTCCTTTATTCATTTTAAGAACCATCCAAAGTATGCATGCGCGATATCACCGGACGTCGCAACATTTGTCAAAAATCGAGGATTGGTTTGTTTACACTTCGTTTTCACTGAAATGTTAAAAATTGTAGCAGAATCCGGATAAAAACCATAAAGATAATACTTCAATGTATTTGAGGATGATTTAAATTAATTCAATAAAATTTTTGTAAACTGTGAAATTAACCACTGAACCCTTAGGTGCGCGAACACACCGGATGGCTCTGTATATAAATTTACTGAAAATTTGACGAAAAATAAAGTATAATTGAATAAAATCGTGTTTCAGATAAACAATTCTTAAAGGAAATTGTCAATTTTTGCCTGTGAGAGTATCAATTGACATTAAGTAGCACAGGATGAATTGCTATTAAAATTGGTCCGAGTTGTCCTAAAAAAGTGGTCCGAGTTGTCTTTAAAAAGTGGTTATAGCTGACCTAAATTAGGCTAAAAGTGGTCTGATTTTACCCTAAATATTGGTCAGAGTTGTCCTCAAAAAGTGGTCCGAGTTGTCTTCAAGAAGTGGTCCGAGTTGTCTTAAAGAAGTGGTCCGAGTTGTCTTAACAGTGGTCCGAGTTGTCTTTGGTTCGAGTTGTCACGAATTCTCGATGATAATTTCATTGAAATTTGACTTCCGAAAAAAATTTCTGAAGATACATTCAACGAAATTAAGGTCGGTGACGGAGTACTCAATATTTTACATTTTACAATACAATAAGCTTTATTTAAAGTTGGAAATAATAAAACATTATAACACAACTTGTCACAAGCTCTAATGACGTAATGTCAATGATCTTTTAAATCCGACATTAAGTGAATTTACCGCTGGCAGTCTTAATATAAACTGTTGCTCAAGATCATGAATTGGTTCACCACCACCTTCTCTCTTCTTTGCGTTCATTTTCACGGAGAATTTATTACTTCTTCTGGGTATAATAGATCTCAGGATCAGGACAGGCCTCAGACACTCTAGCAGGGGATGTTATGGGAAAGGGGACGGAATCGGCAAATAATGATGCTTGAAAATGGCCGATTTTACCATTCTCGGGATTTTATAAAGGACGAAGTCCTTTTAACGGTAGGCTGTCCGATTTTTCCTCCTTTCTATATTGAAACGCAAAAGAAATATATTTCAATGGAAAATTCCCAATTCTTTAATTATTTGTTCTATGCAAAATCGAAATAAACTTGAAATAAAATTCTAATAAAAAAAATATCTTTCTATGAAACTCTCGACGGAAGACCGGCGTAGGTAAAATGAACGGAACAGCCATAATAAATCGGCTACAAAATTCATTCAAAATAAAAGATAATTACGTGCACGGATCATCGTATTATTGAAATTTTAGGACTTCGTCCTTCAAACAGGTTGTCTGTCTCATATTAATAAGTAACACTGTATACAAATGCTGATGTATATCGATATTCTTTCTTCCCGCGTACCATCATCACCTGGAACACCATACCACCAACTCTACGTCAAGTCAACACCATTGACCAGTTCCAGGTAGGGTTAGGGTACATCACCCTACCAGTGCTATCCCAGATGTAAATACGTTCATTCCGTTTTTAACTGTATATACGATTTGCTTTTAGCTGTACAGAGGGGACATGCGCGGAGAGTCAACACTCAATATAGAGTATTCTCCTGACGGGAAGAAGAAGAAGGAAATTCTCGTATATCGAGAAACTTTTCATTGGATAATTTTTTGACGTATTTGAAGTGTTTATGCAAATTTAAATACGACCGAAATAAGTCGGAAAATACCGAAGAATAATTGTAATATACAGAAAATATCGAAGAAAATTCGGCAATATATTTATCAATCGTAACTACTCGGACATTCTCCCTACCCTGCAAATAACCTCGTACGTAACTTTTTTTTACTGTAGAAGATATTTATTTTTGACATTTTCCTTCTTTATATCATACTGCAACCAATAATAGATGTAAAGGATTGCACACATTATTGTGGGGCACATGTACAAGTTAAGACAATGGAGACAAGTTGTGAAGTTGTACTTTCCTAAGTACATTGACAAGGTAGTAATTATTGAGATAAAACAGACGTGTCATACAGTTTGGTTACACTGGGAGGATATTTCAATATGTTTTTATTTGTATTAAAAACATTTTCGGGTTCAGACATTGTTTAGATTGGAGAAATGGAGCGCTGGATATGACTTATTCCTCAACTACAAAAAATTAAACATGACACTTTTGAATGTTGTTGTTTGCCCAGAAAGTTATTGTTCTAGACATTTCAAACCTGTGAACAACGTGCGTGCGTGTAGATAGGCAATGCATAATCACTCGAAATGATTGTGTTTGTAGTTGTCCATACAGTGAGGAGATAAATTTGAATTAGATTCATTTTATGAATTAGATTTTATCATACAATGTCATATGCCCATTCAATCCTTAAAAAGATCATGTGGCAACTCCTACTGGGGTCTGAATAAATAGTAATCAGTGTGAACAGGGATAATCGTCACAAGCGGGGATAACAATAATCGCTTGAAAATGACCATAAATCTGTGATTTAAGTATTTAAGCAGTAGATATAATAATTGTAGAATGAGTAAAAGCCAGATATCAGACAATTTAGGGTTTTAATAATTTTCAGCAGAGAGTAACAAAACTATGATAATTCTATTTAATGAAGACAATGAGGAGAAGCTTCAGAAGCTATACTATTTTCTCGAATTAAAAAAAATAACATGAGCCAGAATACATGAGTGTTGGTCTTTGTTAGAACACCATCTAGATGATTTTCTTGGACACGTGCATGGTAGTTGTGTAACGGAAACACTCCTATACCGTACGCTTGCCATAGTCAGCCTCGTTCGGTCTTTTTTCTTTCATGGACTTACAATTATTATCACCGGGTTTATAACAAGAGTGTCACTAATGGAGAATGAACTGTCCACCCTTCCGGATCACTTGAGTTCATCGTCACCTGGATTTAGTATGGTTCGTGTTACTCAATCTTACATGTGTAGTGTTTTGTAGACCATTGTTTGGTCATTTGTCTTTTGTTTCTTTTGACTATTTGATTGTCTGTCCTTCGATTTATGTCTTCTGATTACCCCTTTAGTATCCATTTCAAACTTTTCTTATAAGAACCGTAGTATGCTCAAAGCCATCCTTCGTTAACCGATTTGGGTGAAATATCATTTAGTTCAGTCGGTAGACTAAGTGTTGTCTAACAATGCGAGAGATCAGGAACATGTCGTATCCTGTCGGGGACATTGCACGTTTTGGAGACAAAGAAAACTATATTGGGCCACACCACAATACAAATTAACCATGAACATATAAAGCCTCACGTGTACCTCTCCGGCTTCATAAATTTGAGATCTTAAATCGTATCCACAGCTTGTAAGCGCAGATGATAACAAAATATACACAAAAGGAAGTAATTAAAAGAGAAAAAAGCTTTTATGATTTTTTACAACCATATAAAGATCTGTCTGTAATATCTATAAGAAAATATATTGTTCTAATGCATCAAACAGTTTTATCGAGGGGGGGTTGCCGAGTCATAAACAAAATATTTGCCTTATGGATGGCAAACACATTTAATGTTTGCTCCAATTTTTCTTTTTGTTCCCCTATACATGTCCTTTATTAATTTGGAGGGATGATTCGCGTGGATTTGGTAGACGAACAAATCTTTACGAACATAAAATCTCACAACCCCACCCAATGATTGGTCTCTAGTTCTCTTTTTTCTTCAAAAGCTTGTAAAAGATAAGAAGATTCATGAGGCTAGAGCCTTTAATTTCACATACAGGTATACTGATGACGTTTTATCTATCAATAATTCTAGATTTGCAGAATTTCTTCCATTGATATATCCTCCAGAGCTGGAAGTTAAAGAGACCACAGATACAGGTTCGTCCGCATCATTTTTGGACTTATACCTCGAATTTGACGACAGTGGTCAACTCAGTACTAAAATTTATGATAAACGGGACGACTTCAATTTTAAAATCATAAATTTTCCAAATATGTGCAGCAATATACCAGCTTCTCCTGTATATGGTGTTTACATCTCGCAATTGATTCGCTATGCAAGGGCCAGTAGCAATTATTCTGATTTCCTGAAACGTCATCTTCATCTGAGAAACAGGCTACTGGACCAGGGCTATAAAATAAAAAGATTCGCCTTATTCGATCTCTTAAAAAGTTTATATTCCGATACCAAGATATTGTCGAAATATATTCCGTCTCTACGGAGACGATAATAAGCGATGCATTTTCATATAGTGAAAATGTATAAAGATAAGGAAGTCAACAAAAATGTCAAAAATATTTTTTATCAATGTGTGACGTAATATTGTTTTTGACATTTACTTCACTGAATTTGGTACTGCTTTGACAACTATGTTACCTATTTTGTTCCAGTATTGTTATAAATACAGTTATAGTGACAGCCGGAACCTTTGAGTCGTAATGAAAGCGGGAGGTTTGGTGCTTTAAAATCTGATTCAACCCACCATTTCTTTAGAAATGCCTGTACCAAGTCAGGGTCATTACGGTTTTCACAGTTTTCCGGTTGTTGACTGATTTTGTCTGTTTATATACTTATGAGTTTTTACTTTCCTTTTGTAAGATTGTTCGGAGTTCGGTAATTTTGTTATTGCCCTTATTTTTATGTCTTTGCTAATAAATGTATTCATTATTAACATTTTGTCGCGTTTCTAAGTATAGCAGGAAATATTAGTATAAACGTTGCGTATGAATATTACTGATCAAAATAGGTATATATTACACTTTACGTTTTTATTTTCCCTATTTGTCTTTGTTAGTGCAGCCGGTCACTATTTCCGTATATGAACTGGTCACTATTTTAGTATATGGACCGTCCAGGTACCTGCATTATTATTTTAGATAAAAAGTATAATATAGCAAATAGTTCATGTCACTTAGGGTCATATGGCAGTATATGGACCGGTCCGTAACCAAAAAAATATTATATGGACTGAAGCTTAGGTCCATATAATATTTTTTTGGTGACGGACCGGTCCATATACTGCCATATGACCCTCAGTGCCATGAACTATTTGCTACATATATCGCGCGTATTTGTAAAAAGTGCGGGAAAATATTTTGACAGTTTTCATTTTCTAGCCAACACTCGTTGTGACAACTGTCAAGTTCTCAAATATTACATAAGATGTAGTATATTTGATAGCATTTTTGTTTTGTTTTGTTTTTATTTTTTGTTGTTTTTTTGTATATTTTCTAAATTTCATTTTTTACATCTATGATATTAAAAATATATTTTGTTTCTTTATACATAATTCCGAGCATTGTCTTTTGGACACAGGTTAATGAGTTTGCAGCGAAAACTTCTTTGCTAACTTTAAAAAAAAAAAAAGTTTTTTATGGCTGTTCCTGCCCGGCCGGATCGTTTATGACAGAGATTTGTATATTTCAGTTGATATTATTACTTATTTAATTATTACATACTTAGTTCAAAAAAAGACATCTTTGTATGACCAATATGACCGGAAGTAAACTGTCCATATTTTCACACCCCGGGAAAATGACCGGTTATTGGATTACTACAAGATCATTTCCATATCGAGGCCCATAGGCCAATATGCCACTATGGGCCTCTCCTTCGTCTAAGACCAATATGGGTGTCTCTTTTCTAGATGTCGGAAGTATGTAATATATGGTTTAATACATGGGCATTTCCATATTGGCCTGGTTATCATCCCTCGACCCATATTGGCCCGAGACTCCGTCTCGGGCCAATATGGGGGTCTCGGAATGATAACCAGGCCAATATGGAAATGCCCATGTATTAATCTATATATACACATTTTTCCTGATAACGTATTTTTATTTATGTCTTTATATTTTTATTTTACAAGGTGCATAATGAATTTAATAATTAAATTACGGTGTCCATCTAGTTGCATCTGCAAATTTAATAGATTTTCTTTATTGGCCATATCCCCTAATTTAATATAGTATATACACAATGGTTTCACGCCATCCATTCATGATATATAAATACCGTGCTAATCATTAACCCAGAATTAAAGGACAAATGACACAAAAAATAATTTTCTCAATTTTGTTTGATTTGGTCATTAAATAAACTATAAACATTGTCTTAATTGAAAATAACCCCCTAGGACGCCCATTTAATTGATTATTACCTTTTGAAATCGCCGCGATCTCTGACCTATACATTTTAATGAGCTAAGTTGTCACGTGATTACGTGACATCACATGCGCCAAAGGATGGCTTCCATGATAAACGATCATGAGCGATCGAAGTGAGACAGTAAACAGCCGATAAATATCATGGACAGTGATGACAGCAATATCTACGATCATGTTGGTGATTTAGACATCCAGCCGTATCAGTTCGAGCCATTATGTAATGATGAAAGTCAACAGGAAAGAGAACATTCAACATCAGAAGACTCCGATAACGACGAAAGTTCCCAAGCTCAGGACAGACTTGTCAACACCGACTGGTGAGGTTTTGTTTATTTGTTGAAAGTATTCGAAAAAAACAACAACACACGATTGAACGAAAAACTGTAATGTAAGTCAACAGGTTGTACTGACGATGGTATCTTACCCCCCCCCCCCCCCCCCCCCAATTTACGAAAGTTTTAACGAATAAAGATGACTGTCGTAGTGCCTCATTGTATGTCCCCCTTTTTTTTAGGATTCTACTTCGTACATGTATAAAATTAACCCCGACACATTTCGAACAGGAGAGATTAAAAACGAAAGACTAAGCCCATCTGACTTTTGTTGTTAGTGCTACAGCCATATTGATACTGATAGTGTGAGTCTTGCCAGGTAAAGAGAAAATCGAGTAATTTTAACATTATTTTCACTCAAATGAAGCAGCAAACAAATAATCCACAATAGCTCAAGCATTAACCTCTTTTCCAGAAAACCCACAACTTTATATATTTGCTTACACAATTACTGGGATATTATGCATATCTTGAACAAGTTGCAAGTTGGTACATTTCTTTTGAGTTGTCAGGTCTACTGGCTAAGTACCCAATCTCACCACTAACCATTGTATTTATGCATGTTGCATACATTTCTACAAAAAGTTTTCAGAAATTTTAAAGAAAGTTCTGGTAAAGTGACTCCCTGTGAAGTTTAATACCTGTTGATTTCAAACAATGAATAACATTTTAACTGGCACTTTCAAGTTGACAGAAACACCTTGCATGGGTACCTGGCGAGATAGGGTACACAGCCAGTAATTGTATTCATCAGGGGTAAATTTGCATAGTAATTACTGTTGAAGATCCAGAAAACGTTTTCGAGTTGCCCGAAATGTTGACTTAAATGTATTCGAGACAACAAGAATCAATTACTTCTCAATTCCATTCTAGATTAGAGGCAGTTTTCAATCATATTTGAAAAATTGTTCTAGTATTTTGGCCACTGATCCACTTTGTTTTTTGTCGGGGGTCATTTAGGGCTTGCTGTATTTTGTGGGGTGTCCCAGTTGTTGAAGATGGTATAGATGTCTATTTTTGATCAGCCAGTCACATCGGATATGGAATGTTCTCTCATTGACATTTGCTCCATATCTGTTCTTTTTCTTCCCAACTGTATAGTAAAACCCTTCATAAGCTTTACACCATCTGTTTCTGGAACCACTCTGTCAGTCCCATCAGTCTACTTTATATCCATATGTATTTACTTTATAAATGTACCCCATGTGTATATTTTTTCATATATGTAAGTAATGTATCTTATTTTTTAGGTGTGAATGTGGCAATTGTTCCTCAATGACAACACCAGAAGAATGTATTTGTTGTGTGCAGTCCACTCCCAGATACTATCAGAGGACATGCAGTGTATTACAGACAGTGACATTTTTATTTCTAACTGCCTTAACCGACATGTTCTTCACGTCAGCATGTATGAGTTCTTGTAAAATGTTGGTCCTTTTGACGACAACGAGCCAATAAATGAGTATGTAATCATATTTCAACATTTTATTCAGTATGTGCATTTTTCAGTAAAATGTGCATAACTATAAACAGGTATATTTACAATGAATAATTTGTATCTTTATACAAATTATATTTATTAACATACAGAACTTACAACACAAGACTTTGTCATGTAAACTCATAAATTTGTTTTTATATAAATTATTATTGGATATACAGAAGAATTATTTACAGGACAAATTAACAATTATATTTTTAATATACAAATAATTGTGAATATAGGAAGATATAAAATGTTTAGAATCATACTCTGTAAAATCTTCTAATTAATTATTTTATAAACTGTTATAATAAGTGAAACTGAATCTAAAAGTTGGTATTTTTATTTCAGACAATACAGATTTATGGCTTACAGATGCTTCGTACAGTGGATTTGGCACAGACTTGGACCTTATAATGGGAAAATTTTACCAGTGTTGTTCAGAAAATAAGAGAGACTTTTCCATCAGAAGAATATTGTGGGTTTAAATATGTTACTGTTTGAGTAACATTTGTTTGAAATATGTACTATTTCTATGAACTGTGAATTATATACACTGCAGATTATTATATACAATTTACATGTAGAATTAAATTTTAATGTTCACACAGTCTTTTCATTGTCTGCTAAATCTTGATCGATGTCTCTGAATGAGGTCTGCTTTCTCAAATATAGTGAATGATGATGTCAGAGACGGTGGATTGGTAGTGTTGAGCACTTTTACATCATCTAGGGCATTAGAGTGGGTACTACACTCTGATCGTCTTCTTTTCACTACTGCCTGCTTGATCAGGGCCACATACACTACAATAAAAAAGAAAGTTATAAAATCTGGTAAATGACATATATCACAATTGCAACTTTATATTAGTAGAGTCGATATTTTTAATTTGTTTCTCAACACTGTGTACCTACATGACTATATTTCATTGAATTATTAAACTTTAGTTAAAAGCATGAAAAATTATCAGTAAAATTGTATAGCTCATTCTCGCAACACATCAAATAAACCGTTGAGGTGCTTTAACAAATTTTAACTGAAAACAGGATGGACATGGGATAATGCATGTGAGAAAAAAAGAAAATCAGTGCAAAAGAACAAGGTTTTTATATTTATTGCTGTTCTTCATCTTGGTGAAACTGGAAGTTTGACAAAATTAAATTGTCAAAAGGTATGACTTTTACATTACAGTGTGAAGTATACATGTACAGTAAAACATCACAGGGACTGCACTATTTTTTTCAAGAAATGCATATTGTTTAGTTACTGATATAAGAATATGCAGGATTGAAAAATGAGTGGTTCTCAAGCTACTGATGTTTGACTGTATACTAACCAAATGATGGTGGTGGTGTCCTCCTAGGTTTTGCAACAGCGTGTGTTCCCTTCTTTGGGTAGCAGGTGTTGAAGCATTGCTGTCCATCTTTAGTTGTTGCTTGGTTTCTGTTGCAGTTCTCGTTGTAATGAAGTGCAGCTATTCCTAACCTGCAAAGGTCAAATCAGTTTGAAAAAAATTTACATTTGATTTGTTACAAAATAAAACCACCACATTTTATCTTTTGGATGCAAACACTTTTTCTTATGAATGTTTACAAGTAGAATAGATGTGTACAGATTTTCATACATTTTAAGTCCACCTGATTCTAGACTACAATGTACCTTTCGGCTTTGATGTGTGTCATATCATTGGAAACAACTCGCAAACCTAAATAAACAATATTATAAGCTACATGTTCAAAAGGTTACATCTGTATACATTGCACATTTCACACTTGTATTTTTTTCTTGAGTTTGCTTGTTCATTTTTCTTCTTCATCATGTTTACATGAATTTGTTTTGTATTTCATATATGGACTGTAACATACAGTGGTGTATTTTCAGTTGTCAAATCTGAGTTTAAAATAGTATTATTTGTTTACATCTGGACCGTTCGTACATGTACATGTGTGGAGAACGTATATACTAGTAATGTACGAACATATATACTAGTAATTTATGAAACTGGAAATAAATTATAACACTTGTATACTATGCATGAAATTTAAACGGGATTACAACATGCAAAACTTGATGTATACGCCCCGTGATCGTCTGATCGTGGTAAACTGCGAAAAAAGGGGGAGCATGATGACCTACATGTACTTCTAAACCACGACTTGCACTCTTAATATCATTAATTATTATCGATCTTCTCGACTAGCCTTTGTACATGTGTAATGTTGTAATGTTAAAAATCACATACCTCGGCCTTTTGACGCTTCTGTAGTGCTCCCCTGGGAACGTGTAGGTGTTGAACAACTGGAGTTTCGCCATTTTTTTTCTCCGGGTCAGGTGATGCTAGGGGCACATTTGGGGTTGCATCTGGCTTCAGTCGTCGCTTGAAGGTTCCATCAACACCAAGTTCCATCATTCTCAAAGGATCCCTTTCAAAGCAGTCACGGGTGAAGTGGGTGGAGCACAATCTGTGACCTGATGTTGGATCGAAATTCCATCGTCGACAGTAATGGATCCAGGCTTTTCTCAGCTGGCCGTCCTTTGGGAACGAGAAAAAACTCAGTCCATTGCCTTTGGTTCCACTGTTGTTGCACCCAAACGCTGCACAGGACACCATTTGGAACTTCTAGCTATTTCACCCACGTGGATGTTTGTTTTGGTTTGCTAATCACGGCTTTGTTATGCAAATTTCGTATCGATATGTATGTTGTTTTAACCATGCCGACTCTAAATAAAGCTTATTTATTATTTATATCAATCAACTGATTTAGAAATGGATGACTGGTGCATGTGACGTCACGAGTGGTTCAGCCTCGTTACCGCACTCAAAATCTGCATAATTTCTAGGTCAGCAAAAAGGACGATAAAAGGGGTGTTTATCCCTTTGTACATATCGTTAATCACATGAAAGTGAAAAAGTAATTATTTTTACAGCATTTTGGAAGTATTTCACAAAGTTTTGTGAAAAATCAAAAATCGTGTCATTTGTCCTTTAAAATCCACCTGTGATGTAAATCTATTGTCAAAACTCTCCATTATTTTTAAGGAATGGAGAGTTATTGTTCTCTTTGTACTTTTAAGGTCCCACAAGGGGCAAACAATTTAATGCTTTGTACTTTAGATACTATACACAGACTTTTTTTGTTTCAAGATTAATAATTAATCAAATTAATAAAGTACAATGGGTGGATTTTAAGTTGGAGAATGTCCTCGTATCTCTCCATTCCTTAAAAACAATGGGCCTCGGCTCCATTATTTTTAAGGAATGGAGAGTTACTTGGACATTCTCCTATACCTCCACCCCGATAAGAAAGTGATAGATCCCTAATTACTATTGTTTATGTATTGTTCACAGACTTACAGCCCCCCTTTTGTCTAACTTTCTGTTTACAAATTTATCTTCAATAAAATTTCTTTATTTCTTTATTATTTCAAAAAAAAAGTTAAAATAAGGAAAAAGAGATGAAATAATAAAAAAAATAAAGAAATTTTATTGAAAATGAATTTGCAAACAGAAAGTTAGAAAAAAGGGGGGTGGTAAGTCCGCGCCTGTGGTATTGTTGGGACATGTATCCCCTGGTGTCTCCTCCAGCTAAGTAATCGCATACATGTAGTCCATTCTTCAACCATACAATACACTCTGCAACTATACATTACTCCTTGCCTCTCCCCGGGTCGTGCTGCCGAACACATCCTATTTATTCATTTTTTGTAGCATGTTATCATTTATATGTCTTCATTCTGTATTGTTGTAACTGTTGATATAATTATGAATGTATATTTGTTATTGCCCTTTGAGGGACTTTAATTGGAATAAAATATATTGTATTGCATTGTATATATTATATTACCCCAACATCTAAATTTGCACTATTTTGCTCTATTTATACTAAAATTCATACGACTGTGGTATCATTATATAATGTTTATCATGCCATCCCTTCAAACTTAACATAATAATAAATAACATGCTAATGTGATCACCTGATATTATGTTCTAATTTTAGATTTAAGGTCATTTGTCTTACGGCTGAGTAAACATACAGGTAGATCCAAGGTATTATAGAATGAATGGTCAAGCCCTCGTAACTAAAACCAATACCACGTTGTTTGGTCATGAGATCATCAATATGTGAAGATCAATTATTAATAAATAGTTGATCTTATTAGCTGTTATTCCTTAAAGAATTTTTTTTTAAATTGTGTTGGGGAATCAACCATCCTTCAGGTAAGAATCATTATTACAATAGAATTATAATTATTATAAAATTTCAAACATTTTATCTACAATGTACGTTGCTAAGTATAAATACACTTCATTTGAATCATTTTTACAATTTTTAAGATTTTAACAGTTTAATCTCAAATTTACCGTTTTTCATATTCAAATGGAACAGTAGGGATAGTGTTGTAAACAAAACCAAGACTCAAAGATTGTGGAGCTGATAAAATATATAAATGTTTTATTTTGATCAAAAAGATGAAATAATAAAGAATTTTTTTTTGAAAATAAATCTGTAAACAGAAAGTTAAAATTCCGTTCCACGATCGCCTGTGATTTTGATGGGGAATAATTTGTTCATGTACAATGTATCTAATTTCAGGTTGTAGTAACTTGTAAAAAATCAATATAAAGATATAGTTGTGCTGATAAAATGTTATTGTTTAATTTAAAATCGATTTGACCGCGTCAGCTTATAATTATTGATTTGGATGTGAAATGCCATGAAAAAATAAACTGTGAACAATGCTGGTATCTTGAATTTCTTTAGATGTATCCGATATTATGAAGCACATTATCTAAATTAAAAATCTCTTTTTTTCTGAAGAATATCAAATATAGTGCCGTCGTGGTCGTGAACGTTTGGTAGTTGGATTAATTACTAACTAAGCTAACCGACTGAAAAATTGGACTTCCAAACTGTTAAACTCTCATGAACATATACACCTAAAATTCATTCCAGTATAAATCAAATTTGATACATTCTCATGAACATATACATCTAGAGCATATTCCAATATATATCTACAAGTGGACAACAAAACCCAAGCATCTTTGACCAGGATTACGTGGCGCATAGTAATCAATCGTAAATAAAATATTTTTATTTGGCATATATGAAATACAGAAATTTTGTATATGATTAATATAATACAATTAACTGTTCAAATTATATAAATATTAATTTTTACTGTTCAAAATTAATCATTTGATAACCGCTACCGCACTAATCAAATATAACAAACTGGACTTCACCGACCGTCATCACAAGTAGAATGCTCCAATTACAAAAGAATAATCTCCATGATAAACGCCATCCCACTGATTTTAATACTACCGCACCAAATATATTTATATCGTATGATCATCCATCTGTAGTTAAATGACTTCGACTATCATCGTACACCAATTCCTTGATATCGTCCTTTCCATTCGCCTCCTTGTACTTGTAATAACTAAAAAAAACCTGAAAAATAAAAAATTCAAGAGCAGAAAATTTGGCAAAGTATATTTCACGGGGCGGGAAAAATATAGGGTGGGTTTTTTCGGAAACCAATGCGGGAATGACATGAGCTTAAAGCATGAAAAATTATTCTTATTAAACAACCAATGAAATTATTGGATTTCGAAAAACAAGATACCAATCAGAGGCTCGTTATGGACATGTAAAAGTCCAAGATAACCTCGTTTATTCGATACCCATCACGACTCGACCAAACAAAATGTTTAACATTATTTGGCGCCAATTATTTATTTTTTAATAAAAAATATCACAATTGGACTTCCAAACTGTTAAACTCTCATGAACATATACACCTAAAATTCATTCCAGTATAAATCAAATTTGATACATTCTCATGAACATATACATCTAGAGCATATTCCAATATATATCTACAAGTGGACAACAAAACCCAAGCATCTTTGACCAGGATTACGTGGCGCATAGTAATCAATCGTAAATAAAATATTTTTATTTGGCATATATGAAATACAGAAATTTTGTATATGATTAATATAATACAATTAACTGTTCAAATTATATAAATATTAATTTTTACTGTTCAAAATTAATCATTTGATAACGCCAAACCGAAGGGCCAAACAAATACACAAATCAAATGATTATTTACACAAGTTAAAAAATCAAAGTTTTTACATTGGCAACTGAAGCCATGGTTCAAAGTACTAATAGTCTAAATGTGATCTATTAAAATACAAAGCCCCGCAAATAATGTGTTGTCAACCATATATACCATTTATAGTAAAATAAGCAACAAACACAAAATGTATTATGTTAATCTTATACAGAATTAACACATAAACACAAATAATAAGTCAAATTCATACAAAATTCGTTACATCCACGTGTAAACAAATTAACACATCCATGATCCATGTTGTATTTACAACCTATTACATACATATAAATACTGACCAAACTCAAATCCAGGTCCTACTACGAGTGAATAAGTCTAGAAAAACCTTCACCCAAAAGCAAACTGATGAGACACAAGTCCTCAGAATTAGCTATGTGCAAGAACCTGAACAAGAAAATTTGTCAATTTTATATTACCCTTGTGATTTGGATGAAGACCACACAAAGGAGAAAATAATTCAAAAATTGGTTGACCATATTTAACGAACGGCTTGTAGGTAGCTATGAAATCAGCACCTCTGTGCAAACACAGATTTCGAAGTAAACTATTCACTGCAACGACAAATATTTTCGTTTGATTAAAATCCACAGGTCTTGGTAAAATGGCAGATAAAATTATCTTGGCATTCCTTTTTGCTAAACATGTCACATCTGTGACCAACTGGTTATAATTATTTTCAAAATCCCTTAAATTATAATTCCATATATTGTTAGTTCCAACATGTATGATAATAATATCAAAATGCAACTTAATTATGCCCCTGTTAATTAAATTTATAACATCTATTATACCAACACCTGGAAATGCTTGCAAAGTACATTTCTTTAAATATATATGCTTGCCAATAGAATCTGTTATTAAAGTTGCTGTCTTTGTATCTGAAATTAAAAGAAACTATACGTTCTAACGTTCTTGACAAATAACAAATTTTTTAATTTTATTAGCAACTTTTAGTCTGTCCGACAAATCATTAACAATATATTTCTTGTATGCATCACTTTTCCAATCTCCCATAAGTTGGATCATATTGGAGGGAATACCGGCATTTGCCAAAAGAGTGGCCCCACCCCGTCTGAAACTATGACTAGAAAACAAAAGTGGATTAAGTCCAATCAATGAAATTAATTGTTTTAACTTATTCTGAAATTGATTATATGCTAAAGGTATTAATTTACCCCTTGATTCAATCAAAAAAGCAGGACTCTCGGTGGAAGCCGGAATAAATTCACACATACGTTTATACGCCGACACCGGACAAAATTTGGAAGAAGGAATAGCAACTAAAGGTATATACAAAACCCGGTCTCCAAACTGGATTGTTTTAGTCCACTTAAATCTAACTAATAGATAAGATTTTTGAATTATTATATCTTTCCTACAAAGTTGTTTAGTATTATCAAACTTACGAGAAGATATCGGCACTAAATTTGATTTTCTAGATAAAAGAAAAAATGCAAATAAAAATAAACACCAAAATGTCACATCTTCCGATTTTTTTAAATTTAAATACTTATGGATTTTCTCCAAAATCTCTAACGTAATAGGCAAAGCTTGTTTTGGCAAATGCTGTAATACACGACTTAAACCCCTAAGTGTAAGTTTCAATTCAAAGGAAGAAAACTTGTTAATTTCCATACCTTGCAACAAAAATAAAATTCGAACACCGTTTAAATAATTTTTAATACTACAAACCGATTTAAATGATCTGCTCAAAAACTGACAATAGCAACACAATACATTAATAGAAATTTTGAAAGGATGCAATTGGTAATATTTTTTCGGAAACCAATGCGGGAATGACATGAGCTTAAAGCATGAAAAATTATTCTTATTAAACAACCAATGAAATTATTGGATTTCGAAAAACAAGATACCAATCAGAGGCTCGTTATGGACATGTAAAAGTCCAAGATAACCTCGTTTATTTGATACCCATCACGACTCGACCAAACAAAATGTTTAACATTATTTGGCGCCAATTATTTATTTTTTAATAAAAAATATCACTATTGTTGAAAATGGCGCTAAATACCATACCCCCCCCCCCCCCCCCCCCCCCCCCAATATAAATACAAGTTTTTCGTTTGGAATATTTAAGTGCGAAAATCTCTTTTTTGGGCTGCTTTAAAAACAATTGGTTTTAGCTCTGTACTTAGCAACTTTATGTATACATGGTGTTAGCATGAATCATACCTACAGGGTATATGCACAGGGGCTCGCAGTTATATTTTCACATCACCAGGTATGCATTATATACCTGGCGATGTGAAAATATAACTGCGAGCCCCTGTGGGTATATGTATATTATACATATTCTTTGTTTGCATAATAGATTTATGGCCAATAAATCCAAAGGTATTTAAGTTTAATTTGTCTTTAATTTTAATTGGGATGTCGATATGCTTTTTTGTTGTCGAAATGAGGTTTGTATATATGTAGATTTGTTAATTATCCTGGATCAAATGTTTTATAACATCAAAAGATAGAATTACATATAATTCTTTACTCAATAATGAAATTAGTACAGAAATACCTTATGTAATTAGAAGGGCCGCATTACATTGGGGCGGAATATGGCTTCATTAGAGGCATACAATGGGGCGAAATTTACCTGTAAAATTTAATGAATTACCTGTAAACATAATGATACCTTGTTAATTAAGCAGTGCGTATGTGAACACTTTTTACATGGTTCGTAACCTTCTAAACACATTTATTTCAAATAACTATTTTTCTTCATACAAGATGGACTTGCAAATTGTGAAAACCCAAACTAATATGGGAAAAGAGTGCTTGATAGTAGATGGGTGTACGTTTCGTAGGGATAGTATACTAAAGTCTGGGGAAATATCTTGGCGCTGTTCCTTAAACAGACAGATATGTAAGGCTAAAATAAGAGAAATACGAGAAACTTTGATGTCTTGTAATTTTTATCAAATCCAGATTCAATGTGTTTTAAAATGAAAACTGATATTTCGCTGTAATTTTTATTGTATTAAATAAAATGAAATGTGTATCATTTTAGACTTAAACACTGCCATTTGGTGTTGCTATGATGCAACATTAAGGAGTATATTGTATAAATCATAATTTATGTCATACATTATGATATAGGCCATAAAATAACCGAACAATTGCTAATTGCATTAACAATCGTTAAGTTTTAAACTTTAGAATTGGTATTTGTTGTTGCTACGCTATAAGCATGCAGCAGAAAGGAGTATCTTGTACAAATCATAATTCATTTCATACATAGGCCATTATATAACTGAACAATTGCTAACTATATTGATTAAATCTTTCAATTTTAAACTTTAAAATTGGTATTGTTGCTGTTACGCTATAAGCAAGATCCATCTCATACATGTATTATCATATACAACTTGTTAATTTTGTTTGCCATGATATACACCGTAGCTTAATATTAATTATAGTAATTAAAACCGCCCTTTTTTTACATTTTCTCATCCGCCCCAATGTATACATTTTCACTGCCCCATTGTATTGTTTTTTGTCGCCCCATTTTATACAAATCCGCTCCAACGTTGAACGCCGATTAGAAGCACGGGTTACACCTGTAATCTATGGGATTATATAATGTCTGGCGAACAATATAACAACAAAGGCTGTTTGTATATGTAGTGGCGTTTGTATGTAAAAGTTTTAAAATTATAATCCTTGAAGTTTAGTCTATTACAATATTATAGAATATAGCACATTTAGATCTACAATTTTAAATTATTATAGAATTATATTTGATAAATCAAACACAACCGGAGTAACATTAACACTAAATTTTAAAGCAGTCATTAGTTATGATTTCTTCCTAAAAAAAACAAATTCTACCTTCTTAGCTAATAGTCAGATGTACATGCGTTCATTGACACTGCTACTGAACTGTCCATGTTTATATTTTTCATTCTTGTGATAATATGTGGTCTTTTTGAGTTGTTCCACTGCAGTTTTTTATTGGTTGTTTATAACTGTATTGCCGTTGTTCGTTGATATTGATGGGGGAGGTAAGATGTGATTGTTCGTTGATATTGATGGGGAGGTAAGATGTGAATGTTCGTTGATATTGAATGATGCGGGAGGTAAGATGTGATTGTTCGTTGATATTGTTGGGGGAGGTAAGAGGTGGTTGTTCGTTGATATTGATGGGGGAGTAAGATGTGATTGTTCGTTGATATTGATGGAGGAGGTAAGATATGATTGTTAGTTGATATTGATGGGGGAGGTAAGATGTGATTGTTCGTTGATATTGATGGGGGAGGTAAGATATGATTGTTCGTTGATATTGATGGGGGAGGTAAGATGTGATTGTTCGTTGATATTGATGGGGGATGTAAGATGCGATTGTTCGTTGATATTGATGGGGGAGTAAGAGGTGGTTGTTCGTTGATATTGATGGGGGAGTAAGAGGTGGTTGTTCGTTGATATTGATGGGGGAGTAAGAGGTGGTTGTTCGTTGATATTGATGGGGGAGTAAGAGGTGGTTGTTCGTTGATATTGATGGAGGAGGTAAGATGTGATTGTTCGTTGATATTGATGGGGGAGTAAGAGGTGGTTGTTCGTTGATATTGATGGGGGAGTAAGATGTGATTGTTCGTTGATATTGATGGAGGAGGTAAGATGTGATTGTTCGTTGATATTGATGGAGGAGGTAAGATGTGGTTGTTCGTTGATATTGATGGGGGAGTAAGATGTGGTTGTTCGTTGATATTGATGGGGGAGTAAGAGGTGGTTATTCGTTGATATTGATGGGGGAGGTAAGAGGTGGTTGTTCGTTGATATTGATGGGGGCGTAAGAGGTGGTTATTCGTTGATATTGATGGAGGAGGTAAGATGTGATTGTTCGTTGATATTGATGGAGGAGGTAAGAGGTGGTTGTTCGTTGATATTGATGGGGGAGTAAGAGGTGGTTATTCGTTGATATTGATGGGGGAGGTAAGAGGTGGTTTTTCGTTGATATTGATGGGTGAGTAAGAGGTGGTTATTCGTTGATATTGATGGAGGAGGTAAGAGGTGATTGTTCGTTGATATTGATGGGGGAGTAAGAGGTGGTTATTCGTTGATATTGATGGGGGAGGTAAGATGTGATTGTTCGTTGATATTGATGGGGGAGTAAGAGGTGGTTGTTCGTTGATATTGATGGGGGAGTAAGATGTGGTTGTTCGTTGATATTGATGGGGGAGGTAAGATGTGATTGTTCGTTGATATTGATGGGGGAGTAATAGGTGGTTATTCGTTGATATTGATGGAGGAGGTAAGATGTGATTGTTCGTTGATATTGATGGGGGAGTAAGAGGTGGTTGTTCGTTGATATTGATGGGGGAGTAAGAGGTGGTTGTTCGTTGATATTGATGGGGGAGGTAAGATGCGATTGTTCGTTGATATTGATGGGGGAGTAAGAGGTGGTTATTCGTTGATATTGATGGGGGAGTAAGAGGTGGTTGTTCGTTGATATTGATGGGGGAATAAGAGGTGGTTGTTCGTTGATATTGATGGGGGAGTAAGAGGTGGTTATTCGTTGATATTGATGGGGGAGTAAGAAGTGGTTGTTCGTTGATATTGATGGGGGAGTAAGATGTGGTTGTTCGTTGATATTGATGGGGGAGGTAAGATGTGATTGTTCGTTGATATTGATGGGGGAGTAAGAGGTGGTTGTTCGTTGATATTGATGGGGGAGTAAGAGGTGGTTGTTCGTTGATATTGATGGGGGAGTAAGAGGTGTTCGTTGATATTGATGGAGGAGGTAAGATGTGATTGTTCGTTGATATTGATGGGGGAGTAAGAGGTGGTTGTTCGTTGATATTGATGGGGGAGTAAGATGTGGTTGTTCGTTGAAATTGATGGGGGAGTAAGATGTGATTGTTCGTTGATATTGATGGGGGAGTAAGATGTGGTTGTTCGTTGATATTGATGGGGGAGTAAGAAGTGGTTGTTCGTTGATATTGATGGGGGAGTAAGAGGTGGTTATTCGTTGATATTGACGGGGGAGTAAGAGGTGGTTATTCGTTGATATTGATGGGGGAGTAAGAGGTGGTTATTCGTTGATATTGATGGGGGAGGTAAGATGTGATTGTTCGTTGATATTGATGGGGGAGTAAGAGGTGGTTGTTCGTTGATATTGATGGGGGAGTAAGAGGTGGTTATTCGTTGATATTGATGGGGGAGTAAGAGGTGGTTATTCGTTGATATTGATGGGGGAGGTAAGATGTGATTGTTCGTTGATATTGATGGGGGAGTAAGAGGTGGTTGTTCGTTGATATCGAGTGGGGGGTAAGAGGTGGTTGTTCGTTGATATTGATGGGGGAGGTAAGAGGTAGATGTTCGTTGAATGATAAATTTAGTTAAAATGTTCATAATCTGTTCAGAATTTTCAGCAGAATCCATGCAGGGATATGACACCTCTCTAATATATTTAAACTGGATGCAGGTTTATCAATTGGCAATTGATACCATACTGTTTTATGATAAACAGATCAATAAAATTATTTTGCTTTTACATACTTACTTATAGTGTAGATTGTTGTTTTAGCACTTATGTTGGGGCCACTTAAAGGTTTTTAATTAACTTTTTAAAAGTAAATAATTAGTGAGATATCCCATGCTATATA
Organism: Bathymodiolus brooksi; assembly: GCA_963680875.1. Lineage (NCBI taxonomy): Eukaryota > Metazoa > Mollusca > Bivalvia > Mytilida > Modiolidae > Bathymodiolus > Bathymodiolus brooksi. The sequence goes on from OY804582.1 coordinate 62,852,805, forward strand.
TTAACTTATTAAGTTAAAATCTAATGAAAATGAAGTATAATATATTGATTTAAGAAGAAAAAATTGATATAAAAAAAATGACAAATTTAATAAGAAATGAAATAGTATAGTTGTTGTAATTTAATTAAAAAAAAAAATTTAGAGAAATATCCCTTTCTATATTTAGTTAAAATCTAATGAAAATGAAATAAAATATATTGATTTAAGAAGAAAGATTGAAATAAAGAAAATGTCAAATTTAATGAGAAATGAAATATGGTTGTTCTAATTTAATTTGTATCCCCCCACGATAGCGGTGAGGGATATAGTAATAGCAGCCGTCCGTCTGTCTGTCCGTCCGTCCGTCACACTTTCTTGTTTACGCGATAACTTGAGTAAACATGGATGGATTTGAATAATTTTTTGCATGTGGCTTGTAATTATCATTATCTTGGATGAGTTCTTACATGGAAATATCACAGGTACTTGTGGACAGGACCCTATGTTGCTCCCTTTTTTTTTTTAAGATATAAATTAGAAGGTAAGTCACTCTTCTTTGTTTACATTGGGGTACTTGTTGTGCATTCATCTTAAATTTAGTGAATAAAAAAGGCCTACCTGTCTGGAAATTGGCTTATTCCTTCTCTGTATATATTATTCTCCCTGAAAACACATATCAATATTTATTTGCAGCAGCTGACAACTCTCCATGGAACATTTTACACTCGCGATTTGCGATTTTCAGACGACATTTTTGAAAACTCGAATTAAAGCTACGGAAGTGTGATATTAGCGACATCTGCTGGTCATTTCAAATATTGACGATACGGTAAAACGCGAGAGTTCCGGGTAAAAAGTTCTGGAATTTTTTGGCGCAAAATTTAATTTTACCCGGAACTCTCACCAATTTTGAGAATTGTGTTTTGTTTACGCGATAACTTCAGTAAACATGGATAAATTTGAATAATTTTTTGCATGTGGCTTGTAATTACTATCATTATCTTGGATGGGTTCTTACAATATACCCCATCCTTTAATAAAGTATGTTATACATTAAGACTGCAAGGCTGCTTTCTATAAATATATAAAACACTAAATATTACGCAAGTGCGGGGGGATACGTCGCGCATTCATGCGCTAGGCGGTTCTTTTATTTTTAAATAATTAATTGCCGTATTTAGGGTTGCATAACGCGCAGGATTTTGCCCAGATTCTTTATTTTGTAGGAGAGGTGCGCATTATAAACAGAAACAATGTGTTTCACTCTTTCCCAGACCGGGAAATCACATGTCCGCCATGTTTTTTTGTTTACTATTGTCAACATGCAAAGTTAAATATTTCTTAAATTGTTTGGACACTATTCCACAAGATAATTAATTGCATCTACTATGTTTTAATTATTGAAGAATTAAAACTGTCTAGTGCAGTTTTGTTTTGTACTTGTAAATATTTACCTTTGATAGATAAGAAAATAAACTAAATATAAACGTCTGACTATATCTAGCTATGTGTAAAATAATCAATAATCTTGCGGATAAGATTGCAAGTATAAAAATGTCATAATTACTTACTGTGTTTACACAAGATTATAGTGATTGAAATAAAAAGAAAAGAAACAATAAAATGTATTTGTCAATTTTTATGTCAAGTCTAATAGCTTGATTGCTCCCAGGTGAAGTTAAATCCAATTAGCACAAAATTACAACATATAACAATCTGTTATGATTGCATGGCTTGGATGCTATTTCATTACTAAATAACAAGGCATTGTGTGTATTTCATTCATGATCATGAATAATTATTTGGTCAATTTTAAAAATACAAAAAAATAACGGATTGTCGGCGCTCTTTGATGTACGTAACAACCGTATTTCAACAACTCCTCACAAGCTTAGCAATGTTCAACAATGTCATAATAAGTGGCAATTGTTTGCCTTTCCTTATTCTATATCATTATTTTGTGTCATCTTCAACTATCAACTGCGTTAATTTACGTTCAGATCCGGAATTTAAACTTATATTTACCGATGCTGTACTAGATTTCGAATCCATTACACAACATCCGGATATTAAAAATATCATATGAAAACGTAACCCGAATAATCCAGTCGTTATATTACCCTTTGCCTCATCCAGCGATAGTGCCGATAGAGGGCGCAGTATTATTCGAGTTAATTAAAACGCCAATAGAACCCAACACATTTAATATTTTGCAACTTTATTGAAGAAGAAAAGAGAGAAATGGTTCTTAAATTCTCCCAGCAAATGAAACATGCTCAAAGGACTGAAAAATATATACGATTGATATTTAATTCTTACATTTCCGACGGCGATTTTTTTTTAAAGTCCATGCGCATTATACACAGCCACAGGCCACAGGTACTTGTGGACAGGACCCTATCAGGGGCGGATCCAGGGGGGGGGGGGGGGGGCGCGCCCCCCCTAAAATTGGAAAAAATATGATTTTTTGGCGTAAAATCGTGATTTTTCACACGAAATACCCCAAATTTTTTCGCGCCTCCCTCCGCAATTGGAAAGAATATGATTTTTTGGCGTAAAATCGTCTTTTTTCACATGAAATACCCCAAAATTTTTCGTGCATTCCTCCGCTCGGCGCAATTTTTTTAAGTGCGACCCCCCCTAACTTGAAATCCTGGATCCGCCCCTGCCTATGTTGCTCCCTTTTTTTTTTATTTCAAGATGTTGCACCCCTCCCCCTTTTTTTTCTTTTTGAACATCGACTTTTTTTCATATAAACAACATTTTGCAACTTTCTATGTATCACTGTATGACATATATACAATAAATACAATCAAACAGTAGTTTCTATCCATGCCGGGTTTCTGACATGATAACTTATATCTTAAAAAAAAAAAAAAAAAAAAAAAAAAAAAAAAAAGGAGCAGCTGTGACACAGGCACTTGTTTCTGGTAAAAAAAAAATATTCCTAGATACTATATATTATTTTACCAGAAACAAATACCTGTGGCATTATAGACACGCACTATTTTTTTTCTGGAGATTTTCAAGGCCAACCCTAATGACGATAGTGAACTAAGGAAAAGGAAGTAAAATATATTGATTTAGAGACCAACCATTTAACTTGCAGGGGGGGAGGGGGGGTTATGGTTTTTTGTTTCGTTCAGAATTTTTTTTTCGGACAACACGAGAGTTAGAATATTTATTTTTTTGTCACGCAAAGCACAAATTTTCCCCCCCAGAATTCAACATTAGGTTATATGACAAACACTCTGAATCAGATTATTTTGTTTTTCCTCCACCAAAATCAGATTATTTTTTTCAGCAACATTGGGAATCAGAATAATTTTTTAGAAAAAAAACCATACCTCCTTTCTATATTGATAGCCAAATATCTGTTCACCAAAAGTTTAAAAAAAATAGATCAATTGATATTTAGAAATGCAAAAGAAATATATTTCAATGAAAAATTCCCAATTCTTTAATTATTTACTCTATCGAAATAAACTTGAAATAAAATTCTAATAAAAAAATTTCTTTCTACGAAACTCTCGACGGAAGAGCGGCGTAGGTAAAATGAACAGAACAGCCATAACAAATCATCTACAAAATTCATTCAAAATAAAAGATAATAACTTGTACGGATCATCGTCCTATTGAAATTTTAGGACTTCGTCATTCAAACAGGTTACCTGTCTCATATTATATGACAGTACACTCGAATTTCGTCGATGAAAATGTCATGCGCAGTGTAGCGCTTTACTGGAAGCAGATTGGACAGGACTGACGATACATTCTTGTTGGAAAATTACTTGTTTATAGATTTTAATAAAAAAATACAACCATTCTGCACTTTGATTTTGTATCTTTCTTTACATAACTGAATGACCCTGACCCAACTTCCTCTATGCCACACCACTCGAATTTCGATGATGCGCAAGACATGCCATAAAAATAACAAACGGGGAAAAAAATTAACGTTGCTTAATGAAATATATTGAAGAAAAATCACTTACCTTTATGTCGGGTTGTCCGCAAAAATATCCATCTGTATTTTTCGACTCTTTAACAATTTTTTCAACTCTATTTAACAATTTTTGAATCCTCATTTTTTTAAAGTCACAATCATGGTAGATTAATATAATTATTATACAGAAATAACATTGAATTACCGATTTTGACCGCATACTGTTCCAATTCAAGGTTTTGGGTAGCAGGGGTTTTCCCAACTTTTATGAAGGCTGGAAGTGAATCATAATGTAGAAAAGTGTGTGTGACGTAAAATCGATGAAATATGAGTGTGGACGAAATTCAAGTGATTGGCCATAGTTATAATTTAATTTAAAAAAAATAATTAATGAAAGATCACTTTCTATGTTTAGTTTAAATCTAATGAAAATGAAGTAAAATATATTGATTTAATAGAGAAAATGAAAAATTGAATGAGAAATGAATCTGTTCAGAATTTTCAGTAATGTTCAGAATCTGTTCAGTCTTAGTCTATGTTCAGTCATTAAGGAGAAAGAGCAAAGACTGGTTGGCTCAGAATCAGAATAATGTGTCAGAGTGGGAGCGACATGTCCATCCGCGGACTGTTGTTTCAGTGAGCTAGCTCTATAAAAATCCAACTTAGCATGTTGGTCTAGTACAAAGCAGACTTCATCATCATCTCTTTGAAAATTAACTTGTTCTCGCCATATTATAGCTGAAAAATTGCTGAATTGGCATTAAACAACAATCATTCAGTAAAACCAGGTAAAACTACCTTTTTGTGTAATGAATACAAATTATCTCCCTTTCCTTATAAATAATTTTGTCAGAACTGGAAGGTGTTTTTATATAATGTTAGTTCAGATTAGGATGAAGCAGTTCAGTATATGTCGAGAAAAATCCTGACTTTTCAGACAATGTTAAGAATGTTCAGACTCTTCAGAATCTGTTCAGAATTTTCAGTAATGTTCAGAATCTGTTCAGTCCATGTGCAGAATTTTCAGTAATGTTCAGAATCTGTTCAAAATTTTCAGTAATGTTCAGAATCTGTTCAGAATTTTCAGTAATGTTCAGACTCTGTTCAAAATATCTAGCACAAAAACTGGTCTGTTTAGAATCTCTTGCCTTTGTAGTGCGTGATCGTAAGTGGTTCTCAATTTACCTATGCAATCAGAGCCATTCATCAACACTAAATCACGAGTTCGATTCAAGCTTGTGGCGAGGTATAGTATACTCTATACAAGTTTGTGAGTTTGTAAGTGGCTTGCAAGAAGGTCAGTGGTTTTATCTGGATACTATAGCTATTTATTAACAACTGAAATATTGTTGAAATAAAGCATCAACCACAACATCTATAAGGGACTGACCATTTAACTTGAAAGGGAGGGGGGGGGGGTTATGGTTTTTTGTTTCGTTCAGTATTTTTTTTCGGACAACACAAGTTAGAATATTATTTTTTTTGTCCGGCAAAGCGCGAATTTTTTTTCCAGAATTTAACATTATGTTATATGACAAAAACTCTGAATCAGATTTTTTTTTTCCCTCCACCAAAATCAGAATATTTTTTTCAGCAACATTGGGAATCAGAATATTTTTTTAGAAAAAAACCATAACCCCCCTTCAAGTTAAATGGTCATTCCCTAATTGAACCCAAAATCAACAAGTTTGCTTTTTAAAAGTGAAAATGAATGCACTCTGTGAAATTCAGTCAACCTTTCAGAGTTTAGACAAGGCCTAGTTCTTTTTGTATCAATAGGTTTTACAGGCATTAAATCATACTAAAGATCTCTACAATTTATTCAATTTGACAATGAAATATTGTCCAGTAGACCATGACAATAATATTTTGTTGAAATAAATGCTTTGTCAATTTCATTGTTGTATAAGTAGCAATATATAGACATATTATAAGGTAATCAAAATTTGAATTAATTTCAAACCAATGGGTTTTAAATGTGAATCTGAATTTACACTGTAATGAAACAACCATTTACTTGAACAGAAAACAATTTTTGACCTGAAAGATGCAAAAATATATAATATGACCCCAGTTTTCAGCAAGAAATTTTGCTAAAATTTCAAGAAAAATTACTGATTTTCCAAGTAAAAAATCATGATTTTTATTTTGTGTGAAAAGACATAGCCACCTCTAATAGTTGAAAGTTTATTCCGAATAATGTTTGGTTGATTGAATGAATCTTATTAATAATTATTACTTATGTTATTCTTTGTATACATGTGTGTGTATGCCCTGTCTTGTTATTGTACAAACTGTTGTTTATGTCCTGACTTGTCTGTTATTGTACAAACTGTTGTGTATACCCTGTATTATCTGTTATTGTACAAACTGTTGTTTATGTCCTGACTTGTCTGTTATTGTACAAACTGTTGTTTATGTCCTGACTTGTCTGTTATTGTACAAACTGTTGTTTATGTCCTGACTTGTCTGTTATTGTACAAACTGTTGTTTATGTCCTGACTTGTCTGTTATTGTACAAACTGTTGTGTATACCCTGTATTGTCTGTTATTGTATCTCTTTTCTTATGTTCTATGGGAACAACCAATTGAATGTTTAGTGGGGGGTCTATGTTTTTTTAAAGTGACATCAAAAACTGAACTAATAAATGCAAAAATACATAATCTGACCCTACAGTTTTCAACTAGCATATTTGAGGAAAAATAACAGATTTTTCATGTCAAAAAAATAAATAGTCTGATTTTTGTTTCATGTGAAAAAAAAACTCTGGCTGGAGGGAGAACATAGCTGCCTCCTTAAAAGTTCAATGATCGGTCCCCAAAACCCAGCATTCAGGTTGATTCATATGATCAAGTACAGATGACTATTAATCTATTTAATCTAAATATCGAGTGGAAATATGATAAATACGTCTAAATATGCTTCACATCACCATACCAACACAACCATCTACAAACAGATAGCGTGGACGTAACAGATCAAAATAGTTATGAAGATTTGTAGCTGCGGAATTGTAGCTCCTATCACGAAGGTATTATATCCATGTACCTGTGATATCTTTTTTAAACTTGTTTACGTAAATGGACCCTTGCAACAGTAGTCATTAATGACAAAGTATAAAAAATCCTACACTATCCATTATTCATTTGTTTGCCGTTTGTCATAGTCACAATCTTGTCCTTCTTTCCTCGTTCATAATGGACGTATCACCGTATGTTTAACAAGAGTAACACTACGGATATCCCAAGTAAACAGGAACTGCTGAGTCTTCTGGAGCACCTCAGATCACTATACTGGCTTTTAGTAGCATTTATGTTGCTCAAATTTATAGTTTTCTGTGTAGTGTTTTGTGCACTAATGTTTATCTTTTTATTCTTTTTCCTTTGACCATTATGTTGTCTGTCCTTCAAATTAGTACTACTGCTTACCCCGACGGTAGCTTCAAATTAGTACTACTGATTACCCCTACGGTATCTTCAAATTGTTCTGGGTTTTAGTGAAGGTTCACAGAGCTGATTGCTGATAGGGGGCTTCTCGATTTGGGATTGTCATGTTATAATATGGAAAGCTTGACCGTAGACCATAGTGGTAACTTGTTTGGAGAGTGTCGCGATCCTTCCACTCTAGATACCTATTTATAGATTTAGAAAAAGAGTAGGCACATTGTAGCCGTTTACAAAAAACTACTTTTTCGTTATTACTCAACTCTCCATATTTTTTCAGTGGCAATCATTTCTATATATACTTTTGTAGTTTTATATATTATTGAACTTGTTCTCGTACTGAATATAGCTGAAATACTGCTCACTGGACATTAAGCAATGATCAATCAATCAATCAATAAATTTTCAAAATGTTCTTGTGATGATAATTCCTGGAACAATAGGCTATCGCAGCACACAGTAGGGTTAGGGTATTGGCGTTTAACGCCACTTTCAGCAATATTTCAGTTATATCATGGCAGTCAGTTGTATTGGTGGAGGAAACTGGAGTACCAGGAGAAAACAACTGACCTGCCGTACGTCACTGACAAACTTTTATCACATAATGTTGTATCGAGTGCACCTCGCCATGAGCGGAATTCGAACTCATAGCTTTAATGGTAGTTGTAAATCCAATTACTATACGATCACGACCACAATGGCCAGCCCTCAACACACATTATCTTTATAACTTGACCGCATTATAAATATAAATGATGTAATGCTAACTTGACATTAAACAACAATAAGACAGTCAGTTTATCAATGCAATGAGTAGTTTGGCTTTCTAGTTAAAAAAAAATGAATAATACTATAAGATAATTTTCTTGTTATTAAGGTGTCTTTAGGGACGGACCATTTAACTTGAAGGGGGGGGGGGTTATGGTTTTTTTCTAAAAAAATATTCTGATTCCCAATGTTGCTGAAAAAAATATTCCAATTTTGGTGGAGGGAAAAAAAAAAATCTGATTCAGAGTTTTTGTCATATAATCTAATGTTAAATTCTGAAGAGAAAAAAATCGCGCTTTGCGTGACAAAAAAAGTAAATATTCTAACTCTTGTGTTGTCCGAAAAAAAAATTCTGAACAAAACAAAAAACCATAACCCCCCCCCCCTTCAAGTTAAATGGTCGGTCCCTTAATGGTAAGGGAATTCAGTCCATATTTTACAGAATATTATCCCCATATTGGTTGAGTATCTCAACTAAAAACCCTATTGACTGTATACTTCTGTTTAGTCATTGTGACTGTTAGGACTGTGATTACTGGGCGAAAATATATAATTCCGGTTTGTCGATATGATTTTAAAGTAAAACCTGTGTAGGTATCATATAAAGGTTTTCTTGTTGTATTGCTATATTGCTCCTTTTTTAGATAGAATTTAAAAATGCTTTACAACTGTATCATGAACAATGAACACAAAAAATTAAGGCCGTTACAACTAATAGTTCCATTTAGTAGTGCATGTAGTAGAATTATTAGTTTCACTCTTGATAATTGGAATTCCAGCGGCACCACAGACATAAAGAAGTAGTTTTTAAATAACCTGCACATATTTGCATGCACTCAAAAAGACCAACATAAGTAAATATTAAAATATTCCTTACCAAGTGAGCGATGCAGGTTCAGTTTAATGAAGTTTTATTGTGCTATTTTCTTGACTCTTGCCCTACTCTTTAGTACTCATATCTTAGGGAAATTCTATTGTATTTTCAGATTCCCTATCCTTTTCCAAGCTGTTTACAAAGAAAAGAAGGACTAGTTATTTAATAATTGTTTTGAGTCACCATGGCGAACTCCACGACGACTGAGGTAAGCATGGTACCTAAAGCGTAAAACAAAATAACAATTAAATACTGGTTGTACAATAAAAGCCCTGTTTCTATTCTTTTTATGTGTGTGTAGGTGTAAAATTGGATAGTGTGTCATGTTTATATACAACCATATCATTTCTTTTACTATGTGCATCCTTAGTAGATCGGGAAATAGATCTCTCATATTAACAACCTCTAGTTTGTGGAATACCAACCTTACTACATGCAGATCCTCGAGTGATCATTGTTATGTCGTTGTAGAGTAGCAGATACTTACAAGTGATCATTGGTATGTCGTTGTAGAGTAACAGATACTTACGAGTGATCATTGGTATGTCGTTGTAGAGTAACAGATACTTACAAGTGATCATTGGTATGTCGTTGTAGAGTAGCAGATACTTACGAGTGATCATTGGTATGTCGTTGTAGAGTAACAGATACTTACAAGTGGTCATTGGTATGTCGTTGTAGAGTAACAGATACTTACGAGTGATCATTGGTATGTCGTTGTAGAGTAACAGATACTTACGAGTGATCATTGGTATGTCGTTGTAGAGTAGCAGATACTTACAAGTGATCATTGGTATGTCGTTGTAGAGTAACAGATACTTACAAGTGGTCATTGGTATGTCGTTGTAGAGTAACAGATACTTACGAGTGATCATTGGTATGTCGTTGTAGAGTAGCAGATACTTACAAGTGATCATTGGTATGTCGTTGTAGAGTAACAGATACTTACAAGTGGTCATTGGTATGTCGTTGTAGAGTAACAGATACTTACGGGTGATCATTGGTATGTCGTTGTAGAGTAGCAGATACTTACGAGTGATCATTGGTATGTCGTTGTAGAGTAGCAGATACTTACAAGTGATTATTGGTATGTCGTTGTAGAGTAGCAGATACTTACGAGTGATCATTGGTATGCCATTGTAGAGTAGCAGATACTTAAGAGTTGTCTCTGGTATACCGTTGTAGAGTAGCAGATACTTACGAGTTGTCTCTTGTATGCCGTTGTAGAGTAGCAGATACTTACGAGTTGTCTCTTGTATGCCGTTGTAGAGTAGCAGATACTTACGAGTTGTCTCTTGTATGTCGTTGTAGAGTAGCAGATACTTACGAGTTGTCTCTTGTATGCCGTTGTAGAGTAGCAGATATTTACGAGTTGTCTCTGGTATGTCGTTGTAAAGTAGCAGATACTTAAGAGTTGTCTCTGGTATGTCGTTGTAGAGTAGCAGATACTTAAGAGTTGTCTCTGGTATGCCGTTGTAGAGTAGCAGATACTTACGAGTTGTCTCTTGTATGCCGTTGTAGAGTAGCAGATACTTACGAGTTGTCTCTTGTATGCCGTTGTAGAGTAGCAGATATTTACGAGTTGTCTCTTGTATGCCGTTGTAGAGTAGCAGATATTTACGAGTTGTCTCTTGTATGCCGTTGTAGAGTAGCAGATATTTACGAGTTGTCTCTTGTATGCCGTTGTAGAGTAGCAGATATTTACGAGTTGTCTCTTGTATGCCGTTGTAGAGTAGCGGATATTTACGAGTTGTCTCTTGTATGCCGTTGTAGAGTAGCAGATATTTACGAGTTGTCTCTTGTATGCCGTTGTAGAGTAGCAGATATTTACGAGTTGTCTCTTGTATGCCGTTGTAGAGTAGCAGATACTTAAGAGTTGTCTCTGGTATGCCGTTGTAGAGTAGCAGATACCTTCGAGTGATCATTGGTATGCCGTTGTAGAGAAGCAGATACTTACCAGTGGTCATTGATATGCCGTTGTAGAGTAGCAGATACTTCCGAGTTGTCTATGATATGGTGTTGTAGAGTAGCAGATACTTCTGAGTTGTCTATGATATGGTGTTGTAGAGTAGCAGATACTTACGAGTGGTCTTTGATATACCATTGTAGAGTAGCAGATACTTACCAGTGGTCTTTGATATACCATTGTAGAGTAGCAGATATTTACGAGTGGTCATTGGTATACCGTTGTAGAGTAGCAGATACTTAAGAGTTGTCTCTGGTATGTCGTTGTAGAGTAGCAGATACTTAAGAGTTGTCTCTGGTATGCCGTTGTAGAGTAGCAGATACCTTCGAGTGATCATTGGTATGCCGTTGTAGAGAAGCAGATACTTACCAGTGGTCATTGATATGCCGTTGTAGAGTAGCAGATACTTCCGAGTTGTCTATGATATGGTGTTGTAGAGTAGCAGATACTTCCGAGTTGTCTATGATATGGTGTTGTAGAGTAGCAGATACTTCCGAGTTGTCTATGATATGGTGTTGTAGAGTAGCAGATACTTACGAGTGGTCTTTGATATACCATTGTAGAGTAGCAGATACTTACGAGTGGTCTTTGATATACCATTGTAGAGTAGCAGATATTTACGAGTGGTCATTGGTATACCGTTGTAGAGTAGCAGATACTTAAGAGTTGTCTCTGGTATGTCGTTGTAGAGTAGCAGATACTTACGAGTTGTCTCTGGTATGCTGTTGTAGAGTAGCAGATACTTACAAGTTGTCTCTGGTATGCCGTTGTAGAGTAGCAGATATTTACGAGTGGTCATTGGTATACCATTGTAGAGTAGCAGATATTTACGAGTGGTCATTGGTATACCATTGTAGAATAGCAGATATTTACGAGTTGTCTCTGGTATGCCGTTGTAGAGTAGCAGATACTTACGAGTTGTCTCTTGTATGTCGTTGTAGAGTAGAAGGTACATACGAGTGGTCATTGGTATGTCGTTGTAGAGTAGCAGGTACTTATTAATTACGAGTGGTCATTGTTATGTCGTTGTAGAGTAGCAGATACTTGCGAGTGATCATTGGTATGCCATTGTAGAGTAGAAGGTACATACGAGTGATCATTGTTATGTCATTGTAGAGTAGCAGATACTCACGAGTGATCATTGGTATGCCATTGTAGAGTAGAAGGTACATACGAGTGATCATTGTTATGTCGTTGTAAAGTAGCAGATACTCACGAGTGATCATTGGTATGCCATTGTAGAGTAGCAGATACTTGCGAGTGATCATTGTTATGCCATTGTAGAGTAGCAGATACTTACGAGTGATCATTGGTATGCCATTGTAGAGTAGCAGATACTCACGAGTGATCATTGGTATGTCGTTGTAGAGTAGCAGATACTTACGAGTGATCATTGGTATGTCGTTGTAGAGTAGCAGATACTTACAAGTGATCATTGGTATGTCATTGTAGAGTAACAGATACTTACGAGTGATCATTGGTATGTCGTTGTAGAGTAGCAGATACTTACGAGTGGTCATTGGTATGTCGTTGTAGAGTAGCAGATACTTACAAGTGATCATTGGTATGTCATTGTAGAGTAACAGATACTTACGAGTGATCATTGGTATGTCGTTGTAGAGTAGCAGATACTTACGAGTGGTCATTGGTATGTCGTTGTAGAGTAACAGATACTTACGAGTGATCATTGGTATGCCATTGTAGAGTAGCAGATACTCACGAGTGATCATTGGTATGCCATTGTAGAGTAGCAGATACTTACGAGTGATCATTGGTATGTCGTTGTAGAGTAGCAGATACTTACAAGTGATCATTGGTATGTCGTTGTAGAGTAACAGATACTTACGAGTGGTCATTGTTATGCCGTTGTAGAGTAACAGATACTCACGAGTGATCATTGGTATGTCGTTGTAGAGTAACAGATACTTACAAGTGATCATTGTTATGCCATTGTAGAGTAGCAGATACTTACAAGTGATCATTGGTATGCCATTGTAGAGTAGCAGATACTTACAAGTGATCATTGGTATGTCGTTGTAGAGTAGCAGATACTTACAAGTGGTCATTGGTATGCCATTGTAGAGTAGAAGGTACTTACAAGTGATCATTGGTATGCCATTGTAGAGTAGCAGATACTTACAAGTGATCATTGCTATGCCATTGTAGAGTAGCAGATACTTACAAGTGATCATTGGTATGTCGTTGTAGAGTAACAGATACTTACGAGTGATCATTGTTATGCCATTGTAGAGTAGCAGATACTCACGAGTGATCATTGGTATGTCATTGTAGAGTAGCAGATACTTACGAGTGATCATTGGTATGCCATTGTAGAGTAGCAGATACTTACGAGTGATCATTGGTATGTCATTGTAGAGTAGCAGATACTCACGAGTGATCATTGGTATGTCATTGTAGAGTAGCAGATACTTACGAGTGATCATTGGTATGTCGTTGTAGAGTAGCAGATACTTGCGAGTGATCATTGGTATGTCATTGTAGAGTAGCAGATACTTACAAGTGATCATTGGTATGTCGTTGTAGAGTAGCAGATACTTACGAGTGATCATTGGTATGCCATTGTAGAGTAGCAGATACTTACGAGTGATCATTGGTATGCCATTGTAGAGTATCAGATACTTACAAGTGGTCATTGATATGTCGTTGTAGAGTAGCAGATAACTTACGAGTGGTCATTGTTATGACTTTGTAGAGTAGCAGGTAACTTAGTAAGTTACGAGTGGTCATTGTTATGACTTTGTAGAGTAGCAGGTAACTTACGAGTGGTCATTGGTATGACTTTGTAGAGTAGCAGGTAACTTACGAGTGGTCATTGTTATGCCGTTGTAGAGTTAATCCATAAAACGGTTTTGACAAGGCATTTATACTGTCAAATATGTGTTCGAAACAGGGACACGGGCAAAGATTGAAGCGAAGTTGACCATGTAAACCTCCCTTTATGATAAAATAATAATTCAATCATGTAAAGCCAAAATGACAATTAATACAATAAATAAACAGATGAAACAATTAAAACAAAAACATAACAATCCACAAAGCATGACAAATTTCTGAACCAAACCAACATGGTTCCTCGTTTCTTGGTTAAAAAGTTGAGAAGATTACTCTTTACAAAGCACACATACTTGAAGGTAATTAGAGAAGACAAAATGTCTAACATTTCAAACATCTTGTAACGTATTAAAAAAAAACGTGACCATGCTGAAATTTAAACGGTGCTACTTTTTAAATATTTTACTTCAATTTATTTGGTTACAATTGAATAACTAACCAATTATTTTAATAAAAAACACTTCTACTTTTCAAATTGCTTTTCTTTTTTCTTTTTTTATTGATGTCCATTTGTATGAGAGAAAAAAACAGAAAAATGATTGGTCCCTAAGATTATTGTATTAATTATTTTAGACTATTTACTTTAGAGTTTAGTAAATGATCGGTCCCTAAGATTATTGTATTAATTATTTTAGACTATTTACTTTAGAGTTTAGCGTATATTTTTCTTTCTTGGATGTTACATTATCATAGAAAATATCCATTGCAACACTTGATGGATTTATCGACTAAAATTTACATCTTCTGGCCGATATCTAATACTGCGCGAATTTTTTTTCCAGAATCAAACATTAGGTTATATATTAAAAATTAGGAATCAGACTATTTTTTTTTTCCTCCATCAAAATCAGAATATTTTTTTAGAAGAAAACCATAACCCCCCCCCCCCCCTTTCAAGTTAAATGGTCGTTCCCTTAGCAAAATCTTGCTCAATATAGGAATTGGTGTAAATGGTCTTTTACGGGAAGGGAGTGTGTCATTCCGACATAATATCGTTGGACAAGTGTAAAAGATATGATTACCATAGATTGTATTGGCTGCAGTCAATTAAGAAAATGTTGTTGAAGATACCAAAGGGGTAATCAGAAGCCGTAAATCGAAGTACAGATGGTACAATAACCAAAAAGAAAAATGACACACAAAAAACACAAATAAGACTCAACACGACAAATTACAGAAAACCTTTAAAGATTGAGCAGCACGAACCTCACTAAAAACTAGGAGTGAACTCAGGTGCTCCGGATGGGTAGGCAGTTTCTGCTCCACGTGTGGTACCGTCGTGTTACTCCTGTTAAAAACCAGTTGATAAGTCATGTAAGATGAGAGGAGGACAGGATAGTGACTACGAGGAACGGAACAATGGTGATCATCTGTGACACAGATTTTCCGTAATGGTAAAACTTTCGAAGTGATGATTTCAACTTAACCATTAAGAATCCTTGGTTCAGTAGCGTTCTACTTTTCAGCAGCCCTCTATCAAGAAAATCCTGATAGGAACCACAAGCTCTGGAAAACTGTATCAACTGAGAGTTGTATATTCCATATACAGGTGCTGTTTCAATTTTGTAACATATGAATGGAAAATACACAAGAACAAATTTCAATCTTCTCTTTAGCTGTAAAGTCTCGTTCTTACCCGACCATCACTGTAATTTCTAGGTGTATGTCAAGGTATGAAGCAGACAGAGCTGTATATATGTGGTGTTCTTTATTTCAAGTTCAAAGGGGTCAATACTATCAACATAGTCTTCATTCTTTGAATTAACAAATAAAATGATACCATCTATATTGCGGAACTTATTTAATTAATGAAATTAAAGGACCGGTCTAGAGTATTTTTTTCTTGAGAAGCCCCTGTGTGAAGTCTGTTTCATACGAATAAAGTAACACTTGCCCACAAGAATGTCGACTGTCTTGTTGGAAAGCGCATGCACCAAACATAACTATTATGCGCTACACAATCGATGTTGATTCTTTTGTCTAAATGCTAAATTTACCCCTTATTTTATTTTCCAGATGTATGGAAATACCACTGCTCATACAGTTGTTCCAAATGTTACGGAGCCCTCGGTACACGTTGTATCTGATGAAGACCTTGCTAGTTTCTGGATAGGATTTAGTTTAGCAGTTGTATCAAATGTTTTCATAGGCAGCAGTTTTATTTTCAAAAAACGAGGACTTGTGAAAATTGCCAAGAAACAGGGAAACAGAGCAGGTAACATTTCAGTTTTAACATACTCGATCGTCCATATGTCAAATTTTCTTCATCCATGTATTGATGTCTTTTGTTCGTCAGCCGTTTCCATTGATTGTTTTCCACATATATCACATGATTAATTACTAGATAGATGGCGGTCCATAGATTTACCCAAAAACACCACAAAACACCCCAAAACACATAAAAAAAACCACCCAAAAACACATCATAAATAAAACGACAATATGAAATCAGCGGACAGATGAAAAAAATATGCATTTGTGGACATTTGTTTTAGTTCTAGAAACGAGAAAAGTAAATTGAAGAGTTATTTCAAGGACGATAACTCCTTCCTTCAGCCATATATATATATCTTATAGGACTAAAATATCTTTGAAAAAAATTGGCAGATAATTTTCAGATTCGCGAGCATTCATGGCCCTGCCTGTTTCATATATATATTAACTAATGTATACATTTTTCTGTTTTTATTATGCGAGCGTCAGCGAGCTCTTTATGGTATAAAATGTGTACTTAGGATTTTTTGACAAACATGGCTGAACATAGTGACGAATAAAAAAAAAATCGACGCTTTGTAAACACCGGTTCCGTGTAACACACTAACACACTCAACTAATGAAGATCTTCTTAACATAAAGCGCAAAGGTGATCCTGAAGTCTCGTACGTCCGATACCACTGAAACCCGGAACCCGTGTGTAATAAAAGTCATTTTGTTAGCTTGTTTTACTTATATTGATATTTTTTAATTTATTAAATCTCTTCTGACATACTGACAAGAATTTTTTTTCTACGCGGAAGTTAACTTTTGAGATTTCGTAAGGAACGATAACTCGAATAAAGGAACGACAGCTCAATTGAATGAGACCAGATTCGGCCCCAAAAAAGGTCGTCCCCAATATATCTCGGCCCAAAAAATCTCGACACTTTTTGATGCACTGCGTGCAATTGCCAGATAATTTTCAGATGCGCGAGCATTCATGGCCGTGCCGGTTTCATATTAATTTAAGAAGAAAAGTTTTTACAACATACAGTATAGCAATAATCAAGAGCAACAAAATGATAAATAAATACATTTAAAACATATAAAGTAAACTATTCCGGATATATATACATGTATATATGCTTGATCCTACAGGAATAAATAACAAGCTGAGTTATCGCCCTTTAGGCTTTGATTAACTCTTCAGTATTTTTGATTAATAATGAATAAATACACATAAAAACATAAATTTCACATTTGTTCATTATTTCTGTGTTTATTTAAATGTTTGTGTAAGATTCAATTCGTTTTTGGGTGCTTTTCGGGTGTTTTGGGGTGTTTTGGGGTAAATCTACGAACCCGATAAATGGAAATGCCACCAGTCGTGTGTTGAATCAAATGTTACAGAGCCTCTCATCTGAACATGTTGTATCAGATAAAACATAGCTAGTTCTTCTCATTATTGTCTTTTATTAATTAACTACTGTTATATTTACATATATAAGATGAAAAGTGCCTTTGTGATGCGGATAGTACAACTCGGCCAATACGGGACAAAGTCGGCCAATATGGATTTTTTTTCTTTGATCCAGCCAATATTTTGTGTTCCGGATTCTCTCTAGAATTTTCATACCTTTCAACGATAAAATAGAGACGCTATGTCACTGTTGATGAAACGAATATATGTCAAAACGCCCCTACTATTTTTTTTAGAATAACAATTATTTTACCAAAACGCCCTAACTTTTTTATTGCCAAAACGGCACATTTAATAATTTTTTTCTACTCAAGCAATGATATCATGTGTGATTTCTTGTAATTCAAGATTTGTCCAGTAAATTTATATATTGTATATCTTACATCAGACGACAACGAACTTGTATATATATATATATATGCTCCGGTAATTGTGTTTATAAGTACATGTATATAAAACTTACTTATATTCTAGGTAATACCCTATATGTTTTGTCCTGTTATGGTTATCTTCAATTTTTGCAGAAAACTTCATAAGTTTACAACTTGTGTCTTATCAATTTGTCTTTATTTTTTTGTGACAATTAAATATACTCATTCTCACGGAACCGCGACTATTGCTGTCACCAATAATATAAACAGGGCATCCCTAGTACCAATTAGTTTAATCCATTGATTACTTTTTCTTTTTTCTGCATGGAATAACAATTTTCTCACGAATACCAACTTCCTAGAGACCAGAAATGACTATGTGAATAGAAATTAGACACGTTTGTGTACAAGTGGGTATCAAATGTCGATACATTTATAATCAACGGGACTTTTAGTTACATGCTTATTAAAGTTTAAAGTAGTATTGCATTGTTACATAACATGCAAAATAATACACAAAAGGTCCAAAGGTGTACTTTTTAACCCATAAATATTTAGTAACAATTTAAATAACTTCAAATTCACCTATAAAGTTAACCAAAAATATAAGAATTCTAATTTACAGGACCTAATTTAGGTAACAAAATATAAAAATTTGCAGTATTCACTATATATTAATCCATACACCACATCAAGCCATTGTTATCAAAGCTTAAACTTCTCAAAATTCTTTTGTTGGCTTTGGACATTTGTTTTGGCTTGTGTGTGTTTTTACTTTCTTAATGGTGATTAAGCTCATCAAAGACCATCCGGATGGATAAAGGCATATAATTATTGTAATACAGTTGACTCTCGTTATCTCGAATTCGATGGGACCATGGAAAAAATTCGAGTCAACCGTAGTTCGACTCAAGAGGAGCTACGAAGATACCGGAAGTGTGGTTTGTTTAACAACGAAAGGGAGACAACTCGAGCGAAATTTTGAAGAGCTAAAACCAGCATCGCATGTCCCTATTCTCGGAACGATTTTAAACATATTCGATGTTTTTGTTGCTGTTTTTTTCTCTCCGTTAAATTCTTTGAATCTTATGAAACGACTGATAACTTCTAGATATCTTTTTTTGTGTGAATGAATATGTTTATCCGTTTTGTTTATGTTTTTCACCTGTTGCATTGTCATTAAGCTTCATCCATCATGACGTATTTTTCTTTGTGCAATACTGTTTATTTACAATACATGGTGTGTTTTTATTATTCAATAAAGTGTAGAAGAAAACTATTCTTCTTTAATCAAAATTAATTTCCGACAAATAATTCAATAGATAAAACGCTTCCTTTGTGTACTTTTCATAATCATTGATGTATGCCGACCCAAGCGCACTTATTATGAATCGATAATTTTTGATTGTACACATCTAACCTGTGTCGTAATACCAAGCCAATTCAAATATTATCACTAATTAATTTGACAGATTGTGAAATAAACATGTGAAATAGCCTAAGGTAAAAATGTCAAATTCAATGACCGGATGTTTCACCTGTGATCCGATTTTAATCCTAAGGTAATACACATGTTTTGACAGGTAAATTTGACTTAACGAATGTAAATAATATGGCTTTCTACATCTCGGGACCAAAACTTTTATTCGAGACAACCGAAATTTCGACTCATCCGAATTCGACTCAACAGGAGTCAAATTATATATATTTATACACAACGAAGTTCGGGACTTCGATAAAAATTCGACTCAACCGGAAATTCGAGTCAATATAAATTTAATTAAATGCAATCATCATTAAATAAATTTATGATTTTAATAAATAGATTAATAAAAATATATTCAAACAAAAACGAATCGCAGGAAGATATTTATAAACATTTGAATCACAATTTTTTTTTTTTTTTATTATGAATTATTTTGGGGAAAATTTGGGCCGTTTTGGTGAAAGGTGGGGACGTTTTGACCTGTTACCATGAAACAAAATGGAAAGGAAGCGAAAGAAAATAGACATGTCTTATCGCGGGAAGACATTTATAAACATTTGAATCACAAATTATTTCTTTTTTATAATGATTTATTTTTGAAAAAAGTGGGGCGTTTTGGTAAAAGGTGGGGGCTTTTTGGTGAAAAGTGGGGGCGTTTTGGTAATGGGGACATTTCGACCTGTTGCCGATGAAACAAAATGGAAAGGAAGCGAAAGAAAATAGACATGTCTTGTCAGTGCAAATCCTCATAAACCGCATAATGGATTTTGATGAAACTTTTCATAAAGGAAGTACATAATATTTACATATATGCACGAGTCAATATCATTCCGCTCTGAAATTTAGAATGGGAGATAATCGATCGAACTTACGGATTCTGAATCTGATTACCCTTTTTGGTATCTACAAACTCTTTCTTAACTTTTTACTGCTACAGCTAGTAACCTATGCATTTGATCTTGTCAGTGCGAGGTGTTTCTCTTTGTGAGTGTGCTCACAGTATCTCTAGTTTATATTAAAACGAAAAAAGGATAAAAACACAAGATAATACTCTATGATTAATTAAAAGATATTGATTATCTGATGAATTTCGTATTGGGCTAGTTTTTAGTCCAATGATAGCTGTATTGGGCCGATCGATGGAGAAAAAGATCTAAAAGCGAAAGTATAAAAACACATAAAACAATATTAATAAATATATCATTGAATGATGATTTCCGTATTGGCCTAGTTATTTAGTCCTTGGGTAGCTATATAGCTGCATTGGCTAATAACTAGGCCAATACGGAAATCATCACATAATAATATCTCAGTATTGTCTCTGTACCATTGTTAGATCTCAGTATTGTCTCTGTACCATTGTTAGATCTCAGTATTGTCTGTACCATTGTTACATTTGTACACTGAATTAGACAAAGCAAGATTCTTGTTAATGCTACAGTAATTAACATGTACTCACTTGTTTATCAAATTAGAATTCATCAGCTTCTTGAAAACCAAATGTATTTTACGAACAAATGCCACAATGTTGGAAAAGTTAAAAAATCTAGAGAGAAACAAATGCCACAAAGTTGGAAAAGTTCAAATATCTAGAGAGAAACAAATGCCACAATGTTGGAAAAGTTCCAAAATCCAATAGAAATATCATGGAAACAGAGACAACATGGATAAGCCTAACACACATATACATCGGCATGAAGGTTCACTTTCCTAGCATGGCACAGGTACTTCAACTGAGCCAAATGGCAGGGTTAATTTAGTTTTATGACCCCAAACCTACCCTCTTAGTGACATGAAAGTCATTTTGTATGTACAGAATGTATATTGTGAAATAAAGTTTCATCTTCAGTAAATATTTTGTTGACATTGTTAAAAGAAGTGAGATTATTATCACCATTTAAGCATAGTCTAAGTTTTCTAGTGACTGTTTTCTATTTGAAGAGAATGATCACTACATATCCTTGAATTAATCAAATGAGATAATATATAGTTATTATTAAGTATTTAGGCTAGAGAGAATAATAACTTAATATGTTAATAAAATGAAAAAGAAAAAAAAATACCACACTGGGAAGACTTCTGAACTCTGTGATAGAAAAATCGTAGAAACAGAGATAAAATGTATACCCCCTATCATTCACATTCATGGCTTGATACAGGCACTTCTATAAAAAAATGTAGGGTTAATATGGTTGGTAAATGATAAAAAGCCAAATATATATATTATGTCATTACAGATGAAGGTGGATACGGGTACTTAAAAGAATGGTTATGGTGGTTAGGAATGCTTCTAAGTAAGTCTTATAGAATGGTTATGGTGGTTAGGGATGCTTCTAAGCAAGTCTTATAGTTGTGATAAGGCAGCACATTATTTGCTGCATATGGACATTGAAAAAGATAAATTTTTACTTAAAAATATGAAAAATATATCCAACAGTCAAAACCATAATACAGAATAGATTGAAGATACTAAAGGGTTAATCAGAAGCCATCTATCAAAGAGGATTGAAATACAATGGTCAAATGAAAAAGGAGAAAAAGGTAAACAATCTTCTACAAAACAGTACACAGAATACTAAAGATTGGGCAACACAAACCCCTAAAATGCCAAGGATGATATCACATGGTCTGGAAGGATAAGCAGTTCCTGTTCCGCTAGAAATGTATTTGGCTCAATCAAATAAACAAAGGAAAAACTATGATCAACCAAAAAACAAGACATATCACTTATATTTTTTTGTTAGTTCAGTGCATACATTTTAAAAAGAGGGTACAGTTGGTTTTATGGTACCAAACCCATTTGGAACAGTATGATAACCTATTGTAATGAGTTAGATACTTCATAAGGAGTATATGATGAAGCATCCTGGAGAAATAAAGATACTACATGAATCAACACAAAAGATTAACACAACAAATATTAATTTCAAATCAGTGACATGTTAGAACAACTTAGTTGTAGATATATTAGAGAGATTGACACCTTTAAATATCTTGCTGTTAATACCATCTCTTAAATACAAAACAAGTACATTCAGAACCTGTAGTGGATGCCTTTGTGTTCATGCTTATCGACTTATGGACCAAACAGTATACTATTACAAATCAACAGTTTCCAATTTTTACTAATTTTATGACTATATTTCAGTGACTTTCGGAGAAATAATCAACTTCTCAGCTTACATGTTTGCACCAGCAACTCTAGTCACTCCACTGGGGGCTCTCAGTGTAATTGTAGCGTAAGTATGTGTAATGCTGCAAATCTTTAAACCTTGAAATTAAGATGTATAATTCTCAGATAGTGTATATGTTTACTAAGAAGGAATATCAATGTAAATGAACATGAGAGGACATTCAACGTAATACACTTAGACAACAATTAAAATAGTGGGACAATGCTTGTATTGCTGTTCTAAATCTACATCTCTGTATTTATGTCAAGAAACACAAAAATAACAATGTATGGAGGTTGCATAGAAGATTTATTTTCACTTTTTAGCCCTACTTTTGTTGTCTGATCTGTTGATGTTATCATTCGCTGGTGTTGTGTTTCTATCAAGACTGGGATGGTTTTTTGTACTGCTCTCTCTAAATGGTATATTACCTTTTTAAAGCAGTTTCATTCCCATGTAAAAATTTAAACAATGACAAGGTTCTAATGAAGTTGGTAACTGTAGACAACACATTGTTGTATATTGTATATATTTCTTTAAATTTCTAGACTGCTATTAAAAAAGGAAACACTGACTTTATAGATTATTCTCATCTTGAAAAACAAGTTCCTTTATAAAACAGTGTTTAGAACTGAAGATAGGGAACTCTTAGTAATTTATACATGTACTTAATTACTAGTATTTGATTCTAACATTGTAGTTTTGTCAAATTTAAAATTGTGTTTTGCTTCTTTTTTGTTTTTCTTCATGCATGTAATTGTCATTGTCAGAAACCATGTTAGTTTACATGACAATAAAGTTTATTGTAATTAGATATAATCTGTATTGGCATCAGAAATGATTATAGATTACCTCAATTACAAGGAGAAGAGTTTACAGTTGGTTAACAGTTGTGGAATATCTGTGTCACAGATGACCATGTAAATGTTCCGTTTGTTATAATCACAATCCGGTCCTTTCCTCATTAATGGCTTGTCACCGTGTTCATAACAAGAGTAATAGGACGGGTATCATTAGTGGAGCAGCAACTGTATACTCTTCCGGAGCACCTGAGTTCTTCCCGGTGTTTAGTGGGGTTCAGATTGCTCAATATTTAGTTTTCTGTGCAGTGTTTTGTGTGTGGACCATTGTACTTTTTCGCTTTACGGCTTCTGAATACCCCTTTGGTATCTTCAAAGTTTTTTTGTCAATGTTTAGTGTAACGCTCAGTTGTAGCAATATAGCATGCGTACTATTGCTATAAAATATTTAATGAACTTGTGCTTTGCTGTTTTTGTTTTCTATCTGCTCTGACTTGGGTACTCTACACCTAAACCCACAGATAAACCTACAGCTAAATCCACGGCCATACCTACATCTAAACCTACAGCTAAACATACACCCAAACCTACAGCTAAACCTCCACTCAAACCCACAGCTAAACCTACACCCAAACCTACAGCTAAACCTCCACTCAAACCCACAGCTAAACCTACAGCTAAACCTCCACTCAAACCCACATCTAAACCTACAGCTAAGCATACACCCAAACCTACAGCTAAACCTCCACTCAAACCCACAGCTAAACCTACACCCAAACCTACAGCTAAGCATACAGCTAAACCTCCACTCAAACCCACAGCTAAACATACACCCAAACCTACAGCTAAACCTCCACTCAAACCCACAGCTAAACATACACCCAAACCTACAGCTAAACCTCCACAGCTAAACCTACACCCAAACCTACAGCTAAATCTCCACTCAAACCCACATCTAAACCTACAGCTAAACCTACACCCAAACCCACAGCTAAACCTACATCCAAACCCACAGCTAAACCTACACCCAAACCTACAGCTAAACCTCCACTCAAACCCACATCTAAACCTCCACTCAAACCCACAGCTAAACCTACACCCAAACACACAGCTAAACCTACATCCAAAACTACATATAAACCTACACCCAAACCTACAGCTAAGCATACAGCTAAACATCCACTCAAACCCACAGCTAAACCTACAGCTATACTTACACACAAACCTACAGCTAAACCTACACCCAAACCCACAGCTAAACCTACACCCAAACCTACAGCTAAATCTACACTCAAACCCACAGCTAAACCTACACCCAATCCTACAGATAAGCCTACACCCAAACCCACAGCTAAACCTACATCTTAACCTACACCCAAGCCTACAGCTAAACCTACACCTAAACCTACACCCAAACTTACAGCTAAACAGCTAAACCTACACCCAAACCTACAGCTAAACCTCCACTCAAACCCACAGCTAAACATACACCCAAACCTTTAGCTAAACCTACACCCAAACCTACAGCTAAACCTCCACTCAAACACACAGCTAAACCTACACCCAAACCTTTAGCTAAACCTACACCCAAACCTACAGCTAAGCATACACCCAAACCTACAGCTAAACCTCCATTCAAACACATAGCTAAACCTACATATAAACCTACAGCTAAACCTACACCCAAACCTACAGCTAAACATACACACAAACCTACAGCTAAACCTATGCTCAAACCTACACCTAAACCCACAGCTAAACTTACATCTAAACCTACACCCAAACATATATCTAAACCAACACCCAAACATACAGCTAAACCTACACCCAAACATACAGCTAAACCTACACCCTAACATACATCTAAACCTACACCCAAACCTACAGCTAAACATACACCCTAACATACACCTAAACCTACACCCTAACCTACAGCTAAACCTACACCCAAACATACACCTAAACCTACACCCAAACCTACAGCTAAACCTACACCCAAACCTACACCCTAACATACAGCTAAACCTACACCCTAACATACATCTAAACCTACACCCAAACATACAGCTAAACCTATACCCAAACATACAGCTAAATCTACAGCTAAACCTACACCCAATCCTACAGATAAGCCTACACCCAAACCCACAGCTAAACATCCACTTAAACCCACAGCTAAACCTACATCTTAACCTACACCCAAGCCTACAGCTAAACCTACACCTAAACCTACACCCAAACTTACAGCTAAACAGCTAAACCTACACCCAAACCTACAGCTAAACCTCCACTCAAACCCACAGCTAAACATACACCCAAACCTTTAGCTAAACCTACACCCAAACCTACAGCTAAACCTCCACTCAAACACACAGCTAAACCTACACCCAAACCTTTAGCTAAACCTACACCCAAACCTACAGCTAAGCATACACCCAAACCTACAGCTAAACCTCCATTCAAACACACAGCTAAACCTACATATAAACCTACAGCTAAACCTACAGCTAAACATACACACAAACCTACAGCTAAACCTATGCTCAAACCTACACCTAAACCCACAGCTAAACTTACATCTAAACCTACACCCAAACATATATCTAAACCAACACCCAAACATACAGCTAAACCTACACCCAAACATACAGCTAAACCTACACCCTAACATACATCTAAACCTACACCCAAACCTACAGCTAAACCTACACCCAAACCTACAGCTAAACCTACACCCAAACATACAGCTAAACATACACCCTAACATACACCTAAACCTACACCCTAACCTACAGCTAAACCTACACCCAAACATACACCTAAACCTACACCCAAACCTACACCCTAACATACAGCTAAACCTACACCCTAACATACATCTAAACCTACACCCAAACATACAGCTAAACCTATACCCAAACATACAGCTAAATCTACACCCAATCCTACAGATAAGCCTACACCCAAACCCACAGCTAAACATCCACTTAAACCCACAGCTAAACCTACACCCAAGCCTACAGCTAAACCTACACCTAAACCTACACCCAAACTTACAGCTAAACCTACACCCAAACCTACAGCTAAACCTCCACTCAAACCCACAGCTAAACATACACCCAAACCTTTAGCTAAACCTACACCCAAACCTACAGCTAAACCTCCACTCAAACACACAGCTAAACCTACACCCAAACCTTTAGCTAAACCTACACCCAAACCTACAGCTAAGCATACACCCAAACCTACAGCTAAACCTCCATTCAAACACACAGCTAAACCTACATATAAACCTACAGCTAAACCTACACCCAAACCTACAGCTAAACATACACACAAACCTACAGCTAAACCTATGCTCAAACCTACACCTAAACACACAGCTAAACTTACATCTAAACCTACACCCAAACATATATCTAAACCAACACCCAAACATACAGCTAAACCTACACCCAAACATACAGCTAAACCTACACCCTAACATACATCTAAACCTACACCCAAACCTACAGCTAAACCTACACCCAAACCTACAGCTAAACCTACACCCAAACCCACAGCTAAACCTACACCCAAACACACAGCTAAACCTACATCCAAAACTACATCTAAACCTACACCCAAACCTACAGCTAAGCATACAGCTAAACATCCACTCAAACCCACAGCTAAACCTACAGCTATACTTACACACAAACCTACAGCTAAACCTACACCCAAACCCACAGCTAAACCTACACCCAAACCTACAGCTAAATCTACACTCAAACCCACAGCTAAACCTACACCCAATCCTACAGATAAGCCTACACCCAAACCCACAGCTAAACCTACATCTTAACCTACACCCAAGCCTACAGCTAAACCTACACCTAAACCTACACCCAAACTTACAGCTAAACAGCTAAACCTACACCCAAACCTACAGCTAAACCTCCACTCAAACCCACAGCTAAACATACACCCAAACCTTTAGCTAAACCTACACCCAAACCTACAGCTAAACCTCCACTCAAACACACAGCTAAACCTACACCCAAACCTTTAGCTAAACCTACACCCAAACCTACAGCTAAGCATACACCCAAACCTACAGCTAAACCTCCATTCAAACACATAGCTAAACCGACATATAAACCTACAGCTAAACCTACACCCAAACCTACAGCTAAACATACACACAAACCTACAGCTAAACCTATGCTCAAACCTACACCTAAACCCACAGCTAAACTTACATCTAAACCTACACCCAAACATATATCTAAACCAACACCCAAACATACAGCTAAACCTACACCCAAACATACAGCTAAACCTACACCCTAACATACATCTAAACCTACACCCAAACCTACAGCTAAACATACACCCTAACATACACCTAAACCTACACCCTAACCTACAGCTAAACCTACACCCAAACATACACCTAAACCTACACCCAAACCTACAGCTAAACCTACACCCAAACCTACACCCTAACATACAGCTAAACCTACACCCTAACATACATCTAAACCTACACCCAAACATACAGCTAAACCTATACCCAAACATACAGCTAAATCTACAGCTAAACCTACACCCAATCCTACAGATAAGCCTACACCCAAACCCACAGCTAAACATCCACTTAAACCCACAGCTAAACCTACATCTTAACCTACACCCAAGCCTACAGCTAAACCTACACCTAAACCTACACCCAAACTTACAGCTAAACAGCTAAACCTACACCCAAACCTACAGCTAAACCTCCACTCAAACCCACAGCTAAACATACACCCAAACCTTTAGCTAAACCTACACCCAAACCTACAGCTAAACCTCCACTCAAACACACAGCTAAACCTACACCCAAACCTTTAGCTAAACCTACACCCAAACCTACAGCTAAGCATACACCCAAACCTACAGCTAAACCTCCATTCAAACACACAGCTAAACCTACATATAAACCTACAGCTAAACCTACACCCAAACCTACAGCTAAACATACACACAAACCTACAGCTAAACCTATGCTCAAACCTACACCTAAACCCACAGCTAAACTTACATCTAAACCTACACCCAAACATATATCTAAACCAACACCCAAACATACAGCTAAACCTACACCCAAACATACAGCTAAACCTACACCCTAACATACATCTAAACCTACACCCAAACCTACAGCTAAACCTACACCCAAACCTACAGCTAAACCTACACCCAAACATACAGCTAAACATACACCCTAACATACACCTAAACCTACACCCTAACCTACAGCTAAACCTACACCCAAACATACACCTAAACCTACACCCAAACCTACACCCTAACATACAGCTAAACCTACACCCTAACATACATCTAAACCTACACCCAAACATACAGCTAAACCTATACCCAAACATACAGCTAAATCTACAGCTAAACCTACACCCAATCCTACAGATAAGCCTACACCCAAACCCACAGCTAAACATCCACTTAAACCCACAGCTAAACCTACACCCAAGCCTACAGCTAAACCTACACCTAAACCTACACCCAAACTTACAGCTAAACCTACACCCAAACCTACAGCTAAACCTCCACTCAAACCCACAGCTAAACATACACCCAAACCTTTAGCTAAACCTACACCCAAACCTACAGCTAAACCTCCACTCAAACACACAGCTAAACCTACACCCAAACCTTTAGCTAAACCTACACCCAAACCTACAGCTAAGCATACACCCAAACCTACAGCTAAACCTCCATTCAAACACACAGCTAAACCTACATATAAACCTACAGCTAAACCTACACCCAAACCTACAGCTAAACATACACACAAACCTACAGCTAAACCTATGCTCAAACCTACACCTAAACACACAGCTAAACTTACATCTAAACCTACACCCAAACATATATCTAAACCAACACCCAAACATACAGCTAAACATACAGCTAAACCTACACCCAAACATACAGCTAAACCTACACCCTAACATACATCTAAACCTACACCCAAACCTACAGCTAAACCTACACCCAAACCTACAGCTAAACCTACACCCAAACATACAGCTAAACATACACCCTAACATACACCTAAACCTACACCCTAACCTACAGCTAAACCTACACCCAAACATACACCTAAACCTACACCCAAACCTACAGCTAAACCTACACCCAAACCTACACCCTAACATACAGCTAAACCTACACCCTAACATACATCTAAACCTACACCCAAACATACAGCTAAACCTATACCCAAACATACAGCTAAATCTACAGCTAAACCTACACCTAAACATACAGCTAAACATACACACAAACCTACAGCTAAACCTACACCCTAACATACAGCTAAACCTACACCCAAAACATACAGCTAAACCTACACCCAAACATACAGCTAAACCTACAACTAAACATACACCCAAACCTACAGCTAAACCTACACCCAAACATACAGCTAAACCTACACCCAAACCTACAGCTAAACCTACACCCAAACCTACAGCTAAACCTACACCCAAACCTACAGCTAAATCTACACCCAAACTTACATCTAAACCTACACCCAAACATACAGCTAAACCTACACCCAAACATACAGCTAAACCTACACCCAAACATACAGCTAAACCTACACCCAAGCCTACAGCTAAACCTACACCCAAACCCAACTAAGATTATTTATGCCGGAAGGCGATAATGGTTAGTTTTGGAAAAATACTGCCTGTATTTCTAAAATTGCATAAATTTATTTCCTATTCATTTGTATTAGCATTTAGATGTCCTTTGTATTGTAGAGCTGTAATGTCTTCAGCTTTCCTAAAGGAAAGATTGAATCTGATTGGTAAGGTTGGATGTGGTCTATGTGTAGTAGGCTCTACTGTTATGGTACTACATTCTCCACAGGAAACAAAGGTTCACAGTATGGATGTTTTGTTAGACAAATTACAAGAGCCAGGTATGTCACCTTTAGTTTTATATACAAATTTGGACTAAAAAAGTTAAAGAACTTTAATAATTGCACATTTACAATCTCATTTCATTATGCTAAATTCAAAAGAGGATATATTGTTGAAAATGAACTTTTTCGAAATATATAATATATCATTGACGATCACTGCTTAAACTTTCTTTTATTTTGTTGATATTGGTGGAATCATTGACGATCACTGTTTAAACTTTCTTTTGTTTTGTTGATATTGGTAGAATCATTGACGATCACAGTTTAAACTTTCTTTTCATAATATCTTAGTTAGTATAATGAAACTGCATTCTAACATGACTGGGATGTAAAACTCTTCAAAAATCACATTTTCTTTTTGTTGACTATTTTGCTTCTTTTGAATGAAATTACATATAAAAAAGTGCATATGCATTTCATGCAAATATCTTAGCGATAACACCAACCTATATACCACAAGTAAATAAGTACAGCTTTCGTAGGATATATAGTGTTGGACCAGTTGGTTTTCTAAATGCTGCACAATTTGCAATTCTCGTACAAAGGTTTTCTAATGTTTCTCTTGACAATCTGAAATGACTTCGAAATTCATCGGGCATATACAGGTATGACATCTTGATAGTATCTTTTAACTCTTGTTATTTCGTGCCTCTAGTATAGGATAGGTAGAATTATTGATGCGGTAATGCAGTGTTCAGCAACCAAATCATGTTGTTGTAGGTTCTGTGTTTGTATACTAGAACAGATTGCTCTAACAAGTATATTCATATCAACCACGATTAAAAACAAAGGGATGCCAATAACAGCATTTTGAAACCATTACCCACAGCAAATTTGCTACCATTTATTACCAATATCCGTTTTAGGTTTTGTTGCAAATAAATGCTGCAAATGGTTGCCTTTGGTGACTGATAGCTACCAAAGGTAATCAGTTGTAGCCAATGGTCGGTTTCAGTTTCACCTTGAACACAGCTGTTCTCAATCGAGGGTATTTATAGCAGTTTAACTACAAAAAATGCAAAGATGGTCCCGGGAAACGACAAGTCAGTACAATAATTCCACTAATATCAGCAAAACAAAAGAATGTTTAAGCAGTGATCGTCAATAATTCCACCAATATCAACAAAACAAAAGAAAGTTTAAACTGTGATCGTCAATAATTCCACCAATATCAACAAAACAAAAGAAAGTTTAAACAGTGATCGTCAATAATTCTACCAATATCAATAAAACGAACAATCACCTCTCACCTAAAGAAAGTTTAAACAGTGATCGTCAATAAAACGAACAATCACCTCTCACCTAAAGAAAGTTTAAACAGTGATCGTCAATAATTCTACCAATATCAACCAAACAAAAGAAAGTTTAAACAGCGATCGTCAATAATTCTACCAATATCAACAAAACAAAAGAAAGTTTAAACAGTGATCGTCAATAATTCTACCAATATCAATAAAACGAACAATCACCTCTCACCTAAAGAAAGTTTAAACAGTGATCGTCAATAATTCTACCAATATCAACCAAACAAAAGAAAGTTTAAACAGCGATCGTCAATAATTCTACCAATATCAACAAAACAAAAGAAAGTTTAAACAGTGATCGTCAATAATTCTACCAATATCAATAAAACGAACAATCACCTCTCACCTAAAGAAAGTTTAAACAGTGATCGTCAATAATTCTACCAATATCAACCAAACAAAAGAAAGTTTAAACGGCGATCGTCAATAATTCTACCAATATCAACAAAACAAAAGAAAGTTTAAACTGATCGTCAATAATTCTACCAATATCAATAAAACGAACAGTCACCTCTCACCTAAAGAAAGTTTAAGCAATGATCGTCAATAATTCTACCAATATCAACCAAACAAAAGAAAGTTTAAACAGTGATCGTCAATAATTCTACCAATATCAACCAAACAAAAGAAAGTTTAAACAGTGATCGTCAATAATGCTACCAATATCAACAAAATGAACAATCACCTCTCACCTCAAGTCACTGAACATATAAGAAAGGCCACGACATGACACATGTTGGTTTTTTTCCACAATACCCTGTAAGCTAAAAACTTGGGAGTTGATTTATATTATGGTTTGGTTGCATATTGGTTGCTTATAAATACAAAGGGAGATACCAATGGGAGGAAATAGTACAAAATAAACCACTTTTCATATAAACAAACCAAAAGCAGTGGAACATAAAAGGAATTTTTCAATATCACAGACCGCCATCTCCCACAAAAGCAAGAGTATGTTTTCTAAAATAATATGTTTCCTTTTATTCTAACAAAACTGGTACCCACACTTTCATATATACAAATGTAATTTGTAATAAGAATGGGTCGTACATATCAAAGGAGAATCGGAAGCCGTAAATTTAAGATTGACAGAAAATATAATGGACAAAAGACTAATAATAACCCACAAAACACTACACGGAGAACAAAAGATTGAGCAATATGAAGCCCACAAAAAGACTAAACAGTTAATGGAGGCATGCAATGTTTTAATTGTTGTATATGGAGCATAATTGATACCAGAAATGCTGTAATGATGACAATTGTAAAATGTCTTGAGTGATGACTTTAGTTAATGTAGTCAGTATCCTATGTTAACGTAGTCAGTATCCTATGTTAACGTGGCAGATCTGAATCAATTTTTCTTTCATAAAACTAAATTTTATTTATTTTATCTTTTTACAGGTTTCATTGTCTTCTGTTTAATACTCCTTGTCTTATCTCTAGTGTTTATTATTGCTCTGGCTCCACGATATGGCAGTAAAACCGTATTGGTGTACGTTACAATATGTGCAACCCTCGGCGCTTTCACTGTCATGGGATGCAAAGCAGTTGGTGTGGCAATAAGTCAAACCTACAAAGGAGACCAACAATTTACAAACTGGTTAACATATGTTGCACTAGCCATTATTGTAATATGTATATTAGTACAGTTGAATTATTTGAACCGAGCATTAGACATTTATAATACGGCAGTAGTAACACCCATATATTATGTATTATTTACATCATGTGTTGTTTCGCTGTCATCTGTTCTTTACAAAGATTTTTTTTACATGGATTGGAAAGATATAGCAACATTTTTCTTAGGATTCATCACTATTGTAGGTGGTATATTTTTACTAAATGCTTTTAAGAATATGGATGTTTCACTGAAAAATTTACCAAAAGCACATAGGAAAGATGCCGAGAAGGATGGAAATGCGAACATGTCAATTAATGGCGACATCATGGCCCATACGGATGACGAAGAAGATGTAGACACGTACAAAAGATTGGCCAATAGCCAGAGCTTTAATAACATAGACATTGAATTCTCTTCCGAGCCAGTATTAAACGAAAAGATGTGAATCAAGGGAAAAGGTGGAGAAATAATTAAGTATTCAAGTTCCTCTTAT
Source organism: Bathymodiolus brooksi (assembly GCA_963680875.1). Taxonomy (NCBI): domain Eukaryota; kingdom Metazoa; phylum Mollusca; class Bivalvia; order Mytilida; family Modiolidae; genus Bathymodiolus; species Bathymodiolus brooksi. The sequence continues at coordinate 62,886,538 of OY804582.1, forward strand.
AAAAGTTGTCAAAACTAGTAATCCAAATGATGGAGAAAAGTTACTCTGAATACCATGGCAAAAAAAAGAATGATGCCCCTTCATGTAATTCATTCTCTCCTAGATATAAACTGGTTCAAACATTTCTGGTTGGTGCATTATTTATCTGCATCATTATGTGAAGAAAGAGTATATCTAAGCTGTTAATACTATAGTTCTTGTCAACTTTATTATATGTAAGGAAATGAAATCAGACGAGAATAGATCATTGGTAAGCAGTAAGAATACCTTGCTAAGTGTTAAAAACATTCCATTTGGTGGTGTTCTTCTTAGAACATACCATCACAACATGATCTCTTTACAATGTCATTCCTATAAATGATAGATTTATACATTTGTTGTAGATACTTATCGTATGTATTTTATACAAAAAACCATTCTGTCTGTTTACAAGCTATTTTAGTTAATAGTTTGTATATATTTAAACATATCAACAGTCCTAAACAATACTATGATTTCTATTTATGAAGCACAATAAGTTTTAAAGGATCATGGCATGTACTTGTAAAATTATAATTAAATTGTACATGTATATACTTCTTTTTTTTTCTTTTTTTTCAAAAACATAATAATTTTATTTATTCTGAATTCTTGCTTGTTACAATTCTAATCAAGAGTCCAAGCTTCTCTTGATGTACCCTGTTACATTCCACTGATCATCCAGGGAATTAATCAGCTGGTACAAATTTATATACATTTTAAGAATAAAAATAATAATATTTAAGAACTATTTATTTTCTTTTTCATAGCATACAAAAAACTATTATTCATACTATGATTTTTTATGTCATCAATTCTTTTATTTAATTCGTATATAAAATTTGTATAAACATTTACATTTTTTAATATTTAAAATGATTAGCTGTTTTAGTATTCGAATTAAACGAACGTTTTCCAAAACTAAAAATGGTAATAGAAAGATTTAACACTTTTTATTAAAATGCTTGAACCAAACCAGGAAAGTGAGGTCATCATCATGTATTTGTGTGTTAGCTTAAGGGGTATGGATTTTTGTCTCTTTCTACAATTTTGAGTTCACCTTACCAAAGGCAATGTGAGCTTTTGCCATCAGTTGGCATCCGTCGTCTGTCGTCCGTTAACTTTTCACATTTTAATTTTCTCCTCTGAAACCCATCGGCCATATGAACTGAAACTTGATAGGAAGCATCTATGGAAGGTCCTCTATAAATATTGCTAATTTCATCCCGATCCATTAACAAACATGGCTGCCACAGGAAATTAATGTTTATGATTGTATGCTTTCTAAAAAAAATATTGTTTTGTGTGGAAAGGGAGATAACTGTAATTTAAATATAGATACTATGAATTGAATTACAGATAAATATGCCTCTAAAACCCCTCAGCCAAATGAACTGAAACTTGGTAGGAAGCATCTATGGAAGGTCCTCTATAAAGATTGCTCATTTCGAAAAGATTTGATCAAACTGCACATTAACCATGCATACAGAGTTCAACCTGATTAAAATCACATCTCTCATTTACTCCCCTTTACCGACATATCGTGGCATGAAAGATCTGATGAAAAGTTGGAAGATACTAAAGAGGTAATCAGAAGCTGTTTATCACTCGTATCAACAGCTTATATATTGTCACCAATATCACTCATGTCAACAGCTTATATAATGTCACCAATATCACTAATGTCAACAGAGTACTGTGTTCATAAATATTTATTTTGTTCATTAAAAGGAATTTAGCTCTAAACATATTAATATCAGTTCCAGAACAAAGAAATGCAAAAATCATTTATATTTTTGTTTGTTTATAATTCAGTGTTGTTGTCATAGTGATACCTTGAAGAAATTTTCAATCATTTTTATTAGTTCACCTGGACCAAAGGTCCATGGGAACTATTGCCATCACTTGGTGTCCGTTGTCTGTCGTCGGTAAGCTTTTCACATTTCAAGCTTCTTCTCCGAAACCACTGGCCCAATTGGAACCAAACTTAGCAGGAATGTTCCTTGGATGGTCCTCTAAAAAGTTTCTGTTTTTCGTTCCAGTCGGATATTCAACATGGCTGCCAGGGCCAATAATATGCTCTGATTGGCTGAAATTTCAAAGATCCTCTTCTCTGAAACTAATGAACTGACTGAACCCAAACTGTAAATGAATGATCATTGGAATGTCCTTTACCAAGTTTCTGTTTTTTATGTGGATCGGAAATCCAAGATGGCCACCACAGCAGAACATAGATTAACATTGGACCCTATGTGAAAATGTTCAAATACCTTCTTCTCAGAAACTACAAATATGATTAAAGCCAAACTGTATATGAATGTTCATTGGATGGTCCTCTACAAACTTTAGGTTTTTTGTTCCGATATGAAATTCAAAATGGCGGCTACGGCAGGACTTAGTTTAACATTGGACCCTATGGAAAAATGTTTCAAAATGCTTCTTCTCTGAAACCACTTTAACAATTGAAACCAAACTGCCCAGGAATGATCATTGGAAGGTCCTCTACAAAGTTTAGGTTTTATGCCAATTGGAAATCTAAGATGGCCACCACTGCAGAACATAGATTAACATTGGACCCTATGGGAAAATGTTCAAATGCTTTCTTCTCAGAAACTACAAATCAGACTGAATCCAAACTAGACAGGAATGTTTATTGGATGGTCCTCTACAAAGTTTAGGTTTTTTGTTCCGATATAAAATAGAAGATGGCAGTTACGGCAGGACAAATATGATTAAAGCCAAACTGTACATGAATGTTCATTGGATGGTCCTCTACAAACTTTAGGTTTTTTGTTCCGATATGAAATTCAAAATGGCGGCTACGGCAGGACTTAGTTTAACATTGGACCCTATGGAAAAATGTTTCAAAATGCTTCTTCTCTGAAACCACTTGAACAATTGAAACCAAACTGCCCAGGAATGATCATTGGAAGGTCCTCTACAAAGTTTAGGTTTTATGCCAATCGGAAATCTAAGATGGCCACCACTGCAGAACATAGATTAACATTGGACCCTATGGGAAAATGTTCAAATGCTTTCTTCTCAGAAACTACAAATCAGACTGAATCCAAACTAGACAGGAATGTTTATTGGATGGTCCTCTACAAAGTTTAGGTTTTTTGTTCCGATATAAAATAGAAGATGGCAGTTACGGCAGGACAAATATGATTAAAGCCAAACTGTACATGAATGTTCATTGGATGGTCCTCTACAAACTTTAGGTTTTTTGTTCCGATATGAAATTCAAAATGGCGGCTACGGCAGGACTTAGTTTAACATTGGACCTTATGGGAAAAGTGTCTCAAAACGCTTCCTCTCTGAAACCACTTGGACAATTGAAACCAAACTGCCCAGGAATGATCATTGGAAGGTCCTCTACAAAATTTAGGTTTTTTTTGCTGATCGGAAATCCAAGATGGCCACCACTGCAGGAAATAGATTAACATTGGACCCTATGGGAAAATGTTCAAATGCCTTCTTCTCAGAAACTACAAATATGATTAAAGTCAAACTGCACATGAATGTTCATTGAATGGTCCTCTACAAAGTTTAGGTTTTTTGTTCTGATATAAAATTCAAGATGGCAGCTATGGCAGAACTTATGTTTAACATTGGACCTTATGGGAAAACACTTCTTTACTGAAACCACTTGGACAATTGAAACCAAGCTTTTCAGGAATGTTCATTTGATGGGCCTCTACAAATTTAGTTTTTTTTATGTTGATTGGAAATCCAAGCTAGCCACCATCTCAAGTCCTAGATTTATGGGGGACCCAATTGGAAATCAATCATTGGAAGGTCCTACAAACTTTGTGTTTTTCATGTTGGTCATGACTACCACTGCAGGACATAGTTTTTACATAGGACCAATTGGTTCTTTTTATAACCAGGTGAACGATACAGGCTATTGAGAGCCTCTGGTTTGTTGTAAATATTTATTGTTGTTTTTCAAGCTGTTTTTTTGCAGATGATAATTGAAAGGTGGTTCAATTTATTGACAAATGCATTTTTTTAATATTATTAAGTGATATCTGATATTGTGCAGAAGGTTGTTATTTCTGACTATAATATACAATATGAGCCTTTTGATGAGGTCAGTACGAGGTCAATATACTTTTAACGGGTCAATTGTTTTATCATTTTTCAATATTATTATTTAAATATTGAAATTTTGAAATTTTTATATAGAAAACTATTTTTTTTTAACTTTTTGAAAATTTTATCATTTTGAAATATTTTGAAAATTTTGAACTTTAAATTTTTTTTATTTTTTTTTATTTTAGAATTTTGATATTTTTTGAAATTCTTGAAATTTTATGATATTTTGGAAATTTTGGAAAATTTTGAAATTGGCTGGGATATTTGAATGCGAATCTATTTTAGGAAACATGAGGTTTACAATTAAATTTTATTGTAGCATGCTAAGCGTGTTTATATATTTTATCACGTGTCACAAATTCCTCCAATCAATGAAATCTAATATTTTGAAATGTTCCTTAGCTCTTATTATAGTAAGGTCCTGGTGCCTTGTTTGTTGTCTATGAACAGTCATAACTGTAAAAGTCCGTCCATTCTTAAATGTAAACGAGGTTCCTGTATACCATGTTCAACTATTTCCTCCGGATATTGTTGATTTTTCAAATACAATCTTAAGTTCTCGTAGTCCCGTATCTCTCAACTCCTCTGTGTTTGTGATCGTTATAATTCTCGAAGCCAAATTAAACGGGATGTTACATATGGGTGTCAGTATCTTTCGAGAAAATGTCCGTTATTATGTTGTTATTTGTTGATATACGAATTAAAACGTCTAAAAACGGCATTTCTATTTTGCTTATGTTTACGGTGAGACGAATATGGTCATTTAAAGAATTAAGTTGGTATGAAAAATTTCAACGGAAATGTCAGAGTTCCATATAATAAAATAATCGTCAAGAAAACGCTTCCAGTTTTATCGTATATACGATGCAAATTCTTGTCCGTAGCTATTCAAAAGTTGTTCGTATAAAATATGTTCAATGTATCCAAGAACAAGAGTAGCGTAAGTTGGCGCCATTTTAGTTCCCATTGCGGTTCCTCTTTTCTGTCGGTAAAACTTACCGTCAAAATAGAAAACATTTTTTTCAAGAATAATATTCACGGTTTCAAGAATAAATTCTTTAGAAAAGCGATGTTGTACAATGTTTCGTTTATTTTCCAACCAAAATAATATATATACAGGGGTCACTGACTTGCGGCAGGTCGGTGGTTTTAACTGACCGCCACGATATAACTGAAATATTGTTGAAAGTGGCGTTAAACACCATAAAGCATAAAGCCTAAGCCTATATATATATAGGAACCACACTTTTATTGCTGTTCTACATTTTATGACATGACATATTATTATCCCCTCGCCAACTAAGTTGCGAAGGGATATAGTAACGCTACCGTCCGTCCTTCCGTAACATTCTTGTGAACACTCTAGAATCAACATCCTTCAATCGATTTTGACCAAACTTAGTACATCGTTAGTCCTTAGGAGAATCTGGAACCATGTTGATTTTCAAGATCAAAGGTCAAGGTCTCCGGGTCAAATTTTTGAGACAATTCAGTATGCACCTTGTCATCGCAAATTCTCCTTCATGATTAATCAGAAGTTCATGAAACTTGGTACATTGCAAGATCCTAATATGAAGATGTGCACATGATTTTTTGGTCTTAGAAATTTTGAGACAATTCACCATGCGCAGTTTGTCATCACAACTCCTCCCACATGCTTAATGAGATGTTTGTGAAACTTAGTATATTGCGAGAACCTAATATGAAGATGTGCACATTAGTAGTATGTCCTGGTCCATTGAGTTTTTCCAGAGTTATGCCCGTATGGACTTGGAAATTTGATACAATTCACCGTGCACTTTGTCATCACAACTCCTCCCACATGCTTAATGAGATGTTTGTGAAACTTAGTATATTGCAAGATCCTAATATGAAGATGTGCACATTAGTACCATATCCCGGTCCATTGAGTTTTTCTAGAGTTATGCCCAAAACTATGCACTTGTACATCCTTAGATTCTAATGTGCAGTTATGCGCATTCAAACATAGCAATTCACCATTTGAACTTTTCTTCACGAAATATGGTTTTGATATTGGACTGATGGATCTTCACGAAATATTGTTATTTTCAAGGTCAAAGGTCAAGGTCACCGGGTCAAATTTTTAGGCGAAGGGATATGCCACGCTTTGCGTTACCCTTGTTTGTCTATATTAATATGCAAAAATATTTCTCATATTTGATATTAGATATTATATATTGTGATATAAGCATATAAAATAAAATTATTTTGTATACAAAATTATTCGTAGTATTTTTTTATTTCTCTAAGGGAAGTGAGATGTTCATAAAAGCATGGAGAACTACTTTGACAAATTACAATAGATGTATTAATCCACCAGAAAGTTCATAGAATGATAAAGGTGGAATTATTTTTTGGTCATGGTACAATACAAACAGTAGCTTCCGAACCCTAGCTCTTTGGTTTTTTTTAAATTGTTTATGGTCTATAATTACAAAAAAAAGACCACAAGAGCTAGGATTCCGTAGTCACAATATACAAAGCTGAGAGAGAACAATATACAAAAAAAAACGTGACTCCGGTAGAAAAACAATCCTGAACAGTGATCCATTCTTGATCCCACATTCTCGCTTGTTGATAATTGACCTTAAATACCCACTTAAGCTATTATTTATAAAGTAAACCCCATTGGAAATAAACTGAATGGCTTTTAAGGCTTATCCTTGATGGACAATTTCAACATTTAATTAAGTGACATGAATATATATGATTACATGAACCACTGAGGGGCCATCGTGGTCGTAATCGTATGATAGTTGGATTTACAATTACACGTGCAATCAGTGTCTACCACTACTCCAACCCCGCTCATGGGGAGGTGTACTCTATTCATAATGTGATAAAGTTTGTCAGTGACTTGCAACAGGTCGGTGGTTTTCCCCACGATTTAACCTATATATTGTTGAAAGTGGCGCTAAACACCATAACACTAACCCTTGAAATACGAATTTCCAATCACTCCCTATGATATTTTACAACTATAATCAATAATTGAGCTAGTATGTGATCGTTGTTTAACACAAAGTGGTCATTTTCAGTATATCATGGCGAGAATAAGTTGCATTTCGACGAGATGATGATGTTTGCTTTGTAATATACCTTCGCTTAGTTACCGGTAGGTGAAAATCTCTTTGTTATTTGAAGTGTGGTGCATTTACAGCAAACCCACACTTTACTTTGGTTCAGTAGAGTTCATGCAGTTCAGGGTTACTGTTAATGAAAAGTAAAATGCCGTGGAGCTTGGTGAAGATTCACTTAGCGGAAAAGTTAATTTTCAGGATGTTTCGGAACAAAATTAATGTGAGTGGGTGGAGCTTAAAGTGCAGTGACAAAGTGCGAAAAAGTCGCATATTAACAGAGTTTAATTTCACTTCATACTAGACGGCTGAAAATTGGCATATGAATAGCTAAATGCATCCTCTTGTAATTTTGACTTGTCGTCAAAAATTCGCATGGTGCCATTTTTGGGAATTCTACTTTTAGTTACGACATTTCATATAATATAGAATAGAACATGCGCAAGATAAATTGATTCACATTTTAATAATGCGTTGAAAATATATCTTATTTTACCGTTTGTTCATTCTATAAACCCTATAAGAGTTGGCATTTACATCCTTGTGTAATCAAATCCGAGTATGAGACTGTTTATATTGAATATTTATCTAATATATGAATTGGTCAACAATAACTCCACAAATGGGAGTCAATATGAGGATCAACTGGAGTATACGGAAGAAGTAGTTCCTAAGTGCCCATATATAATGAGTAATTCGGTCTAGCTTGCCCAGATTAGCAACATTATATCAAATAATACATATATAGACATAGACACATTGACACATTGACATATAGACATATTGACACATCGACAAATTGACATATCGACTCATTGACAAATTTACCCATCGACACATTGACTCATCGACACATTGACACATCGACACATTGATACATCGACACATTGACTCATCGACACATTGATGAACAACAAAAATGTATGAACCAACATATTCCAGGCAGATTAAAATAGTCAATAACATGAATGAAATTGGTTTTAAGTGTGTTAGGGTTAGAGTTAGTGTTAGAGTTAGGATTAGGTTTAGGTTTAGGTTTAGGGTTAGGTTTAGGGTTAGGGTTAGGGTTAGGTTTAGAGTTAGGGTTAGGGTTAGATTTAGGTTTAGGTTTATGATTAGGGTTAAGGGTTAGGGTTACGGTTAGGGTTAGGGTTAGAGTTAGATTTAGGTTTAGGTTTATGATTAGGGTTAAGGGTTAGGGTTACGGTTAGGGTTAGGGTTAGAGTTAGATTTAGGTTTAGGGTTAGAGTTAGGATTAGGTTTAGGTTTAGGGTTAGAGTTAGGTTTAGGTTTAGGTTTAGGTTTAGGTTTAGGTTTAGAGTTAGGTTTAGGTTTAGGTTTAGGGTTAGAGTTAGGTTTAGGTTTATGATTAGGGTTAGGTTTAGAGTTAGGGTTAGGTTTAGGGTTAGGTTTATGATTAGGGTTAAGGGTTAGGGTTACGGTTAGGGTTAGGGTTAGAGTTAGGTTTAGGTTTAGGGTTAGAGTTAGGATTAGGTTTAGGTTTAGGGTTAGATTTAGGTTTAGGTTTATGATTAGGGTTAAGGGTTAGGGTTACGGTTAGGGTTAGGGTTAGAGTTAGGTTTAGGGTTAGAGTTAGGTTTAGGGTTAGGGTTAGAGTTAGGTTTAGGTTTAGGTTTAGGGTTAGAGTTAGGTTTAGGTTTAGGTTTAGAGTTAGGTTTAGGGTTAGGTTTAGGGTTAGAGTTAGGTTTAGGGTTAGGTTTAGGTTTAGGGTTAGGGTTAGAGTTAGGTTTAGGGTTAGGTTTAGGTTTAGGTTTAGGGTTAGGGTTAGGGTTAGAGTTAGGTTTAGGGTTAGGGTTAGGGTTACGGTTACGGTTAGGGTTAGAGTTAGGTTTAGGGTTAGGTTTATGATTAGGGTTAATTGTTAGGGTTAGGGTTACGGTTAGGGTTAGAGTTAGGTTTAGGGTTAGGTTTAGGTTTAGGTTTAGGGTTAGGGTTAAGGGTTACGGTTACGGTTAGGGTTAAGGTTTAGGTTTAGGATTAAGGGTTATGGTTAGAGTTAGGTTTATGATTAGGGTTACGGTTACGGTTAGGGTTAGAGTTAGGTTTAGGGTTAGAGTTAAGTTTAGGTTTAGGTTTAGGTTTAGGGTTAGGGTTAAGGGTTAGGTTTAGGGTTAGGTTTAGGTTTAGGTTTAGGTTTAGGGTTAAGGGTTAGGGTTACGGTTAGGTTTAGAGTTAGGGTTAGGTTTAGAGTTAGAGTTAGGTTTAGGTTTAGGTTTAGGTTTAGGTTTAGGGTTAGGGTTAGAGTTAGGTTTAGGTTTAGGTTTAGGTTTAGGTTTAGGGTTAGGGTTAAGGGTTAGGGTTAGGGTTAGGGTTACGGTTAGGTTTAGGGTTAGGTTTAGAGTTAGGGTTAGGTTTAGAGTTAGAGTTAGGTTTAGGTTTAGGGTTAAGGGTTACGGTTAGGGTTAGAGTTAGGTTTAGGGTTAGGTTTATGATTAGGGTTAATTGTTAGGGTTAGGGTTAGAGTTAGGTTTAGGGTTAGGTTTAGGTTTAGGTTTAGGGTTAGGGTTAGAGTTAGGGTTAGGGTTAGGGTTAGGGTTAGGGTTAGGTTTAGGGTTAGGGTTAGGGTTAGGGTTTGGGTTAGGTTTAGGGTGTCGATGTGTCAATGCGTCGATGTGTCGATATGTCAATATGTCGATATGTCAATGTGTCTATTCGTCAATGTGTCGATATGTCAATGAGTCTATATGTCAATGAGTCTATATGTAAATGTGTCGATATGTCTATGTGTCGATTTGTCAATGTGTCTATATTTCTATGTGTCAATATGTCTATGTGTCGATTTGTCAATGTGTCTATATGTCTGTGTGTCAATATGTCAATGTGTCGATTTGTCAATGTGTCTATATGTCAATGTGTCTATAATTCAAGTAAATGAACAGGTACTGTAGAATGTTAAAATATTGGTTTAAAATTTTAAAAACAGAAAATTGTATACTTAAAAATTGTCATGAAGATATGTTATAATTTTATTAGATAGGCGTAGGAATCTTCTTTGTGTGCTTACATATAGAACTTCTTCTTCCATATACTCCAGTTGAGCCAAATATGAATGGGTATGATTTTCGTATAAAGGAAAGTTTCTTATGCATGTAAATTATAATTATCTATCAAATTTGTCATTACTCGTCATCATCCACGCGTGATCACTTTTGGTAGAAGTCTTTTTTAAGAGAGTGCACCTGGAGTTGGAAAAAAACCTATTCATATATATTATCCCATGCATGCTGAATAATTCATTTTATCGGTTGTGTTTCAGCAAAATATTTACCCCTCCCCCTTTTCCCAATTAATCCCATCCCACCTAAAATTAAACGCTTGTTCTTTTACTGATGAAAATTTAACCCGATTTTTCTGAGATAACCCAAATTAAGATGTGTTTATGTATTGCCAGCAGTGCCGGATTTAGGACATATGAGGCCCTGTGCTAGTTAAGTTATGAGGCCCCTTACTTAGGCCCTGAAGGAGGTAGACCCGGTAGGCCTACACAGGCGGTCAGGCATACATGCTCCGGAAAATTAGGAATAGTTAAAATATTACGTTATATTAGGTGATTTGATTTGATATTTGGTGTTTAACGCCACTTTCAGCAATATTTCAGCTCAGTATATCATGGCGACCAGTTTTAGTGGTGGAAGAAGCCGGAGTACCCGGAGAGAACCACCGACCATGGGTAAGTAACTGGTAAACTTTATCATTTGCGGCTGTGAATCGAGTGCACCCTTTTTTGTAATATACAAAGCCGGGCGCGAACTCACGCCGTATTGGTGATAGGCTTGTATGAGTTGTTAGGTAATCCAACTACCTAACTCATTGAACCACCTGGGCCCTCGTTATATTAGGTCAGACATGTACCCTGCGTCTTCAACAAACTAGAAGCTATTATATATTACCCAAAGCCCCAACCCGCCCAACACTGTCTTATACAGGTCACATAATGAAACAGTCAAACTTGATAAAAAGAGAACAGACAGGGCAGTCATTACAGTCAACATCATGTAATTAAATCTATTTAAACATCATTTAACGCAGTGGTTCTCAACGTTTTTTCCCCATGGACCTCTTTTACTCATACATTTTTTGGTGGACGCCATAACCATTTGATGAAAAAGCTTATTTTATTTTTTACTAATAAATAATTTTAGGAATTGTATTATAGAAATAGTAAATGTTTATGCTTTATTTGGAGTAAAACTAATTTAATGAAAATAAACCTGTATTTAACAACTAAATTCTATAGATCATTTATGTACACTAGTAAAATAACTCATGATAAACCATTTCAACATGAGTTTAAAAAAAAATATACTAACCATACGCCATATTGCTGGCAACATAATGACTAATATTGAGACTGAGAATACATCAAACAAAATACCAAGACAGTATCGCTATCAGTAACCTTGAATGTAACCTTGAGCGCGAGTGAGAGCTTGTTTGCAATGCCAGAGTGTATGTAGACAGTAGTTTATAGTTTAGTTTAAACATATTTTATTGTCCAAAAACATGACAATAGGATCAGATACAAGTTTTTCAACTTAGAACATCTTCTCCTTTATATAAACAATATACAAATACAGTTGAACATATATACACAAAAGCTACAGTCTTTCTTAATAATTAAAAAAACAACAAAAAACAACAACATGAAATGTACGAGTGCAACACAATTTGAAATTTACCCAATGACAAATCGAACAGACCTTTACAATAAATGGACTAGTTTATAGAACACACCTAGAATGAAGAAAATCAATAATTGTTATACAATGTAGTGGGATTATTAATTCGGTAAAGGTAGGATCTTTTAAAATTTAGTTTCAAAATATATAACAATATCATTATTTATTCAGTAAGAATTTTAACATAAAGTGATGTTTGCTGCTCGCAGGAGGGAAGGAGTCGTGGTGGCCCCAGTAGGCGTTAAGAACAATATGACAGTTTGTTATGTCATTGTCAATTAAATCTGAAAGTAGACTGTTGTTAACTTGTAGAACCCTTAATATCAGCAAGGACGAATATCTTTAATATGGATAACAAAAACTTAAGATAACGCCATCATAAATAAACTGCTATTCAGAAAAAAAGTATACCGTGTTTATGTATGTTGGTATGTATGTATGTATATACTATCAGTGGTGGTGTTGCAAATACATGTTTACCAGAGTTGTGCACAGATAGATAATAATCAACAGGTATATGAAGCACAGATTCAGGTGCCAAGATGTAACACTAATAGTATCTTAAAGGCCGGTTCACACGAGTATCAAAAGCTCAGGCCACTTCATCTTGATCGATGTACAGGTGAGCACACAGACCACAGTCCCAAGGCAATTGTCTTCCGTTTGGGCAAGATCTTGCTTTTGGATAGGTGTTTCCACCCCTCACCAAATATTTCCTCATCCATTATTCTTATTTACACTTTATTTTATTATTATTATCACAATTTTTACTTTTATACTTTCAAAGGTTGCATACATCAGATAACGACCAAATTACTTATTCATAGGTTTCACATTTGTATTAAAAAAGGAATAACTACCCCTTTACTTTTTTTGTTATTTTGTCTCAAGTTGGAAACAAATCTTGATAATGAATTTCGGGATTTGCTGCTAAAGTAACGTCAGTTTTTCTTCTCATTAGATTGAAGCTTCTCTCCATATGCAAGGACTTGAAGAATAAAGTTCTTAAAGTAAATTTCTATCAATAGCTATTTTATGTTACTACATTCTTCTATAAGTGTCCAAATTGAACAGAACGCCGTCAAATTTGAAATTGCACCACGTAAGCATGACTCCATCTTCAACTTTTTTTTTGCCAATAACCAGAGGCCCCTAATAATTTGGTTTCTATCCCACTGAAACACTGTCATGACTGCCTGCTTTGTGACACACTCCAATAGGCTATCAACTCTATCATTATGTCTGGAATCGCTCCGAAACAGAACGCCTTCAAATTTAATAGGAGAATAGGAAAAAGCCGACTAACATAATAATTTTTCGAGCGATAAGAGTGTCTCCGATGAGAGCTACATAACGAGGAAACGAGCACGGCTGGTAATCGGCACAAGCAGAACAGTTGGTTCTGCAAAGAAATTCGTGAGGATAACTTCCGGTTTTGGTGGAGGAGAGTTCACGAAGACGCTTCGCAAGATACGTACATATCAAAAATTGAAATTTTCTTTTTTACTGCTCGAATATTGCAAAATCAGAGAATGCTATGCTGTGGCGAATGCTTTCACGATTAGAAACATGTATAGTTTATTCTTGTATATGAAGTGTAACTCTCGCAAAATCAATCGTCCCACGAAAAACATGACGAAAATTGTGACACTCTTTCATTTCTAAGTTGTTCTTGACAAAGATGCAAGTTAAATTTTCATTATTTTTTCATCATGGGAGTCTAAATGTAATCGGGGATAAATTCCGATTCGTCAGAAGTAAATTGAAGTCTAGATAAATCTACAAGCTGTCAATTTTCTCGTTTTCCTGCTTGAGGAGATCGGTTCTGATAGAGCACATTGCGAATGCATGAGGAGATTTGTTAGTTTTGTTAATTGTTTTCTGCAAAATTGTTAAATTGACACTTTTAAACACAAAACTGATAAATACTCTAATCAAAATAAACTATTCTCTGTCCACTTTCAGGAGATGCCAGGATTCAAGGGAAAGAGGAAAAGGGGACTGACATTGACTCTTTACAAATCCCATTTCGATATAGATTGTCTGTATCACCGCCAAGGAAACGAACAAAAACAAGTAGCGGTACACCAAATTTAAAATCCCCATCAATCAGGACACCAAGTTTATTTAAAAAAATCTCTTTCAATTTCAAAATATTTATATCCTTTCAAACGGGTTTACACATCTCTTCGGCGCAACCTTTTTACTAAAGACGACGGAAACTTCACCGCAGATCTACACAAGTTATAATATTACATGATTTCAGCACATACATAGGTCTAACGTAAATAAACATTCACTTAGTGCTAGTAGTCATGAATAAATTAAACACAAGATGTCAATTAAACTGTGGACATATCCTTAAAATCGGTAAAGCGCTTTACATCTTGTAACCACTACTAACAGAGATCTTTTTTTATTTACAAGTGTGTACACATAACACACTACATAATAGAAAATAAGGGTAACAACAAAATTACCGAACTCCGAACAATCTAACAAAGGAAAAGTCAAAACTCATACGTATATAAACAGACAAAATCAGTCAACAACCGGAAAACTGTGAAAATCGTAATGACCCTGACTTGGTACAGGCCTTTCTAAAGAAATGGTGGGTTGAATCAGATTTTAAAGCGCCAAACCTCCCCCTTTCATTACGACTCAAAGTTTCCGGCTGTCACTATAACAGTATTTACAACAATACTTAAACAAAACAGGTAAAACAGTTGTCAAATCAGCGCCAAATGTCAAAAACACTTTTACGTCACACATTGATAAAAAAAATATTTTTGACATTTTTGTTGAAACCTTATCTTTATACATTTTCACTATATGAAAATCCATCGTTTATAATCTTTTCTGCAGACGGAATATATTTCGACAAGATCTTGGTATCGGAATATAAACTTTTTAAGAGATCGAATAAGGCGAATCTTTTTATAGCCCTGGTCCAGTAGCCTGTTTCTCAGATGAAAATGACGTTTCAGGAAATCAGAATAATTGCTACTGGCCCTTGCATAACGAATCAATTGCGAGATGTAAACACCATATGCAGGAGAAGCTGTTATTTTGCTGCACATATTTGGAAAATTTATGATCTTAAAATTGAAGCCGTCCCGTTTATCATAAATTTTAGTACTGATTTGACCACTGTCGTCAAAGGAGTAGGTATGATAAGGGCAGAAATTGGCCTAAAAAATAGACAAATTTTAAATGAAACGTATAGCTTTCGTTGTTTCTTGATTTTATGAGACCTTTACCCCAACTACTATTTTGGTAACAATTTTCCATATTTGCACGTGCGATGACGTCACACTAGTCAATGAAAAGTCTATCGTTTCGTGAAAATATATGAAATCTAACAAGAAATGTGTATTTAATGTCAATTTTCAGTATAACCACAAGCAGGTACCAACGGCATATTTTAGTATGATGTTTAATATACATAAACACATATCTCATTTAATTTTTGTGTTGGTACCCGAGCGTGGAGAGTATGAAATCTGCAATAAAAAAATTATTTTAAGGTCGATTTCTCGTCAGCGGCCATTTTTTATTGACCGTTTTCATCCGTAATAAACAGAAATAGAAATCGATCTTTTAATCTCATCCAAAATAAAGTTGGTTATCGTAGTTGTTTTGCTACGGGAGTAAAACTTGAACAGTTTTCATGAAACAGTTTTGACGTTAAATAAATTTTGGAGGTGATTTACTGCCGACCTGATTGTGCATTGAGTCCGACGTGTTTTTTTTTCTAACCCTCAGTGGAATTTCATGTGTTACTATACTAAAGTATACTTTAATATTATCCCCACAATTCACAAGAAAGTACAGAAAACAAAACAAGCAACCAAAAAGAAAATTAGTACGTCAGATTATCTTAGAAATTAATTCATTGGACATGCAAACACATCGGAACTTTCTATTTTTAGTAGTCCCTTTACTTTTTATTATTATTTTATTTTCTTTAACAAATATATTTTATTTGGCTCTTTCGCAAAGTGAATTCCCGATGAATAATTGTATTAACGTAAATTTGATTTATATATTATAGTATTATTACGTGATGTTTTTCATATTGGCCTAGTTATAGGTCCGAGGCCTGCTGTATTGGCCTGAGGCGCAGCCGAATGCCAATACAGCAGACCGAGGACCTTTAACTAGGCCAATATGAAAAACATCATGTAATGATACCTTTATTAATTAACCAGTCCAATATCTCTCGGGATTTTTCCTTGCAATTGTCGAAATGTCTAGCGGATTCCGATCTAGTTGTTATTGGACTGACTGGAATTGGGCCAATACGGAAAATATCCGTATTGGACTGGTTTTTTGCCGTATTGGCACAATGAAAGTTTTTATATTGTATTGACAGATTTGATCATATAAAGGCTAATAAATCAAAGTTAATCAATAAAACTTAATATTAACGTTGCGGTGGCATAATTGTTTAGCACACATGACTGCCGATAACAACATCGTGAGATCAATATTTTATTCTTACTTATTTCAATAAAGTATGGAAAAACAAACAATATATTTGATAATTCATCTAATACAGTACATATAACGATATAACGTGCATGTTTTAACATAGTACACGGATGTCAGGTTTGATTTACATATTCGGTGTTTTGTTTACAATGGTTCTTTTGTTATCCTTACTAAGAATGTCATTGATATAGTCTATCGTTTATGAGTCAGTGCTAAATGTGTAGTATTACTTGGAATTTTAGTGGTATGATTTTACTTTAATGAGCCATGACCGATAATACAGTATTACCAAGCATTCTATTTATATAATCTATCACGTTTTACTTTTCTCAACAAAAAAAGTTTGAAGATACCGTAAATATAAATTACTGTCTTCCAATCAAAGTATACCACCGTAGTCGTACTCTTAGACATATCAGAATCGAAATAAATCATGGAAGCCAGAATGTGTTTTGAGTTTTAACATGGATTGGCGGATATTACTAAATTGTATCCCTCGCTTCTGGCTCGGGATAAAATACTATTCTCTGATGTGCTCGTTGCAAGTAGAATTTTGATTGGCTAAAAGGGTACTTTTAAAACTTCAGGGAAGCCGTGTGGTGACAGAAAATCAATAATCGCTCTCACCTATGTGCTGTCCATTTATATTGGGCACAGCAGACGACACACATTTCACAAGATGACAAAATCAATAATCGCTCTCTGTGATCTGTGATCTTTGTCCAAAGATACACGTATTTATGTTTTTCCTATAATAAGGACATACTTATTAATGTTGGAACATTCAGATAAAAATGTTATCAGTCTCTAGATTTTATATATCCCGTTTTAAAGGGATATATAACATCTCGAGACTAATAACGTATAATATCCGCCAATCCATGTTAAAACTCCCAACACATTCTGGCTTCCATGATTTATTTCTTAATTATTCAACATGGATTACATCCTCTCTTGCCGCTGTAGCGCTGCTTTACCATGTTATGCAGTTGACTTGGTTCCTTTGACATTCTAATTACTGAGAATAATTTCCTCTCATGATTTAGAAAATAAAAAGATCAACATTCGGTTATAAAAAGATTTAAAAAAAGCAATTTACAGAGCTCAGCATTGACGAGTTTCTGCGGTTGCTAGGGATAATATTTGGTTACTAGGGACATTGTAAGGTTTAAGGAATTCTTATAATATATACTGGTTAGTAAATGATAAGATGTCTCTAGATCTGCTAAGGTGCTGTTGTAGAATTTGTTTTCTTGATTAAATAAAAGGTCCATGAAGATCTACAGGAAAATACTGTGCTATGGACGGGGCATAACTATGAATACAAATATCAAAATGTATTTTTGAAATATGAAATGACATTTGTAGTGTGTATAGCTTGACAAAAATGTACCGCTTAATCAAATATCAAGTCAAAAGATCGTAGTTGTCAAAATTCAACCATTAATTGCAATAATATAGGCTAATTTAATGTTTACAAAACCGTTGCTAGGGTGACAAAACTACACAAAAATACTATATGCTACCAGAGAGAATTGGAATATTATTTTTAGAGTGTACATATACTGAACATAACATTTTGTCGAAAAGACTATGCAAGATATGTAAAATAAAACCACCATATTTGAATTTCCAATGATTATTTGGACCCTCCTCCATTTACGTTGCTAAGCAACAAAGGACACAGTGAAATCATCAAAAAAAATAATTTCTTACCTTTCAATGATTGTGTTTAATATTATATCTATATAAACAGTTTCTGAGATTGGGCCAAAATCTACCCTTATCATACCCACTCCTTTATCACAAATTAATATTATTCTCAACTGTATGATATTTAATTTAGAGTGTATCATTTGTATTAGAAATTATAAAGATATGATTCACATTAAGTTTAAATATTCTTGATTATAAAATTATCTTAGTGCATTTTCAATTTTTTTCAATGTAAGGGAAGTTAATCTTGTGTATCCAATACACAATGGAAGTTGTCACAAACAACAAATGATCAATAATGACAAGTTAAATCAAGGGAAACCGCAGTTACAATTATGAATTGATTCCTTAAATGAAATGTTTCTTTCTAGGTGGACAGCCCATGAACAATGAAATATTACTTTTATACTTTTAAAAACTCGACGGGAAGAAGGGCATCAGTTCGTGAATTTATTGCCAGACAGACATGCAAAATTTGTGATTATACAGTGGATTACATGTGTCCTACCAAAACTAGCAAATCTCCTCATGCATTCGCAATGTGCTCTATCAGAACCGATCTCCTCAAGCAGGAAAACGAGAAAATTGACAGCTTGTAGATTTATCTAGACTTCAATTTACTTCTGACGAATCGGAATTTATCCCCGATTACATTTAGACTCCCATGATGATAAAATAATGAAAATTTAACTTGCATCTTTGTCAAGAACAACTTAGAAATGAAAGAGTGTCACAATTTTCGTCATGTTTTTCGTGGGACGATTGATTTTGCGAGAGTTACACTTCATATACAAGAATAAACTATACATGTTTCTAATCGTGAAAGCATTCGCCACAGCATAGCATTCTCTGATTTTGCAATATTCGAGCAGTAAAAAAGAAAATTTCAATTTTTGATATGTACGTATCTTGCGAAGCGTCTTCGTGAACTCTCCTCCACCAAAACCGGAAGTTATCCTCACGAATTTCTTTGCAGAACCAACTGTTCTGCTTGTGCCGATTACCAGCCGTGCGAGTGTCCTGGAACTTTGACGTTTTTGTAAGAATAATAAGCAACGGAGCAAAAAACTTTGTTTAGGAGACTTAATAATTTAAAAACCGAAATATTAATTTGACTTAGAAGGATTAGCTTTAATTTCAGATTCTTATTAATATTAGATTCAATTTACTAGTATCTGTTGGGTTCTTTTCTATTTTTAGGAAAATCAAGCCAGTTGCTACTTCGTCTATATACTGAATACCCCTTTTGTTCACTTGTTAATTTCTGTCAGTTGCATTATATCGCCTCTCAAATTATTATTTAAATAGAAGTAATATAATACAAAGAAATAATATTAGTGATACAATATAATATAATATTGATTATTTAGTGAGTTTAAAACTTAATCCGGAAATAATACAGATTTGTATAGTATCCGGTTTTATTTTATTTACTCTCGAATTATTTACCACCAAAGCAGGCTACGGAAACGATTATCTCCCTTGGCTATATACTCAGCCATTACAACCAAAAGAGGGTGCTAATGTGTGTATCGTGTTAGGTAAATGAGTTTGCCAGACATTTATTTATGGATATATTGTGACAAAATATGGATGTAATTGTTTGAAATATATTTCCCAAGGAGGTTTGTATTATTTTACATTCAACATCGTGTTCATGTAAAATTTTGGATGTGAAGTGAAATACAATCAAAATTTGGGCCAAATGGTACCAGCGAGCTGCTGGTAAGATCAGGATCAGAATCAGGAAGATTTTTAGTTTGACAAATTTTTCTGAATGGCTTTTTGTTCTTTTGTAAGGTATTTTTACCTTAATAATTATATATAAAAACAGAAAATATAGGTTATATATTTTTATGAAATAAATTAATTAAAAAAAACACGTGTTTTCTTAGAATATGGTAAATCCGAGGATTTATGATATGCAAAGCAGATGTTTGTTTACAAACAATAATTATATATATAAGTGTATTTTGTAAACAACTAATGGTACGTAGATACATTGTATCTAACATAATTAACACTTAATCCAAATTTTATTTAGCATACATATATGCATTTTGATTATTGTAACTTATGAATATAAATTGTTATTAAAAACAGAGGATCTATTTATAAATAAATAAATAAATAAATAAGCTTTATTTAGAGTCGGCATGGTTAAAACAACATACAACATAAGCTCTGTTGAGCTTTTAACCGACATACACAGACACATAATAAATAACAAATAACAAGCATGCAACATACAGCTAAAATACAAGACTAAGTAAGCACTACATGTAAAATACTAACAGTTATAAGATAAGCAAAAAAGCAGATTAAAAACTGATGTTATAAGCTAAGCATACCAAGAGCTAATGTAGCAAACTATGAACAACTAAAAGCTGATATTATGAGCAAAGCATAAAAATTTTATAAGCACAATAAATAAAAACTGGATATGACCTAGATGGTAGAAATTTAAACAAATTTAAAAGTCAGCACAAGCTGAACATTTACATACATTTCCATTCCAAGATTTTAAAATATTCTTAAACTGATTAAAATTGGAAATTTTTCTAAAATCATCAGGTAGGTCATTCCATAAAACAGCTGCTGCATATTTAAAACTATTCTTACCGTAGGTAGATGTTCGTACCCTAGGTATATCTACAATATTGGAATATCTAAAATTATATTTACAATCTTTAAAAACAACTAAATCATGTAAACAAGATGGTGAAAGTTTGTTTAAAATCTTAAAACATTCAATAGCCATGGTACGCATTCTTCTAACTTTCAGAGATGGAACTTTAGCTTTTTCTAATAACTCATCATATGTGCTCTCATAGTCCTCGTATATAAATCGTAAAGCCCTCGCCTGGATTTTTTCTAATTTAGAGGTATTACTTTTATTGCAAAAATGCCACGCCAAAGGACAAAAATTAAAATTAGACAAAATGAAAGTATGAAAAATTGTTAATTTATTTAATTTTGAAAGGAAACAACCAATGCGCTTTAAAACATTCAACTGTTGAGAAGCTTTACGACATATATTTTTAATATGATAATTGAAATTAAGTTGGTAATCAATATCTATTCCTAGTAATTTTACCACTTCATCACAAGTAATTTCAACTGAATCTATTTTAAATACTGGTGTCTTGGCATGTGTCTTATTGCCAACTGCAATGGCTTGAAACTTATCTGGATTAGCCTGCATACAATTGAATTTGAACCAGTCTATCAATACTGAGCTTTCTTTTTCAAGTATATCAATTAATTTCTCATAATTATCATTTACATAAGACAAGGTGTTATCATCAGCATAATTATACAATGTACCATATTCAATAAAATAAAAGATGTCGTTAATAAAAATTTTAAATAACAAGGGGCCAAGTATAGAGCCTTGAGGTACCCCTTTTTGTATATCAGCCCAACTGCTGAGATCTCCCTGAAGTTTGATTTGTTGCTTACGACCAGTTAAATAATTTCTAAGTAATTCCACAGATTTTGGAGATAGGCCGTATGCAGACAGCTTACAAAGGAGAATGTCATGTGGCAGACAGTCAAAAGCCTTCGAAAGATCCATAAGAATTGCTGCCACATACTGATTTTTATCTAGAGCTGTTTTCCAATCTTCAAGGAGTCTCAGCAAAGTTGTCTGACAACCATGACCCTTTCTAAAAGCGCATAAAAAGTATGAAAAATATTTTCAAATAAATCAGTTAGTTGGTCAGATAAAACCATTTCATAAACTTTAGAAATTGTGGGTAAGATGCTAACTGGCCGGTAGTTCTTTTTGTCTAAAGGGTCATTTTTTTTATGTAGTGGAACAACCTGAGCTTCTTTTAACCTGGTTGGAAAAACACTGGTTTTGATAGTGCTATTAACAAGTGTTGTTATATGCTTGTTAAGTACAGGTGCACCAGCACGTAAAAGTTTAGATGAGATCTGATCTACACCAGTAGCTTTCTTGATGTTTATTTTGCTAACCAGTTTGTTTATAGTGTCAACATCTGTAGGTTTAAAATCAAACAGTGTATTATGTTGTGTATTGTTCTTAATTTTCAATATACTAGGGTGACTATTTCCATCAAAAATAACATCTTTGCCAATGTCATTTGCAACATTTACAAAAAAGGTGTTAAAGGTATCACATATATCTTTAGTGTTGTTCACAATCTTATCATTTTCTACTAGAACAATTTTCTGTTGACTACCTGTAGATTTTTTTGATAGAAATGGTTTGACTGTGGTGTAAAAATGTTTAGATTTTTGTCCACCAGTACATCTTTCTTGAAAATATGTGTTGATAGATTTTCTTTTTAGTTTGGTAACAAGATTTCTTTGTTTTCTGTATGCTTCCCAGGTTTTATTTGTTTTGTATTTCTCAAATTTCGATCGTAGCATTTGTTTTTTGTATATGGCTTTTCTCAGCTCTCTGTTCATATACGGTACTGAGTTTTTTCGAGGGTATCTATATTTTATGGGTGCATGATGATCAATGACCTGCGAGACTTTAGTTTCAAAATCATTATACATAGTGTTTATATCATCTACACACTCACTAGAATCATGTAGATAAGCAGTATTATCTAGATCACTAATATATTTATTAACATCAAAATCTTTAAAACTTCTATATTGTATCTTGCTGTTTACACAATTTGGTGTATTACCTTTAATAAATGTCGATATCATATGATGACAATCACTGACTCCAGTATTAAAATTAAGTGTCTTAAAACAAAGATTGTTTTTATTAGTAAGTATAACATCTACTAATGATGGTTCATATCCTTTCATAAAACATGTAGGATTTTTAACAATATTTCTTAAATCAAAAATATCACATAAATCATCAAGTACCTGCGATTTATCAGGAGTCAAAATATCATAGTTAAGATCACCAATAACCATGTAATTTTCTATAAATTTAGAACCTTTATCTAATAAAATGTTCATATGGTTAGTGAAAATATCATTAGCCATTGATGGAGGTCTATAAATAGCATATATTAACCATTTGGTTTTATCAAGAGTAACTTCATACACAATATTTTCAAGAGTCTTACATTCAATGTCAAAACGTCTCCGTGCTGGTATGTCGGCACGCATGAAAGTAGCTATGCCCCCTCCGTGGTCAGTACGGTCTCTCCGCTGAAGTTTGTAGCCATCAACCTCAAATATGGAATCTTTAAAAGATGAATCTAATTTAGTTTCTGATATTATGAGAGTCAACAACTTTATCTAATAAAATATCTTTGATTTCATCATATTTGTATCTCAGACTGTTTATATTCAGGTGACAAATTAGAAAGTTTTTCGTATGTTTCTTTCTGGCATCTATTAGTTCGGTGAAAATGTTAATATTTTAACCTTCTGAAGATAACGACAGAGAGCTTATATCTGCATTTTGTAACGAATTGTCAAAAAACGAATCAGTGAATTTGAAGGAGTTGCATTCACCGCATAGCCATGGCTCATCAGAATTACTCAACGATATATACTCGGTTGGTGAAACCTTAGCACATTTGATGTGGCTCCAGTAGTTGCAGGCCTCGCACAATACAGCACGATGATTTTTCGCAACTGGCTTATAGCAATAGCCGCATGGATGTTTGGGTGGTCCAGGATTTACCGAAATGTCACCACTGAGTATCAAGATAAGTAAAAGTCTATGGTGTCTTTGTTTAAACTCAACAGGGATTGAGAGTGGAACTATCCTGTTGTGTATTAGGTGGTAGAAAAGTGTGGTAAAAATGTCAATATATAGGTCATTGGCAAATGTTACCTCATATGCACTTTCAGACAGCTTGTTAAGTGTGAAATCTCGACTGTAATTATGCGTTGACACTAGAAACAAATTTGGATTTCTGATCTGTTCATATTGTTGATAAAAATTGGCAGACAGTAGTAAAACAAACACTCGATAAAACAGCATTCTGAACAGCTGATAATGTGTTTACATCAACACCGGAAGTATCGTAAGTCAGTATTTAAAGTTTCGAACTGCATACGTAAAAAATAAAACTCAAATAATTAACGATTAAAATGTTTTCACACAATTTGCATAGATAACAAGTCGTTTCTACACGTTTCCTCATCAAGCACAGTGATTTCAAGTTCTTTAGTTATCTAGAATTTTCATATTTTCTTAGAAAATTTGCGCTGGTTTTAAAATTGCCACTGATCTTTTCGGGCAATACTGGTAACTATTTAGATCATAGATGGGCTTCACACCCCTACAATAAATGGACTAGTTTATAGAACACACCTAGAATGAAGAAATTCAATAAGTGTTATACAATGTAGTGGGATTATTAATTCGGTAAAGGTAGGATCTTTTAAAATTTAGTTTCAAAATATATAACAATATCATTATTTATTCAGTAAGAATTTTAACATAAAGTGATGTTTGCTGCTCGCAGGAGGGAAGGAGTCGTGGTGGCCCCAGTAGGCGTTAAGAACAATATGACAGTTTGTTATGTCATTGTCAATTAAATCTGAAAGTAGACTGTTGTTAACTTGTAGAACCCTTAATATCAGCAAGGACGAATATCTTTAATATGGATAACAAAAACTTAAGATAACGCCATCATAAATAAACTGCTATTCAGAAAAAAAGTATACCGTGTTTATGTATGTATGTATGTATGTATGTATATAATATCAGTGGTGGTGTTGCAAATACATGTTTACCAGAGTTGTGCACAGATAGATAATAATCAACAGGTATATGAAGCACAGATTCAGGTGCCAAGATGTAACACTAATAGTATCTTAAAGGCCGGTTCACACGAGTATCAAAAGCTCAGGCCACTTCATCTTGATCGATGTACAGGTGAGCACACAGACCACAGTCCCAAGGCAATTGTCTTCCGTTTGGGCAAGATCTTGCTTTTGGATAGGTGTTTCCACCCCTCACCAAATATTTCCTCATCCATTATTCTTATTTACACTTTATTTTATTATTATTATCACAATTTTTACTTTTATACTTTCAAAGGTTGCATACATCAGATAACGACCAAATTACTTATTCATAGGTTTCACATTTGTATTAAAAAAGGAATAACTACCCCTTTACTTTTTTTGTTATTTTGTCTCAAGTTGGAAACAAATCTTGATAATGAATTTCGGGATTTGCTGCTAAAGTAACGTCAGTTTTTCTTCTCATTAGATTGAAGCTTCTCTCCATATGCAAGGACTTGAAGAATAAAGTTCTTAAAGTAAATTTCTATCAATAGCTATGTTATGCTACTACATTCTTCTATAAGTGTCCAAATTGAACAGAACGCCGTCAAATTTGAAATTGCACCACGTAAGCATGACTCCATCTTCAACTTTTTTTTTGCCAATAACCAGAGGCCCCTAATAATTTGGTTTCTATCCCACTGAAACACTGTCATGACTGCCTGCTTTGTGACACACTCCAATAGGCTATCAACTCTATCATTATGTCTGGAATCGCTCCGAAACAGAACGCCTTCAAATTTAATAGGAGAATAGGAAAAAGCCGACTAACATAATAATTTTTCGAGCGATAAGAGTGTCTCCGATGAGAGCTACATAACGAGGAAACGAGCACGGCTGGTAATCGGCACAAGCAGAACAGTTGGTTCTGCAAAGAAATTCGTGAGGATAACTTCCGGTTTTGGTGGAGGAGAGTTCACGAAGACGCTTCGCAAGATACGTACATATCAAAAATTGAAATTTTCTTTTTTACTGCTCGAATATTGCAAAATCAGAGAATGCTAGGCTGTGGCGAATGCTTTCACGATTAGAAACATGTATAGTTTATTCTTGTATATGAAGTGTAACTCTCGCAAAATCAATCGTCCCACGAAAAACATGACGAAAATTGTGACACTCTTTCATTTCTAAGTTGTTCTTGACAAAGATGCAAGTTAAATTTTCATTATTTTTTCATCATGGGAGTCTAAATGTAATCGGGGATAAATTCCGATTCGTCAGAAGTAAATTTAAGTCTAGATAAATCTACAAGCTGTCAATTTTCTCGTTTTCCTGCTTGAGGAGATCGGTTCTGATAGAGCACATTGCGAATGCATGAGGAGATTTGTTAGTTTTGTTAATTGTTTTCTGCAAAATTGTTAAATTGACACTTTTAAACACAAAACTGATAAATACTCTAATCAAAATAAACTATTCTCTGTCCACTTTCAGGAGATGCCAGGATTCAAGGGAAAGAGGAAAAGGGGACTGACATTGACTCTTTACAAATCCCATTTCGATATAGATTGTCTGTATCACCGCCAAGGAAACGAACAAAAACAAGTAGCGGTACACCAAATTTAAAATCCCCATCAATCAGGACACCAAGTTTATTTAAAAAAATCTCTTTCAATTTCAAAATATTTATATCCTTTCAAACGGGTTTACACATCTCTTCGGCGCAACCTTTTTACTAAAGACGACGGAAACTTCACCGCAGATCTACACAAGTTATAATATTACATGATTTCAGCACATACATAGGTCTAACGTAAATAAACATTCACTTAGTGCTAGTAGTCATGAATAAATTAAACACAAGATGTCAATTAAACTGTGGACATATCCTTAAAATCGGTAAAGCGCTTTACATCTTGTAACCACTACTAACAGAGATCTTTTTTTATTTACAAGTGTGTACACATAACACACTACATAATAGAAAATAAGGGTAATAACAAAATTACCGAACTCCGAACAATCTAACAAAGGAAAAGTCAAAACTCATACGTATATAAACAGACAAAATCAGTCAACAACCGGAAAACTGTGAAAATCGTAATGACCCTGACTTGGTACAGGCATTTCTAAAGAAATGGTGGGTTGAATCAGATTTTAAAGCGCCAAACCTCCCCCTTTCATTACGACTCAAAGTTTCCGGCTGTCACTATAACAGTATTTACAACAATACTTAAACAAAACAGGTAAAACAGTTGTCAAATCAGCGCCAAATGTCAAAAACACTTTTACGTCACACATTGATAAAAAAAATATTTTTGACATTTTTGTTGAAACCTTATCTTTATACATTTTCACTATATGAAAATCCATCGTTTATAATCTTTTCTGCAGACGGAATATATTTCGACAAGATCTTGGTATCGGAATATAAACTTTTTAAGAGATCGAATAAGGCGAATCTTTTTATAGCCCTGGTCCAGTAGCCTGTTTCTCAGATGAAGATGACGTTTCAGGAAATCAGAATAATTGCTACTGGCCCTTGCATAACGAATCAATTGCGAGATGTAAACACCATATGCAGGAGAAGCTGTTATTTTGCTGCACATATTTGGAAAATTTATGATCTTAAAATTGAAGTCGTCCCGTTTATCATAAATTTTAGTACTGATTTGACCACTGTCGTCAAAGGAGTAGGTATGATAAGGGCAGAAATTGGCCTAAAAAATAGACAAATTTTAAATGAAACGTATAGCTTTCGTTGTTTCTTGATTTTATGAGACCTTTACCCCAACTACTATTTTGGTAACAATTTTCCATATTTGCACGTGCGATGACGTCACACTAGTCAATGAAAAGTCTATCGTTTCGTGAAAATATATGAAATCTAACAAGAAATGTGTATTTAATGTCAATTTTCAGTATAACCACAAGCAGGTACCAACGGCATATTTTAGTATGATGTTTAATATACATAAACACATATCTCATTTAATTTTTGTGTTGGTACCCGAGCGTGGAGAGTATGAAATCTGCAATAAAAAAATTATTTTAAGGTCGATTTCTCGTCAGCGGCCATTTTTTATTGACCGTTTTCATCCGTAATAAACAGAAATAGAAATCGATCTTTTAATCTCATCCAAAATAAAGTTGGTTATCGTAGTTGTTTTGCTACGGGAGTAAAACTTGAACAGTTTTCATGAAACAGTTTTGACGTTAAATAAATTTTGGAGGTGATTTACTGCCGACCTGATTGTGCATTGAGTCCGACGTGTTTTTTTTTCTAACCCTCAGTGGAATTTCATGTGTTACTATACTAAAGTATACTTTAATATTATCCCCACAATTCACAAGAAAGTACAGAAAACAAAACAAGCAACCAAAAAGAAAATTAGTACGTCAGATTATCTTAGAAATTAATTCATTGGACATGCAAACACATCGGAACTTTCTATTTTTAATAGTCCCTTTACTTTTTATTATTATTTTATTTTCTTTAACAAATATATTTTATTTGGCTCTTTCGCAAAGTGAATTCCCGATGAATAATTGTATTAACGTAAATTTGATTTATATATTATAGTATTATTACGTGATGTTTTTCATATTGGCCTAGTTATAGGTCCGAGGCCTGCTGTATTGGCCTGAGGCGCAGCCGAATGCCAATACAGCAGACCGAGGACCTTTAACTAGGCCAATATGAAAAACATCATGTAATGATACCTTTATTAATTAACCAGTCCAATATCTCTCGGGATTTTTCTTTGCAATTGTCGAAATGTCTAGCGGATTCCGATCTAGTTGTTATTGGACTGACTGGAATTGGGCCAATACGGAAAATATCCGTATTGGACTGGTTTTTGCCGTATTGGCACAATGAAAGTTTTTATATTGTATTGACAGATTTGATCATATAAAGGCTAATAAATCAAAGTTAATTAATAAAACTTAATATTAACGTTGCGGTGGCGTAATTGTTTAGCACACATGACTGCCGATAACAACATCGTGAGATCAATATTTTATTCTTACTTATTTCAATAAAGTATGGAAAAACAAACAATATATTTGATAATTCATAATTCATCTAATACAGTACATATAACGATATAACGTGCATGTTTTAACATAGTACACGGATGTCAGGTTTGATTTACATATTCGGTGTTTTGTTTACAATGGTCCTTTTGTTATCCTTACTAAGAATGTCATTGATATAGTCTATCGTTTATGAGTCAGTGCTAAATGTGTAGTATCACTTGGAATTTTAGTGGTATGATTTTACTTTAATGAGCCATGACCGATAATACAGTATTACCAAGCATTCTATTTATATAATCTATCACGTTTTACTTTTCTCAACAAAAAAAGTTTGAAGATACCGTAAATATAAATTACCGTCTTCCAATCAAAGTATACCACCGTAGTCGTACTCTTAGACATATCAGAATCGAAATAAATCATGGAAGCCAGAATGTGTTTTGAGTTTTAACATGGATTGGCGGATATTACTAAATTGTATCCCTCGCTTCTGGCTCGGGATAAAATACTATTCTCTGATGTGCTCGTTGCAAGTAGAATTTTGATTGGCTAAAAGGGTACTTTTAAAACTTCAGGGAAGCCGTGTGGTGACAGAAAATCAATAATCGCTCTCACCTATGTGCTGTCCATTTATATTGGGCACAGCAGACGACACACATTTCACAAGATGACAAAATCAATAATCGCTCTCTATGATCTGTGATCTTTGTCCAAAGATACACGTATTTATGTTTTTCCTATAATAAGGACATACTTATTAATGTTGGAACATTCAGATAAAAATGTTATCAGTCTCTAGATTTTATATATCCCGTTTTAAAGGGATATATAACATCTCGAGACTAATAACGTATAATATCCGCCAATCCATGTTAAAACTCCCAACACATTCTGGCTTCCATGATTTATTTCTTAATTATTCAACATGGATTACATCCTCTCTTGTCGCTGTAGCGCTGCTTTACCATGTTATGCAGTTGACTTGGTTCCTTTGACATTCTAATTATTGAGAATAATTTCCTCTCATGATTTAGAAAATAAAAAGATCAACATTCAGTTATAAAAAGATTTAAAAAAAGCAATTTACAGAGCTCAGCATTGACGAGTTTCTGCGGTTGCTAGGGATAATATTTGGTTACTAGGGACATTGTAAGGTTTAAGGAATTCTTATAATATATACTGGTTAGTAAATGATAAGATGTCTCTAGATCTGCTAAGGTGCTGTTGTAGAATTTGTTTTCTTGATTAAATAAAAGGTCCATTATAGATCTACAGGAAAATACTGTGCTATGGACGGGGCATAACTATGAATACAAATATCAAAATGTATTTTTGAAATATGAAATGACATTTGTAGTGTGTATAGCTTGACAAAAATGTACCGCTTAATCAAATATCAAGTCAAAAGATCGTAGTTGTCAAAATTCAACCATTAATTGCAATAATATAGGCTAATTTAATGTTTACAAAACCGTTGCTAGGGTGACAAAACTACACAAAAATACTATATGCTACCAGAGAGAATTGGAATATTATTTTTAGAGTGTACATACACAGAACATAACATTTTGTCGAAAAGACTATGCAAGATATGTAAAATAAAACCACCATATTTGAATTTCCAATGATTATTTGGACCCTCCTCCATTTACGTTGCTAAGCAACAAAGGACACAGTGAAATCATCAAAAAAAAAAATTCTTACCTTTCAATGATTGTGTTTAATATTATATCTATATAAACAGTTTCTGAGATTGGGCCAAAATCTACCCTTATCATACCCACTCCTTTATCACAAATTAATATTATTCTCAACTGTATGATATTTAATTTAGAGTGTATCATTTGTATTAGAAATTATAAAGATATGATTCACATTAAGTTTAAATATTCTTGATTATAAAATTATCTTAGTGCATTTTCAATTTTTTTCAATGTAAGGGAAGTTAATCTTGTGTATCCAATACACAATGGAAGTTGTCACAAACAACAAATGATCAATAATGACAAGTTAAATCATGGGAAACCGCAGTTACAATTATGAATTGATTCCTTAAATGAAATGTTTCTTTCTAGGTGGACAGCCCATGAACAATGAAATATTACTTTTATACTTTTAAAAACCCGACGGGAAGTAGGGCATCAGTTCGTGAATTTATTGCCAGACAGACATGCAAAATTTGTGATTATACAGTGGATTACATGTGTCCTACCAAAACTAGCAAATCTCCTCATGCATTCGCAATGTGCTCTATCAGAACCGATCTCCTCAAGCAGGAAAACGAGAAAATTGACAGCTTGTAGATTTATCTAGACTTCAATTTACTTCTGACGAATCGGAATTTATCCCCGATTACATTTAGACTCCCATGATGAAAAAATATTGAAAATTTAACTTGCATCTTTGTCAAGAACAACTTAGAAATGTAAGAGTGTCACAATTTTCGTCATGTTTTTCGTGGGACGATTGATTTTGCGAGAGTTACACTTCATATACAAGAATAAACTATACATGTTTATAATCGTGAAAGCATTCGCCACAGCATAGCATTCTCTGATTTTGCAATATTCGAGCAGTGAAAAAGAAAATTTCAATTTTTGACATGTACATACCTTGCGAAGCGTCTTCGTGAACTCTCCTCCACCAAAACCGGAAGTTATCCTCACGAATTTCTTTGCAGAACCAACTGTTCTGCTTGTGCCGATTACCAGCCGTGCGAGTGTCCTGGAACTTTGACGTTTTTGTAAGAATAATAAGCAACGGAGCAAAAAACTTTGTTTAGGAGACTTAATAATTTAAAAACCGAAATATTAATTTGACTTAGAAGGATTAGCTTTAATTTCAGATTCTTATTAATATTAGATTCAATTTACTAGTATCTGTTGGGTTCTTTTCTATTTTTAGGAAAATCAAGCCAGTTGCTACTTCGTCTATATACTGAATACCCCTTTTGTTCACTTGTTAATTTCTGTCAGTTGCATTATATCGCCTCTCAAATTATTATTTAAATAGAAGTAATATAATACAAAGAAATAATATTAGTGATACAATATAATATAATATTGATTATTTAGTGAGTTTAAAACTTAATCCGGAAATAATACAGATTTGTATAGTATCCGGTTTTATTTTATTTACTCTCGAATTATTTACCACCAAAGCAGGCTACGGAAACGATTATCTCCCTTGGCTATATACTCAGCCATTACAACCAAAAGGGGGGTGCTAATGTGTGTATCGTGTTAGGTAAATGAGTTTGCCAGACATTTATTTATGGATATATTGTGACAAAATATGGATGTAATTGTTTGAAATATATATTTCCCATGGAGGTTTGTATTATTTTACATTCAACATACGTGTTCATGTAAAATTGTGGATGTGAAGTGAAATACAATCAAAATTTGGGCCAAATGGTACCAGCGAGCTGCTGGTAAGATCAGGATCAGAATCAGGAAGATTTTTAGTTTGACAAATTTTTCTGAATGGCTTTTTGTTCTTTTGTAAGGTATTTTTACCTTAATAATTATATATAAAAACAGAAAATATAGGTTATATATTTTTATGAAATAAATTAATTAAAAAAAAACACGTGTTTTCTTAGAATATGGTAAATCCGAGGATTTATGATATGCAAAGCAGATGTTTGTTTACAAACAATAATTATATATATAAGTGTATTTTGTAAACAACTAATGGTACGTAGATACATTGTATCTAACATAATTAACACTTAATCCAAATTTTATTTAGCATACATATATGCATTTTGATTATTGTAACTTATGAATATAAATTGTTATTAAAAACAGAGGATCTATTTAGATCATAGATGGGCTTCACACTCCTACAATAAATGGACTAGTTTATAGAACACACCTAGAATGAAGAAAATCAATAAGTGTTATACAATGTAGTGGGATTATTAATTCGGTAAAGGTAGGATCTTTTAAAATTTAGTTTCAAAATATATAACAATATCATTATTTATTCAGTAAGAATTTTAACATAAAGTGATGTTTGCTGCTCGCAGGAGGGAAGGAGTCGTGGTGGCCCCAGTAGGCGTTAAGAACAATATGACAGTTTGTTATGTCATTGTCAATTAAATCTGAAAGTAGACTGTTGTTAACTTGTAGAACCCTTAATATCAGCAAGGACGAATATCTTTAATATGGATAACAAAAACTTAAGATAACGCCATCATAAATAAACTGCTATTCAGAAAAAAAGTATACCGTGTTTATGTATGTATGTATGTATGTATGTATATAATATCAGTGGTGGTGTTGCAAATACATGTTTACCAGAGTTGTGCACAGATAGATAATAATCAACAGGTATATGAAGCACAGATTCAGGTGCCAAGATGTAACACTAATAGTATCTTAAAGGCCGGTTCACACGAGTATCAAAAGCTCAGGCCACTTCATCTTGATCGATGTACAAGTGAGCACACAGACCACAGTCCCAAGGCAATTGTCTTCCGTTTGGGTAAGATCTTGCTTTTGGATAGGTGTTTCCACCCCTCACCAAATATTTCCTCATCCATTATTCTTATTTACACTTTATTTTATTATTATTATCACAATTTTTACTTTTATACTTTCAAAGGTTGCATACATCAGATAACGACCAAATTACTTATTCATAGGTTTCACATTTGTATTAAAAAAGGAATAACTACCCCTTTACTTTTTTTGTTATTTTGTCTCAAGTTGGAAACAAATCTTGATAATGAATTTCGGGATTTGCTGCTAAAGTAACGTCAGTTTTTCTTCTCATTAGATTGAAGCTTCTCTCCATATGCAAGGACTTGAAGAATAAAGTTCTTAAAGTAAATTTCTATCAATAGCTATTTTATGCTACTACATTCTTCTATAAGTGTCCAAATTGAACAGAACGCCGTCAAATTTGAAATTGCACCACGTAAGCATGACTCCATCTTCAACTTTTTTTTTGCCAATAACCAGAGGCCCCTAATAATTTGGTTTCTATCCCACTGAAACACTGTCATGACTGCCTGCTTTGTGACACACTCCAATAGGCTATCAACTCTATCATTATGTCTGGAATCGCTCCGAAACAGAACGCCTTCAAATTTAATAGGAGAATAGGAAAAAGCCGACTAACATAATAATTTTTCGAGCGATAAGAGTGTCTCCGATGAGAGCTACATAACGAGGAAACGAGCACGGCTGGTAATCGGCACAAGCAGAACAGTTGGTTCTGCAAAGAAATTCGTGAGGATAACTTCCGGTTTTGGTGGAGGAGAGTTCACGAAGACGCTTCGCAAGATACGTACATATCAAAAATTGAAATTTTCTTTTTTACTGCTCGAATATTGCAAAATCAGAGAATGCTATGCTGTGGCGAATGCTTTCACGATTAGAAACATGTATAGTTTATTCTTGTATATGAAGTGTAACTCTCGCAAAATCAATCGTCCCACGAAAAACATGACGAAAATTGTGACACTCTTTCATTTCTAAGTTGTTCTTGACAAAGATGCAAGTTAAATTTTCATTATTTTTTCATCATGGGAGTCTAAATGTAATCGGGGATAAATTCCGATTCGTCAGAAGTAAATTGAAGTCTAGATAAATCTACAAGCTGTCAATTTTCTCGTTTTCCTGCTTGAGGAGATCGGTTCTGATAGAGCACATTGCGAATGCATGAGGAGATTTGTTAGTTTTGTTAATTGTTTTCTGCAAAATTGTTAAATTGACACTTTTAAGCACAAAACTGATAAATACTCTAATCAAAATAAACTATTCTCTGTCCACTTTCAGGAGATGCCAGGATTCAAGGGAAAGAGGAAAAGGGGACTGACATTGACTCTTTACAAAAACCCATTTCGATATAGATTGCCTGTATCACCGCCAAGGAAACGAACAAAAACAAGTAGCGGTACACCAAATTTAAAATCCCCATCAATCAGGACACCAAGTTTATTTAAAAAAATCTCTTTCAATTTCAAAATATTTATATCCTTTCAAACG
The DNA here is from genome assembly GCA_963680875.1 of Bathymodiolus brooksi. Taxonomy (NCBI): domain Eukaryota; kingdom Metazoa; phylum Mollusca; class Bivalvia; order Mytilida; family Modiolidae; genus Bathymodiolus; species Bathymodiolus brooksi. Next base: position 62,921,383 of record OY804582.1, read on the forward strand.
GGTTTACACATCTCTTCGGCGCAACCTTTTTACTAAAGACGACGGAAACTTCACCGCAGATCTACACAAGTTATAATATTACATGATTTCAGCACATACATAGGTCTAACGTAAATAAACATTCACTTAGCGCTAGTAGTCATGAATAAATTAAACACAAGATGTCAATTAAACTGTGGACATATCCTTAAAATCGGTAAAGCGCTTTACATCTTGTAACCACTACTAACAGAGATCTTTTTTTATTTACAAGTGTGTACACATAACACACTACATAATAGAAAATAAGGGTAATAACAAAATTACCGAACTCCGAACAATCTAACAAAGGAAAAGTCAAAACTCATACGTATATAAACAGACAAAATCAGTCAACAACCGGAAAACTGTGAAAACCGTAATGACCCTGACTTGGTACAGGCATTTCTAAAGAAATGGTGGGTTGAATCAGATTTTAAAGCGCCAAACCTCCCCCTTTCATTACGACTCAAAGTTTCCGGCTGTCACTATAACAGTATTTACAACAATACTTGAACAAAAACAGGTAAAACAGTTGTCAAATCAGCGCCAAATGTCAAAAACACTTTTACGTCACACATTGATAAAAAAAATATTTTTGACATTTTTGTTGAAACCTTATCTTTATACATTTTCACTATATGAAAATCCATCGTTTATAATCTTTTCTGCAGACGGAATATATTTCGACAAGATCTTGGTATCGGAATATAAACTTTTTAAGAGATCGAATAAGGCGAATCTTTTTATAGCCCTGGTCCAGTAGCCTGTTTCTCAGATGAAGATGACGTTTCAGGAAATCAGAATAATTGCTACTGGCCCTTGCATAACGAATCAATTGCGAGATGTAAACACCATATGCAGGAGAAGCTGTTATTTTGCTGCACATATTTGGAAAATTTATGATCTTAAAATTGAAGTCGTCCCGTTTATCATAAATTTTAGTACTGATTTGACCACTGTCGTCAAAGGAGTAGGTATGATAAGGGCAGAAATTGGCCTAAAAAATAGACAAATTTTAAATGAAACGTATAGCTTTCGTTGTTTCTTGATTTTATGAGACCTTTACCCCAACTACTATTTTGGTAACAATTTTCCATATTTGCACGTGCGATGACGTCACACTAGTCAATGAAAAGTCTATCGTTTCGTGAAAATATATGAAATCTAACAAGAAATGTGTATTTAATGTCAATTTTCAGTATAACCACAAGCAGGTACCAACGGCATATTTTAGTATGATGTTTAATATACATAAACACATATCTCATTTAATTTTTGTGTTGGTACCCGAGCGTGGAGAGTATGAAATCTGCAATAAAAAAATTATTTTAAGGTCGATTTCTCGTCAGCGGCCATTTTTTATTGACCGTTTTCATCCGTAATAAACAGAAATAGAAATCGATCTTTTAATCTCATCCAAAATAAAGTTGGTTATCGTAGTTGTTTTGCTACGGGAGTAAAACTTGAACAGTTTTCATGAAACAGTTTTGACGTTAAATAAATTTTGGAGGTGATTTACTGCCGACCTGATTGTGCATTGAGTCCGACGTGGTTTTTTTTCTAACCCTCAGTGGAATTTCATGTGTTACTATACTAAAGTATACTTTAATATTATCCCCACAATTCACAAGAAAGTACAGAAAACAAAACAAGCAACCAAAAAGAAAATTAGTACGTCAGATTATCTTAGAAATTAATTCATTGGACATGCAAACACATCGGAACTTTCTATTTTTAATAGTCCCTTTACTTTTTATTATTATTTTATTTTCTTTAACAAATATATTTTATTTGGCTCTTTCGCAAAGTGAATTCCCGATGAATAATTGTATTAACGTAAATTTGATTTATATATTATAGTATTATTACGTGATGTTTTTCATATTGGCCTAGTTATAGGTCCGAGGCCTGCTGTATTGGCCTGAGGCGCAGCCGAATGCCAATACAGCAGACCGAGGACCTTTAACTAGGCCAATATGAAAAACATCATGTAATGATACCTTTATTAATTAACCAGTCCAATATCTCTCGGGATTTTTCTTTGCAATTGTCGAAATGTCTAGCGGATTCCGATCTAGTTGTTATTGGACTGACTGGAATTGGGCCAATACGGAAAATATCCGTATTGGACTGGTTTTTGCCGTATTGGCACAATGAAAGTTTTTATATTGTATTGACAGATTTGATCATATAAAGGCTAATATATCAAAGTTAATTAATAAAACTTAATATTAACGTTGCGGTGGCGTAATTGTTTAGCACACATGACTGCCGATAACAACATCGTGAGATCAATATTTTATTCTTACTTATTTCAATAAAGTATGGAAAAACAAACAATATATTTGATAATTCATAATTCATCTAATACAGTACATATAACGATATAACGTGCATGTTTTAACATAGTACACGGATGTCAGGTTTGATTTACATATTCGGTGTTTTGTTTACAATGGTCCTTTTGTTATCCTTACTAAGAATGTCATTGATATAGTCTATCGTTTATGAGTCAGTGCTAAATGTGTAGTATCACTTGGAATTTTAGTGGTATGATTTTACTTTAATGAGCCATGACCGATAATACAGTATTACCAAGCATTCTATTTATATAATCTATCACGTTTTACTTTTCTCAACAAAAAAAGTTTGAAGATACCGTAAATATAAATTACCGTCTTCCAATCAAAGTATACCACCGTAGTCGTACTCTTAGACATATCAGAATCGAAATAAATCATGGAAGCCAGAATGTGTTTTGAGTTTTAACATGGATTGGCGGATATTACTAAATTGTATCCCTCGCTTCTGGCTCGGGATAAAATACTATTCTCTGATGTGCTCGTTGCAAGTAGAATTTTGATTGGCTAAAAGGGTACTTTTAAAACTTCAGGGAAGCCGTGTGGTGACAGAAAATCAATAATCGCTCTCACCTATGTGCTGTCCATTTATATTGGGCACAGCAGACGACACACATTTCACAAGATGACAAAATCAATAATCGCTCTCTGTGATCTGTGATCTTTGTCCAAAGATACACGTATTTATGTTTTTCCTATAATAAGGACATACTTATTAATGTTGGAACATTCAGATAAAAATGTTATCAGTCTCTAGATTTTATATATCCCGTTTTAAAGGGATATATAACATCTCGAGACTAATAACGTATAATATCCGCCAATCCATGTTAAAACTCCCAACACATTCTGGCTTCCATGATTTATTTCTTAATTATTCAACATGGATTACATCCTCTCTTGTCGCTGTAGCGCTGCTTTACCATGTTATGCAGTTGACTTGGTTCCTTTGACATTCTAATTATTGAGAATAATTTCCTCTCATGATTTAGAAAATAAAAAGATCAACATTCAGTTATAAAAAGATTTAAAAAAAGCAATTTACAGAGCTCAGCATTGACGAGTTTCTGCGGTTGCTAGGGATAATATTTGGTTACTAGGGACATTGTAAGGTTTAAGGAATTCTTATAATATATACTGGTTAGTAAATGATAAGATGTCTCTAGATCTGCTAAGGTGCTGTTGTAGAATTTGTTTTCTTGATTAAATAAAAGGTCCATGAAGATCTACAGGAAAATACTGTGCTATGGACGGGGCATAACTATGAATACAAATATCAAAATGTATTTTTGAAATATGAAATGACATTTGTAGTGTGTATAGCTTGACAAAAATGTACCGCTTAATCAAATATCAAGTCAAAAGATCGTAGTTGTCAAAATTCAACCATTAATTGCAATAATATAGGCTAATTTAATGTTTACAAAACCGTTGCTAGGGTGACAAAACTACACAAAAATACTATATGCTACCAGAGAGAATTGGAATATTATTTTTAGAGTGTACATACACAGAACATAACATTTTGTCGAAAAGACTATGCAAGATATGTAAAATAAAACCACCATATTTGAATTTCCAATGATTATTTGGACCCTCCTCCATTTACGTTGCTAAGCAACAAAGGACACAGTGAAATCATAAAAAAAAAAAAAATTCTTACCTTTCAATGATTGTGTTTAATATTATATCTATATAAACAGTTTCTGAGATTGGGCCAAAATCTACCCTTATCATACCCACTCCTTTATCACAAATTAATATTATTCTCAACTGTATGATATTTAATTTAGAGTGTATCATTTGTATTAGAAATTATAAAGATATGATTCACATTAAGTTTAAATATTCTTGATTATAAAATTATCTTAGTGCATTTTCAATTTTTTTCAATGTAAGGGAAGTTAATCTTGTGTATCCAATACACAATGGAAGTTGTCACAAACAACAAATGATCAATAATGACAAGTTAAATCAAGGGAAACCGCAGTTACAATTATGAATTGATTCCTTAAATGAAATGTTTCTTTCTAGGTGGACAGCCCATGAACAATGAAATATTACTTTTATACTTTTAAAAACTCGACGGGAAGAAGGGCATCAGTTCGTGAATTTATTGCCAGACAGACATGCAAAATTTGTGATTATACAGTGGATTACATGTGTCCTACCAAAACTAGCAAATCTCCTCATGCATTCGCAATGTGCTCTATCAGAACCGATCTCCTCAAGCAGGAAAACGAGAAAATTGACAGCTTGTAGATTTATCTAGACTTCAATTTACTTCTGACGAATCGGAATTTATCCCCGATTACATTTAGACTCCCATGATGGAAAAATATTGAAAATTTAACTTGCATCTTTGTCAAGAACAACTTAGAAATGTAAGAGTGTCACAATTTTCGTCATGTTTTTCGTGGGACGATTGATTTTGCGAGAGTTACACTTCATATACAAGAATAAACTATACATGTTTCTAATCGTGAAAGCATTCGCCACAGCCTAGCATTCTCTGATTTTGCAATATTCGAGCAGTGAAAAAGAAAATTTCAATTTTTGACATGTACATACCTTGCGAAGCGTCTTCGTGAACTCTCCTCCACCAAAACCGGAAGTTATCCTCACGAATTTCTTTGCAGAACCAACTGTTCTGCTTGTGCCGATTACCAGCCGTGCGAGTGTCCTGGAACTTTGACGTTTTTGTAAGAATAATAAGCAACGGAGCAAAAAACTTTGTTTAGGAGACTTAATAATTTAAAAACCGAAATATTAATTTGACTTAGAAGGATTAGCTTTAATTTCAGATTCTTATTAATATTAGATTCAATTTACTAGTATCTGTTGGGTTCTTTTCTATTTTTAGGAAAATCAAGCCAGTTGCTACTACGTCTATATACTGAATACCCCTTTTGTTCACTTGTTAATTTCTGTCAGTTGCATTATATCGCCTCTCAAATTATTATTTAAATAGAAGTAATATGCGAGCTTAAGCGAGCTCTTTATGGTATAGAATGTGTACTTAGGATTTTTTAACAAACATGGTTGAACATATTGTCAAAGAAAAAAAAATTCTACGTTTTGTAAACACCGGTTTCCGGGTAACACACTAACACACTCAACTAATGAAGATCTTCTTAACATAAAGCGTAAATGTGATCCTGAAGTCTCGTACCCTCTCTCATACGTCCGATACCACTGAAACCTGGAACCCGTGTGTAATAAAAGTCATTTTGCCAGCTTGTTTTACTTATATTGATATTTTTTAATTTATTAAATCTCTTCTGACATACTGACAAGAATTTTTGTTTCTACGCGGAAGTTAACTTTTGAGATTTCGTAAGGAACGATAACTCGAATAAAGGAACGACAGCTCAATTGAATGAGACTAGATTCGGCCCTAATAAAAGTCGTCCCTAATATATCTCGGCCCAAAAAATCTCGACACTTTTTGATGAAATTGCCAGATAATTTTCAGATGCGCGAGCATTCAAGGCCGTGCCGGTTTCATATTACAAAGAAATAATATGCGAGCTTAAGCGAGCTCTTTATGGTATAAAATGTGTACTTAGGATTTTTTAACAAACATGGCTGAACATATTGTCGAAGAAAAAAAAATTCTACGTTTTGTAAACACCGGTTTCCGGGTAACACACTAACACACTCAACTAATGAAGATCTTCTTAACATAAAGCGCAAAGGTGATCCTGAAGTCTCGTACCCTCTCTCGTAAGGAACGATAACTCGAATAAAGGAACGACAGCTCGATTGAATGAGACTAAATTCGGCCCTAAAAAAAAGTCGTCCCTAATATATCTCGGCCCAAAAAATCTCGTCACTTTTTGATGAAATTGCCAGATAATTTTCAGATGCGCGAGCATTCAAGGCCGTGCCGGTTTCATATTATTAGTGATACAATATAATATAATATTGATTATTTAGTGAGTTTAAAACTTAATCCGGAAATAATACAGATTTGTATAGTATCCGGTTTTATTTTATTTACTCTCGAATTATTTACCACCTAAGCAGGCTATAAATAAATAAGCTTTATTTATTTATTTATTTATTATTTATAAGATCAGGATCAGAATCAGGAAGATTTTTAGTTTGACAAATTTTTCTGAATGGCTTTTTGTTCTTTTGTAAGGTATTTTTACCTTAATAATTATATATAAAAACAGAAAATATAGGTTATATATTTTTATGAAATAAATTAATTAAAAAAAACACGTGTTTTCTTAGAATATGGTAAATCCGAGGATTTATGATATGCAAAGCAGATGTTTGTTTACAAACAATAATTATATATATAAGTGTATTTTGTAAACAACTAATGGTACGTAGATACATTGTATCTAACATAATTAACACTTAATCCAAATTTTATTTAGCATACATATATGCATTTTGATTATTGTAATTTATGAATATAAATTGTTATTAAAAACAGAGGATCTATTTAGATCATAGATGGGCTTCACACTCCTACAGGAGTACAGACAGTATTGTAAAATATTTATTTCATTTTTTTTAAATATAAGCTTATAGACAAACTGTGTTAATCACTATTGGTTAAAAATTTTTTTACAAAAAGTTTTTCAGTAGTAATTTTATAATACTATACAGTACTATGATTATCTCCCTTTATTTATATTCCTTAAAAAAGCATTTTCCCCAATAATTATTGTTAATTCAACTTTTTGCATTTAATTGTTATATTTTGAAATTGTTATCAATATTAAACAATAATTTTTTTTTTTTTATGTTCATATTTATATGAATATTATAGTTGCAATTATTTAAATTAAATATACCTACCTTGAAGAACTTTTGATTTATTTATATAATCAACGCCCACTTTATTATAAATATATTGCCGAATTTTCGGTATTTTCCGATTTATTTCTTTCGATTATAAATTTGCATAGACACTTCAAATACGTCAAAAAATTATCCAATGAAAAGTTTCTCGATATACGAGAACTAGACGAGAATTACCTTACTTATTATAAAATCCCGAGATACATCGAATGTTAAAATCGGCCATTTTCTAGCATCATTATTTGCTGATTCCATCCCCTTTCCTATGACATCCCCTGACCAAAGACTTTTTCTTGATATCCTTCTCCCTTTCAAGATATTTTCTCATGAGTAAAACAGAATGTTTCACAATGGTAAGAACGCATACGTTTTTTTCTCTCTCGAATATTTGTAGAATAGAACAGGTATGACAGGCGGAAGCGAATGAATGTATTTTTTGTTAAATCATATCCGTCAGATGAAATTATAATATTAATATTAAATACTGTCGGTGAAATATATATCATGTAAGCTGACAACGTGTTCAGAAGACTGTCGTATGATTTCTCCATCTTAAATGTAGATACGTGATAATATGCCTGTTATCTATCGTTTGTTTTTGGATATAAAGTGGTCGCATGATCAGTGTGTATTTTTCAATGTGTCATCCGTATTGTCCGTAAGCGTGACTATTTTTAGATTTATTACTATGATAAGTAACAGCTACAAGTTCAGGTAAGTATGTAAACGTGTTCAAATTGTGATATTTTATACCTGACTATATTTTTAGACAGAAGGTAAATAAAATAAATAAATGAATAAATAAAAATTAACTTCTTGTTTACATATTTTGTTCTTTAAATATTTAGTTTCAAAGTGAAACTACATCTACAGTAGTGAGTTCAGGGAGAAAATGTCACCAGACTATGGCTCTTTGATTTTGTGGTGTTTGGATAGATAAAGCAATTCTGAAACTAAAACACCAAACTTTTTGAAAATCGGACCAGGTTTGATGAAGTTATGGGATTTTAAATACGACAAGGTTTCGTAAATTTTGTACCACTTTGCAATAAAAGCATATAGTACTTATATGGCCCCAATTAGACACTTTTCTAGCATGTTTTAAGCCTATCTTTTGAGACAAACCATGTTTTTGTGTGTCATTGTGAGGTTTATGATATATATATATAGGTTTTGTGATTGGTAAATATGTCCACTTAAAAAATCAGGAAAAAAACCCAGTAGTGCTTGAAAGAATCCAAGATGGCCACCATTCAAAATGGCCACTGTCCATACAAATTAATGAATTAATAATGTTATGACATCATTTATTATCAGAATTTGCTCTGTTTACATATTTTAGTCATTAATATGAAACAGGCACTGCCTGGAAAGCTCGCGAAGCTAATCACTAATTAGATATCCTTGGTCTTGGATGAGCAAACATATGCAAAACTTTATGCTTATGTACATATAATTATTTACCAACTTTGCCTGAAAATAGAAATTTGGTTTACTAGTGACCACCAGTAGACATAATAGAGTATGTAAATGTTGCACATAGCATCTAGGGTAAGGGTAATAACAAAATTACCGAACTCCGAACAATCTTACAAAGGGAAAGTCAAAACTCATAAGTATATAAACAGACAAAATCAGTCAACAACCGGAAAACTGAAAACCGTAATGACCCTGACTTGGTACAGGCATTTCTAAAGAAATGGTGGGTTGAATCAGATTTTAAAGTGCCAAACCTCCCGCTTTCATTACGGCTCAAAGTTTCCGGCTGTCACTGTAACAGTATTTATAACAATACTTGAACAAAACAGGTAAAACAGCTGTCAAAGCAGCACCAAACTCAGTGAAGTAAATGTCAAAGACACTTTTACGTCACACATTGATAAAAAAATATTTTGACATTTTTGTTGACACCTTATCTTTATACATCCATCGTTTATAATCTTTTCTGCAGAGACGAAATATATTTTGACAAGATCTTGGTATCGGAATATAAACTTTTTAAGAGATCGAATAAGGCGAATCTTTTTGTAAATGTTGCACATAACATAGGGTCTGAGACACTCTTCAAGATCACAGGTACTTGTGGACAGGACCCTATGGTGCCTCTGATTGCCCATCCCTCCTTTTTTTTCATGTACACAACATTTTGCAACTTTTTATGTATCACTGTATGACATATATACAAAAAAAAAACAATCAAAGAGCAGTTTCTATCCATACTGGGTTTCTGACATATGCATAAGGTTTTGAGTGTTTTTCTTTGAGACATTTTGGGCAATTGTGTATTTTATCAATACCTGATGCAATTAAGAGAATATAAATATAAGCTTGAGTTTGCTCTAGGAATAATCCAGAGCAGACGATCGGATTGCGCAATCGTGTTATTTTTAGCGACTCGTTACTTTCCGTGTAGGATTCGATAATTATCGGTTACCAATTTCATGCAATCGTAACTACTCGGCCATTCTCGCTACCCTGCAAATAACCTTGTATGCATTAGGCGTATAAATCACACTACTTTTCACATGTCAATTACATGAAAGTTTGATAAAGTTATATTTTAAGCAATTTTCTATATTTCAATTAAAGTTTTAATTAGTTTTGCATGATTAGATTTTACTTAGTATGTCTTCCATATTGGATTTTCGTGAACTATATTTTTGTGCGGCTTAACTTCCGGCAAACAATTTAAGAAGAATTTCTACTATGTAGTACGAGGTTATTTGCAGGGTAGCAAGAATGGCCGAGTAGTTACGATTGCAATTTCACGTTACCACCGCCATTATGGTTCAAAGGTCAATCGGAGTAAAAAAACGTAAACAAGACGTCATTGCATTTGTAAACACGGTGACGCAGTTTATTCATCGTGGCAGTTATGCACATATCGTCCCTGTCGTAAGGAAGTTTTCGTGAATTTGTTGGTTAGGAAAATAATTTATGACTACATGTAATGTATCCCGTAGATCTTGAAAATAATGAGAGATCGTGTGAATATTCAGCCATAGTAGAATACATGTAGTAGTTCCAACTTCCAAGGATATTGTGACACAACCTCGCAAATAGTACTGTTTACAAAACATCCTAGACCTGCAAGAATAAATAAAAATATATCATCCTAGAGGGTACTTATCGATTAACTTGAAGAAAATTAATCTAAATCTTGTATATTTTGTTGTCCGACTATCCTATAAAAGGGGGGGGGACCCTTATAAAAAAGGGAAATCAAAGAAGTCTTTTTTCCCCCTAAGCGACTGGCAGGTATTCGTACAAAAACCAGCTTTGTAATGTTAATGCTTTAAAGTTGGCATTATGTTAGACTTCTGCATGGTTTTATAGTTTATCATATTTATATCACATTAAACATGAAATTTGTAAATTATCATATTATGGAGCATCAAAAAACTTTTTAAAAGGCCCAACTTAAAACTGGTGTGCCCCTTTTGTTAGAGAATGTATAAAGTCTGTGTGTGTAAGACACTTTAGATGTACTAACTTAAAAATGACTTAGTTCAACTATATATCATTTTGTGATTTTTTAGAAGTCAAAATCCTGTAAGAATGCACACCTTTAGTATTTGTACATTAAACACACTGCAAAATATTACAAAAACTCTAGCTCAAAACTATAGGGAGGGACAGACAGGGGTTAAATAGTATGCCCTGATACAGGGCTATACATTAACAGTCATGTTCCATTCTGACATGTATGTTAAGCACATTATTATGGTGTGGTTTCTGTTCATGAGGCACTCCATCCTTTCTTGTTTATGCCAATGTCATGAGACCAATAATAACATGTAAGGATTAGTATGGAAAAAGTGTTAAATTCAGGAACAAGTCAGTCTTGGTTGGGCAAAATATGTACATGCACATGTACTTTGTAAAAGATTCAACTGGATAACTTTTGTAAATTATAGAGCACAAAAATTAAACAAATATAATAACAAGAAAATATTTATTGCAAAAACAAAACATTATTAAAAGGTCAGCTACATGTATAATAACAATGTTGTAAAATAACAAAACTATGAACTGGAACATTGAAGAATGGGTAATAAAACATTCCCCTCACCCTGATTAAGTCTTAAGTTAATGATTGAATGAAAATTATATTGCTTTTAACATCAAAAAGTTAATATTGGAGGACACTATGCAAATTTCTCTATCCTTTAGTTATTGAATTGAGAAGTTATAAAATCTGACAAAAGTTCCACCCCCCCCCCTCCCAAAAAACCCCCATACTACATGTAATAAGGTTCAAAACTCCTTTAATTTAAAAATATTTGTCTAAGACTTTCTCAGGTAAATGAACAAAGCCCAAAATATTCAATAATGTTACATGAAAAACAACACTCATATGGGGGACAAAAACATTCTATTCATAGAATTTTTAAACAAGAAACATAAACTATAACATGTGATGTGTAAACTATTTAAGCATGAGCAACAGGAAACACATTTAGATACAAAAAATGAAAAGACCAACACCCTTAGTTGGATTTTTAGAGTGCTACAAAATGTAGTTCATTGAAACAACAGATATGTCGTTCCACTCTGAAACATTATTCTGACTCGACCAGTTTTTGTTCTTACTCCTTAATGCTGCATTCTTACCAATATTATAATCTTTGGTTTGACTAGACAGGGGCTAGAACCCATGGATCTACCACATTCTAGGTGAGCATGCTAACTATTACACAACATTTTTGCGGTCGCATTGAAAAAGGAGTAGTTCTTCAAAACTTTCATTAAGCTAGGGACTTGTGTCCAAGTTAGTTAATGCAGTCAACGTGATCAGGCATATATTAAAATAAACCCATACTATGATAGATTAGCTTCCAGTCAGATTTGAACTGACATCTTTTCAACATTATTGAAACGTACTACCTTGTACTATAGAAGCTACATTGTATATACATGTATTGTAATTGTTAGTAGTTGACAAACCTAATATGTATGCAGATCATTAGCTTCCAGAGAGATTTGAACTGACATCTCTCAAACATTATTGAAATGTACTGATTCATTGACACCATAGTAACTACAACATTTTGTCATGAATTTGTTAGGAACATTTCAGCCAAGATTGGTTGCAATCCCTTCTGTTAAGTGTTATTATCTAATGGTCCTGAATTGGCACTACATAGACACGATATAGAGAATAAAAAAAACCATGCATAAATTTCATACCCTGCAGTGCAAGAACAATAAGCTCCTTCTGTTAAACCATCATCTTCTTTGGTGCAATATCTATACATTGTGGAGGTCGTCATCCAGTGTCTGTGATGATGAACACTTTGTTCTTAAAATACATAAGTTGTTGTTGTTCGACTTCGTCTTTAGGAAATATGCCTCCTGCAACCACCCACTTAAAAATATTTAGACCTGGGCAACCTTATAGGCTTTCAGCATGTCATTTGTCAATGCAACATAACCATGGGCTAACCAGAACTGTTTTATGTCTGTAAAAAACAATTGGTGTCCAAAATTGCATACCATCAATCATGTTCATCAAGCCTACCAGAATACATTTGAAGCCCAATGAACGGAGTCTGAAATTCCAGTTACTGAAAATTTTGTCGTAGCACCTCTTGTTATCTTGTAAAACATAATCTTGTGATGGCAACAAAGGCAAGTTTAACTTACCTGCCGACAACACAAGCCTGAATGCCGTTGGCGTCAGCTCTCCCTGAATCCGGGTCGTTTCGCCCCGTGAGTCGTTTTTCCCCTATTCCCGTTTGCCCCGGGTCGTTTCGCCTTCATTTATTAAGAGTGCTTTAAAAAATGAAATATGGAAAATACCATTGTAATAGTGCTTTAAAAAATGAAATATGGAAAATACCATTGTAATAGTGCTTTAAAAAATGAAATACGGAAAATAACATTGCAAATATTGGTATTTTGGATGTTGTAAGGCTTGTTCATGGGTACTTTATTTTTGTCTTCCTCATAATTAACATGCTTTCTTGACGTGTTTAATATTATGTATGGCTTCACTTTCATTGTTTGACAATTCAGGCTGTCCAAATTCCGGTGGCTTCATTTGACAATATTGGCGATAGGAAAATTAGCATAATACATACTAAGCTAAGACATAGATGTAGTGGCCTTAATGCCGATTTATAGAGTAAATTTGAAGAATGATCCACGTTGTGTATGTGGTCATTTATTTGAGGATGCTATTCATTTTTTTCTTGAATGTCCACTTTATCAACACGATAGAACTTCTCTGTTTAATTATTTTAATAACATTGTTCCCATCTAATTGAATACTTTATTGTTCAAATCAGTGCAAAAATTTATTCGACAAACTTGTAGATTTAATAATTAATTATCACAGGCACTTGTTTCATTCAAAAAATATATGCCCCCTCCTCTTCCTTACTTCAAGGTAAACATCTGCCCTTTACCCCTTCCCCACTTCGCCTCAATATTTTTCGCATATTTGTGATCCTTTCGCTGACCCAATTATATCGTTACACTCCCGAGATATTTCTCTTTTCGACTGCCACATTTAAATATACCTACCGGGACCCCCTCAGACGAATTGGACAAGAGTATTCAGCGAAAGTGGCTTGGTGAAAATTTAAGACATTGAAACGGATACAACCACTTCTGGTTTGCGCTGGATTTTTCATATGCATTCGGAATTCTCTAGACCGGCCATGTGTAACAATGCCATCATGATCATCTCTCAAATGTAAAGTAAGCCTTTAAAATACAGATAATTGTTCCAATGCAGATTATAAAAATATGTTCAACTCCAAATTACTGACATTTGATTTTTAAAACACTTTTTTTTTTTAGTTTCTAAATCAATTTAGAACGGACCGGAAGTGACTGTATCCGTTTCAGTGACTGAAAAATAGAAAATGCGACTTCAATTCGTCTGAAGGGGGCCCGGCATTTATATTTAAATGTGGCAGTCGAAAAGAGAAATATCTCGGGATTGTAACGATATAATTGGGTCAGCGAAAGGATCACAAATAAGCGAAAAATATTGAGGCGAAGTGGGGAAGGGGTAAAGTGCAGATGTTTACCTTGAAGTAAGGAAGAGGCCGGGGCATATATTTTTTTAATGAAACAAGATGGCCACCATTCAAAAAAGTTGTCGTCCTACAAATTAATGAATACATAGTGTAAAGTCAAATTTTGTCATAAGTGGCTACATTTACACACTTCTGTCACCATGTTAAAAAAGTACACTAAACTTGCTAAAACATCCAGCAACTTTGGATGGCAGCCATCTTGAATGGCTGGCATTTTGATTTTTGAACATCAATTTTTAGGTACCTGCATACATCTACATGAACATGGCATGTTATATATCAAATTGAAGATAATTTAAAGGAGATTTTAGTTACTTTATTTTAAAAATGATAATAATATTGTTAAATCATATAATATAAAAACAAATTGCAGCAATTAGATCTCGACACCAGGTAAACAAGTCAATTTTTTCAACCTGATTTTATGATGGTTTACTATTTTGCATGTCTAAAACTGTGTTTTTTTTTATATAAGTTCAAAACAATTACCAATCAGAAATCACCATCTTGGATTTTTTAATTTACTATTACATACGGTTCTACTTGCATTTATCTCAAAATGGAGACTTCATTGTCATAACATCAAAATTCATCTTTAAAAATAATTATTATCTTGACTTCGTTTCAATAAAAGTTTTGCCGTTGCTTGACGTTAGCAATATTTAGGAAATTATTGAGTGTTTTAACTCGCCACAACAAATTTTGGCAGGGGTTCCCCTAGAAAAATAGGTTTTTTCCCCCTTCCCTTGTCCAGGGCCTGTTTTCCGCCTTCCCTTGTCCAGGGCCTTGAAAGCTGATATAATGAAGATAAAAGTTGCAGAAAATGTGGGGCAGGTTCTCCTTATCCTAAAAGAACCATCCTCTTCTGCATAGCTAAATCTGGCCAGCTTTCAGTCTTACTCTTGCCCTTGGCCCCGCCGACACTGGGCTTGGCTTTGTTCTGCACTTCATCCTCTGCTCTGCCCCTGTCCCTGACACTGCCTTTTGCTTAGGCCTTACCTTACTAGTTTATTATGACAATTATATCTGATTTGTCCTTTGATCCTGACATCCAGGTATCAGTCTGGTAGCTGAATTTTACCGGGCCGGTGCCAGGGGAAAAGGGGGGGTACTGATACTACTGTAGGCTACGACGGGGGGGGGGGGGGAGGGGGGATGGGGGGGGGGGGGGGTGAAACAGGTCGTAAGGCCAGGAATTTGCAAGTTACATTAACTTCACTAGTGACTAGCAACAATCGGTCATAATTTCAAGGGGCAAATAACTCGTGACACCCGACGACATTAAATAATTCGCCCGGAGATCGTCTGAAAAATTGCCGATTTCGCACAATTTCCAAATTGAGAATCAAAATGACACTTCGTGGTTGTTGATTTAAGATATTTTTCTGAATAAATACAGGTATTTTTTGTTTATAATCACTTTATAACCACTCTAATATTTCATCTGAAACCTTCCCTTTCATGTCACATTTATAATTTTTCATTTTTCGTTAATAAAACACATATCAAAATGATCGTCTGTCCACCGACAACATGCTGTTGCCATTTTTAATTACCCGTGACTTGAACAGGCTATCTACAGTACATTTGCCATTTCTTTATAAAAAAAAAGAAAAAAAAAAAAAAGACTACCTTATATCTTTTGAAGACTCCCCCTGGCCTGCCTAAACAAAAATATCAGATGTTTTTAGTAATGTTCTTTCACAATTGCTTTGTAGAATTTATGAAAGGGCATTTCAAATTATTTATGTACATTTATTAATTATTGACATCATAGATTTCTTCATGGATCATTTATGGCTGCTGTTGAAAAGGATCATGGACATCGGGCAGTTTGCATTGTTTACATTTTGCGTCGAACGTAAACAAATACAGAAATGTTCCATCGGTGCGCTGTTTACAGCTGTGATGATTACGATCAACCAGACAGGAAAATAACAACACACAATTTTATACACTATATTTATCTCATTGTTAGTAAGAATGTGATGGTTTAAAAATACTACAGGAACGAGTTTCACTGTGGATTTACAGAATGTTATTAATATTTTGACGGCACCATTTGTGACATACATATAGTGCAGCATATGGAGTATATATCTCTCAGTTGATACGATATTGATTCCAGAGCTTGTGATTCCTATCAGTATTTCCTTGATAGAGGGTTGCTGCTAACAAGGAAGCTACTGAACCAAGGGTTCCTCTTGGTTAAGCAGTCTGCCTTATTTTTTTTTCACCTACTTGCCCGAATGCCAAATTTAAAAAAAAATTATATTTATTCAAGCAAATTCTTTCATAATTTTCACTTGTCCGAATCCAGTTTTACTTTTCCTGGGCTTCCGGCAAGTGGGTTAGCATGATGACTGGTTAAGCTGACGTCACCACTTCGAAAGTTTTACTGTCACCACCATGACTTGGTTGATGGTTATGGAATAGATCTGTGTCACAAATGACCATTGCTATGTTCCACATGTTGTAAATACTTCACGGTCCTTTCCTCGTTCATGATTTATCACTGGATTTGTAATTAAATTAACATGACGGGTGCCACTAGTGGAGCAGGAACTGCTTACACTTCCGATCACCTGAGTTCAACCCCAGTTTTTAGTGGAGTTTGTGTTACTCGATCTTTAGTTTTATGTGTATGTTTTGTAGATCGTTGTTTGTCCTTTTGACATTTGTACTTTTTCTTTTGATTTGTGTTCTCTGTTCTTCTTTGATTGATGGATTCTGTTTACCCCTTTGGTATCTTCACTGTTCATATCACTTATGTCCAAAAACGTTTTTTATCTGTCAAGAATTATTTCCATTTTAACTAAAAAAGGTAATGACTAATGATTACAGTCTACAAAAAAATATTCAAACGGTTATTACGTTTTTGAACATGTGTTGAGCAAGTGGGGGAGGGAACACATAAGAAAATTCAAAATTCTTGACATTTTCAGTTATAAATGGGAATTCTAGGGCAGTTGGACAAATCAAGACCCAAGACATTTTGGCACCTGCTTCGACACTTCAGTCCCCCAAAAAAATGGACACCAAGATAAGTCCTGCATATTGTATTTTTTAAAAAAGAGTGTATTTGTCCCTAATCTTGTAGTCTTTAATTTTGACCCAGGGCATGGATTCATAATTCTTAAACATACATTCACACCAGGTTATTATACTCTTTCATGTTGTCTAGTTTGAAGTTTCTAGCTTGAACCACCATTGAGATTTCATGTGACATTACAGACATACAGATGAACAGTATTACATGAACCCCAGCTTCTGCTTAAGGGGGTATAAGTGCGTCTTTTGTGACCCACATGTACCTATGATCATAATAAGATATCAAAAGGATAGATGCCTAAATAGTATCAGCAGCTAGCCTATATATAAATATTGTGCCGATACTTGCATCTGACCTTTGACCAGTATTTTGAGGGGCCGTCGTGGCTGTGATCGTATGGTAGTTGGATTTTCAACTACCTATGTAATCGGTGCCTATCACCACTGATGTTGTGAGTTCGAATCTCGATCAAGGCGAGGTGTACAACATTATGTGATAAAGTTTGTCAATGACTTGCGATAGGTCGATGGTTTTCGCCGGGTCCTCTGGTTTCCTCCACCAATAAAATTGACCGCTATGATATAACTGAAATATTGTTGAAAGTGGCGTTAACCACCATAAACCTAAACCAACCAGTATACATTTTTTTTTGTAGTTGGCTAGTTAATTTGTGAAAGTACTCCCTAAATTGGCAAGTACATAAAATTGGTTTCCCACACACTAATCCAGTCTGCCTAAGGGAGCAATCATTTCACTTTAAAAGGGGGAGGGGCAATGTTTTTTGTGTACAAAAATTATAATCCTCCATTTTGATTAAAAAAATAATTTGGCCAGACAAAGAGGGAAAAAATATTCTGACCCACCAAAATTTGCCATTAAAAGTGATTTTAAATGCTGATAAAAAATTCTGATTTCATTCATCAAAATTTATTTTTTTATTTTTTTTAAATTCGGACGAAATAGCCCATATTAAAGTTAAATGTTTGCTCCACAAGGAGACGTAACAGCCACAGGACAAGGCCTTTGATAATAACCAGAGTCCCTATATATTTTCAGGAAGTAGCCAATATGCAACTACAGAAATTAAAAAAAAAATGTATGAGCTGTTGGACCCCAATTTATCAAACTAGCCCACTAAAATTATTGTCAACTTTAGAATGTGTAGTAAAAATATTAAATTCTGTCCCTGATGAGTGGTTCCCATTTTCCTTCCACTGTAAATTATATATCTGTTGTGAATGTTGAAATATTCAATATAATTATATTTCGAATGCACCTTTATTATTTTATTTGTTTATTATGTTATCAATGATTTTAATTTGATTTTTCTGCCCATCAATGGGCACCTTTGATTAATAAAATATCTGGTATCTTGTATATATCATATTTAACAATTAATATAGGTTAATTGGTGACATACAAATGTATTCTTCTATAGTCTGAGGGGCCCGGGTGGCTCAATGAGTTAGGTTGTTGGATCTAACAGCTCATACAAGCCTATTACCAATATGGCATGGGTTCGTGCCCAGCTTTGTAAATTACAAAAAAGGGTGCACTCGACTCGCAGCCACAAGTGATAAAGTTTACCAGTTGCTTGCCCAGGGTCGGTGGTTCTCTCCGGGTACTCCGGCTTCCTCCACCACTAAAACTGGTCACCATGATATAGCTGAAATATTGCTGAAAGTGGCATTAAACACCAAATATTCAAATTCATTTGCTATAGTCTGTTTCTATTTCACATAAATGACTGAAGTTTTTACCTATGAAATAAAACTAAAACAAAATCTTAATCTATAAGTATATTTTATTGATTAGATATATATAGAAATATATATAAACATATATTACACTTACGTTTTTATTTTCCCTATTTGTCTTTGTTAGCGCAGCCGGTCACTATTTTCGTATATGGACTGGTAGTACATTTGTATATGGACCGGCCAGGTACCTGCATTATTATTTTAGATAAAAAGTATAAAATAGCAAATAGTTCATGGCACTGAGGGTCATTTGGCAGTATATGGACCGTTCCATATACTGCCATATGACCCGAAGTGACATGAACTATTTGCTACATTTGTATATTATACTTTTTATCATAGATATAACAAATGTGACACTGAAAATAATAGTTTATCTTCACATTATATATCTGTCACAGTGGTGTAGATTACTTTAATTTTTCAGATTGTAATTTTTGTATTTTGTTAAATTTTTGTTGATATTATTAAGGGAAATATTTAGAAAAATTATTTGCTTAAAAGAAAGACATTTATTAATTTGCATTAATTGTTTTTGACACAATTAGAAGCACATGTCATATCCTCATTTTCTAATCAATTTAACCTTTTGATCATTACTTACTATTATTCAAAGTTGTCTTAATTAAGATTTTTGCATTGGTATTATTTAGATCTGACAGATGTTAATAAGTTTTTGTATTGTGTATGTCGGTCAAAAGCCCACTAGGGCTTGTGTTGTATTGTTATTTAAATATGCCGACTATAAATAAAACTGATCTTATCTTAATTATATTTTATTGTGTTAATTAGAGTAATACTTTGTATGACATGTTAATCTGAGTATTTTTATAATTTGGTATAAATAGAGTAGACATTTTAGGATAGGAGGCAGTGTTTGGGAAGCATTTTTGATCACGCTTACCCTGTAGAAGTAGTTGGCATACAAGGACTGTCAATCAAGTCAGCCACTATGATAAACATAAATTTAACTAAAAATTTAGATAAAGATTCTAAATAAATTAAAATGCCAAAGATAAACAATATTTTTATTTAAATTTTTAGTTACATTTAAAGTGGGAATTAACTTTACTTTTAGTATTTGAACTTTGTAAACTTTATTATTTTTATTTGGTACTTGTTTTGAAATTGTTATTATAATTTGATTGATTTTATTTTATTTTTGGTGTTTAATGGCACTTTCAGCAATATTTCAGCTAGATCATGGCGACCAGTTTTAGTGGTGGAAGAAACCGGAGAGAACCACCGACCATGGGTAAGCAACGGGTTAACTTTTTCACTTGCTGCTGTAAGTCGAGACAGTCAGGCTGCACTTTTTTTTTGTAATTTACAAAGCTGGGCGTGAACCCACACCGTATTGGTGATAGGCTTGTATGAATTGTTAGGTAATCCAACTATCTAACTCATTGAGCCACCCGGGCCCTTATTATAATTTGAATATTTTTGTTATGTAAAATAAATTGTTAAAACTTGCTTGCGTTTTAGCTATGTCTACTATGGTAATTTAAGTCTAGCGATAGACTGACCCCCTTGTCCCGTTGTTTGTGCACACAGCTAGTTCCCCTCTTTGCAACGTGCACTGGACTTCGGTGACATATCCATAAAACATACAGATGTTGAAAGTTCTTGATATTTGAAAAATTAAATGCACTACAGTTCAAAAATAGCACTAATTTAAAGAAAGTTAATCTAAATGTATTAGATGAGATGCAGCATCAGCATAATCTATCAATGAAAGTTCATTATCATTAAATCTTTGCTTCAGTGGACTTAGTATTTTCTGCAGCATTTTAAAGGTGGCAAATATGTTTGGATGTGCATGCTGACATAATTTATTCACCTTGCTGTGGCAACCCTCAACATGCATTGTTGTCCTTGCACGATCATTGTCAAAATGATTCCACAACTCCAGTAGCTGTCCCTCTACCCAAGTCTCAGTAACATAGTCTGTAAATCTGGTCATTTCAGGGCTAAAATCGTCATTTTCTTCAAGAGCAACGAACCAAATGTCCTTTACCTGCCGAATTGTAATTAATGGCAAAACAGCTGCTCTTCTCACTAACTTTTTAACATTGTTTATAGGGATCTCCTGTACTTGGCGATCACAATACTCGTATACCAGTATTGTTGACAATACTGGTATAAAAAATTATTCCAGTATTGTAATTTTTTTACAAAAAAAATACAATACTGGTATAAAATCATATTCCAGTATTGTTAACAATACTGTTCGTAAATAAAAATATGCAATACCAGGATATATAATAATTGATAAAACAACATGTTATAATTTACATTTTATTTATTTTATAGATGATCATACATTTTTGTAGATGGCATCAATTTTTTAATAATCTTTGATGAACAACATGATTTATGAATAATAACATCACATTCACAATATAATGTACTAGCACTAGAATTATAGAGAGTCTATCATGTCCATAATAAATATCACTTTTACACAGGATATTGTTCTGAAATATGTATGAGAATGTTTGTAAATGCATTGTCACCTGTGGTACCCCATCTGTCTCTCCACATTCTTTCATCTAGGTAACTGGGTAGTAGATGTGATGACACATCTTTCATCTCTTTAAACTTCTGTTTGGCTTTAGCCCAGTACGACTCGATTGCTTGAGTATGTATGCCAGTTGCAGGGTCCACGAAGTTGAGCGAATGATTAACTGTGCCATGGCTAAGCTGCAGTCGTGAGCTGATGTTATGGTACGCTTTCCACTGATCTGAATGGATGATTGTCCCTGGTTTTACAACACGTTGTATAATAGGTAAAAGAGTTGTGGCATCTCTTTTGTCAACAGTTTCCATGTAGTAATGGCAGGCTTGCTGGATGTATCTGCTAAACCGAAAACCCACTGCTCTTTGCTGGCCCGTCGCCCTCTGTTGTATTTTGATTTGTGATTAAAAAGACTTTCATCAATTTGGACAATCACACCTGGTCCACCTAATTCAACTGGAGTTGATAGTAGTTTAGTGGAGCAGACATCTCTCAAGTATTGAAACATCTGTATTATGGTCTTCTCGTCAATCTGTACTTGTCTTTCTACGGAATTAACTTTTGTTCCTTGACTCCATAGGTATGTGACGTATAACCATTTATCTAAGGTGATGCGAGACCTTTCGAAAAATGATCCAGCACGAATGGTACGGTATGTACGGCGTTTCGGACATCTTTGGTTGGCACAGCGCCATCCAAAACCATCTTTAGCGGATGTGTCGGTCTGGTTACCATTTTCAAGCCGTCCAAGTGCCATCACAGCAACCTACTGGACATGCTGTAAAACGGAAACGGCAAGATGACAAAACAGAGTACCAGTATCGGAAGAGATTACTTGCAAATACACAAGACAACAATGAGGATGACATCGCTGATGATCCAAATATAGAGATGGCTATCTCAATCAAAAATTCTTTACACAATATTATGAGAATGACCAAACAACAACTACAGCAAAATATCAGCAATTCTCAAGAAACTGTGGATGTCCTACGCCAACATACCGTTTTTTAAAAACAAAACCATTGAAGATTTGAGAATTTGCCTGATAACAACAGCTGTGTATGAACATTTGAATAAGTAACATTATTATTGAAAACTTGCAAATATGTTATCCCAATACTTATATAATCATTATATTAGCAAATTAATTAAACAACCTTATTCAGAAAAAACTGCCGAGATCTGCTAATCTGGGTCACGGGTCACTGTAATCGGGCGGCTGTATCGAGAAACAGATACAGTGTTGAAAAAACTGTTGATATTCATAAAATATTGATAAATGCTATAAAATGTTATGTTTGTCTTCAAGAAATATGATAGACAAAACCATGTGTGAAGTGTTATGACGAAATATCTCCGATTTCTATGTAAATTTACGAGTTGAAGTTGTGGCTGTATCGAGAAACAGATACGGTGTTGAAAAAACTGTTGATACTCATACAATATGAATAAATGCAATAAAATTTTATGTTTGTCTTCAAGAAATATGATAGACAAAACCATGTGTGAAGTTTTATGATGAAATATCTCCGATTTCTATGTAAATTTACGAGTTGAAGTGGGGAAATTTTATGTTAGATTTCTAAAAATCTTCTACTCTGAAACCACAGGTAAATTTACTTTAGCGATGTATTTTTATCTTGGACAAGAATAATGAGCATCCTGATTGAATGACCGATTTAAAACACACTGACTCTGCATGATAATTCTAATAGAAAAAAATATTACTTTTTAATTGATCAATCAATACAATTAGCTTCTTGGTAAACACATATGCGTACTTGACAAATTAACATAACAAATAATAAGACAAGCTTAAAATAGAGCCAAGTAATATATTCCTTTTAAACCATATAGTCGTGTATATAAATAATTGTTCATACAAAAGACAAGGTATCTTATTTAAACCTAATAAAGTAGATCGAGATCAAATACAAAGAACACAATGTCTGTGTAAATCCTGTGTTCATCTTTCATTGTATATATCCTGAATGCATGCCAGATATGCTAATGTCTTAGATAAAAAGGTCAAAACTTTGTAAAGCACATCCTTTTACCATAAATTAAGACCAAATTATGACAATGCTGTTTTTTGACGTATAATTCGTAATTGGAGAAATATTTCACCGCATGCCAACTTTTTAATTATCTTTCTTTATGATGGTTTCTTTTTAATATTTAAGGTAGAAGAAATAGTTTTTTATATTCTTGATTGATAGTTAAGTTTTTACAGAACTGAAATGTTTTATAGACGTGATTTAAAGTTTTAATTTATTGAAATTTATATAGTCTCTCATAATTCTTTATAGAATGGCACTTGTTATATAAGTATAAATGTTGTGTAGAAGTATGATATTTACAGTTTTTAGTGAGTGCCTTTAACTGCCATATCACAGGCATCATTGATTTTATTGTAAATTTGAAGAAGAAAAAAAACCACTTACATCATCTATTGCCATAATTGATGCTGCTGTAATTGTTGTAAGGGGTTGCCTTTTACAACTGATAGTTTGTAGAGGTTTTTATTTTGTGGGGGGGGGGGATAGTTTTTATCCCATCGCTAACGAAGTTGCGAAGGGATATACATGTAGTAACGCTACCTTCCGTTCGTCCGTCTGTCCTCCCGTAACATCCTTGTATTTTGATAAAAAAAATTATTTAATCCAATTTTAAAATGTTGAACTTTCAAATTCATCAGAAACTTAAACAAGTGATAAAAATAGAGGAATGTCATGAAAGGAGCATCATGGCATGCCTTAAGCTTTTATTAAATGAAAAGCTTGGTTTATCAGCACTGTACCCCAATAATAGCATACACTTAATGAGTACAGCTGCTGTGTTACCTCTGAGTACAGCAGAAGTAGAAAGGGTATTTTCACAGGTCAAATTGGTAAAGTGTGATCACATAAATCGCATGAAACAGGTCACAATGAACAATATTTTACATGTCAAACTAAATTGCAACAAACAATGTTATGAGCATGTGTCAGATACAGTAGTTGCCAAGTTTTTTAGAGTTAATGACAGAAAGATAGAATTATATCTAGGTTGATTTGTTGAATAAACTGACCTATTTGCTCATGTATGAATAATAAAAGTCAATATTTCATTGTATACTTTATTTGATTTTACAGTGTCCCTAAAAAATGCCTTTTTTGAAAATCCAACAGCACACTAAAGAGCCCTTTTTCAGGACCAGCACCCTGCCCTTTTGAAATCCTAGCTGGAACACTGTAATGAAATAGTGAATAGTGCTTAAATCAATAAAAAATAAGATAATGTTTTTTTGTGTTTTTTTTGCTTTTGAAAGTGTCAATTCATGTTGCCATTTCCTGTCCTACAATACACATTGACAACTTGACACATTGTTATCAATTTATTCCAATATCGTATTCTAGTATTGTTCTAGTATTGTTAATATACAATACTCCCAAAAAATAACTAATTTAACAATACTGGAACAATACTAGAATACAATACTGGAATATTTTTTTATACCAGTATTGTGCACAATACTAGTATACCAGTATTGTGATCGCCAGGTACAGGAGATCCGTTTATAGTTTTGATTTTGGTAACGTTGGAATAAGTTTACTACGACTTCTGTACAAGGACCCTCTACAGCTCTCAAATGTTGGGATTTTCTTTTATCATCTCTCCAACATCCCAATCATAATCTCTGTCTCTAAGACAACCAATTTCTTCATCATAAATGGTTGTTCTCTACAATGTTTCTTAACATGGTTAACAAATGCATCTGCTGTTCAGCTAACATCAGCTGAGTGGTTGTGATATTGGCCAAGTGACATCAAGATGCCATTCAAGGTGACCAGTGTTGCTGCACATTGTCGTAGTACACACCTCCGATAGACACCTTCAGCCCTTCTAATTTTGATAGAATATTTGTAACCTGTATGGAGAAGATAGTGCCCACCTCTACCATTTTCCATATAATCTATGTGTATCTGTGCATTTGCCATTTAGAACTCAAATGAATCTTGAACATAATTTCCATTATTTTTAAGGGGAAACATCCAAGCCCAAGCCACTTTGAAGTCAAATATTTGCATAACTTTAAGCCAATATTATCAAGACACCTATAACTTCAGTAGTATTACTTAAATTAATTATTACTTGATTGCATCCTAATTACATGTTTGTAATAGTCTGAATGATGTATTGAACTCTTCAAAAACAAATTGAAAAAAATATGATTAATTAGTAATTGTGATAACTAGTCCTTAACAGTAATATATTTTACATATCTTTTATAATTAAAAACAAATATAAAACCTCTGAAATATTTGATTGAACACTTACTAATTTTTTTTCGTAATATTTTGAATGATGTATTGAATTGTATAAAAAAAATTAAGAATAAGTAATGATTGTGATAATTATTCCTCATCATCGTTATGCATATCATAATACATTTCTCTGACGTCACACTATTGTTCGAACAGTGGACTATTTTTAAGAATCTACAGTTTATTCTTTTGTTCTTGAATATATGAACTTTAACCTTTTACTGTTTTAGGCTTAAAAATGTGATATATATTGTACATATTTTGAGACTTTTGGGTATCGAACCACTACTGGGCTTTTTAAAGTCTACTTTGACTTTCAAAACTTTCATATGGAATGCCATAGCTGCCTTATCTTGGACACTGTTATGTTGTAATGTTGTGTACCTACATGTTGGGTCAGAATAACTTGTTGTAAAGGTGTAAATCCATGTCCTGTAGTTAGTATCTAAAGTCGTTAAGTCGTAATTCCATCCTGTAAAGTTGGTTAGTAAATATGTAAGGTTTAATCTGCATTATGTTGAGTTAACATGACATTATCTTTCGTCCAAAAATCCACTTAATGACAGTCATGTAGCTGCCTTACATTATACATTCTCCTAATAAATAAATGAAAAACTTAATATATGGAGAGAGGCTTGGGCACAACACGGAATGAGAACCGTTCACTCTTCACCACAAGCACTGTGGGTTTCTGGACAAATTCAAAGTCCAACTGGTATATCAGTATCAGATTTAGGAAACTATGGTACCGAAGGGATTCTTGATGATGAAGATGATGAAAATGAAGGCAGGCCCTTAATGTTCCCATTTTCCTTTGACATAAGCGAGGAATGTAGAAATGACCTTTCAGCCAATGTAACCCAACAGTGGGTCTCCAACAACTATGGAATTGCCATATACCAGAAAGTCCTGACAATAATAAACCGTCATCATCCAAGTGAAACATAAACAATAACAGATGTGAATTCTGACAAATATTAAATAAACCTTACAAAAGTATTCATAGCTGTGCAACTACACTAATTTGAAATAAAATAAATGCACAAGTCTTTTATATATTAGTTTATTAACGACTAATAAGAATCAAAGGTAAACTATCAAACATGCAACAAGCTGTTCCTGTTTTCAGCATTGTTTCATTTATTTTTTATGACCAAATGTGCAACTTTAATATTTGGATCATATATATCAAATAGTATTAAAAACTTGACCCTGTATCGCTCACCTAGTTTCCAAACTGACTTACATACAACATAATATGTGCTTGTATTGAGACTTCAAAAACTTTGATTACAAATTTCTGAGAATATGAATATAAAAAAAAGTCCAATTTTAAATTATGTCCCCAATAGCGCCATCTCAGATGAAGGGTCAAAATGTCGGACACAATTTTGCAGGGGACCACATAAGGACCATTGTGACCTCGTTTGGTTTCAATTGGCCTAGTAGTTTCTGATGAGAAGATTTTTGAAATAATTTCACATAGTGTCCATGTTAAACTATGTTCCCCGGTGGTGGCCATCTTGGATATAGGGTGGAACTGTCGAACATAATTTTTGAAGGGGACCACCCAACAACCCAACATTTCGGTAAATACACTCAACATAATGAAGTTTCAACCTATCATAATCCCGTGGTCACTTTACATAGTGTTGTTTTGGCTTAACGTAAGAAATTGTTATCTTCAAGTAATGAAATTTCAACATAACATAATGAGATTTCACCTTTACAATCTGATTTTTGGATGAAAGATAATGTCGTGTTAACTCAACATAATGCAGATTAAACCTTACATATTTACTAACCAACTTTAGGACATGGATTTACACCTTTACAACAAGTTATTCTGACCCAACATGTAGGTACACAACATAACAACATAACAGTGTTCAAGATAAGGCAGCTATGGCGTTCCTTTCATCTAAACTCTTGGCTACGATGACCACACTACATATACTCTATAATAAGTATATTTGACTCTTGATAGTAAGCTTTGTTAAAAAAATATCAACAATTTGTTTAAAAAAGCAATTGATCAATATATACAAGACACGATGCAAGTATTTCAGATCTGGCATCATTTATGTTCAGAACTGACGAGTATGTGAACTTTTAAAATGTATTCTCGCAAATACAAAAACAACTAACGAACCGACCGCAAGTAATAATAAATCAGACAGACTGTCAGACCACAGGTGAACATTTGGGACACTTGAAAGACCTTGAAATATCTAAATATAAACG
This sequence comes from Bathymodiolus brooksi, assembly GCA_963680875.1. Taxonomy (NCBI): domain Eukaryota; kingdom Metazoa; phylum Mollusca; class Bivalvia; order Mytilida; family Modiolidae; genus Bathymodiolus; species Bathymodiolus brooksi. The sequence continues at coordinate 62,949,518 of OY804582.1, forward strand.
AGAATCAAAGGCACGAATACCGATAAAAGTTTGTTGTTTAATTTTTGTTAATTGTGGCCTATTTAGTTTTCTGAACATTAAAAAGATAAAAATATAAAATGAAAACACTGTTACAGATGGAAATGTATTATGTAAGAGAATACACTCCAACTTGTAGATTCTTAAAAATAATCAACTCGACCCTTACTGGTCTCGTTGATTATTTTTAAGAATCTACAGTTGGAGTGTATTCTCCATTACTTCTATAATTTTTTAAAATTTAAAACTTCTGAAATAAACTATTGTACAAATATATCATGCTTGGGAGGAGTATTTGCGAAAAATAACAGTCGAGACACGAAAAATTTCCCAAGCCGAATGGTGAGGGAAATTTAGTCTCAAGACTGGTATTTTTCGCAAATACCTCTCCCAAACATGATATATCTGTTTAATTACACCTAATATTATTTAGAATACTGGCTAAATAAATAATACCTTTTGTTTGTCGTTTTCATGACCTCATATGATGTATCTGTTTAATTCTACCGAATGATGTTACATAAAACGCACAACTGATAACGTTTTACAAATTTTGTTACAAGCGTCTCAGTGAAGGGTAAAAACGGCAAATACGATTTTGCAAATACCATGAATAAAAGTTAAATCTTATGCAAATAAACCTACATGAAGTAAAAATTCTGCAAATGCACAATGCAAGGCCTGAATTTGTAAAAAATAGCACGGCTATTAACCAATCAGAATCCAGCATTCTTATATAAGGTGTAATTAAGTTTAAAATCAACCTGGGCTGGTGTGACAATAAATATTGGCTAAGTGAGATTGTGATTTTTTTAAATGTTGGCTAAGTGAGATTGTGATTTTTTTAAATGTTGGCTAAGTGTGAATGAACCAATCAAACATGTAATCTCGCTCAATTTTCTATGAAAAAAAAGGGTGGTAAGATATAGTTTTCAGATATTTGATAACAAACTTTTAAAAAATCTTCCGACTTTAATTCTTGTATCTGGAAAGCTGTGGAAAGCTTTCTCCCAGCTGACTGTCATCTCGACAGAGTCTGGTATTTTAATGATGCCATCCTCAAAGCAAAGTTTTCTCCACCTTTCCTCTATAACCTGCTGGAGGTCATCATCAACAGAGGTTTTTTTAAGGGGGGGGTATTTTTTTTCTGAACAATGTCTTCCAAAATATTTCTCTCCCCTTGTTCCTTGTAGAATAAGGAATTCCATGGTCTCTGATAAATTTCCCCAGTTCTTCATTATTCAACACTTCGACGTGAAATATTTTTCACTGGACGTAAAGCAATCAACATTCAATAAGTCATACATTTGTTGATAAGATAAACTCACTTAAATCAAAATGACTTTGTTCTAAGAAATTCTTTAACTAGATATCAAATTCTGCTAGGTAGAGAATAAACAATGAAGCAGGCTGGTTGATCACATTATACTGAAGCTTCCAAAATAAGTTATGACCTATACTTGTGGCCTTCTTGACTACAACCATATATATTGCAGTTAGATTTTGATCTACATTGCAGGGGCGGATCCAGGATTTAAAGTTAGGGGGGGGATGCACATCAAAAAATTGCGCCGAGCAGAGGGAGGCGCGAAAATTTTTGGGGTATTTCGTGTGAAAAATCACGATTTTACGCCAAAAAATCATATTTTTTCCAATTTTAGGGGGGGGGGCCACACGCCGGGTGTGTCCCCCCCTGAATCCACCCCTGCATTGTACATATAACATTAAAAATCAGTACCCACAACTAAAGTTTAGAGTATGATTGCTGTTCGGGTCAAGGTGTACTCAATACAACATTATGCTATATAGAATTTATCACCATCTTACCACTTACCAGTCTGGTCAATGGTTTTCTCTATCCTCCACAAATAAAATTCACCATCACAATATAGTTGAAATATTATTGAAAGTGGTGTTAAACACCAATACAATGCTAATTTAGAAATGTATTGTATAAATGTACATGAATAGTACAGAGTTCATTAATCTCTAAAATCTGTACATAGGTACATGCATTTAGTTTTGTTTAAGCTGAGCAAATGCCATGCACTGCAGATTATTACATTGTACATGTATTATAAATGTTTAATCTGTAACTCAAATTCTTTTCAGCAGTACTAATAATTCAAAGACAAGACAATTAAACCTTCATTTTCATTTAAAAAATATGAAAGATTTGAAGTTAAAAATTTGTTAATTTTTTTCCAGAAAAACAGCAATGTATTGTATGGTGCTATTGGTTGTACTGCAGTATTAAGTCTTGGATTTTGGTGGATCACCATCAATTCATCTTCTCCAGAGATAACTGGATCAGAAAACAAATCTTTGGTAAGTTCAAAAACAGTGAAGCTTATCAAAACAGAAAGCTGTATAAACAAAAACCTGTATAAACCAAACACCTGTCTATTCTGAAAAAAGAATGTTCCGTTTAGACAGGTTTTACTTATTACCAATAATAGACAAAAAATGGTTTCATAATCAATTGAACCTTGTGACAATTTTCAGATTCAAGAAATGTGAATGAATTAGTAATTATGATTCCTGCTTTACAGAAGACTATATTACATACTGTCAAAGTACTTTTCTTCGTGGGCCACAATTTTCGTGGTTTGGTTAAAAATTACGAGTTCGTGTATTTGTAAATTCGTGGATTTTGTGTTTGTACCCAAAATAAAATTTGTGGATTTTATATTTTCAACATAATGTACAAGTTTCATTGGGTAGCAAATCTTCGAGAAAGCTTTAAATACATTAGACAGATGAGCCGTATAATTATGTAATAGGAAGTGGCACCTTGATATTAAAGTGTTCATTTTGACAGTTGTAGAAAATTCCGGCATTTGTAAATTTAGCAGAATTTATTTTTATCGAATTTGATAATAAAAAAAATCTACTGAAATTACTTTATTAGCACTACACTAGCAATTTTCTTTGATATATATTAAATTCGTTTTTGTCTTACAAATATTTACTCTAATTTATTTTCCATTTCTGTTTATTACAACTAAAAAAAACCCAATGAAGTTTGTTCTCATTATTTTTCATACAATTACAGATTGTACTTGTATAATTATTTAAAATTTTCGATCTTTTATTACCTTTTATCTCAGATTGAAACCACTCGTAGTCATGTCACAAGATTAATCCTGGCCCCGGGGCAAATGTACAGTTAACTTGTGCAGAATTTATCATTAAATGTTTAAAGAAAGGTGATAAAATATGTTTTTTGAAGCAAGGGTGTTATACTTTAATAGAGAAATGTTTATATTTATTTATTTACTTGCAGTTACACCCATATGGGTCAAAACAAAATACATACATTCATACAAAATAAGTGAAAGAAAACAAGCAGACAAACGCATAAATACATGTACATTAGTACTACTGAAATTCAGATTAGAACTTTGAACGATGTGGACCTATTTTCGCAATTCCAATGACTGCTTTATAAAGTCGCAAACCGTTGGCAAAAGCTCAAATTGAGGATTTTGAATATGCAGAATTTGTATATTAAGATGATCTGTTTTAAAACTAGAGATTACTTTATGAAAGGCCTAGATTAAATTATCTCTTAATATTTTGTTCGAATTACAGTGTAGAAAGAAATGATGCTCATTGTCAATTACTTTACAGTTATCACATAACCTTCGGAATATTTCTGTATCTACCTATTTCTTTTTTTAAACTATGATCGCTTATGCAAAATTTTGTGAGAAGTTGTCTATTTTTAAAGCTGATTTCTTTTAGCAAATATTCTTCCAATTTTATTTGAGTCTTCAACTGACTACAAAAAGAGTTTAGAATCATTGTTCATATTTGATAACTTTGTAATGTTCTGCTAGTATATTTTTCCGACACAGTTTTTCTAAATTTAAATTTTAAAGACTGTTTAATTTTGTTAAAAGGTCTATCAAGATTTTCATATTCACCTGAATCCATTTCACACTCGTCAACGATTTTTAAAGTAACTGTATACCATACTTTAAAGTAACTGTATACCATGTATGTACACCTTCATTATTTAATTTTGTATTAACATTATAGGCCTCTTTCAGTAAAGGATTAATATCATATGTATTTAGTCTACAAAAATACATCAAAATTTGAGTTTTTATGAAAGAATCGATGGGGAATCTCCCAAGTTCCGATTTGGTCGCAATATTGCATGCACTTTTTTTAATACCTAATATAGGTTTGCAATACTTATTATGCACTTTTTCATATGACCTTTTTTCTTCAAAAGACAATAAATCGCATGTAGATCCATTTCTATTTGCTCTATCTGTAGCTCTTAATACAGGTAAGTATTCTTCAGGTAACCAAACCTCACAGTTGTATAGTAGACTGGTCGGATCAAAATATCAACTAGAGGCTCCCAGGAGCCTGTATAGCTCACATGGGTATAATAACAACATCAGTCAATAAAACTTGATAACTTCGGTAAAAAAATAACAAATGTAGCCCTCGTCATTGCAGACCCCTTCTCCAAAAACATTAGGGCAGGGGTTCCCCCTTTAATGTAAGTTATCAAAATTGCTGTAAAAAAAACATATATGTCAATGATTCTCAAAATTTAGCTTTTGCTACTTCACATTTTGTAATATAGTTGCTTCCTTTTGATTATTTGAGTAACCAAAAGTAGTGAGTCAATAAAAAAATGCATTTCAAGAGGAATAACTCTTCACACAGTTGTCGAACATTTTCAACTGTGGGAAATTTTTTGTAGATCTTGACATGCTGAACATTTTTGCAGTTTAAACTTTCCCTCTATCTCTAATAGTTTTTGAGATATAAGATGAAAGTATTAAAATTTAGAACATTTTGATAAAAAAAAGGGCAATAACTTGAAAATGGGTGATGGGATTTACTTCAAAATTGTGGGGTAGGTAGATCTTGACATGCTGCAAATTTTTGCAATTTAAACTTAACCTTTATCTCTTATAGTTTTTGAAATATAAGACGAAAAGTATTAAAAAGGGCAATAACTCCAAGATGGGTATCAGATTTACTTCAAAATTGCATGGTATGTAGATCTTGACATGCTGAACATTTTTGCAATTTAAACATAACCTTTATTTCTTATAAGTTATTGCTCTTATTGAATTAAAGCTACCATGTCTTCCTATCAGATCTGGAACTGAAGCTACCTTGTCTTCCTATCAGTTCTGGAACTAAAGCTACCTTGTCTTCATATCAGGTCTGGTACTGAAGCTACCTTGTCTTCCTATCAGTTCTGGAACTAAACCTACTTTGTATTCCTATCAGTTCTGGAACTAAAGCTACCTTGTCTTCCTATCAGTTCTGGAACTGAAGCTACCTTGTCTTCCTATCAGTTCTGGAACTGAAGCTACCTTGTCTTCCTATCAGCTATGGAACTAAAGCTACCTTGTCTTCCTATCAGTTCTGGAACTGAAGCTACCTTGTCTTCCTATCAGTTCTGGAACTGAAGCTACCTTGTCTTCCTATCAGTTCTGGAACTGAAGCTACCTTGTCTTCCTATCAGCTATGGAACTAAAGCTACCTTGTCTTCCTATCAGCTATGGAACTAAAGCTACCTTGTCTTCCTATCAGTTCTAGAACTAAAGCTACCTTGTCTTCCTATCAGATCTGGAACTAAAGCTACATTGTCTTCCTATCAGTTCTGGAACTGAAGCTACCTTGTCTTCCTATCAGTTCTGGAACTGAAGCTACCTTGTCTTCCTATCAGTTTTGGAACTAAAGCTACCTTGTCTTCCTATCAGTTCTGGAACTGGAGCTACCTTGTCTTCCTATCAGTTCTGGAACTGAAGCTACCTTGTCTTCCTATCAGTTCTGGAACTAAAGCTACCTTTTCTTCCTATCAGTTCTGGAACTAAAGCTACCTTGTCTTCCTATCAGTTCTAGAACTGAAGCTACCTTGTCTTCCTATCAGTTTTGGAACTAAAGCTACCTTGTCTTCCTATCAGTTCTGGAACTGGAGCTACCTTGTCTTCCTATCAGTTCTGGAACTGAAGCTACCTTGTCTTCCTATCAGTTCTGGAACTAAAGCTACCTTTTCTTCCTATCAGTTCTGGAACTAAAGCTACCTTGTCTTCCTATCAGTTCTAGAACTGAAGCTACCTTGTCTTCCTATCAGTTCTGGAACTGAAGCTACCTTGTCTTCCTATCAGTTCTGGAACTGAAGCTACCTTGTCTTCCTATCAGCTATGGAACTAAAGCTACCTTGTCTTCCTATCAGTTCTGGAACTGAAGCTACCTTGTCTTCCTATCAGTTCTGGAACTGAAGCTACCTTGTCTTCCTATCAGCTATGGAACTAAAGCTAACTTGTCTTCCTATCAGCTATGGAACTAAAGCTACCTTGTCTTCCTATCAGTTGTGGAACTAAAGCTACCTTGTCTTCCTATCAGATCTGGAACTAAAGCTACATTGTCTTCCTATCAGGTCTGGAACTGAAGCTACCTTGTCTTCCTATCAGTTCTGGAACTAAAGCTACCTTGTCTTCCTATCAGTTCTAGAACTGAAGCTATCTTGTCTTCCTATCAGTTTTGGAACTAAAGCTACCTTGTCTTCCTATCAGTTCTGGAACTGGAGCTACCTTGTCTTCCTATCAGTTCTGGAACTGAAGCTACCTTGTCTTCCTATCAGTTCTGGAACTAAAGCTACCTTGTCTTCCTATCAGTTCTGGAACTAAAGCTACCTTGTCTTCCTATCAGTTCTAGAACTGAAGCTACCTTGTCTTCCTATCAGTTCTGGAACTGAAGCTACCTTGTCTTCCTATCAGTTCTGGAACTAAAGCTACCTTTTCTTCCTATCAGTTCTGGAACTAAAGCTACCTTGTCTTCCTATCAGTTCTGGAACTAAAGCTACCTTGTCTTCCTATCAGTTTTAGAACTAAAGCTACCTTGTCTTCCTATCAGTTGTGGAACTGGAGCTACCTTGTCTTCCTATCAGTTCTGGAACTGAAGCTATCTTGTCTTCCTATCAGTTCTGGAACTAAAGCTACCTTGTCTTCATATCAGGTCTGGTACTGAAGCTACCTTGTCTTCCTATCAGTTCTGGAACTAAACCTACTTTGTATTCCTATCAGTTCTGGAACTAAAGCTACCTTGTCTTCCTATCAGTTCTGGAACTGAAGCTACCTTGTCTTCCTATCAGTTCTGGAACTGAAGCTACCTTGTCTTCCTATCAGCTATGGAACTAAAGCTACCTTGTCTTCCTATCAGTTCTGGAACTGAAGCTACCTTGTCTTCCTATCAGTTCTGGAACTGAAGCTACCTTGTCTTCCTATCAGCTATGGAACTAAAGCTACCTTGTCTTCCTATCAGCTATGGAACTAAAGCTACCTTGTCTTCCTATCAGTTGTGGAACTAAAGCTACCTTGTCTTCCTATCAGATCTGGAACTAAAGCTACATTGTCTTCCTATCAGGTCTGGAACTGAAGCTACCTTGTCTTCCTATCAGTTCTGGAACTAAAGCTACCTTGTCTTCCTATCAGTTCTAGAACTGAAGCTACCTTGTCTTCCTATCAGTTTTGGAACTAAAGCTACCTTGTCTTCCTATCAGTTCTGGAACTGGAGCTACCTTGTCTTCCTATCAGTTCTGGAACTGAAGCTACCTTGTCTTCCTATCAGTTCTGGAACTAAAGCTACCTTTTCTTCCTATCAGTTCTGGAACTAAAGCTACCTTGTCTTCCTATCAGTTCTAGAACTGAAGCTACCTTGTCTTCCTATCAGTTCTGGAACTGAAGCTACCTTGTCTTCCTATCAGTTCTGGAACTGAAGCTACCTTGTCTTCCTATCAGCTATGGAACTAAAGCTACCTTGTCTTCCTATCAGTTCTGGAACTGAAGCTACCTTGTCTTCCTATCAGTTCTGGAACTGAAGCTACCTTGTCTTCCTATCAGCTATGGAACTAAAGCTAACTTGTCTTCCTATCAGCTATGGAACTAAAGCTACCTTGTCTTCCTATCAGTTGTGGAACTAAAGCTACCTTGTCTTCCTATCAGATCTGGAACTAAAGCTACATTGTCTTCCTATCAGGTCTGGAACTGAAGCTACCTTGTCTTCCTATCAGTTCTGGAACTAAAGCTACCTTGTCTTCCTATCAGTTCTAGAACTGAAGCTACCTTGTCTTCCTATCAGTTTTGGAACTAAAGCTACCTTGTCTTCCTATCAGTTCTGGAACTGGAGCTACCTTGTCTTCCCATCAGTTCTGGAACTGAAGCTACCTTGTCTTCCTATCAGTTCTGGAACTAAAGCTACCTTGTCTTCCTATCAGTTCTGGAACTAAAGCTACCTTGTCTTCCTATCAGTTCTAGAACTGAAGCTACCTTGTCTTCCTATCAGTTCTGGAACTGAAGCTACCTTGTCTTCCTATCAGTTCTGGAACTAAAGCTACCTTTTCTTCCTATCAGTTCTGGAACTAAAGCTACCTTGTCTTCCTATCAGTTCTGGAACTAAACCTACTTTGTATTCCTATCAGTTCTGGAACTAAAGCTACCTTGTCTTCCTATCAGTTCTGGAACTGAAGCTACCTTGTCTTCCTATCAGTTCTGGAACTGAAGCTACCTTGTCTTCCTATCAGCTATGGAACTAAAGCTACCTTGTCTTCCTATCAGTTCTGGAACTGAAGCTACCTTGTCTTCCTATCAGTTCTGGAACTGAAGCTACCTTGTCTTCCTATCAGCTATGGAACTAAAGCTACCTTGTCTTCCTATCAGCTATGGAACTAAAGCTACCTTGTCTTCCTATCAGTTGTGGAACTAAAGCTACCTTGTCTTCCTATCAGATCTGGAACTAAAGCTACATTGTCTTCCTATCAGGTCTGGAACTGAAGCTACCTTGTCTTCCTATCAGTTCTGGAACTAAAGCTACCTTGTCTTCCTATCAGTTCTAGAACTGAAGCTACCTTGTCTTCCTATCAGTTTTGGAACTAAAGCTACCTTGTCTTCCTATCAGTTCTGGAACTGGAGCTACCTTGTCTTCCTATCAGTTCTGGAACTGAAGCTACCTTGTCTTCCTATCAGTTCTGGAACTAAAGCTACCTTTTCTTCCTATCAGTTCTGGAACTAAAGCTACCTTGTCTTCCTATCAGTTCTAGAACTGAAGCTACCTTGTCTTCCTATCAGTTCTGGAACTGAAGCTACCTTGTCTTCCTATCAGTTCTGGAACTGAAGCTACCTTGTCTTCCTATCAGCTATGGAACTAAAGCTACCTTGTCTTCCTATCAGTTCTGGAACTGAAGCTACCTTGTCTTCCTATCAGTTCTGGAACTGAAGCTACCTTGTCTTCCTATCAGCTATGGAACTAAAGCTAACTTGTCTTCCTATCAGCTATGGAACTAAAGCTACCTTGTCTTCCTATCAGTTGTGGAACTAAAGCTACCTTGTCTTCCTATCAGATCTGGAACTAAAGCTACATTGTCTTCCTATCAGGTCTGGAACTGAAGCTACCTTGTCTTCCTATCAGTTCTGGAACTAAAGCTACCTTGTCTTCCTATCAGTTCTAGAACTGAAGCTACCTTGTCTTCCTATCAGTTTTGGAACTAAAGCTACCTTGTCTTCCTATCAGTTCTGGAACTGGAGCTACCTTGTCTTCCCATCAGTTCTGGAACTGAAGCTACCTTGTCTTCCTATCAGTTCTGGAACTAAAGCTACCTTGTCTTCCTATCAGTTCTGGAACTAAAGCTACCTTGTCTTCCTATCAGTTCTAGAACTGAAGCTACCTTGTCTTCCTATCAGTTCTGGAACTGAAGCTACCTTGTCTTCCTATCAGTTCTGGAACTAAAGCTACCTTTTCTTCCTATCAGTTCTGGAACTAAAGCTACCTTGTCTTCCTATCAGTTCTAGAACTGAAGCTACCTTGTCTTCCTATCAGTTTTAGAACTAAAGCTACCTTGTCTTCCTATCAGTTGTGGAACTGGAGCTACCTTGTCTTCCTATCAGTTCTGGAACTGAAGCTATCTTGTCTTCCTATCAGTTCTGGAACTAAAGCTACCTTGTCTTCATATCAGGTCTGGTACTGAAGCTACCTTGTCTTCCTATCAGTTCTGGAACTAAACCTACTTTGTATTCCTATCAGTTCTGGAACTAAAGCTACCTTGTCTTCCTATCAGTTCTGGAACTGAAGCTACCTTGTCTTCCTATCAGTTCTGGAACTGAAGCTACCTTGTCTTCCTATCAGCTATGGAACTAAAGCTACCTTGTCTTCCTATCAGTTCTGGAACTGAAGCTACCTTGTCTTCCTATCAGTTCTGGAACTGAAGCTACCTTGTCTTCCTATCAGCTATGGAACTAAAGCTACCTTGTCTTCCTATCAGCTATGGAACTAAAGCTACCTTGTCTTCCTATCAGTTGTGGAACTAAAGCTACCTTGTCTTCCTATCAGATCTGGAACTAAAGCTACATTGTCTTCCTATCAGGTCTGGAACTGAAGCTACCTTGTCTTCCTATCAGTTCTGGAACTAAAGCTACCTTGTCTTCCTATCAGTTCTAGAACTGAAGCTACCTTGTCTTCCTATCAGTTTTGGAACTAAAGCTACCTTGTCTTCCTATCAGTTCTGGAACTGGAGCTACCTTGTCTTCCTATCAGTTCTGGAACTGAGGCTACCTTGTCTTCCTATCAGCTATGGAACTAAAGCTACCTTGTCTTCCTATCAGTTCTGGAACTGAAGCTACCTTGTCTTCCTATCAGTTCTGGAACTGAAGCTACCTTGTCTTCCTATCAGCTATGGAACTAAAGCTAACTTGTCTTCCTATCAGCTATGGAACTAAAGCTACCTTGTCTTCCTATCAGTTGTGGAACTAAAGCTACCTTGTCTTCCTATCAGATCTGGAACTAAAGCTACATTGTCTTCCTATCAGGTCTGGAACTGAAGCTACCTTGTCTTCCTATCAGTTCTGGAACTAAAGCTACCTTGTCTTCCTATCAGTTCTAGAACTGAAGCTACCTTGTCTTCCTATCAGTTTTGGAACTAAAGCTACCTTGTCTTCCTATCAGTTCTGGAACTGGAGCTACCTTGTCTTCCTATCAGTTCTGGAACTGAAGCTACCTTGTCTTCCTATCAGTTCTGGAACTAAAGCTACCTTGTCTTCCTATCAGTTCTGGAACTAAAGCTACCTTGTCTTCCTATCAGTTCTAGAACTGAAGCTACCTTGTCTTCCTATCAGTTCTGGAACTGAAGCTACCTTGTCTTCCTATCAGTTCTGGAACTAAAGCTACCTTTTCTTCCTATCAGTTCTGGAACTAAAGCTACCTTGTCTTCCTATCAGTTCTGGAACTAAAGCTACCTTGTCTTCCTATCAGTTTTAGAACTAAAGCTACCTTGTCTTCCTATCAGTTGTGGAACTGGAGCTACCTTGTCTTCCTATCAGTTCTGGAACTGAAGCTATCTTGTCTTCCTATCAGTTCTGGAACTAAAGCTACCTTGTCTTCATATCAGGTCTGGTACTGAAGCTACCTTGTCTTCCTATCAGTTCTGGAACTAAACCTACTTTGTATTCCTATCAGTTCTGGAACTAAAGCTACCTTGTCTTCCTATCAGTTCTGGAACTGAAGCTACCTTGTCTTCCTATCAGTTCTGGAACTGAAGCTACCTTGTCTTCCTATCAGCTATGGAACTAAAGCTACCTTGTCTTCCTATCAGTTCTGGAACTGAAGCTACCTTGTCTTCCTATCAGTTCTGGAACTGAAGCTACCTTGTCTTCCTATCAGCTATGGAACTAAAGCTACCTTGTATTCCTATCAGCTATGGAACTAAAGCTACCTTGTCTTCCTATCAGTTGTGGAACTAAAGCTACCTTGTCTTCCTATCAGATCTGGAACTAAAGCTACATTGTCTTCCTATCAGGTCTGGAACTGAAGCTACCTTGTCTTCCTATCAGTTCTGGAACTAAAGCTACCTTGTCTTCCTATCAGTTCTAGAACTGAAGCTACCTTGTCTTCCTATCAGTTTTGGAACTAAAGCTACCTTGTCTTCCTATCAGTTCTGGAACTGGAGCTACCTTGTCTTCCTATCAGTTCTGGAACTGAAGCTACCTTGTCTTCCTATCAGTTCTGGAACTAAAGCTACCTTTTCTTCCTATCAGTTCTGGAACTAAAGCTACCTTGTCTTCCTATCAGTTCTAGAACTGAAGCTACCTTGTCTTCCTATCAGTTCTGGAACTGAAGCTACCTTGTCTTCCTATCAGTTCTGGAACTGAAGCTACCTTGTCTTCCTATCAGCTATGGAACTAAAGCTACCTTGTCTTCCTATCAGTTCTGGAACTGAAGCTACCTTGTCTTCCTATCAGTTCTGGAACTGAAGCTACCTTGTCTTCCTATCAGCTATGGAACTAAAGCTAACTTGTCTTCCTATCAGCTATGGAACTAAAGCTACCTTGTCTTCCTATCAGTTGTGGAACTAAAGCTACCTTGTCTTCCTATCAGATCTGGAACTAAAGCTACATTGTCTTCCTATCAGGTCTGGAACTGAAGCTACCTTGTCTTCCTATCAGTTCTGGAACTAAAGCTACCTTGTCTTCCTATCAGTTCTAGAACTGAAGCTATCTTGTCTTCCTATCAGTTTTGGAACTAAAGCTACCTTGTCTTCCTATCAGTTCTGGAACTGGAGCTACCTTGTCTTCCTATCAGTTCTGGAACTGAAGCTACCTTGTCTTCCTATCAGTTCTGGAACTAAAGCTACCTTGTCTTCCTATCAGTTCTGGAACTAAAGCTACCTTGTCTTCCTATCAGTTCTAGAACTGAAGCTACCTTGTCTTCCTATCAGTTCTGGAACTGAAGCTACCTTGTCTTCCTATCAGTTCTGGAACTAAAGCTACCTTTTCTTCCTATCAGTTCTGGAACTAAAGCTACCTTGTCTTCCTATCAGTTCTGGAACTAAAGCTACCTTGTCTTCCTATCAGTTTTAGAACTAAAGCTACCTTGTCTTCCTATCAGTTGTGGAACTGGAGCTACCTTGTCTTCCTATCAGTTCTGGAACTGAAGCTATCTTGTCTTCCTATCAGTTCTGGAACTAAAGCTACCTTGTCTTCATATCAGGTCTGGTACTGAAGCTACCTTGTCTTCCTATCAGTTCTGGAACTAAACCTACTTTGTATTCCTATCAGTTCTGGAACTAAAGCTACCTTGTCTTCCTATCAGTTCTGGAACTGAAGCTACCTTGTCTTCCTATCAGTTCTGGAACTGAAGCTACCTTGTCTTCCTATCAGCTATGGAACTAAAGCTACCTTGTCTTCCTATCAGTTCTGGAACTGAAGCTACCTTGTCTTCCTATCAGTTCTGGAACTGAAGCTACCTTGTCTTCCTATCAGCTATGGAACTAAAGCTACCTTGTCTTCCTATCAGCTATGGAACTAAAGCTACCTTGTCTTCCTATCAGTTGTGGAACTAAAGCTACCTTGTCTTCCTATCAGATCTGGAACTAAAGCTACATTGCCTTCCTATCAGGTCTGGAACTGAAGCTACCTTGTCTTCCTATCAGTTCTGGAACTAAAGCTACCTTGTCTTCCTATCAGTTCTAGAACTGAAGCTACCTTGTCTTCCTATCAGTTTTGGAACTAAAGCTACCTTGTCTTCCTATCAGTTCTGGAACTGGAGCTACCTTGTCTTCCTATCAGTTCTGGAACTGAAGCTACCTTGTCTTCCTATCAGTTCTGGAACTAAAGCTACCTTTTCTTCCTATCAGTTCTGGAACTAAAGCTACCTTGTCTTCCTATCAGTTCTAGAACTGAAGCTACCTTGTCTTCCTATCAGTTCTGGAACTGAAGCTACCTTGTCTTCCTATCAGTTCTGGAACTGAAGCTACCTTGTCTTCCTATCAGCTATGGAACTAAAGCTACCTTGTCTTCCTATCAGTTCTGGAACTGAAGCTACCTTGTCTTCCTATCAGTTCTGGAACTGAAGCTACCTTGTCTTCCTATCAGCTATGGAACTAAAGCTAACTTGTCTTCCTATCAGCTATGGAACTAAAGCTACCTTGTCTTCCTATCAGTTGTGGAACTAAAGCTACCTTGTCTTCCTATCAGATCTGGAACTAAAGCTACATTGTCTTCCTATCAGGTCTGGAACTGAAGCTACCTTGTCTTCCTATCAGTTCTGGAACTAAAGCTACCTTGTCTTCCTATCAGTTCTAGAACTGAAGCTACCTTGTCTTCCTATCAGTTTTGGAACTAAAGCTACCTTGTCTTCCTATCAGTTCTGGAACTGGAGCTACCTTGTCTTCCCATCAGTTCTGGAACTGAAGCTACCTTGTCTTCCTATCAGTTCTGGAACTAAAGCTACCTTGTCTTCCTATCAGTTCTGGAACTAAAGCTACCTTGTCTTCCTATCAGTTCTAGAACTGAAGCTACCTTGTCTTCCTATCAGTTCTGGAACTGAAGCTACCTTGTCTTCCTATCAGTTCTGGAACTAAAGCTACCTTTTCTTCCTATCAGTTCTGGAACTAAAGCTACCTTGTCTTCCTATCAGTTCTAGAACTGAAGCTACCTTGTCTTCCTATCAGTTTTAGAACTAAAGCTACCTTGTCTTCCTATCAGTTGTGGAACTGGAGCTACCTTGTCTTCCTATCAGTTCTGGAACTGAAGCTATCTTGTCTTCCTATCAGTTCTGGAACTAAAGCTACCTTGTCTTCATATCAGGTCTGGTACTGAAGCTACCTTGTCTTCCTATCAGTTCTGGAACTAAACCTACTTTGTATTCCTATCAGTTCTGGAACTAAAGCTACCTTGTCTTCCTATCAGTTCTGGAACTGAAGCTACCTTGTCTTCCTATCAGTTCTGGAACTGAAGCTACCTTGTCTTCCTATCAGCTATGGAACTAAAGCTACCTTGTCTTCCTATCAGTTCTGGAACTGAAGCTACCTTGTCTTCCTATCAGTTCTGGAACTGAAGCTACCTTGTCTTCCTATCAGCTATGGAACTAAAGCTACCTTGTCTTCCTATCAGCTATGGAACTAAAGCTACCTTGTCTTCCTATCAGTTGTGGAACTAAAGCTACCTTGTCTTCCTATCAGATCTGGAACTAAAGCTACATTGTCTTCCTATCAGGTCTGGAACTGAAGCTACCTTGTCTTCCTATCAGTTCTGGAACTAAAGCTACCTTGTCTTCCTATCAGTTCTAGAACTGAAGCTACCTTGTCTTCCTATCAGTTTTGGAACTAAAGCTACCTTGTCTTCCTATCAGTTCTGGAACTGGAGCTACCTTGTCTTCCTATCAGTTCTGGAACTGAGGCTACCTTGTCTTCCTATCAGCTATGGAACTAAAGCTACCTTGTCTTCCTATCAGTTCTGGAACTGAAGCTACCTTGTCTTCCTATCAGTTCTGGAACTGAAGCTACCTTGTCTTCCTATCAGCTATGGAACTAAAGCTAACTTGTCTTCCTATCAGCTATGGAACTAAAGCTACCTTGTCTTCCTATCAGTTGTGGAACTAAAGCTACCTTGTCTTCCTATCAGATCTGGAACTAAAGCTACATTGTCTTCCTATCAGGTCTGGAACTGAAGCTACCTTGTCTTCCTATCAGTTTTGGAACTAAAGCTACCTTGTCTTCCTATCAGTTCTGGAACTGGAGCTACCTTGTCTTCCTATCAGTTCTGGAACTGAAGCTACCTTGTCTTCCTATCAGTTCTGGAACTAAAGCTACCTTGTCTTCCTATCAGTTCTGGAACTAAAGCTACCTTGTCTTCCTATCAGTTCTAGAACTGAAGCTACCTTGTCTTCCTATCAGTTCTGGAACTGAAGCTACCTTGTCTTCCTATCAGTTCTGGAACTAAAGCTACCTTTTCTTCCTATCAGTTCTGGAACTAAAGCTACCTTGTCTTCCTATCAGTTCTGGAACTAAAGCTACCTTGTCTTCCTATCAGTTTTAGAACTAAAGCTACCTTGTCTTCCTATCAGTTGTGGAACTGGAGCTACCTTGTCTTCCTATCAGTTCTGGAACTGAAGCTATCTTGTCTTCCTATCAGTTCTGGAACTAAAGCTACCTTGTCTTCATATCAGGTCTGGTACTGAAGCTACCTTGTCTTCCTATCAGTTCTGGAACTAAACCTACTTTGTATTCCTATCAGTTCTGGAACTAAAGCTACCTTGTCTTCCTATCAGTTCTGGAACTGAAGCTACCTTGTCTTCCTATCAGTTCTGGAACTGAAGCTACCTTGTCTTCCTATCAGCTATGGAACTAAAGCTACCTTGTCTTCCTATCAGTTCTGGAACTGAAGCTACCTTGTCTTCCTATCAGTTCTGGAACTGAAGCTACCTTGTCTTCCTATCAGCTATGGAACTAAAGCTACCTTGTATTCCTATCAGCTATGGAACTAAAGCTACCTTGTCTTCCTATCAGTTGTGGAACTAAAGCTACCTTGTCTTCCTATCAGATCTGGAACTAAAGCTACATTGTCTTCCTATCAGGTCTGGAACTGAAGCTACCTTGTCTTCCTATCAGTTCTGGAACTAAAGCTACCTTGTCTTCCTATCAGTTCTAGAACTGAAGCTACCTTGTCTTCCTATCAGTTTTGGAACTAAAGCTACCTTGTCTTCCTATCAGTTCTGGAACTGGAGCTACCTTGTCTTCCTATCAGTTCTGGAACTGAAGCTACCTTGTCTTCCTATCAGTTCTGGAACTAAAGCTACCTTTTCTTCCTATCAGTTCTGGAACTAAAGCTACCTTGTCTTCCTATCAGTTCTAGAACTGAAGCTACCTTGTCTTCCTATCAGTTCTGGAACTGAAGCTACCTTGTCTTCCTATCAGTTCTGGAACTGAAGCTACCTTGTCTTCCTATCAGCTATGGAACTAAAGCTACCTTGTCTTCCTATCAGTTCTGGAACTGAAGCTACCTTGTCTTCCTATCAGTTCTGGAACTGAAGCTACCTTGTCTTCCTATCAGCTATGGAACTAAAGCTAACTTGTCTTCCTATCAGCTATGGAACTAAAGCTACCTTGTCTTCCTATCAGTTGTGGAACTAAAGCTACCTTGTCTTCCTATCAGATCTGGAACTAAAGCTACATTGTCTTCCTATCAGGTCTGAAACTGAAGCTACCTTGTCTTCCTATCAGTTCTGGAACTAAAGCTACCTTGTCTTCCTATCAGTTCTAGAACTGAAGCTACCTTGTCTTCCTATCAGTTTTGGAACTAAAGCTACCTTGTCTTCCTATCAGTTCTGGAACTGGAGCTACCTTGTCTTCCTATCAGTTCTGGAACTGAAGCTACCTTGTCTTCCTATCAGTTCTGGAACTAAAGCTACCTTGTCTTCCTATCAGTTCTGGAACTAAAGCTACCTTGTCTTCCTATCAGTTCTAGAACTGAAGCTACCTTGTCTTCCTATCAGTTCTGGAACTGAAGCTACCTTGTCTTCCTATCAGTTCTGGAACTAAAGTTACCTTTTCTTCCTATCAGTTCTGGAACTAAAGCTACCTTGTCTTCCTATCAGTTCTAGAACTGAAGCTACCTTGTCTTCCTATCAGTTTTAGAACTAAAGCTACCTTGTCTTCCTATCAGTTGTGGAACTGGAGCTACCTTGTCTTCCTATCAGTTCTGGAACTGAAGCTATCTTGTCTTCCTATCAGTTCTGGAACTAAAGCTACCTTGTCTTCATATCAGGTCTGGTACTGAAGCTACCTTGTCTTCCTATCAGTTCTGGAACTAAACCTACTTTGTATTCCTATCAGTTCTGGAACTAAAGCTACCTTGTCTTCCTATCAGTTCTGGAACTGAAGCTACCTTGTCTTCCTATCAGTTCTGGAACTGAAGCTACCTTGTCTTCCTATCAGCTATGGAACTAAAGCTACCTTGTCTTCCTATCAGTTCTGGAACTGAAGCTACCTTGTCTTCCTATCAGTTCTGGAACTGAAGCTACCTTGTCTTCCTATCAGCTATGGAACTAAAGCTACCTTGTCTTCCTATCAGCTATGGAACTAAAGCTACCTTGTCTTCCTATCAGTTGTGGAACTAAAGCTACCTTGTCTTCC
The DNA here is from genome assembly GCA_963680875.1 of Bathymodiolus brooksi. Classification (NCBI taxonomy): domain Eukaryota; kingdom Metazoa; phylum Mollusca; class Bivalvia; order Mytilida; family Modiolidae; genus Bathymodiolus; species Bathymodiolus brooksi. The sequence continues at coordinate 62,967,477 of OY804582.1, forward strand.
TATCAGATCTGGAACTAAAGCTACATTGTCTTCCTATCAGGTCTGGAACTGAAGCTACCTTGTCTTCCTATCAGTTCTGGAACTAAAGGTACCTTGTCTTCCTATCAGTTCTAGAACTGAAGCTATCTTGTCTTCCTATCAGTTTTGGAACTAAAGCTACCTTGTCTTCCTATCAGTTCTGGAACTGGAGCTACCTTGTCTTCCTATCAGTTCTGGAACTGAAGCTACCTTGTCTTCCTATCAGTTCTGGAACTAAAGCTACCTTGTCTTCCTATCAGTTCTGGAACTAAAGCTACCTTGTCTTCCTATCAGTTCTAGAACTGAAGCTACCTTGTCTTCCTATCAGTTCTGGAACTGAAGCTACCTTGTCTTCCTATCAGTTCTGGAACTAAAGCTACCTTTTCTTCCTATCAGTTCTGGAACTAAAGCTACCTTGTCTTCCTATCAGTTCTGGAACTAAAGCTACCTTGTCTTCCTATCAGTTTTAGAACTAAAGCTACCTTGTCTTCCTATCAGTTGTGGAACTGGAGCTACCTTGTCTTCCTATCAGTTCTGGAACTGAAGCTATCTTGTCTTCCTATCAGTTCTGGAACTAAAGCTACCTTGTCTTCATATCAGGTCTGGTACTGAAGCTACCTTGTCTTCCTATCAGTTCTGGAACTAAACCTACTTTGTATTCCTATCAGTTCTGGAACTAAAGCTACCTTGTCTTCCTATCAGTTCTGGAACTGAAGCTACCTTGTCTTCCTATCAGTTCTGGAACTGAAGCTACCTTGTCTTCCTATCAGCTATGGAACTAAAGCTACCTTGTCTTCCTATCAGTTCTGGAACTGAAGCTACCTTGTCTTCCTATCAGTTCTGGAACTGAAGCTACCTTGTCTTCCTATCAGCTATGGAACTAAAGCTACCTTGTCTTCCTATCAGCTATGGAACTAAAGCTACCTTGTCTTCCTATCAGTTGTGGAACTAAAGCTACCTTGTCTTCCTATCAGATCTGGAACTAAAGCTACATTGTCTTCCTATCAGGTCTGGAACTGAAGCTACCTTGTCTTCCTATCAGTTCTGGAACTAAAGCTACCTTGTCTTCCTATCAGTTCTAGAACTGAAGCTACCTTGTCTTCCTATCAGTTTTGGAACTAAAGCTACCTTGTCTTCCTATCAGTTCTGGAACTGGAGCTACCTTGTCTTCCTATCAGTTCTGGAACTGAAGCTACCTTGTCTTCCAATCAGTTCTGGAACTAAAGCTACCTTTTCTTCCTATCAGTTCTGGAACTAAAGCTACCTTGTCTTCCTATCAGTTCTAGAACTGAAGCTACCTTGTCTTCCTATCAGTTCTGGAACTGAAGCTACCTTGTCTTCCTATCAGTTCTGGAACTGAAGCTACCTTGTCTTCCTATCAGCTATGGAACTAAAGCTACCTTGTCTTCCTATCAGTTCTGGAACTGAAGCTACCTTGTCTTCCTATCAGTTCTGGAACTGAAGCTACCTTGTCTTCCTATCAGCTATGGAACTAAAGCTAACTTGTCTTCCTATCAGCTATGGAACTAAAGCTACCTTGTCTTCCTATCAGTTGTGGAACTAAAGCTACCTTGTCTTCCTATCAGATCTGGAACTAAAGCTACATTGTCTTCCTATCAGGTCTGGAACTGAAGCTACCTTGTCTTCCTATCAGTTCTGGAACTAAAGCTACCTTGTCTTCCTATCAGTTCTAGAACTGAAGCTACCTTGTCTTCCTATCAGTTTTGGAACTAAAGCTACCTTGTCTTCCTATCAGTTCTGGAACTGGAGCTACCTTGTCTTCCCATCAGTTCTGGAACTGAAGCTACCTTGTCTTCCTATCAGTTCTGGAACTAAAGCTACCTTGTCTTCCTATCAGTTCTGGAACTAAAGCTACCTTGTCTTCCTATCAGTTCTAGAACTGAAGCTACCTTGTCTTCCTATCAGTTCTGGAACTGAAGCTACCTTGTCTTCCTATCAGTTCTGGAACTAAAGCTACCTTTTCTTCCTATCAGTTCTGGAACTAAAGCTACCTTGTCTTCCTATCAGTTCTAGAACTGAAGCTACCTTGTCTTCCTATCAGTTTTAGAACTAAAGCTACCTTGTCTTCCTATCAGTTGTGGAACTGGAGCTACCTTGTCTTCCTATCAGTTCTGGAACTGAAGCTATCTTGTCTTCCTATCAGTTCTGGAACTAAAGCTACCTTGTCTTCATATCAGGTCTGGTACTGAAGCTACCTTGTCTTCCTATCAGTTCTGGAACTAAACCTACTTTGTATTCCTATCAGTTCTGGAACTAAAGCTACCTTGTCTTCCTATCAGTTCTGGAACTGAAGCTACCTTGTCTTCCTATCAGTTCTGGAACTGAAGCTACCTTGTCTTCCTATCAGCTATGGAACTAAAGCTACCTTGTCTTCCTATCAGTTCTGGAACTGAAGCTACCTTGTCTTCCTATCAGTTCTGGAACTGAAGCTACCTTGTCTTCCTATCAGCTATGGAACTAAAGCTACCTTGTCTTCCTATCAGCTATGGAACTAAAGCTACCTTGTCTTCCTATCAGTTGTGGAACTAAAGCTACCTTGTCTTCCTATCAGATCTGGAACTAAAGCTACATTGTCTTCCTATCAGGTCTGGAACTGAAGCTACCTTGTCTTCCTATCAGTTCTGGAACTAAAGCTACCTTGTCTTCCTATCAGTTCTAGAACTGAAGCTACCTTGTCTTCCTATCAGTTTTGGAACTAAAGCTACCTTGTCTTCCTATCAGTTCTGGAACTGAAGCTACCTTGTCTTCCTATCAGTTCTGGAACTGAAGCTACCTTGTCTTCCTATCAGCTATGGAACTAAAGCTACCTTGTCTTCCTATCAGTTCTGGAACTGAAGCTACCTTGTCTTCCTATCAGTTCTGGAACTGAAGCTACCTTGTCTTCCTATCAGCTATGGAACTAAAGCTAACTTGTCTTCCTATCAGCTATGGAACTAAAGCTACCTTGTCTTCCTATCAGTTCTGGAACTGAAGCTACCTTGTCTTCCTATCAGCTATGGAACTAAAGCTACCTTGTCTTCCTATCAGCTATGGAACTAAAGCTACCTTGTCTTCCTATCAGTTGTGGAACTAAAGCTACCTTGTCTTCCTATCAGATCTGGAACTAAAGCTACATTGTCTTCCTATCAGGTCTGGAACTGAAGCTACCTTGTCTTCCTATCAGTTCTGGAACTAAAGCTACCTTGTCTTCCTATCAGTTCTAGAACTGAAGCTACCTTGTCTTCCTATCAGTTTTGGAACTAAAGCTACCTTGTCTTCCTATCAGTTCTGGAACTGGAGCTACCTTGTCTTCCTATCAGTTCTGGAACTGAAGCTACCTTGTCTTCCAATCAGTTCTGGAACTAAAGCTACCTTTTCTTCCTATCAGTTCTGGAACTAAAGCTACCTTGTCTTCCTATCAGTTCTAGAACTGAAGCTACCTTGTCTTCCTATCAGTTCTGGAACTGAAGCTACCTTGTCTTCCTATCAGTTCTGGAACTGAAGCTACCTTGTCTTCCTATCAGCTATGGAACTAAAGCTACCTTGTCTTCCTATCAGTTCTGGAACTGAAGCTACCTTGTCTTCCTATCAGTTCTGGAACTGAAGCTACCTTGTCTTCCTATCAGCTATGGAACTAAAGCTAACTTGTCTTCCTATCAGCTATGGAACTAAAGCTACCTTGTCTTCCTATCAGTTGTGGAACTAAAGCTACCTTGTCTTCCTATCAGATCTGGAACTAAAGCTACATTGTCTTCCTATCAGGTCTGGAACTGAAGCTACCTTGTCTTCCTATCAGTTCTGGAACTAAAGCTACCTTGTCTTCCTATCAGTTCTAGAACTGAAGCTACCTTGTCTTCCTATCAGTTTTGGAACTAAAGCTACCTTGTCTTCCTATCAGTTCTGGAACTGGAGCTACCTTGTCTTCCCATCAGTTCTGGAACTGAAGCTACCTTGTCTTCCTATCAGTTCTGGAACTAAAGCTACCTTGTCTTCCTATCAGTTCTGGAACTAAAGCTACCTTGTCTTCCTATCAGTTCTAGAACTGAAGCTACCTTGTCTTCCTATCAGTTCTGGAACTGAAGCTACCTTGTCTTCCTATCAGTTCTGGAACTAAAGCTACCTTTTCTTCCTATCAGTTCTGGAACTAAAGCTACCTTGTCTTCCTATCAGTTCTAGAACTGAAGCTACCTTGTCTTCCTATCAGTTTTAGAACTAAAGCTACCTTGTCTTCCTATCAGTTGTGGAACTGGAGCTACCTTGTCTTCCTATCAGTTCTGGAACTGAAGCTATCTTGTCTTCCTATCAGTTCTGGAACTAAAGCTACCTTGTCTTCATATCAGGTCTGGTACTGAAGCTACCTTGTCTTCCTATCAGTTCTGGAACTAAACCTACTTTGTATTCCTATCAGTTCTGGAACTAAAGCTACCTTGTCTTCCTATCAGTTCTGGAACTGAAGCTACCTTGTCTTCCTATCAGTTCTGGAACTGAAGCTACCTTGTCTTCCTATCAGCTATGGAACTAAAGCTACCTTGTCTTCCTATCAGTTCTGGAACTGAAGCTACCTTGTCTTCCTATCAGTTCTGGAACTGAAGCTACCTTGTCTTCCTATCAGCTATGGAACTAAAGCTACCTTGTCTTCCTATCAGCTATGGAACTAAAGCTACCTTGTCTTCCTATCAGTTGTGGAACTAAAGCTACCTTGTCTTCCTATCAGATCTGGAACTAAAGCTACATTGTCTTCCTATCAGGTCTGGAACTGAAGCTACCTTGTCTTCCTATCAGTTCTGGAACTAAAGCTACCTTGTCTTCCTATCAGTTCTAGAACTGAAGCTACCTTGTCTTCCTATCAGTTTTGGAACTAAAGCTACCTTGTCTTCCTATCAGTTCTGGAACTGAAGCTACCTTGTCTTCCTATCAGTTCTGGAACTGAAGCTACCTTGTCTTCCTATCAGCTATGGAACTAAAGCTACCTTGTCTTCCTATCAGTTCTGGAACTGAAGCTACCTTGTCTTCCTATCAGTTCTGGAACTGAAGCTACCTTGTCTTCCTATCAGCTATGGAACTAAAGCTAACTTGTCTTCCTATCAGCTATGGAACTAAAGCTACCTTGTCTTCCTATCAGTTCTGGAACTAAAGCTACCTTGTCTTCCTATCAGATCTGGAACTAAAGCTACATTGTCTTCCTATCAGGTCTGGAACTGAAGCTACCTTGTCTTCCTATCAGTTCTGGAACTAAAGCTACCTTGTCTTCCTATCAGTTCTAGAACTGAAGCTATCTTGTCTTCCTATCAGTTTTGGAACTAAAGCTACCTTGTCTTCCTATCAGTTCTGGAACTGGAGCTACCTTGTCTTCCTATCAGTTCTGGAACTGAAGCTACCTTGTCTTCCTATCAGTTCTGGAACTAAAGCTACCTTGTCTTCCTATCAGTTCTGGAACTAAAGCTACCTTGTCTTCCTATCAGTTCTAGAACTGAAGCTACCTTGTCTTCCTATCAGTTCTGGAACTGAAGCTACCTTGTCTTCCTATCAGTTCTGGAACTAAAGCTACCTTTTCTTCCTATCAGTTCTGGAACTAAAGCTACCTTGTCTTCCTATCAGTTCTGGAACTAAAGCTACCTTGTCTTCCTATCAGTTTTAGAACTAAAGCTACCTTGTCTTCCTATCAGTTGTGGAACTGGAGCTACCTTGTCTTCCTATCAGTTCTGGAACTGAAGCTATCTTGTCTTCCTATCAGTTCTGGAACTAAAGCTACCTTGTCTTCATATCAGGTCTGGTACTGAAGCTACCTTGTCTTCCTATCAGTTCTGGAACTAAACCTACTTTGTATTCCTATCAGTTCTGGAACTAAAGCTACCTTGTCTTCCTATCAGTTTTGGAACTGAAGCTACCTTGTCTTCCTATCAGTTCTGGAACTGAAGCTACCTTGTCTTCCTATCAGCTATGGAACTAAAGCTACCTTGTCTTCCTATCAGTTCTGGAACTGAAGCTACCTTGTCTTCCTATCAGTTCTGGAACTGAAGCTACCTTGTCTTCCTATCAGCTATGGAACTAAAGCTACCTTGTCTTCCTATCAGCTATGGAACTGAAGCTACCTTGTCTTCCTATCAGTTCTGGAACTGAAGCTACCTTGTCTTCCTATCAGCTATGGAACTAAAGCTAACTTGTCTTCCTATCAGCTATGGAACTAAAGCTACCTTGTCTTCCTATCAGTTGTGGAACTAAAGCTACCTTGTCTTCCTATCAGATCTGGAACTAAAGCTACATTGTCTTCCTATCAGGTCTGGAACTGAAGCTACCTTGTCTTCCTATCAGTTCTGGAACTAAAGCTACCTTGTCTTCCTATCAGTTCTAGAACTGAAGCTATCTTGTCTTCCTATCAGTTTTGGAACTAAAGCTACCTTGTCTTCCTATCAGTTCTGGAACTGGAGCTACCTTGTCTTCCTATCAGTTCTGGAACTGAAGCTACCTTGTCTTCCTATCAGTTGTGGAACTAAAGCTACCTTGTCTTCCTATCAGTTCTGGAACTAAAGCTACCTTGTCTTCCTATCAGTTCTAGAACTGAAGCTACCTTGTCTTCCTATCAGTTCTGGAACTGAAGCTACCTTGTCTTCCTATCAGTTCTGGAACTAAAGCTACCTTTTCTTCCTATCAGTTCTGGAACTAAAGCTACCTTGTCTTCCTATCAGTTCTGGAACTAAAGCTACCTTGTCTTCCTATCAGTTTTAGAACTAAAGCTACCTTGTCTTCCTATCAGTTGTGGAACTGGAGCTACCTTGTCTTCCTATCAGTTCTGGAACTGAAGCTATCTTGTCTTCCTATCAGTTCTGGAACTAAAGCTACCTTGTCTTCATATCAGGTCTGGTACTGAAGCTACCTTGTCTTCCTATCAGTTCTGGAACTAAACCTACTTTGTATTCCTATCAGTTCTGGAACTAAAGCTACCTTGTCTTCCTATCAGTTCTGGAACTGAAGCTACCTTGTCTTCCTATCAGTTCTGGAACTGAAGCTACCTTGTCTTCCTATCAGCTATGGAACTAAAGCTACCTTGTCTTCCTATCAGCTATGGAACTAAAGCTACCTTGTCTTCCTATCAGTTGTGGAACTAAAGCTACCTTGTCTTCCTATCAGTTCTGGAACTGAAGCTACCTTGTCTTCCTATCAGCTATGGAACTAAAGCTAACTTGTCTTCCTATCAGCTATGGAACTAAAGCTACCTTGTCTTCCTATCAGCTATGGAACTAAAGCTACCTTGTCTTCCTATCAGCTATGGAACTAAAGCTACCTTGTCTTCCTATCAGATCTGGAACTAAAGCTACATTGTCTTCCTATCAGGTCTGGAACTGAAGCTACCTTGTCTTCCTATCAGTTCTGGAACTAAAGCTACCTTGTCTTCCTATCAGTTCTAGAACTGAAGCTACCTTGTCTTCCTATCAGTTTTGGAACTGAAGCTACCTTGTCTTCCTATCAGTTCTGGAACTGGAGCTACCTTGTCTTCCTATCAGTTCTGGAACTGAAGCTACCTTGTCTTCCTATCAGTTCTGGAACTAAAGCTACCTTTTCTTCCTATCAGTTCTGGAACTAAAGCTACCTTGTTTTCCTATCAGTTCTAGAACTGAAGCTACCTTGTCTTCCTATCAGTTCTGGAACTGAAGCTACCTTGTCTTCCTATCAGTTCTGGAACTGAAGCTACCTTGTCTTCCTATCAGCTATGGAACTAAAGCTACCTTGTCTTCCTATCAGTTCTGGAACTGAAGCTACCTTGTCTTCCTATCAGTTCTGGAACTGAAGCTACCTTGTCTTCCTATCAGCTATGGAACTAAAGCTAACTTGTCTTCCTATCAGCTATGGAACTAAAGCTACCTTGTCTTCCTATCAGTTGTGGAACTAAAGCTACCTTGTCTTCCTATCAGTTCTGGAACTAAAGCTACCTTGTCTTCCTATCAGATCTGGAACTAAAGCTACATTGTCTTCCTATCAGGTCTGGAACTGAAGCTACCTTGTCTTCCTATCAGTTCTGGAACTAAAGCTACCTTGTCTTCCTATCAGTTCTAGAACTGAAGCTACCTTGTCTTCCTATCAGTTTTGGAACTAAAGCTACCTTGTCTTCCTATCAGTTGTGGAACTGGAGCTACCTTGTCTTCCTATCAGTTCTGGAACTGAAGCTACCTTGTCTTCCTATCAGTTCTGGAACTGAAGCTACCTTGTCTTCCTATCAGCTATGGAACTAAAGCTACCTTGTCTTCCTATCAGCTATGGAACTAAAGCTACCTTGTCTTCCTATCAGTTGTGGAACTAAAGCTACCTTGTCTTCCTATCAGTTCTGGAACTGAAGCTACCTTGTCTTCCTATCAGCTATGGAACTAAAGCTAACTTGTCTTCCTATCAGCTATGGAACTAAAGCTACCTTGTCTTCCTATCAGCTATGGAACTAAAGCTACCTTGTCTTCCTATCAGCTATGGAACTAAAGCTACCTTGTCTTCCTATCAGATCTGGAACTAAAGCTACATTGTCTTCCTATCAGGTCTGGAACTGAAGCTACCTTGTCTTCCTATCAGTTCTGGAACTAAAGCTACCTTGTCTTCCTATCAGTTCTAGAACTGAAGCTACCTTGTCTTCCTATCAGTTTTGGAACTGAAGCTACCTTGTCTTCCTATCAGTTCTGGAACTGGAGCTACCTTGTCTTCCTATCAGTTCTGGAACTGAAGCTACCTTGTCTTCCTATCAGTTCTGGAACTAAAGCTACCTTTTCTTCCTATCAGTTCTGGAACTAAAGCTACCTTGTTTTCCTATCAGTTCTAGAACTGAAGCTACCTTGTCTTCCTATCAGTTCTGGAACTGAAGCTACCTTGTCTTCCTATCAGTTCTGGAACTGAAGCTACCTTGTCTTCCTATCAGCTATGGAACTAAAGCTACCTTGTCTTCCTATCAGTTCTGGAACTGAAGCTACCTTGTCTTCCTATCAGTTCTGGAACTGAAGCTACCTTGTCTTCCTATCAGCTATGGAACTAAAGCTAACTTGTCTTCCTATCAGCTATGGAACTAAAGCTACCTTGTCTTCCTATCAGTTGTGGAACTAAAGCTACCTTGTCTTCCTATCAGTTGTGGAACTAAAGCTACCTTGTCTTCCTATCAGATCTGGAACTAAAGCTACATTGTCTTCCTATCAGGTCTGGAACTGAAGCTACCTTGTCTTCCTATCAGTTCTGGAACTAAAGCTACCTTGTCTTCCTATCAGTTCTAGAACTGAAGCTACCTTGTCTTCCTATCAGTTTTGGAACTAAAGCTACCTTGTCTTCCTATCAGTTGTGGAACTGGAGCTACCTTGTCTTCCTATCAGTTCTGGAACTGAAGCTACCTTGTCTTCCTATCAGTTCTGGAACTAAAGCTACCTTGTCTTCCTATCAGTTCTGGAACTAAAGCTACCTTGTCTTCCTATCAGTTCTAGAACTGAAGCTACCTTGTCTTCCTATCAGTTCTGGAACTGAAGCTACCTTGTCTTCCTATCAGTTCTGGAACTAAAGCTACCTTTTCTTCCTATCAGTTCTGGAACTAAAGCTACCTTGTCTTCCTATCAGTTCTAGAACTGAAGCTACCTTGTCTTCCTATCAGTTTTAGAACTAAAGCTACCTTGTCTTCCTATCAGTTGTGGAACTGGAGCTACCTTGTCTTCCTATCAGTTCTGGAACTGAAGCTATCTTGTCTTCCTATCAGTTCTGGAACTAAAGCTACCTTGTCTTCATATCAGGTCTGGTACTGAAGCTACCTTGTCTTCCTATCAGTTCTGGAACTAAACCTACTTTGTATTCCTATCAGTTCTGGAACTAAAGCTACCTTGTCTTCCTATCAGTTCTGGAACTGAAGCTACCTTGTCTTCCTATCAGTTCTGGAACTGAAGCTACCTTGTCTTCCTATCAGCTATGGAACTAAAGCTACCTTGTCTTCCTATCAGCTATGGAACTAAAGCTAACTTGTCTTCCTATCAGCTATGGAACTAAAGCTACCTTGTCTTCCTATCAGTTGTGGAACTAAAGCTACCTTGTCTTCCTATCAGATCTGGAACTAAAGCTACATTGTCTTCCTATCAGGTCTGGAACTGAAGCTACCTTGTCTTCCTATCAGTTCTGGAACTAAAGCTACCTTGTCTTCCTATCAGTTCTAGAACTGAAGCTACCTTGTCTTCCTATCAGTTTTGGAACTAAAGCTACCTTGTCTTCCTATCAGTTCTGGAACTGGAGCTACCTTGTCTTCCTATCAGTTCTGGAACTAAAGCTACCTTTTCTTCCTATCAGTTCTGGAACTAAAGCTACCTTGTCTTCCTATCAGTTCTAGAACTGAAGCTACCTTGTCTTCCTATCAGTTCTGGAACTGAAGCTACCTTGTCTTCCTATCAGTTCTGGAACTGAAGCTACCTTGTCTTCCTATCAGCTATGGAACTAAAGCTACCTTGTCTTCCTATCAGTTCTGGAACTGAAGCTACCTTGTCTTCCTATCAGTTCTGGAACTGAAGCTACCTTGTCTTCCTATCAGCTATGGAACTAAAGCTAACTTGTCTTCCTATCAGCTATGGAACTAAAGCTACCTTGTCTTCCTATCAGCTATGGAACTAAAGCTACCTTGTCTTCCTATCAGCTATGGAACTAAAGCTACCTTGTCTTCCTATCAGTTGTGGAACTAAAGCTACCTTGTCTTCCTATCAGATCTGGAACTAAAGCTACATTGTCTTCCTATCAGGTCTGGAACTGAAGCTACCTTGTCTTCCTATCAGTTCTGGAACTAAAGCTACCTTGTCTTCCTATCAGTTCTAGAACTGAAGCTACCTTGTCTTCCTATCAGTTTTGGAACTAAAGCTACCTTGTCTTCCTATCAGTTCTGGAACTGGAGCTACCTTGTCTTCCTATCAGTTCTGGAACTGAAGCTACCTTGTCTTCCTATCAGTTCTGGAACTAAAGCTACCTTGTCTTCCTATCAGTTCTGGAACTAAAGCTACCTTGTCTTCCTATCAGTTCTAGAACTGAAGCTACCTTGTCTTCCTATCAGTTCTGGAACTGAAGCTACCTTGTCTTCCTATCAGTTCTGGAACTAAAGCTACCTTTTCTTCCTATCAGTTCTGGAACTAAAGCTACCTTGTCTTCCTATCAGTTCTAGAACTGAAGCTACCTTGTCTTCCTATCAGTTTTAGAACTAAAGCTACCTTGTCTTCCTATCAGTTGTGGAACTGGAGCTACCTTGTCTTCCTATCAGTTCTGGAACTGAAGCTATCTTGTCTTCCTATCAGTTCTGGAACTAAAGCTTCCTTTTCTTCCTATCAGTTGTGGAACTAAAGCTACCTTGTCTTCCTATCAATTCTAGAACTGAAGCTACCTTGTCTTCCTATCAGTTCTAGAACTGAAGCTACCTTGTCTTCCTATCAGTTCTAGAACTGAAGCTACCTTGTCTTCCTATCAGTTTTGGAACTAAAGCTACCTTGTCTTCCTATCAGTTGTGGAACTAAAGCTACCTTGTCTTCCTATCAGTTCTGGAACTAAAGCTACCATGTCTTTCTATCAGTTCTGTAACTGAAGCTACCTTGTCTTCCTATCAGATCTGGAACTAAAGCTACCTTGTCTTCCTATCAGATCTGGAACTGAAGCTACCTTTTCTTCCTATCAGGTCTGGAACTGACACTACCTTTTCTGTCTATTAGTTCTGGAACTAAAGTTACCTTTTCTGTCTATCAGTTCTGGAACTAAAGCTACCTTGTCTTCCTATCAGGTTTGGAACTAAAGCTACCTTGTCTTCCTATCAGGTATGGAACTGAAGCTATCTTGTCTTTGGACTTTTTATCAGTTCTGGAACTGCTTATGAATATACTTCAACTTGTGATAAGTTGATGATTTAGAGAAAGATAATATTAATTAACAATATGATTCATTGATGGGAAACAGGAAACAAGGATTACCATACTTACATTTGTTTATATTTAATAGTAATAACAGGATCTAAGATACTTTAAAGTGTTTGTCAATATTTATGACAGTAGATACAAAATGTAGTTTATAATAGGATAACAGATTGTTATCATTGATATTTTTTTGTTAAGATTAATGCAGTAGACATCTGGTCAAATAGATAACAATGTCATGTAATATCCTCATACCTCATCCTAGAATGGATTGATAAACATAACATATTTTACTTTTTTTTTAAAACTGCAGGTATGTTATTTAGATTGTAGATAATTGCAAGTTTTTTTGTACAGTGAAGTAAACAATGTTTAATATATTATAAATGAAATTAAATTCCGTTTTGCTATAAAACAAAAAAGGAGGAGATTATAGAGATGAAAGATACAACACATTGATTTCATTACAGAACTGTATTTCATAGTCACAGTAGTGTAAGCGTGCTTGTCTCAAGTGCAGTAGATCCTGGTCAGGTTGAACCAAAGACTATAACATTGGTCAGGTTGAACCAAAGACTATAACATTGGTCAGGTTGAACCAAAGACTATAACATTGGTCAGGTTGAACCAAAGACTATAACATTGGTATTTGATCATGGGTTCTAGTCCTGGTCAGGTTGAACCAAAGACTATAACATTGGTATTTGATCATGGGTTCTAGTCCTGGTCAGGTTGAACCAAAGACTATAACATTGGTATTTGATCATGGGTTCTAGTCCTGGTCAGGTCAAACCAAAGACTATAACATTGGTATTTGATCATGGGTTCTAGTCCTGGTCAGGTTGAACCAAAGACTATAACATTGGTATTTGATCATGGGTTCTAGTCCTGGTCAGGTTGAACCAAAGACTATAACATTGGTATTTGATCATGGGTTCTAGTACTGGTCAGGTCAAACCAAAGACTATAACATTGGTATTTGATCATGGGTTCTAGTCCTGGTCAGGTTGAACCAAAGACTATAACATTGGTATTTGATCATGGGTTCTAGTCCTGGTCAGGTTGAACCAAAGACTATAACATTGGTCAGGTTGAACCAAAGACTATAACATTGGTATTTGATCATGGGTTCTAGTCCTGGTCAGGTCAAACCAAAGACTATAACATTGGTATTTGATCATGGGTTCTAGTCCTGGTCAGGTTGAACCAAAGACTATAACATTGGTATTTGATCATGGGTTCTAGTCCTGGTCAGGTTGAACCAAAGACTATAACATTGGTATTTGATCATGGGTTCTAGTCCTGGTCAGGTTGAACCAAAGACTATAACATTGGTATTTGATCATGGGTTCTAGTCCTGGTCAGGTTGAACCAAAGACTATAACATTGGTATTTGATCATGGGTTCTAGTCCTGGTCAGGTTGAACCAAAGACTATAACATTGGTATTTGATCATGGGTTCTAGTCCTGGTCAGGTTGAACCAAAGACTATAACATTGGTATTTGATCATGGGTTCTAGTCCTGGTCAGGTTGAACCAAAGACTATAACATTGGTATTTGATCATGGGTTCTAGTCCTGGTCAGGTTGAACCAAAGACTATAACATTGGTATTTGATCATGGGTTCTAGTCCTGGTCAGGTTGAACCAAAGACTATAACATTGGTATTTGATCATGGGTTCTAGTCCTGGTCAGGTCAAACCAAAGACTATAACATTGGTATTTGATCATGGGTTCTAGTCCTGGTCAGGTTGAACCAAAGACTATAACATTGGTATTTGATCATGGGTTCTAGTCCTGGTCAGGTCAAACCAAAGACTATAACATTGGTATTTGATCATGGGTTCTAGTCCTGGTCAGGTTGAACCAAAGACTATAACATTGGTATTTGATCATGGGTTCTAGTCCTGGTCAGGTCAAACCAAAGACTATAACATTGGTATTTGATCATGGGTTCTAGTCCTGGTCAGGTTGAACCAAAGACTATAACATTGGTATTTGATCATGGGTTCTAGTCCTGGTCAGGTTGAACCAAAGACTATAACATTGGTATTTGATCATGGGTTCTAGTCCTGGTCAGGTTGAACCAAAGACTATAACATTGGTATTTGATCATGGGTTCTAGTCCTGGTCAGGTTGAACCAAAGACTATAACATTGGTATTTGATCATGGGTTCTAGTCCTGGTCAGGTTGAACCAAAGACTATAACATTGGTATTTGATCATGGGTTCTAGTCCTGGTCAGGTTGAACCAAAGACTATAACATTGGTATTTGATCATGGGTTCTAGTCCTGGTCAGGTCAAACCAAAGACTATAACATTGGTATTTGATCATGGGTTCTAGTCCTGGTCAGGTTGAACCAAAGACTATAACATTGGTATTTGATCATGGGTTCTAGTCCTGGTCAGGTTGAACCAAAGACTATAACATTGGTATTTGATCATGGGTTCTAGTCCTGGTCAGGTTGAACCAAAGACTATAACATTGGTATTTGATCATGGGTTCTAGTCCTGGTCAGGTTGAACCAAAGACTATAACATTGGTATTTGATCATGGGTTCTAGTCCTGGTCAGGTTGAACCAAAGACTATAACATTGGTATTTGATCATGGGTTCTAGTCCTGGTCAGGTCAAACCAAAGACTATAACATTGGTATTTGATCATGGGTTCTAGTCCTGGTCAGGTTGAACCAAAGACTATAACATTGGTATTTGATCATGGGTTCTAGTCCTGGTCAGGTTGAACCAAAGACTATAACATTGGTATTTGATCATGGGTTCTAGTCCTGGTCAGGTTGAACCAAAGACTATAACATTGGTATTTGATCATGGGTTCTAGTCCTGGTCAGGTTGAACCAAAGACTATAACATTGATATTTGATCATGGGTTCTAGTCCTGGTCAGGTTGAACCAAAGACTATAACATTGGTATTTGATCATGGGTTCTAGTCCTGGTCAGGTTGAACCAAAGACTATAACATTGGTATTTGATCATGGGTTCTAGTCCTGGTCAGGTTGAACCAAAGACTATAACATTGGTATTTGATCATGGGTTCTAGTCCTGGTCAGGTTGAACCAAAGACTATAACATTGGTATTTGATCATGGGTTCTAGTCCTGGTCAGGTTGAACCAAAGACTATAACATTGGTATTTGATCATGGGTTCTAGTCCTGGTCAGGTCAAACCAAAGACTATAACATTGGTATTTGATCATGGGTTCTAGTCCTGGTCAGGTTGAACCAAAGACTATAACATTGGTATTTGATCATGGGTTCTAGTCCTGGTCAGGTTGAACCAAAGACTATAACATTGGTATTTGATCATGGGTTCTAGTCCTGGTCAGGTTGAACCAAAGACTATAACATTGGTATTTGATCATGGGTTCTAGTCCTGGTCAGGTTGAACCAAAGACTATAACATTGGTATTTGATCATGGGTTCTAGTCCTGGTCAGGTTGAACCAAAGACTATAACATTGGTATTTGATCATGGGTTCTAGTCCTGGTCAGGTTGAACCAAAGACTATAACATTGGTATTTGTTGCTTCTCCACTAAACATGCAGCATTAAGGAGTAAGAGCAAATACCTGGAATCAGAATAATGTGTCAGAGTGAAGCAACAGACTGTTGGTTTAGTGAGCTAGCACTATAAAAATCTAACAAAGCGTGTTGGTCTAGTACAAAGCAGACATCATCGAGATATAAAGTAAAAATTACTAAATGTATTGTTCTGACACTGGTACTCAATTATTCCTGCTCATTAAAGAGCAAATTGTAAAGTTCATGTGATGTGATTTTTTTCCAGATCTTTTACAGAATGGGGTCAACAAATAAATCTGTCCCATCAGATTCACAAGCAGTTTCTGCTGCAGATGTTACTAGTTTCTGGATCGGTTTTGGTTTAGCATTTGGCTCTACATTTTTTATAGGAACTAGTTTTATCTTTAAGAAGTTGGGATTAAGGAAACTTGCAAGTCAAGGCACAAGAGCAGGTATGTTCTACTGAAATAGTGCAAAAAC
Organism: Bathymodiolus brooksi; assembly: GCA_963680875.1. Classification (NCBI taxonomy): domain Eukaryota; kingdom Metazoa; phylum Mollusca; class Bivalvia; order Mytilida; family Modiolidae; genus Bathymodiolus; species Bathymodiolus brooksi. Next base: position 62,983,397 of record OY804582.1, read on the forward strand.
ATTACACCATCTGTAATTAAAAAGTATTTTTTAGCTCACCTTGCCAAAGGCAATGAGACCTTTTGCCATCACTTGGCGTCCGTCGTCTGTTTGCTTTTCACATTTTAATCTTCTTCTCTGGAACCGCTCAACCAAATGAACTGAACAGATTTTAATTAAAGGGATATTGTCTACTAAAATCGTAATTTTTTCATACCCAAAATTATTGTCGTTTTCCGTACTGACCTTCATAAAATGAAGATTAACACTGAGTTATGCTGCAAAAGATACGATTTTTTGACAAAAAAAGACCCAAAACTATCGTTATCGGAATTATTGTCCAGGATAACAAGAATTCTAATCTATTCATATGGCCTTCTATATGAACCCGTCTTGAGCATGCACACTGTTTAGAAGCAATACACAACATGTGGTTCTTGGGCAAAAGAGAAAGTGTCAACGCCTGGAAGAAAGCGGACTTTGACGGATTCAGAGAGAAAGATGAATAGAAGTGAAGTATCTTCCAAATGGAACAAATGCAGGATATATGTAGGGGATCAGTTGGACTGTTGGAACGAACTCAAGGAAGTGCTACGCGTCCAAACTCGCACTGAAGTGGCAAAGATTTTGCTTGATAGGTAAGCCGAGCATGTTTTTTCCTTTTTTTCTCAATCGTTTTTCATATTTTATGAATTTATGATGATGCCTATGATCATTTTCGGTAGATATTATTAAATATATGTAATCTTGCACCTGGCAACAGCAAATTATTGTCAATGAATAGCATAAAACGGCCATATTTGTGAGGTAAACAAAAACGAATTTAAACATCAATGCTGCAGCATCCGGGCTACTGGCATAAAAATAGATAAAAATAGATTTGGCCTCGCTCATGTCAGTGCATAATTAATTAGCTTCCAGTAACGATGGTCAGCTTTTTTAAATCGAAAAAACAGCATTTCGTAGCGTATTCGTCAATAATTCAGTGTTTATTTTTCATTTTATGAAGGTCAGTACGGAAAACAACAATAATTTTGGGTGTGAAAAAATTACGATTGTGGTAGACAATATCCCTTTAAACCTTTATTAGTTTTCTTTATTGGTTTTTTTTAACTTGGAATTTGAATATTAAAATGACATAGACTGGCTATTGTTATCTGTAAACACAAACTTTAAATCTTTACATTTTTTAGTCGTGGAAAGGATTGTTAATGATTTTTGGTACATGTAATACTTTTTCTATTGATGTTCACTTTTATTATTGTTTACAATGATTTGTTACTCATTTGTCAATGCTGGTCTTCACATAATTTAATGTTTTTTTTTATTTAATTGTATAATATTTGACACATGGCAGGTTTTTTTTATTGCATCTTTATTAATTAAATAATTAATTAAAATAGCAGTAAATTATACATAATATTTTACTTATTGAACCATAAAAACCAATAACGGTGTGGTCACAAGATACAATTTTTCATCTGATTTTTCCTTTCGACAAAAATCTAAAGACAAATTGTATCTGTGTGGCAGATGCAGAATCATTTGAAAATCGAATAGAAAATCATATTGTGTGAACACAACTTTAAAACAGTATTCAACAAGGGCTGAATATAGATACAATTATCTCATTACTATTTATTTAAGTGTCTGTCTCACAGAAAACCATGCAAAATCCAAAAAAATGTAACAAAGCTAATTTCAGTAAGAAAAAAAAGTTATACATTTTCTAAATATTTGATGCCTAGTATTTTAAAATATATCATACATATTTCCTATATATTTTCATTTTTGTTGTAAAATGAGGATTTTCATTTTAGCCCTTAACTATTGCAAAAATCCTTAAAAATGGTTAAAAACGCCCCTATTTTTGACGGATTATTATTGTTAATATATATCTCAGAAGTAAAAAATCGCATTGTTTCCTCAAAGTATAATGTTTAAAGACAATGATCACCAAAAACATTTTTTGAAAAAAACTTTGTGAAAATTTTTAAGGCTATCACAAAATATGCTATATAGACAAATTTTCAAAATCAGTAAAATTCCTTAATTTTGATGCACAATATTGGAGTTGGGGGAGATTTCTTTGACTTCAAATGAACATTTTTAAACAGACCAATCTCAAAACTAAAATATATAAAAAATCTGCCTTTGGCAAATAATTTGCAAAAAAGTTCTTGCACCCAAAAGTATGGCCATGTGTGCAATTTTTGCAATAAACTATTAGTGATTCTTATTAAAGGTGATTTGTGTGTTTATTGTAAATAAATTACATATGATATATCATTTTAATTCCCTTTTTCAATCCGGACTTTAACGTTGAGCAAGAAAATACACATGTCTATCTGATAGAGAAATTGACGGAGTAACCTCCCTTTTCGGAAGTCTTCACTTCTAAGATTATAAAATTAGAAATGGTAGCCTCCAGTGGATAAACGACACCGTGTTATTTTTCTAACTTTTGCAACTTGCCATGCAATTCAAACATTATACATATATTCCAATGTAAAGCTGATGCAGCTTTCCTTATCGTTGGCCTGAAATCATCTGAAAATATACATGGAAAGGCACTGCCTGAGGCCCTTTTTATATTGTGTACATAGCGGAATTGTCACCATCGACAACGATCCATTGAATCTCAAGATATACCAGAAACAGAGAATACTTTGGGACTAGATGGAAGAGAGGCAAAGTTCTATGTGTATATTCAAAGCACAACAATGGAAAGGCCAGATCTAGAGAGGAACATGGAGCAAGTCCTTCCTTATGGAAAGAGTATTACCTGAAAACAAGACAAACTATTCAAGTTGGTTCTGGTAAGCTAAATACCTCAAGAGAAAAACATTTCTAAGTGGTTATTGCTAGAAATCCATTCAGTGAACAAACTTGTTAAGAGACTAACTATTCAACTTGAGAAAAGAGGGCTATGTTTTTTTTTACAAATGCTAAACTATTATTTTGGTGTAGGACTAGGAGTAGTCCGAGATTCCTCTGTCGTCCGACGACATTATATATTTTTGCTAGAGCCGTCGAACGTCAGAGCGCAATATATACGGAACACAGCTGATTTGCCTCACCAGCTCTGGGTCGGCACATTTCCACGTTTCGTGGCTATCGGATTTTATTAACTATCAGAAACCCTTATAGAAAGTGGTGTTACACTCCATTACAGCACGATTTTGCCTTAGATCCTATTATTCTGCCATTTGACTTCCATTTTCGAATCTACACACGTGATCTCGCGATACTAACTGAATGATGACAGCAACGCATTGCATGATGGGAGCTAATTAATGCAGCGTGCCAAATTATTTGGAGCATTATTTGCATACGTAAACAACATTCAAATCACATGGAAGACGATACATTTAAGCGTATTCTGCAGGACAAACAGTCCATCTACAGATCAAAGCAGAGCAGAAGGAAATAATACAGAATGTGTTGGAAAGAAAAGATTCAATGGCAGAGTGTTACCAACGGGCTTCGGAAAGAGCATGTGTTACGTTCCCCCTTTTTGTTTTTGGACAAGGTACTACATTTTTTTTTCTTATGGTTATCTGTAATTCACTAAATTTGCTGTTAAAATCATTACCAATCAATATAATCAACTGTATTAAATTTTATGTTAATTGTTCTGCCTTAACAGGTGCCTATGATTGGCAATAAAAATATTTGTTTGTTTGTTTATATGCAAATCATCTCCCATGATACATTGCGGTAATCGTAGTTTTCTCGTAGTCACGTGACAAATGTTTGAAAAATGGAAGACAAATGTCGAAATCATAGGATCTAAGGCAAAATCGTGCTGTAATGGAGTGTAACACCACTTTCTAAGGGTAAGATGGTTATGAATGAATAGAAAAATGATTGGTGAAGCGATTTATATAAGGGTTTCTGATAGAAAATAAAATCTGATAGCCACGAAACGTGGAAATGTGCTGACCGAGAGTTGGAGAAGCAAATCCGCTGTTTTCCCTATATATTGCGCTCTGACATTCGACGGCTCTAGCAAAAATATATAATGTCGTCAGACGACAGAGGAATCTCGGACTAGACTAGGAGGTGAAGAAAAAAATAACATCCTGATTCATGCATTATAGTATATGAAATAATGATATATTTAGAAAAAAAAATATTTGTTGCAAAGCGTCAATGATTTTTAACTCCAGGGTAAACAGTTTAAAACCATAGCCCCCACTCCCCCCATTTACATTTTACATGTACCATATAAGTTGAATGCTTCAAACTTGGTCCCTTAGTTTGGTCTGTGAAATACAGGTTTACATTATTATTGTGCAACAATAAATTCCATCCCACTGCACAATATATCTGTTCAATAACTTCCAAACCTCAACTGAATCTTGATTGATTTGAAATTTGGTTATGTTGTAATCAACAATAAAGGCCATGTCAAACTTGAAATTTGGGTTTTAAAGTTACGGGAGGCCGGGGCATTTGTATCACATTGACACATTTCTGTTATTTTGGATAATGTTATTTCAGCCGTTGAATTATGCTTTTTCAAGCTTATAAAAAATAAGACCTATTGGCTATTTTGAGTGCAAATGTACATGTAGTGAAACTGAGACAGATGAAATATTTTGTTGTATAGAGCAAGGATAAAATTATTTATTTTCATAGAAATCTGGAGTAATATTTTAATTATTTGATATATATCCATTTCTGAAAAATATAGAATGAATTAAAGCAAGTCTTAGAAACATGTAGTAACTACTTCCCTATATCTTTTGGCTTGAGTATAGTGTATTTTAATCTCGTTGAGATTATATTTCCAAAGAAATTTTCTGCACTATCTCCAGAAGGCAGCCAATTTAAAAAAAAATTGGTTTATTTTTTCGTCAACAGATTTACTTGACAACAAAGGCATAATTAAAGAAACTAGCAACTCATTAAGAAACCACTTAACATGAACTTCCAACACTGAAGAATAAGGTTGACAAATGCAAATTATGAAGTACGTCATGTATACATGTAATGTATATATCGTATATCACTTTTATTTTCCAGAAGCATTCTTACAAGTAAAGAAATTGATGGAAAAAACATATAGTGAAACTGAACAAAATATGTCTGAAAAACAGGGAAAAGGCCAGATTATGTTGCACTTGCCAATGAAGTTCGAAAATCATGTGATGAATAGGGAGAACGAGTTTTTAAGAAGTTGGAGTGGTTGAATCCAAGTCAGATAAAAAGTTACATGGCAGCTTTCCTAACAAAGCCGAAGACAAAATCAGAAACTTCTTCGAGTACTCTACAAGTTCAGTTTAAAGAAATTCCCAATGAAGATGTTGGTCAAGATGAAACTCTATCAGAGGTTATTGCAGTGCTAGAAACTAATGATTATAATTCCAATATTGAAAATATTGTGGAAGAAGTGTACACTGCTGTGAACATGTAAATTAGCCATTATATGCAGGGATTCTAATTTATTTTCATTTTTTCAAATTAAAGTTAACTTTGAACACTTCAAGCTTTGCATAGTGGTTAGACAGAATATGTTAAATGTTCACCTGTGAATAAGTATGATATAGGTTCAACCTCTTGTTTTTATTTCATTTCATATTGATGGGATATCCTTTTTCTGATAATTATAATATCAACTTGTCAATTTCTTGTCCTATTTACCAAAATGCACAAATCTAACACATTTAAACTTGTAATCTGTGATTATTTAAGAGTATAAGAGAAGGTTTTTGATACAGATCCATGATAAAAGAACCTCAGAAAAATAAACGTATTATTGAGAAGTTTCACTATCTCATTTAGGATATATGATGGACAGAGCCAACACAAAAATTGGCTTATTTTAACACAATCACATATATATTGTTTTCAATTGTTTAGGAGCTGGCTGCAAATTCATATGCTTATATAATTATTGTAATGGCATTTGTTTTCTTCACTTTTTTTTAACAATAGGATTAACTTAATTTCAATTATTATTTCATTATTCAAACATAAGCTGCATATAAATGATTCAATCCCATACAATAGTATATTTCGGTATGGGGGCATTATAATCATTGCTGTCAGCACTTTGATTAAGATTTGTTTTGGAGTGCACTGTCAAAAAATAAATCAATAGATTATTGTGAAGCTGCTTTGAAAGTTTGATGATCAAATTCACTTTAGAATTTTAACCCTAAAACAATAGGTTATTGGGAGGGAAAACAAATTGTCTATTTTTTAATAAAGGAAATGGTAGCTTTAGATGGAAAATTAAACAACAGATATTTTTCATTAAACACTTTAAAAGTATAAAATAGAAAATCGGGGTCACAGACCCTATTCTAAAATATTTGAGAAAATGTGATTTTCCTCTACAAATTATCTCCCCTTATAAAATATGAAATTTCAATAAGTATGAAATACCTCATACAAACTAAAATGAGTTTACTTATTTTATCTAATTTATCACCAATAAATCTTATTAGATCATTTTGAAAACAAAGTTTTAATTTAAATTCCATTTTAGCCAGATGCACAAAATGGATGCATCGTCCCACTCACCCCCCAAAACCACAATGTACCTTAATTTTATATCTTCATTAAACTCTTTGTTATACCTCTGGAATACTATACATAACTTCTGTATTGATATTTTGGTACTACCTCTGGAATACTATACATAACTTCTGTATTGATATTTTGGTACTACCTCTGGAATACTATACATAACTTCTGTATTGATATTTTGGTACTTATTGAGCATTAAGACTGCTCTACTGTTTTTCCTATTCACCTTGTTCATTTTCGGCTAAGTGCACATGTACTAAACTTTTGTCCTTATTTTCACCATTTTATCTTAATTTGCCGAAGGTGGATTTTTTATATGTTTTTGTATGAAAACAAAGTTATATCGAACTAAATTAGGGATATTTTTATTTTCTCCCCCAAGGGAGATATTTCCTGTTATATATGTACAATTTTTGCATAAAAGGCCATTTACTGATTTATGGGTATATTAAAGTGTGGCCTGTAAAAAATCCATGCGACCAAATATTGAGTATATTATGTTAAATGATACAGTGAAAGTTGAATAATCCTGGATACTATATGAGACAGGCACATTTTATGCTATACAAGATATATTGGAGGTTGAAATATTGTAAAATTCATTGTTTTTGCTTCATTATACAGTAGACTCCACTTAATTGCAAAATTCGTATTATTGCAAAAAAAGCTTAAACACCGATCCATTTACCATTCATTTAACGTTAAAACACCCGGTTAATTGCAAAGTGGTTAATGGCAAAATTCGCTTTATTGCAAAGACAATTTTTGCCAAAAATTTATAAAAGTGTCGGTTATTTGCAAAACTACCCTAGAACTGATAAAAAAAAAAGGAGGAAAAAAAATCCAATACACCTTTCAAATATTTTTTCTTGCAGATCTATGTGGAAACGTCGTGTGGTGATAACCTGATCAGACATTTGGAGACGTTTTGAACTATTGAATATTTTAATAAAAATCCATTTACATGTTTATTTGTGTTTAATCCTTTTCCTGAACTTCAATAAAGCTCTAATAAAGAACGTTTTGTGTACCTCAATCATTGTTGATCGTCCGCCATTTTGATTCAATAATTAAGTGTGTGACCTTACAGGAAAAAGCCCTGGTGTCTATTTTTAGATTTGTAACAATCAGCCATGTGGCAATTCAAAACACATAATTAGTGATCAAAGAAATTAATATGAATGCTGATCAGTGATTAAAAACTTCAAGAGAAATTAAAATATGTTTACTTAGTTAGTTAATTAATTAATATAAATTAGAACATCAAACAAAAAATCAAAGTGGATTAATTATTTTTTTATTTATTTAATAATGAAAAGTATTCAGATTTTGGGCTTGTGGTTTTTTTATTTTGCTATAAAGCATAGGGGAAAAATAGTTTGTCATTCAGTAAGCAAAATGTCATCCTATGGTTATAAATATCCACCATCACGTGATATAAACAACTACACAAACCCTCAATACACAAATCTCCCATTACACAGAAACTGAATGAAGTCAACAACAGAGATATCTATCGATAATAACCTACCAAGATGAAAAGTAAATCCCTACAGTTATAAATAACAATATGGATACTGCAGTAACTATTATTAATTTAGTACAACTCATTTACAGTACACAAAACGTAACATCTATCACGTGATCATGTGACACTCGATGTACACAAAAAGCTCCCCCAATACACAGAAATTATGGAAATATTATTTACACCAGTAATAAACAACAAAGACTTTCATTAAATATTCTAATTTATTATTTACATTCATGCATTTACTTTATCAACATATCAGCTCCAGGTAAACAAAATGTCAATGGCACGGCACCTGTAGTCTATACTTCCGGTTTGAATAGCATTTCGTTTTATCGCAAAGTCCGCTTAATTGCAAAATTTTCTCTGACAAATAGGCTTTGCAAATAAGCGGAATCCATTGTATATTGAAATACTGGATAAATCAAAAAACCCTAATAATTCAGTCAAATAATAAAATTTGAAAAAAATATTTTGTGTGTTAATTGTACTTGGCCAAAGGTATTTCATGGACAAGATTTCATAAGGTTTTGAAAATATCACTATGTTACGAGTTTGCATGGTTTTCTGTGAGACAGACACTTAAGCACGTTATAAAAGCTGTCATAATGATCATATATGACTCATTAAGCTTACCATTTTTAGCTCACCTTGCCAAAGGCAAAGTGAGCTTTTGCCATCACTTGGCATCCGTTGTCTGTCGTCCGTTAACTTTTCACATTTTAATCTTCTCCTCTGAAACCGCTTGGACAAATGAACCGAAACTTGGTAGGAAGCATCTATAGAAGGTCCTCTCTAAAGATTGCACATTTTGTCCCGATCCATTAACAAACATAGCCGCTATAGGCAATTGTTGTTTCTGATTGGCCAATTAAAAAAATCCTCTGCTCTAAAACCGCTTGGCCAAATGAACCGAATCTTGGTAGGAAGCATCTATGAAAGGTCCTCTATAAAGATTGCTCATTTTGTCCCGATCGGTTTACAAACATGGCCGCCACAGGCAATTCTTGTTTCTGATTTGTTGATTTCTAAAAAATCTTCTCCTCTGTTAAAAGAAAGATAACTCTTGCCTAAACTGTTAAAAAGAAAGATAACTCTTGCCATTATCTCCCTTAGAAATTAACTAATGCTGATATAGTGTAACATATTTATTCTATACATTACAAGTAGGTATTCACATTTTAATATTCTTTTTAGCGAACCTTGCCAAAGGCAATATGAGCTTTTTCCATCACTTGGTGTCCATCGTCTGTCATCCGTTTAATTTTCACATTTTAATCTTCTTCTCTGAAAACCCTCAGCCAAATGAACTGAAACTTGGTAGGAAGCATCTATGGAAGGTCCTCTCTAAAGAGTGCACATTTTGTTATGATCCATTACCAAACATGGCCACCACAGGTCTATGACAATTGCTCATTTCGCCCCGATCCGTTAACAAACATGGCTACCACCGAAACTTGGTAGAAAGCATCTATGGGATGTCCTTTATGAAGATTGCTCATTTCATCCTGATCGGTTGGCAAACAGGGCCACCACATGCAATTCTTGTCTGATTGGTCGATTTCTAAAAAAAATATTCTCCTTTGAAACTGCTTAGCCATATGAACTGAAACTTGGTAGGTAACATGTATGGAAGGTTCTGTATTACAAAGACTAGTAAAATGAATGTTTTACTAGAAACTGCGACCTGGTAAGGCTGTATTCATAGTTCGACATAAACTTTGCAGTGAACATCACAGTAGGGAAATAAACCCATACAATATCACAGTAGGAAAATAAACACATAAAATATCACTGTAGGAAAATATACACATACAAGATCACGGTAGGAAAATAAACACATACAAGATCACTGTAGGAAAATAAACACATACAATATCACAATAGGTTGATAAACGCATACAAGATCACAGTAGGAAAATAAACGCATACAATATCACTGTAGGAAAATATACACATATAATACCACCATAGGTTAATATACACATGCAAGATCACTGTAGGAAATTATACACATACAATACCACCATAGGTTAATATACACATGTAAGATCACTGTAGAAAAATATACACATACAAGATCACTGTAGGTTAATAAACACATACAAGATCACAGTAGGAAAATAAACACATACAAGATCACAGTAGGTTAATATACACAAACAAGATCACAGTAGGAAAATAAACACATACAAGATCACAGTAGGTTAATATACACATACAAGATCACAGTAGGTTAATATACACATACAAGATCACAGTAGGTTAATATACACATACAAGATCACAGAAGGAAAATAAACACATACAAGATCACAGTAGGTTAATATACACATACAAGATCACAGTAGGTTAATATACACATACAAGATCACAGTAGGTTAATATACACATACAAGATCACAGTAGGTTAATATACACATACAAGATCACAGTAGGAAAATAAACACATACAAGATCACAGTAGGTTAATAAACACATACAAGATCACTGTAGAGAAATATACACATACAAGATCACTGTAGGAAAATAAAAACATGCAAGATCACAGTAGGAAAATATACACATACAAGATCACTGTAGGAAAATAAACACATACAAGATTACTGTAGGAAAATAAACACATACAATATCACAGTAGGTTGATAAACACATACAAGATCACTGTAGGAAAATAAACACATACAAGATCACAGTAGGTTAATATACACATACAAGATCACTGTAGAAAAATATACACATACAAGATCACTGTAGGAAAATAAACACATGCAAGATCACAGTAGATTAATATACACATACAAGATCACAGTAGGAAAATAAACACATACAAGATCACTGTAGGAAAATAAACACATACAAGATCACAGTAGGTTAATATACACATACAAGATCACTGTAGGTTAATATACACATACAAGATCACAGTAGGAAAATAAACACTTGCAAGATCACTGTAGGAAAATAAACACATACAAGATCACAGTAGGTTAATATACACATGCAAGATCACAGTAGGTTAATATACACATACAAGATCACAGTAGGAAAATAAACACATACAAGATCACAGTAGGAAAATAAACACATGCAAGATCACTGTAGGTTAATAAACACATACAAGATCACAGTAGGAAAATAAACACATACAAGATCACAGTAGGTTAATATACACATACAAGATCACAGTAGGTTAATATACACATACAAGATCACAGTAGGAAAATAAACACATGCAAGATGACAGTAGGTTAATAAACACATACAAGATCACAGTAGAAAAATATACACATACAAGATCACTGTAGGAAAATAAACACATGCAAGATCACAGTAGGAAAATATACACATACAAGATCACTGTAGGTTAATAAACACATACAAGATCACAGTAGGAAAATAAACACATGCAAGATCACAGTAGGTTAATCTACACATACAAGATCACAGTAGGAAAATAAACACATATAAGATCACAGTAGGTTAATATACACATACAAGATCACAGTAGGAAAATAAACACATATAAGATCACAGTAGGTTAATATATACATACAAGATCACAGAAGGAAAATAAACACATACAAGATCACAGTAGGTTAATATACACATACAAGATCACAGTAGGTTAATATACACATACAAGATCACAGTAGGAAAATAAACACATACAAGATCACAGTAGGTTAATATACACATACAAGATCACAGTAGGAAAATAAACACATACAAGATCACAGTAGGTTAATAAACACATACAAGATCACTGTAGAAAAATATACACATACAAGATCACAGTAGGAAAATAAACACATGCAAGATCACAGTAGGTTAATATACACATACAAGATCACTGTAGGAAAATAAACACATGCAAGATCACAGTAGGTTAATATACACATACAAGATCACAGTAGGAAAATAAACACATATAAGATCACAGTAGGTTAATATACACATACAAGATCACAGAAGGAAAATAAACACATACAAGATCACAGTAGGTTAATATACACATACAAGATCACAGTAGGTTAATATACACATACAAGATCACAGTAGGTTAATATACACATACAAGATCACAGTAGGTTAATATACACATACAAGATCACAGTAGGAAAATAAACACATACAAGATCACAGTAGGTTAATAAACACATACAAGATCACTGTAGAGAAATATACACATACAAGATCACTGTAGGAAAATAAAAACATGCAAGATCACAGTAGGAAAATATACACATACAAGATCACAGTAGGAAAATAAACACATGCAAGATCACTGTAGGTTAATAAACACATACAAGATCACAGTAGGAAAATAAACACATACAAGATCACAGTAGGTTAATATACACATACAAGATCACAGTAGGTTAATATACACATACAAGATCACAGTAGGAAAATAAACACATGCAAGATGACAGTAGGTTAATAAACACATACAAGATCACAGTAGAAAAATATACACATACAAGATTACTGTAGGAAAATAAACACATGCACGATCACTAGGAAAATAAACACATACAAGATCACTGTAGGAAAATAAACACATACAAGATTACTGTAGGAAAATAAACACATGCAAGATCACTGTACGAAAATAAACACATACAAGATCACAGTAGGTTAATAAACACATACAAGATCACAGTAGGAAAATAAACACATACAAGATCACAGTAGGAAAATAAACACATGCAAGATCACAGTAGGAAATAAACACATACAAGATCACAGTAGGTTAATAAACACATACAAGATCACAGTAGGAAAATAAACACATACAAGATCACAGTAGGAAAATAAACACATGCAAGATCACAGTAGGAAAATAAACACATACAAGATCACAGTAGGTTAATAAACACATACAAGATCACAGTAGGAAAATAACACATACAAGATCACAGTAGGAAAATAAACACATGCAAGATCACAGTAGGAAAATAAACACATACAAGATCACAGTAGGTTAATAAACACATACAAGATCACAGTAGGAAAATAAACACATACAAGATCACTGTAGGAAAATAAACACATGCAAGATCACAGTAGGAAAATAAACACATACAAGATCACAGTAGGTTAATAAACACAAACAAGATCACAGTACGAAAATAAACACATGCAAGATCACTGTAGAAAAATAAACACATGCAAGATCACAGTAGGAAAATAAACACATACAAGATCACAGTAGGTTAATAAACACATACAAGATCACAGTAGGTTAATAAACACAAACAAGATCACAGTAGAAAAATAAACACATACAAGATCACAGTAGGTTAATAAACACAAACAAGATCACAGTAGGAAAATAAACACATACAAGATCACAGTAGGTTAATAAACACATACAAGATCACAGTAGGACAATAAACACAAACAAGATCACTGTAGAAAAATAAACACATACAAGATCACAGTCGGACAATAAACACATACAAGATCACAGTACGAAAATAAACACAAGATACAGTTCAACATTATAAACTCCAGGACTGGGTTGCACAAACCTCGATTAAATTTTAAGTCTCAATTAAACCTTAAGTGTACATTAATTTCATGTACAGTTGAAGTATATTTAAATGTCAATTAAGTTTTAATTGACACTTAAATATAATTGAGGTTTGTGCAACACAGTCCTGTTACAGAAAAGTAATGAATATATAAGAAATATACAATGCACTACTACCTGTATTTATTTTTAGATAAAGGAGGATATGGATACCTGAAAGAATGGCTTTGGTGGGCTGGAATGCTACTGAGTAAGTTTTAAAAAAATAGAAATATTTCCAGTTTGTAAGTTTGCAAATATTTTAATACGTCATTTGAATTTGGAATCTGAACTTCAATGTTAATGGCACTTTCATTATTTTGATTATGTTTATGCCTATGTTATATTTCAGTGATCTTTGAAGAGTTTGCTAACTTTGCTGTCTTGTTTTATTTCAGTGATCTTTGGGGAGTTTGCTAACTTTGCTTTCTTGTTTTATTTCAGTGATATTTGAAGAGTTTGCTAACTTTGCTTTCTTGTTTTATTTCAGTGCTCTTTGGGGAGTTTGCTAACTTTGCTGTCTTGTTTTATTTCAGTGATTTTTGAAGAGTTTGCTAATTTTGCTGTCTTGTTGTATTTCAGTGATATTTGGGGAGTTTGCTAACTTTGCTGTCTTGTTTTATTTCAGTGATATTTGGGGAGTTTGCTAACTTTGCTGTCTTGTTTTATTTCAGTGCTCTTTGGGGAGTTTGCTAACTTTGCTGTCTTGTTGTATTTCAGTGCTCTTTGGGGAGTTTGCTAACTTTGCTGTCTTGTTTTATTTCAGTGATATTTGGGGAGTTTGCTAACTTTTCTGTCTTGTTTTATTTCAGTGATCTTTGGGGAGTTTGCTAACTTTGCTGTCTTGTTTTATTTCAGTGCTCTTTGAAGAGTTTGCTAACTTTGCTCTCTTGTTTTATTTCAGTGCTCTTTGGGGAGTTTGCTAACTTTGCTGCCTTGTTTTATTTCAGTGATCTTTGGAGAGTTTGCTAACTTTGCTGCCTTGTTTTATTTCAGTGCTCTTTGAAGAGTTTGCTAACTTTGCTCTCTTGTTTTATTTCAGTGCTCTTTGGGGAGTTTGCTAACTTTGCTTTCTTGTTTTATTTCAGTGATATTTGGGGAGTTTGCTAACTTTGCTGCCTTGTTTTATTTCAGTGATCTTTGAAGAGTTTGCTAACTTTGCTCTCTTGTTTTATTTCAGTGATATTTGGGGAGTTTGCTAACTTTGCTGCCTTGTTTTATTTCAGTGCTCTTTGAAGAGTTTGCTAACTTTGCTGTCTTGTTTTATTTCAGTGATCTTTGGGGAGTTTGCTAACTTTGCTGTCTTGTTTTATTTCAGTGATTTTTGGAGAGTTTGCTAACTTTGCTGCCTTGTTTTATTTCAGTGATCTTTGAAGAGTTTGCTAACTTTGCTCTCTTGTTTTATTTCAGTGATATTTGGGGAGTTTGCTAACTTTGCTGTCTTGTTTTATTTCAGTGATATTTGGGGAGTTTGCTAACTTTGCTGTCTTGTTTTATTTCAGTGATATTTGGGGAGTTTGCTAACTTTGCTGTCTTGTTTTATTTCAGTGATATTTGGGGAGTTTGCTAACTTTGCTGTCTTGTTTTATTTCAGTGCTCTTTGAAGAGTTTGCTAACTTTGCTGTCTTGTTTTATTTCAGTGATTTTTGGAGAGTTTGCTAGCTTTGCTGTCTTGTTTTATTTCAGTGATATTTGGGGTGTTTGCTAACTTTGCTGTCTTGTTTTATTTCAGTGCTCTTTGAAGAGTTTGCTAACTTTGCTGTCTTGTTGTATTTCAGTGATCTTTGGGGAGTTTGCTAACTTTGCTGTATATGTCTTGTTTTATTTCAGTGATCTTTGAAGAGTTTGCTAACTTTGCTGTCTTGTTTTATTTCAGTGATCTTTGGGGAGTTTGCTAACTTTGCTGTCTTGTTTTATTTCAGTGATTTTTGGGGTGTTTGATACCTTAGCTGTATTGTTTTATTTCAGTGCTCTTATAAAAGTTTGCTAACTTTGCTGTCTTGTTTTATTTCAGTGCTCTTTGGGGAGTTTGCTAACTTTGCTGTCTTGTTTTATTTCAGTGATATTTGGGGTGTTTGATAACTTTGCTGTCTTGTTATATTTCAGTGATCTTTGGGGAGTTTGCTAACTTTGCTCTATATGTCTTGTTTTATTTCAGTGATCTTTGGGGAGTTTGCTAACTTTGCTGTATATGTCTTGTTTTATTTCAGTGCTCTTTGAAGAGTTTGCTAACTTTGCTGTCTTGTTTTATTTCAGTGATCTTTGGGGAGTTTGCTAACTTTGCTGTCTTGTTTTATTTCAGTGATATTTGAAGAGTTTGCTAACTTTGCTGTCTTGTTTTATTTCAGTGCTCTTTGAAGAGTTTGCTAACTTTGCTGTCTTGTTGTATTTCAGTGATATTTGAAGAGTTTGCTAACTTTGCTGTCTTGTTGTATTTCAGTGATCTTTGGGGAGTTTGCTAACTTTGCTGTCTTGTTTTATTTCAGTGATCTTTGGGGAGTTTGCTAACTTTGCTGTCTTGTTGTATTTCAGTGATATTTGGGGAGTTTGCTAACTTTGCTGTCTTGTTTTATTTCAGTGATATTTGAAGAGTTTGCTAACTTTGCTGTCTTGTTGTATTTCAGTGATATTTGGGGAGTTTGCTAACTTTGCTCTCTTGTTTTATTTCAGTGATATTTGAAGAGTTTGCTAACTTTGCTGTCTTGTTGTATTTCAGTGATATTTGGGGAGTTTGCTAACTTTGCTCTCTTGTTTTATTTCAGTGATATTTGAAGAGTTTGCTAACTTTGCTGTCTTGTTGTATTTCAGTGATATTTGGGGAGTTTGCTAACTTTGCTGTCTTGTTTTATGTCAGTGATATTTGGGGAGTTTGCTAACTTTGCTCTCTTGTTTTATTTCAGTGATATTTGAAGAGTTTGCTAACTTTTCTGTCTTGTTGTATTTCAGTGATATTTGGGGAGTTTGCTAACTTTGCTGTCTTGTTTTATTTCAGTGATCTTTGGGGAGTTTGCTAACTTTGCTGTCTTGTTTTATTTCAGTGATCTTTGGGGAGTTTGCTAACTTTGCTGTCTTGTTGTATTTCAGTGATATTTGGGGAGTTTGCTAACTTTGCTGTCTTGTTTTATTTCAGTGATATTTGGGGAGTTTGCTAACTTTGCTCTCTTGTTTTATTTCAGTGATATTTGAAGAGTTTGCTAACTTTGCTGTCTTGTTGTATTTCAGTGATATTTGGGGAGTTTGCTAACTTTGCTGTCTTGTTTTATTTCAGTGATCTTTGGGGAGTTTGCTAACTTTGCTGTCTTGTTGTATTTCAGTGATATTTGGGGAGTTTGCTAACTTTGCTGTCTTGTTTTATTTCAGTGATATTTGGGGAGTTTGCTAACTTTGCTCTCTTGTTTTATTTCAGTGATATTTGAAGAGTTTGCTAACTTTGCTGTCTTGTTGTATTTCAGTGATATTTGGGGAGTTTGCTAACTTTGCTGTCTTGTTTTATTTCAGTGATCTTTGGGGAGTTTGCTAACTTTGCTGTCTTGTTGTATTTCAGTGATATTTGGGGAGTTTGCTAACTTTGCTGTCTTGTTTTATTTCAGTGATATTTGGGGAGTTTGCTAACTTTGCTCTCTTGTTTTATTTCAGTGATATTTGAAGAGTTTGCTAACTTTGCTGTCTTGTTGTATTTCAGTGATATTTGGGGAGTTTGCTAACTTTGCTGTCTTGTTGTATTTCAGTGATATTTGGGGAGTTTGCTAACTTTGCTGCCTTGTTTTATTTCAGTGATCTTTGAAGAGTTTGCTAACTTTGCTGTCTTGTTGTATTTCAGTGATATTTGGGGAGTTTGCTAACTTTGCTGTCTTGTTTTATTTCAGTGATATTTGGGGAGTTTGCTAACTTTGCTGTCTTGTTTTATTTCAGTGATATTTGAAGAGTTTGCTAACTTTGCTTTCTTGTTTTATTTCAGTGATTTTTGGGAAGTTTGCTAACTTTGCTGTATATGTCTTGTTTTATTTCAGTGATTTTTGGGGAGTTTGCTAACTTTGCTGCCTATGCATTTGCACCAGCAACACTAGTCACTCCACTGGGTGCTTTAAGTGTAATTGTCAGGTAATAATCTTAATTAGTGATAATATATATGTTTTTCCTGTAAGAAATCAGACTGATACTGAAATTATCGGTTAGTGTGATGCTAAGCATATTGTGACGTTACCCTTACATACACAGTGTGTTGTTGCACGACTCTGTAATGGGTAAAGTCTGTTGCGTGAACCAATATAACTATGAAACATGATAGCGACGAGTAGTGATGCAGCTAGTTCATGAGACAGGAGAGATCTGATGCAAAGTTTTCTACCAACACACTTTGTATGTAATAAGATTATCTCAAATAATTAACAAAGGATGAATTACAAGTAATAAATGTATTACAATAATTTAGAGTGACTGATGCATAATGTCACAATTCACTGTTCAACTACTCTTCTTTTGAGTAGATGTGAAATACTTGTTTATGTACTGGGATCGTACTGTTTCAAGAAATCTTGGAGATGCGAATATGACTAAATTTATAAATATGAAACCGTTTTTAGCTCACCTGGCCAAGGCCATGTGAGCTTTTGCCATCACTTGGCGTCCATCAGCGTTTTTCTGTGAAATATTTCTTTCAGTCGATTTATAACAATTATGCAAATTAGGCATATTTTGATAAAAGATCACATTTAAATCTTCTCTGAAACCGCTGAACCAAATTAAACCAAACCTGGCAGGGATGGTTCCTGGGTGGGTCCCTTTCAAAATTGTGTCCAACAGCCCTGCCTTCCATTCAAGATGGCTGCTGTTACTAAAAATAGAAATTTCTTCAATTGTCCATTGCTGCTTTAGTATAAGTCAAAATGAGATCAAATTTTAACTGCAGCTACATGGCAAGGAGTAGTTTAACATATATTCTGATTTTTTCTGTGAAATTTTTCTTTCAGCCGATTTATACCGATTATGCAAATAAGGCATATTTTGATAAAAGATCACATTTAAATCTTCTCCTCTGAAACCGCTGAACCAAATTAAACCAAACATGGCAGGGATGGTCCCTGGGTGGGTTCCTTTCAAAATTGTGTCCAACAACCCCGCCTTCCATTCAAGATGGCTGCTGTTACTAAAAATAGAAATTTCTTCAATTATCCATTGTTGCTTTAGTGTAAGCCAAAATGAGCTCAAATTTTAACTGCAGCTACATGGCAAGGAGTAGTTTAACATATATTCCGTTTTTTTCTGTGAAATTTTTCTTTCAGCTGATTTATACCGATTATGCAAATTAGGTATATTTTGATAAAAGATCACATTTAAATCTTCTCCTCTGAAACCATTGAATCAAATTAAACCAAACCTGGCAGGGATTGGTCCCGGGGTTGATCCTTTTCAAAATTGTGTCCGACAGCCCCGCCCTTTATTCAAGATGGTTGCTGTTACTAAAAATAGAACTTTCTTCAATTGTCCATTGCTGCTTTAGTATAAGTCAAAATGAGCTCAAATTTTAATTGCAGCTACATGGCAAGGAGTATTTTAACATATATTCCGGTTTTTTCTGTGAAATATTTCTTTCAGTCGATTTATACCGATTATGCAAATTAGGCATATTTTGATTAAAGATCACATTTAAATCTTCTCCTCTGAAACCACTGAACCAAATTAAAACAAATTTGGGTGGGATGGTCCTTGGGTGGTCCCCTTTCAATATTGTGTCCGATAGCCCCGCCCTCCATTCAAAATGGCTCCTGTTACTAAAAATAGAAATTTCTTCAATTGTCCATTGCTGTTTTAGTATAAGTCAACTCAAATGTTTACTGCAGCTACATGGCAATGAGTAGTTTAACATATATTCTGGGTTTTTCTGTGAGATTTTTTCAGCCAGTTTATTCCGTTTAGGAATATTATGAGATAAAAATCACATCTAAATCTTTTGCTCAGAAATTTGAGTTGAAATGATCTTTGGGTGGCCCGCTTTCAAAATTATGTGTAACACCCCCATTTTCTATCAACTTTAGATGTCAAATTGAAAACCAGGTGAGCGATTACAGGCTCCTGGTAGCCTCTAGTTTAGCTCACCTTGCCAAAGGCAACGTGAGCTTTTGCCATCACATTTTAATCTTCTCTGAAAACCCTCAGCCAAATGAACTGAAACTTGGTAGGAAGCATCTATGGAAGATCCTCTCTAAAGAGTGCACAGTTTGTTATGATCCATTACCAAACATGGCTGCAACAGGCAATTCTTGTTTTTGATTGGCTGATTTTTTTAAATCTTCTCCTCTGAAACTGCTTGGCCAAATGAACCGAAACTTGGTAGGAAGCATCTATGGAATGTCCTCTTTGAAGATTGCTCATTTCGTCCCGATCGGTTAACAAACATGGCTACCACCGAAACTTGGTAGGAATCATCTATGGAATTCGCCTCTAGGAAGATTGCTCATTTCGTCCCGATCGGTTAGCAAACATGCCTACCACCGAAACTTGGTTGGAAGCATCTATGGAATGTTCTCTATGAAGATTGCTAATTTCGTCCCGATCGGTTCGCAAACATGGCCACCACATGCAATTCTTGTTTCTGATTGGTCGATTTCTAAAAAATCTTCTCCTCTGAAACTGCTTAGCCAAATGAACCGAAACTTGGTAGGAAGCATCTACATATATGGAAGGTTCTGTATTGAGTTTCCTCAAAGCAGAATGAAAGGTGAGCGACACAGGCTCAGCCCACTGAGCCTCTAGTTTATATTTGTAATTACATTCACTCATCTTTTCCCATACTCCAATACTATGACATCATAAAAATATAGTCAGACAGAGGAAAAGCCATTCAACTTCTCTCCATTCTTTTATCATTACACTAAGTTCATTACTCGCACTAGTTTTGTGTTATTTTTTTATTAATACTTTTTGTAGAAGGAGTTTATGTCAAGATTAATGTTTCATATCATTATTTGCATATTGTCGACCATTTATTCAGAGTAAAAGCCAAGTTAGCCAAATCGGCTAAGGTCACCTATGCCTGAGGGATGGGGCCACCTGGGCAAGACCTTTTTGACTTCCACTGGAAAACTATGGAGATTTTGAGTAGGGACTGACACTCTCCAAACACTTCTTAAGTCCTAACAAGCCCTCATCGACGAGAGGGCTCCTCCTTGGATGTGCTGAACAGCTCGATGGGTTTGTGTCCTAGGAGCCTTCATCAGTACCCAGTAAATGTCAATATATGTGGAGAAAAAGTATCTAGAATTGTGGCTTACATTGTATAAAGGGGAATTACTTATTATTTATAATTGAACAGAAAACCTACCGTTAACTTGCATCATTAAAATTTAATTTGAATGCACTACAGCATGGAAGTAAAATAATGTACTTATAACCAGGTGAGTCACACAAACCTAAGAAAAATTCAACAATATATCTGGATGTATTTTATGTTGACACATACTTGTAAACTAATGATAATATCTTCATTATATTAGTTTTAAATATTTCACTTTATTTTTACAGTTCTGTCTTATCCTCTATTTTCTTGAGAGAAAAGTTAAATTTACTTGGTAAACTGGGATGTGCATTGTGTGTTATCGGGTCCACAGTCATGGTTTTAAATTCACCACAAGAACAGGAAGTAGCAAGTATGGATGCTTTAAAGGAGAAAATGCAAGAACCAGGTATTTGCATCACAATAGTAAAAAATTCTCTTATCTGGACATCCTGGCATTTAGAATTTAAAGAGATGAAAACAGTGGATGTATTCAGGGATTTTACCTCTGTTGTAATGGCAAATTTCAATTTTATTTTATAAAATAACAAAAAATAAAAAAAACATACAATTTGATATTTTTTTACTACAAGTCTTGGTATCAATTGGGACCAGATGTGAATTTAATTACTATACTTAACTTCTGTTGATTAGATATCAACTGATTAATTTGAATTTAAGCTATGTAGAACTTCAAGGATTATGCTTGGTTTCACCTGCTAACATTTCACAAATGCCAATCATTGATTGGTCATTTTCATAATGTGATGTCACACTGGATAAGATAATAGGAATAACCTATTCACCAGATGATCAACATTACCTGTCACCTTCTGAAGTTGAAAAAAGCAGGACATGACCTGCAAATGAAAATTATAAAGCAAGTCACTATCATATTAGAAAAATGTCCTTAATCAGGAAATATGTTGCAAGTATACCCGTTTGAAGTAGTTCTTCAGCAAAATAAAATGAGTGAGCGATTGTTGATAAAATTCGAAGTGAAATATTTTATACCGATGCTTTCATAGTAATCAGATCAGTTGTTATGCATGTTTCCTTTTATTTTATTTTATTTGTTGAAGTATTTTGTCTGTATTTCATACCAACCAATCAAAAGAAGATTGATATTACCTATTTTCTCTATTTGAATATACAAAATAACTACCTTAAAAATGTTTTTTTTTATTACAGGTTTTATCTTATATGCTTTGTTGATGGTAGGAACTGCTATTACTTTCATGATATTTTTGGCACCAAAATATGGAAATCGCACAGTACTGGTGTACGTTACAATATGTTCCACACTAGGATCGTTTACAGTAATGGGTTGTAAAGGTATTGGTGTTGCCATTCGGCAAACAATTCATGGTGACAATCAGTTCACAGACTGGATGACTTATGTTTTTCTTGCCGTTGTTTTTATTTGTATACTTGTGCAGATGAATTTCTTGAACCGAGCTTTAGATATATACAACACTGCGGTAGTGACACCTATATATTATGTCTTTTTCACTACTTGTGTTATAGTTGCATCGATAGTTTTATATAAAGAATTTTTAACAATGTCGATAAAAGAAATTTTTGGATTTATATGTGGGTTTTTGACAATAGTGACAGGCATATTTCTATTAAATGCTTTTAGAGATGTTGATATCTCCCTTAAGAACTTGCCAAAAGCACATAAAGATGATTCAGAAAATTCTTCATTTAATGGAACTCTATTGAACCATGTTAAACATGATGATGAAAGAACATTGGTAGATGATGATGATGATGATGACTTTACATGAAATATGGTCTATGGGAGAATTTGTGATATTGTGTCATATTCATAAACTGGTATATTTCCAAGTGGAAATAATAATAGTCTTTCATTACATGCCATAAATCTGTATCATATTAGATTATAAGCTACTTGTATTTGTGCCACAAAAAGTGTTCAATTTGAAAATAACTGTCATAGATATCTTAATTTTTAATTGCTGAAATATTGACATATTTGATTAAAAAGAACAGAGATAGCTAGGTAGTACAAACATATGACATTCAGTAAATTATACATGTATCATGTATATGTTAAATACCTGCCAGAATTCATTAGATTACACATGTATCATGTATATGTTAAATACCTGCCAGAATTCAGTAAATTACACATGTATCATGTATATGTTAAATACCTGCCAGAATTCAGTAAATTACACATGTATCATGTATATGTTAAATACCTGCCAGAATTCAGTAAATTACACATGTATCATGTATATGTTAAATACCTGCCAGAATTCAGTAAATTACACATGTATCATGTATATGTTAAATACCTGCCAGAATTCAATAAATTACACATGTATCATGTATATGTTAAATACCTGCCAGAATTCAGTAAATTACACATGTATCATGTATATGTTAAATACCTACCAGAATTCAGTCATACAGAATAAATGTTTTCTTTATCAGGCCATTATTAAACATAATGGAAAGGATAACATCCTTTTTTACAAAGTAAATGTAGATGTATGTCTATGATTATCAAATGAAAATAAACAATATATATATATATATATAGAAAACAATTAAGTTACAAAATGGAATTAAAAGAGTATTTAGATAATTAGGTTGATGATTGAGAAAATATGGCCTCTTTGAATTAAAAAAGAACATTAGTCCCTTGTTCTGACAGACTTATTAAGAAGATATGTAATTTAAATTAAATGTTGATGTGTTATAACATGTTCAGAAAAGAAGTTTTCTATCCATTAATGTATGTAATAACTGTTATAGAGTTTATCTTGGTGATTTGTTAAATGTGTGGGTATTGCAGGTTTTAGGTCTTGAAACTATGGTGCAAAAATATGTACTGGTAATGTATATATATTATGTTGATTGTTGCTTATTTAACCTGTCAGATAGTGTTTAACTTTTACAATTCTTGAACTTCTTAAAACTTTAATTTTTTTAATATTGTATTTTTGTCTCACTGTGGTTACCAAATGTATACTGGGGTCAGTGATTTAAGGTGGTCTTATAGAAACAAAATATACAGGCAATTGCTTAAACGACTTTCCTTATTAAAATTGGGAAATAATTTATAGAGAATCACAATCTGATAAAAATTAGATGTTTGTTGGATTTTTAGCTCAGCAGAGCTAAAGACTCACATGAGCTTTTCCGATCACTTGGCGTGCAGCTCCTGTGTCTACACTTGTTGATGTATGTACAGCGTGTGATCATATTATGATAAACAAATATGGCCGACGTCGTACAACAAGTAAACTTAACATGCACCTCAAAGTTTCATAACATCAAGAAAAAATAAATGACTCACCTCAATACTTGGTTATGTAGCCCTTGGACCTTATTATTTTCAGCATTTGTTTTGGAAGTGACCTGTACAAGTTCATAATGTAATGTAATGGAATGGTTAAATTTGCCAAATGTCCATGATTTCGCGCTCCATGTCGGTAACATTGTGAACACGGTAAAGCCGTTTCTGCAGAGAATTCTTCAACAGGAGCCAACAGTTTTCAATATTGTTCGCATCCGGAGATTGTGCCGGCCAAAACATAACATTTATATTGTTCTGTGTTATGTAATTTTGCACACTTCGAGCCCTATGAATAGGGGCATTATCGTCTTGAAAAATGTAATTTTCTTCTGGATAATGATGCACAATTACGGGCCATTGATTGTCCTCCAGTATTTCTATATATTTTGAGCCATTAATGTTTCCATTCACGGTCGTTAAAGTGCCAACACCATTGAATGTAATACAACCCCAAATCATCAAACTCATTTTGGCTTTACAGCCTGGACTGAGACATTGAGGTAATCTGGTTTTCGCCATACGAAAACGCGATTATTTTCACCAACGATGGTCTTACACTCATCAGGAAATATTACCCGACTCCAGTCCCTTTCTACAGTCCAGTATCTCTTTCCTCGAGCCCAAGCAAGGTGGCCTCTTACATTTGTTTCTCGGATTCTAATATTTTTCCGTACAACTCGCTTGTGGAAATTATTTCTGTACAAAGAACGTCGAACAGTGACGCTAGATTTTCATTAAACTTTCTGGTTATGTCCTGCAACGGCAACAATCTATTGTTCTTAACTAATCTTAAGAGCTTGCGAGTATCCCTGTCATCCAGCTTTTTAGTTCACCTGGAATAAAGGTCCATGGGAACTATTGCCATCACTTGGCGTCCGTCTTCTGTAAACTTTTCACATTTCAAGCTTCTTCTCCGAAACCACTGGGCCAATTGGAACCAAACTAAACAGGAATGTTCCTTGGATTGTCCTCTACAAAGTTTCTGTTTTTCGTTCCAGTCGGATATTCAATAGGGCTACCAGGGCCAATAATATGCTCTGATTGGCTGAAATTTCAAAGATCCTCTTCTCTGAAACTAATGAACTGACTGAACCCAAACTGTAAATGAATGATCATTTGGAATGTCCTTTACCAATTTTCTGTTTTTTATGTGGATCGGAAATCCAAGATGGCCGCCACCGCAAGACATAGATTAACATTGAACCTTATGGGAAAATGTTCAAATACCTTCTTCTCAGAAACTACAGATATGATTAAAGCCAAACTGTATATGAATGTTCATTGGATGGTCCTCTACAAACTTTTCTTAGATTTTTTTTTATTTAAATCGATTATAGAGTTCATGTATAGCATTGAAATTATCTTTTTGTCTATCTCCAAAGAGGTATTAATAAAGAAATACTGATTGTCCTACCAGCTGTATCTATGATTGTCTCCCGTTCCCAACAAACTTTAATTAAGGCTTTTTTTTAGCTCACCTGCCCGAAAGGGTCATGCCAGCTATTTTTATCACTTGGCATCCGTCGTCTGTAATCCATCCAAAGACATTTATACTTTTGACATCTCCATTAAAAACACTGGTCCAACTTTAACCAAACTTGGCCAAAAGGTCCTTGGTATGTCCTCTTTAGAAATTATGTGCAACAGGTCAGTGAACCTTCAATTATGGCTGTCATTTCTAGAAATAGAAATACATATTTTCGACATCTCCTCTGAAACTAATAGGCCAATTTTAGCCATCTACCTTCAAATATTGTTACTAGAAATCTTAGAGTAAGTGAGAATGATTGTTGTTTAAGTCCAACTCAGCAATTTTTCAACTATATCATGGCGAGAACAAGTTAATTTTCAATGAGATGATGATGAGGTCTGCTTTGTGCTAGACCAACACGCTTAGTTGGATTTTTATAGTGCTAGCTCACTGAAGCAACAGTTCGTGGATAGATATGTCGCCTCACTGGGACACATTAACCTGTGTGAAATGAATATAGCATATCTCTGAGAATGTTGACTTGATTGAACATAAATTGTATGAATTAACACCTCTTGTTCTTTCTGCCACTTCACGGTCGATTTTTGATGTCACCTCACTCACGATATCTTTTTACCATTGCATACACGGTTGCCCTGTTTAGCTGAAGATTTCTACCTATATAGTACGATTTTCCAGCTTCATAATTTCGTATAATGATAGTTTTCACATCTGATGACAAATCTTTTGATTTCCCCACTGCTTTTGTTTATGCTTTATTTCAACTGACGGACGATGCCTAAATTCACGTAAAATATGACGTAAGCTTGTAATGACATAATAGAATCTACCTGACATAATTTTATTGATAACTAACCTTGACACTTCTAATAATACACCATCAAAATGAAAGTAAAAATTATTGGAAAACACCCGAGGCCATATTTGTTGATAATAATATGATCACGTGCTGTATGTTATCTTAAGTTCAACTGGTTTTTGAATCAATTTAGAATTTTAAATGTAGCTTTCAAATGATAATATATAGGTCAAGTTTGTTCTCACAATTTCCTCAAAAGACAACATTTTGTTTAACATCTCTAGTGGGTGACCACAGCCTCCTCTATGAAGCCTATTTTCTTCTTAAAAAAAATGTTTGCCAGTCACAAATATATTTCTTACAAATTTAAAAAGAGATTCCACAAACGTGTAATTTTTATTAGATTGAGAAGATCATACATTTGTTTTGTAATTTTATTTGTTTTTTTTTCTAGTTTGTTGATCTGAAAGTTGTAGATGTTTTAACTGAATTGAGGGAAAGTATTTTGTTTTAGATCTCAAAATTGTTGATGTCAAGATGAAGTGGTGTTGTGCTTAGAAGATGTATAATACCACATTGTAAACCTGTACAAATATAGTTTTGCTATCTGTGTTAGATAACAATACCTCATCTTAAATCTATTTTTTTTAAAGGCATTATTCCTAGATATTTATGTTAAAAGGTTGTCATTTTTTTAACAAATACAGATAATTAATTGTACAGTGGCACTTAAATAATAGGTTACCACCTTGATTGTACAGTGGCATTCAAATAATAGGTTACCACCTTGATTGTACAGTGGCACTCAAATAATAGGTTACCACCTTGATTGTACAGTGGCATTCAAATAATAGGTTACCACCTTGATTGTACAGTGGCATTCAAATAACAGGTTACCACAGTACATGTTTTCTGTGCAAAATCTATCATTTGATTGACATATTTTTTGCATCCGATCAGGAAAAGAATATAATTTTTTATAAAAGAAATATTGTGTTAACTGACTTAATGTACAGGTGGTGTAAAAACTGCCATTTTTATTATATATATGAATGACTGAGTCAAGTCTTTTCAGCAATATGCAAAGGGTATTTTTACCACAAGTGGGTTTATTTAATAGCACTGAGGGACCATTGAAATAATATAATTTTTAGCTCATCTTGCCAAAGGCAATGTGAGCTTTTATCATCACTTGGCATCCATAGTCTGTTCACTTTTCACATTTTAATCTGCTCCTCTGAAACAGCTTGGCCAAATGAACTGAAACTTGGTAGGAAGCATCTATGAAAGGTTCTCTATAAAGACTACTCATTTTGTCCTGATCCGTTAACAAACATGGCCACCATAGGCAAATTTTGTTTCAGATTGGTTAATTTCTAAAAATCTTCTCCTCTGAAACTTCTTGGACAAATGAAAATAAACTTGGTAGGAAGCATCTATGGAAGGTCCTCAATAAAGAGTGGTTATTTTGTCCTGATCCGTTTACGAACATGGCTGCCATAGGCAATTCTTGTTTCTGGTTGGTCGATTTCTAAAACATCTTCTTTTCTGAAACCGCTTGGTCAAATGAACTGAAACTTGGTAGGAAGCATCTATGGACGGTCCTCTATACAGATTGCTCATTTCGTTCCGATCCATTAACAACATGGCTGCCACAGACAATTCTTGTTTCTGGTTGGTCGATTTCTAAAAAATCTTCTCTGAAACCGCATATCCAAATGAACCCAAACTTGGTAGAAACATCCCTGTAAGATCCTCTATTAAGATTGCTAATTTTGTCCTGATCCGTTAACAAACATGGCCGTCATAGGCAATTCTTGTTTCTGGTTGATCGATTTCTAAAGATATCTTCTCTGAAACTGCTTAGCCTGCACAAAATTTCCATACCACCATAGGCAGTTCTTATTTGTGATTGGCCGATTAAAAACAATATTTGGCCAAATTAATTGAAATTTGGTAGCAAGCACCTATGGAAGGTTCTGTATAAAGTTTCCTTAAAACGGACTGAAAGATGAGCGACACAGGCACAGCCCACTGAGCCTCTAGTTTATTTATAGAACAATTTCTTTATACCAATTTTGTTATTAATGAGAAAAATAAATGTATTAATTATTGATATTTTGAGGATTTAATTGTTGGATGTTATATTTTGTAAATATGAATAAATTATTTTTATAGAATAGAGTATTGTTTAAATATCCAACACTTGTTATTTCCTTTTACACTACACTTTATGTTTATATGACATGTCATTAAGTTTTGTTAGATATAAAAGTTTGTTGGCTTCTCTACCAATATAGATATACCGATAAAACTTGGAAAACTGCAAAAATGTAATTGATTATAAAATGATGTTTTTAGACATTTTTATTGGAGATTTATCCTATTTGTATGGGTAAAAGTTTGCTAGTACTTTAATTCCTGTTTTTCATCTTACACTCCCCTCCAAAATAGGTTTCCAATAGTTTTGTAGGAAATATCTAATACACAACTTGCCCTAAGGATATGATGTAAATGAGTGCCCTGTGTATGGAGAAAGCCATGTTCCTTCCCAATCAACTTACAGCAGGTCATAATGAACAACAGTTTGTTATGACTGGTCATTAAGTCAACTTACAGAAAGTCATAATGAGCAACAGTTTATTATGACTGGTCGTTACGTCAACTTACAGCAGGTCATAATGAGCAGCAGTTTGTTATGACTGGTCATTCAGTCAACTTGCAGCAGGTCATAATGAGCAACAGTTTGTTATGACTGGTCATTCAGTCAACTTACAACAGGTCATAATGAGCAACAGTTTGCTATGACTAGTCATTAAGTCAACTTACAGCAGGTCATAATGAGCAACAGTTTGTTATGACTGGTCGTTCAGTCAACTTACAACAGGTCATAATGAGCAACAGTTTGCTATGACTAGTCACTAAGTCAACTTGCAGCAGGTCATAATGAGCAGCAGATTGTTATGACTGGTCGTTATTTCAATTTACAGCAGGTTATAATGAGCAACATTTTATTATGACTGGTCGCTAAGTCAACTTGCAGCAGGTCATAATGAGCAACAGTTTGTTATGTCATCTTACAGCAGGTCATAATGAACAACAGTTTGTTATGACTGGTCGTTAAGTCAACTTACAGCTGGTCATAATGAGCAACAGTTTGTTATGACTGGTCGTCATGTCAACTTGCAGCAGGTCATAATGAGCAACAGTTTATTATGACTGGTCGTTCAGTCAACTTACAGCAGGTCATAATGAGCAACAGTTTGCTATGACTAGTCATTAAGTCAACTTACAGCAGGTCATAATGAGCAACAGTTTGTTATGACTGGTCGTTCAGTCAACTTACAACAGGTCATAATGAGCAACAGTTTGCTATGACTAGTCACTAAGTCAACTTGCAGCAGGTCATAATGAGCAGCAGATTGTTATGACTGGTCGTTATGTCAACTTACAGCAGGTTATAATGAGCAACAGTTTATTATGACTGGTCGCTAAGTCAACTTGCAGCAGATCATAATGAGCAACAGTTTGTTATGTCATCTTACAGCAGGTCATAATGAACAACAGTTTGTTATGACTGGTCGTTAAGTCAACTTACAGCTGGTCATAATGAGCAACAGTTTATTATGACTGGTCGTCATGTCAACTTACAGCAGGTCATAATGAGCAACAGTTTATTATGACTGGTCGTTCAGTCAACTTACAGCAGGTCATAATAAGCAACAGTTCGTTATGACTGGTTGTTCAGTCAATTTACAGCAGGTCATAATGAGCAACAGTTTGTTATGACTGGTCGTTACATCAACTTACAGCAGGTCATAATGAGCAACAAACAGTTTGTTATGACTGGTCGTTATGTCAATTTACAACAGGTCATAATGAACAACAGTTTGTTATGACTGGTTGTTCAGTCAACTTACATCAGGTCATAATGAGCAACAGTTTGTTATGACTAGTCATTAAGTCAATTTACAGCAGGTCATAATGAGCAAGTTTGCTATGACTGGTCGCTAAGTCAACTTACAGCAGGTCATAATGAGCAACAGTTTGCTATGACTGGTCGTTCAGTCAACTTGCAGCAGGTCATAATGAGCAACAGTTTGTTATGACTGGTCGTTCAGTCAACCTAGCAGCAGGTCATAATGAGCAACAGTTTGTTATGACTGGTCACTAAGTCAACTTACAGCAGGTCATAATGAGCAACAGATTGTTATGACTGGTCGTTCAGTCAACTTGCAGCAGGTCATAATGAGCAACAGTTTGTTATGACTGGTCGTTCAGTCAACCTAGCAGCAGGTCATAATGAGCAACAGTTTGTTATGACTGGTCACAAAGTCAACTTACAGCAGGTCATAATGAGCAACAGATTGTTATGACTGGTCGTTATGTCAACTTACAGCAGGTCATAATGAGCAACAGTTTGTTATGACTGGTCGTTACGTCAACTTACAGTAGGTCATAATGAGCAACAAACAGTTTGTTATGACTGGTCGTTATGTCAATTTACAACAGGTCATACTGAGCAACAGTTTGTTATGACTGGTTGTTCAGTCAACTTACATCAGGTCATAATGAGCAACAGTTTGTTATGACTGGTCGTTCAGTCAAATTACAGCAGGTCATAATAAGCAACAGTTTGCTATGACTGGTCATTCATTCAACTTACAGCAGGTCATAATGAGCAACAGTTTGTTATGACTGGTCGCTAAGTCAACTTACAGCAGGTCATAATGAGCAACAGATTGTTATGACTGGTCGTTATGTCAACTTACAGCAGGTCATAATGAGCAACAGTTTGTTATGACTGGTCGTTAAGTCAACTTACAACAGGTCATAATGAGCAACAGTTTGTTATGACTGGTCGTCACGTCAACTTACAGCAGGTCATAATGAGCAACAGTTTATTATGACTGGTCGTTCAGTCAACTTACAGCAGGTCATAATGAGCAACAGTTTGTTATGACTGGTCGTTCAGTCAACTTGCAGCGGGTCATAATGACCAACAGTTTGTTATGACTGGTCGTGCAGTCAACTTGCAGCTGGTCATAAGGAGCAACAGTTTGTTATGACTGGTCGTTACATCAACTTACAACAGGTCATAATGAGCAACAGTTTGTTATGACTGGTCGTTAAGTCAACTTACAACAGGTCGTAATGAGCAACAGTTTGTTATGACTGGTCGTTAAGTCAACTTACAACAGGTCATAATGAGCAACAGTTTGTTATGACTGGTCGTTAAATCAAATTACAGCAGGTCATAATAAGCAACAGTTTGTTATGACTGGTCGTTCAGTCAACTTACAGCAGGTCATAATGAGCAACAGTTTGTTATGACTGGTCATTCAGTCAACTTGCAGCAGGTCATAATGAGCAACAGTTTGTTATGACTGGTCGTTCAGTCAACTTGCAGCAGGTCATAAGGAGCAACAGTTTGTTATGACTGGTCGTTACATCAACTTACAGCAGGTCATAATGAGCAACAAACAGTTTGTTATGACTGGTCGTTATGTCAATTTACAACAGGTCATAATGAACAACAGTTTGTTATGACTGGTTGTTCAGTCAACTTACATCAGGTCATAATGAGCAACAGTTTGCTATGACTGGTCGCTAAGTCAACTTACAGCAGGTCATAATGAGCAACAGTTTGTTATGACTGGTCGTCACGTCAACTTACAGCAGGTCATAATGAGCAACAGTTTATTATGACTGGTCGTTCAGTCAACTTACAACAGGTCATAATGAGCAACAGTTTGTTATGACTGGTCGTTCAGTCAACTTGCAGCGGGTCATAATGACCAACAGTTTGTTATGACTGGTCGTGCAGTCAACTTGCAGCTGGTCATAAGGAGCAACAGTTTGTTATGACTGGTCGTTACATCAACTTACAACAGGTCATAATGAGCAACAGTTTGTTATGACTGGTCGTTAAGTCAACTTACAACAGGTCGTAATGAGCAACAGTTTGTTATGACTGGTCGTTAAGTCAACTTACAACAGGTCATAATGAGCAACAGTTTGTTATGACTGGTCGTTAAATCAAATTACAGCAGGTCATAATAAGCAACAGTTTGTTATGACTGGTCGTTCAGTCAACTTACAGCAGGTCATAATGAGCAACAGTTTGTTATGACTGGTCATTCAGTCAACTTGCAGCAGGTCATAATGAGCAACAGTTTGTTATGACTGGTCGTTCAGTCAACTTGCAGCAGGTCATAAGGAGCAACAGTTTGTTATGACTGGTCGTTACATCAACTTACAGCAGGTCATAATGAGCAACAAACAGTTTGTTATGACTGGTCGTTATGTCAATTTACAACAGGTCATAATGAACAACAGTTTGTTATGACTGGTTGTTCAGTCAACTTACATCAGGTCATAATGAGCAACAGTTTGTTATGACTGGTCGTTCAGTCAAATTACAGCAGGTCATAATAACCATAGTTTGCTATGACTGGTCATTCAGTCAACTTACAGCAGTCATAATGAGCAACAGTTTGCTATGACTGGTCGCTAAGTCAACTTACAGCAGGTCATAATGAGCAACAGTTTGTTATGACTGGTCGTCCAGTCAACTTACAGCAGGTCATAATGAGCAACAGTTTATGACTGGTCGTTCAGTCAACCTAGCATCAGGTCATAATGAGCAACAGTTTGTTATGACTGGTCGCTAAGTCAACTTACAGCAGGTCATAATGAGCAACAGATTGTTATGACTGGTCGTTATGTCAACTTACAGCAGGTCATAATGAGCAACAGTTTGTTATGACTGGTCATTACGTCAACTTACAGCAAGTTATAATGAGCAACAATTTATTATGACTGGTCGCTAAGTCAACTTGCAGCAGGTCATAATGAGCAACAGTTTGTTATGTCATCTTACAGCAGGTCATAATGAACAACAGTTTGTTATGACTGGTCGTTAAGTCAACTTACAGCTGGTCATAATGAGCAACAGTTTGTTATGACTGGTCGTCATGTCAACTTACAACAGGTCATAATGAGCAACAGTTTATTATGACTGGTCGTTCAGTCAACTTACAGCAGGTCATAATAAGCAACAGTTCGTTATGACTGGTTGTTAAGTCAACTTACAGCAGGTCATAATGAGCAACAGTTTGTTATGACTGGTCGTTATGTCAATTTACAACAGGTCATAATGAGCAACAGTTTGTTATGACTGGTTGTTCAGTCAACTTACATCAGGTCATAATGAGCAACAGTTTGTTATGACTAGTCATTAAGTCAATTTACAGCAGGTCATAATGAGCAACAGTTTGCTATGACTGGTCGCTAAGTCAACTTACAGCAGGTCATAATGAGCAACAATTTGCTATGACTGGTCGTTCAGTCAACTTGCAGCAGGTCATAATGAGCAACAATTTGTTATGACTGGTCGTTCAGTCAACCTAGCAGCAGGTCATAATGAGCAACAGTTTGTTATGACTGGTCGCTAAGTCAACTTACAGCAGGTCATAATGAGCAACAGATTGTTATGACTGGTCGTTATGTCAACTTACAGCAGGTCATAATGAGCAACAGTTTGTTATGACTGGTCGTTACGTCAACTTACAGCAGGTCATAATGAGCAACAAACAGTTTGTTATGACTGGTCGTTATGTCAATTTACAACAGGTAATAATGAGCAACAGTTTGTTATGACTGGTTGTTCAGTCAACTTACATCAGGTCATAATGAGCAACAGTTTGTTATGACTGGTCGTTCAGTCAAATTACAGCAGGTCATAATAAGCAACAGTTTGCTATGACTGGTCATTCAGTCAACTTACAGCAGGTCATAATGAGCAACAGTTTGTTATGACTGGTCGCTAAGTCAACTTACAGCAGGTCATAATGAGCAACAGATTGTTATGACTGGTCGGTATGTCAACTTACAGCAGGTCATAATGAGCAACAGTTTGTTATGACTGGTCGTTAAGTCAACTTACAACAGGTCATAATGAGCAACAGTTTGTTATGACTGGTCGTCACGTCAACTTACAGCAGGTCATAATGAGCAACAGTTTATTATGACTGGTCGTTCAGTCAACTTACAGCAGGTCATAATGAGCAACAGTTTGTTATGACTGGTTGTTCAGTCAACTTGCAGCAGGTCATAAGGAGCAACAGTTTGTTATGACTGGTCGTTACATCAACTTACAGCAGGTCATAATGAGCAACAAACAGTTTGTTATGACTGGTCGTTATGTCAATTTACAACAGGTCATAATGAGCAACAGTTTGTTATGACTGGTTGTTCAGTCAACTTACATCAGGTCATAATGAGCAACAGTTTGTTATGACTGGTCGTTCAGTCAAATTACAGCAGGTCATAATAAGCAACAGTTTGCTATGACTGGTCATTCAGTCAACTTACAGCAGGTCATAATGAGCAACAGTTTGTTATGACTGGTCGCTAAGTCAACTTACAGCAGGTCATAATGAGCAACAGATTGTTATGACTGGTCGTTATGTCAACTTACAGCAGGTCATAATGAGCAACAGTTTGTTATGACTGGTCGTCACGTCAACTTACAGCAGGTCATAATGAGCAACAGTTTAGTATGACTGGTCGTTCAGTCAACTTACAGCAGGTCATAATGAGCAACAGTTTGTTATGACTGGTTGTTCAGTCAACTTGCAGCAGGTCATAAGGAGCAACAGTTTGTTATGACTGGTCGTTACATCAACTTACAGCAGGTCATAATGAGCAACAAACAGTTTGTTATGACTGGTCGTTATGTCAATTTACAACAGGTCATAATGAGCAACAGTTTGTTATGACTGGTTGTTCAGTCAACTTACATCAGGTCATAATGAGCAACAGTTTGTTATGACTGGTCGTTCAGTCAAATTACAGCAGGTCATAATAAGCAACAGTTTGCTATGACTGGTCATTCAGTCAACTTACAGCAGGTCATAATGAGCAACAGTTTGTTATGACTGGTCGCTAAGTCAACTTACAGCAGGTCATAATGAGCAACAGATTGTTATGACTGGTCGTTATGTCAATTTACAGCAGGTCATAATGAGCAACAGTTTGTTATGACTGGTCGTTAAGTCAACTTACAACAGGTCATAATGAGCAACAGTTTGTTATGACTGGTCGTCACGTCAACTTACAGCAGGTCATAATGAGCAACAGTTTATTATGACTGGTCGTTCAGTCAACTTACAGCAGGTCATAATGAGCAACAGTTTGTTATGACTGGTCGTTCAGTCAACTTGCAGCAGGTCATAATGAGCAACAGTTTGTTATGACTGGTCGTGCAGTCAACTTGCAGCTGGTCATAAGGAGCAACAGTTTGTTATGACTGGTCGTTACATCAACTTACAACAGGTCATAATGAGCAACAGTTTGTTATGACTGGTCGTTAAGTCAACTTACAACAGGTCATAATGAGCAACAGTTTGTTATGACTGGTCGTTAAATCAAATTACAGCAGGTCATAATAAGCAACAGTTTGTTATGACTGGTCGTTCAGTCAACTTACAGCAGGTCATAATGAGCAACAGTTTGTTATGACTGGTCATTCAGTCAACTTGCAGCAGGTCATAATGAGCAACAGTTTGTTATGACTGGTCGTTCAGTCAACTTGCAGCAGGTCATAAGGAGCAACAGTTTGTTATGACTGGTCGTTACATCAACTTACAGCAGGTCATAATGAGCAACAAACAGTTTGTTATGACTGGTCGTTATGTCAATTTACAACAGGTCATAATGAACAACAGTTTGTTATGACTGGTTGTTCAGTCAACTTACATCAGGTCATAATGAGCAACAGTTTGTTATGACTGGTCGTTCAGTCAAATTACAGCAGGTCATAATAACCATAGTTTGCTATGACTGGTCATTCAGTCAACTTACAGCAGTCATAATGAGCAACAGTTTGCTATGACTGGTCGCTAAGTCAACTTACAGCAGGTCATAATGAGCAACAGTTTGTTATGACTGGTCGGCCAGTCAACTTACAGCAGGTCATAATGAGCAACAGTTTGTTATGACTGGTCGTTCAGTCAACCTAGCAGCAGGTCATAATGAGCAACAGTTTGTTATGACTGGTCGCTAAGTCAACTTACAGCAGGTCATAATGAGCAACAGATTGTTATGACTGGTCGTTATGTCAACTTACAGCAGGTCATAATGAGCAACAGTTTGTTATGACTGGTCATTACGTCAACTTACAGCAAGTTATAATGAGCAACAATTTATTAAGACTGGTCGCTAAGTCAACTTGCAGCAGGTCATAATGAGCAACAGTTTGTTATGTCATCTTACAGTAGGTCATAATGAACAACAGTTTGTTATGACTGGTCGTTAAGTCAACTTACAGCTGGTCATAATGAGCAACAGTTTGTTATGACTGGTCGTCATGTCAACTTACAGCAGGTCATAATGAGCAACAGTTTATTATGACTGGTCGTTCAGTCAACTTACAGCAGGTCATAATAAGCAACAGTTCGTTATGACTGGTTGTTAAGTCAACTTACAGCAGGTCATAATGAGCAACAGTTTGTTATGACTGGTCGTTATGTCAATTTACAACAGGTCATAATGAGCAACAGTTTGTTATGACTGGTTGTTCAGTCAACTTACATCAGGTCATAATGAGCAACAGTTTGTTATGACTAGTCATTAAGTCAATTTACAGCAGGTCATAATGAGCAACAGTTTGCTATGACTGGTCGCTAAGTCAACTTACAGCAGGTCATAATGAGCAACAATTTGCTATGACTGGTCATTCAGTCAACTTGCAGCAGGTCATAATGAGCAACAATTTGTTATAACTGGTCGTTCAGTCAACCTAGCAGCAGGTCATAATGAGCAACAGTTTGTTATGACTGGTCGCTAAGTCAACTTACAGCAGGTCATAATGAGCAACAGATTGTTATGACTGGTCGTTATGTCAACTTACAGCAGGTCATAATGAGCAACAGTTTGTTATGACTGGTCGTTACGTCAACTTACAGCAGGTCATAATGAGCAACAAACAGTTTGTTATGACTGGTCGTTATGTCAATTTACAACAGGTAATAATGAGCAACAGTTTGTTATGACTGGTCGTTCAGTCAAATTACAGCAGGTCATAATGAGCAACAATTTGCTATGACTGGTCGTTCAGTCAACTTGCAGCAGGTCATAATGAGCAACAATTTGTTATGACTGGTCGTTCAGTCAACCTAGCAGCAGGTCATAATGAGCAACAGTTTGTTATGACTGGTCGCTAAGTCAACTTACAGCAGGTCATAATGAGCAACAGATTGTTATGACTGGTCGTTACGTCAACTTACAGCAGGTCATAATGAGCAACAAACAGTTTGTTATGACTGGTCGTTATGTCAATTTACAACAGGTAATAATGAGCAACAGTTTGTTATGACTGGTTGTTCAGTCAACTTACATCAGGTCATAATGAGCAACAGTTTGTTATGACTGGTCGTTCAGTCAAATTACAGCAGGTCATAATAAGCAACAGTTTGCTATGACTGGTCATTCAGTCAACCTACAGCAGGTCATAATGAGCAACAGTTTGTTATGACTGGTCGCTAAGTCAACTTACAGCAGGTCATAATGAGCAACAGATTGTTATGACTGGTCGGTATGTCAACTTACAGCAGGTCATAATGAGCAACAGTTTGTTATGACTGGTCGTTAAGTCAACTTACAACAGGTCATAATGAGCAACAGTTTGTTATGACTGGTCGTCACGTCAACTTACAGCAGGTCATAATGAGCAACAGTTTATTATGACTGGTCGTTCAGTCAACTTACAGCAGGTCATAATGAGCAACAGTTTGTTATGACTGGTCGTTCAGTCAACTTGCAGCACGTCATAAGGAGCAACAGTTTGTTATGACTGGTCGTTACATCAACTTACAGCAGGTCATAATGAGCAACAAACAGTTTGTTATGACTGGTCGTTATGTCAATTTACAACAGGTCATAATGAGCAACAGTTTGTTATGACTGGTTGTTCAGTCAACTTACATCAGGTCATAATGAGCAACAGTTTGTTATGACTGGTCGTTCAGTCAAATTACAGCAGGTCATAATAAGCAACAGTTTGCTATGACTGGTCATTCAGTCAACTTACAGCAGGTCATAATGAGCAACAGTTTGTTATGACTGGTCGCTAAGTCAACTTACAGCAGGTCATAATGAGCAACAGATTGTTATGACTGGTCGTTATGTCAACTTACAGCAGGTCATAATGAGCAACAGTTTGTTATGACTGGTCGTTAAGTCAACTTACAACAGGTCATAATGAGCAACAGTTTGCTATGACTGGTCGTCACGTCAACTTACAGCAGGTCATAATGAGCAACAGTTTATTATGACTGGTCGTTCAGTCAACTTACAGCAGGTCATAATGAGCAACAGTTTGTTATGACTGGTTGTTCAGTCAACTTGCAGCAGGTCATAAGGAGCAACAGTTTGTTATGACTGGTCGTTACATCAACTTACAGCAGGTCATAATGAGCAACAAACAGTTTGTTATGACTGGTCG
Organism: Bathymodiolus brooksi; assembly: GCA_963680875.1. NCBI lineage: Eukaryota > Metazoa > Mollusca > Bivalvia > Mytilida > Modiolidae > Bathymodiolus > Bathymodiolus brooksi. The sequence goes on from OY804582.1 coordinate 63,022,428, forward strand.
TTATGTCAATTTACAACAGGTCATAATGAGCAACAGTTTGTTATGACTGGTTGTTCAGTCAACTTACATCAGGTCATAATGAGCAACAGTTTGTTATGACTGGTCGTTCAGTCAAATTACAGCAGGTCATAATAAGCAACAGTTTGCTATGACTGGTCATTCAGTCAACTTACAGCAGGTCATAATGAGCAACAGTTTGTTATGACTGGTCGCTAAGTCAACTTACAGCAGGTCATAATGAGCAACAGATTGTTATGACTGGTCGTTATGTCAATTTACAGCAGGTCATAATGAGCAACAGTTTGTTATGACTGGTCGTTAAGTCAACTTACAACAGGTCATAATGAGCAACAGTTTGTTATGACTGGTCGTCACGTCAACTTACAGCAGGTCATAATGAGCAACAGTTTATTATGACTGGTCGTTCAGTCAACTTACAGCAGGTCATAATGAGCAACAGTTTGTTATGACTGGTCGTTCAGTCAACTTGCAGCAGGTCATAATGAGCAACAGTTTGTTATGACTGGTCGTGCAGTCAACTTGCAGCTGGTCATAAGGAGCAACAGTTTGTTATGACTGGTCGTTACATCAACTTACAACAGGTCATAATGAGCAACAGTTTGTTATGACTGGTCGTTAAGTCAACTTACAACAGGTCATAATGAGCAACAGTTTGTTATGACTGGTCGTTAAGTCAACTTACAACAGGTCATAATGAGCAACAGTTTGTTATGACTGGTCGTTAAGTCAACTTACAACAGGTCATAATGAGCAACAGTTTGTTATGACTGGTCGTTAAGTCAACTTACAGCAGGTCATAATAAGCAACAGTTTGCTATGACTGGTCGTTCAGTCAACTTACAGCAGGTCATAATGAGCAACAGTTTGCTATGACTGGTCGTTCAGTCAACTTGCAGCAGGTCATAAGGAGCAACAGTTTGTTATGACTGGTCGTTACATCAACTTACAGCAGGTCATAATGAGCAACAAACAGTTTGTTAAGACTGGTCGTTATGTCAATTTACAACAGGTCATAATGAGCAACAGTTTGTTATGACTGGTTGTTCAGTCAACTTACATCAGGTCATAATGAGCAACAGTGTGTTATGACTGGTCGTTCAGTCAAATTACAGCAGGTCATAATAAGCAACAGTTTGCTATGACTGGTCATTCAGTCAACTTACAGCAGGTCATAATGAGCAACAGTTTGCTATGACTGGTCGCTAAGTCAACTTACTGGTCGTCCAGTCAACTTACAGCAGGTCATAATGAGCAACAGTTTGTTATGACTGGTCGTTCAGTCAACCTAGCAGCAGGTCATAATGAGCAACAGTTTGTTATGACTGGTCGCTAAGTCAACTTACAGCAGGTCATAATGAGCAACAGATTTTTATGACTGGTCGTTACATCAACTTACAGCAGGTCATAATGAGCAACAAACAGTTTGTTAAGACTGGTCGTTATGTCAATTTACAACAGGTCATAATGAGCAACAGTTTGTTATGACTGGTTGTTCAGTCAACTTACATCAGGTCATAATGAGCAACAGTTTGTTATGACTGGTCGTTCAGTCAAATTACAGTAGGTCATAATAAGCAACAGTTTGCTATGACTGGTCATTCAGTCAACTTACAGCAGGTCATAATGAGCAACAGTTTGCTATGACTGGTCGCTAAGTCAACTTACAGCAGGTCATAATGAGCAACAGTTTGTTATGACTGGTCGTCCAGTCAACTTACAGCAGGTCATAATGAGCAACAGTTTGTTATGACTGGTCGTTCAGTCAACCTAGCAGCAGGTCATAATGAGCAACAGTTTGTTATGACTGGTCGCTAAGTCAACTTACAGCAGGTCATAATGAGCAACAGATTTTTATGACTGGTCGTTATGTCAACTTACAGCAGGTCATAATGAGCAACAGTTTGTTATGACTGGTCATTACGTCAACTTACAGCAGGTCATAATGAGCAACAGTTTGTTATGACTGGTCGCTAAGTCAACTTACAGCAGGTCATAATGAGCAACAGTTTGTTGTGACTGGTCATTAAGTCAACTTACAGCAGGTCATAATGAGCAAAAGTTTGTTATGACTGGTCGTTCAGTCAACTTGCAGCAGGTCATAATGAGCAACAATTTGTTATGACTGATCGCTAAGTCAACTTACAGCAGGTCATAATGAGCAACAGTTTGTTGTGACTGGTCATTAAGTCAACTTGCAGCAGGTCATGTGGAGCAACAGTTTGTTATGACTGGTCGTTACGTCAACTTACAGCAGGTCATAATGAGCAACAAACAGTTTGTTATGACTGGTTGTTAAGTCAACTTACAACAGGTCATATTGAGCAAAAGTTTGTTATGACTGGTCGTTAAGTCAACTTACAACAGGTCACAATGAGCAACAGTTTGTTATGACTGGTCGTTGGTGGCAAGATTATCTCACCCTATCCATTATACATGTATTCTCTTTTTCCTGTGGTAATTTAAATTTGCCCCCATATGATCATCCCAGTCTCACCTTTATTTTTAACTTAGATGGTGCATTATTTGTAAAATTGCCTTGGTCAAGTAAAGTTTAAATTCTGCTCACATTTCATTAAATAACAAGCAATGAATCATCTGTCAATTACACTGTCTGGTTTTTATATAACAGTCTATAGACAGGACATATAGTATACAATCCTGCAGGAAATATTTACCATTGGACACTGGGCATTAACAATCAACCAACCACACAATGACACTGGAAGTAGTTACAAAATAATAAAAGTATCATATTGTGATATTAACATGCTTAATTGTTTAGACAAGATGGGTATTGACCAGGTTATTACAACTTTTGTAGCGGATGGTTACAGAAAAATTCAGCTAATGTTTCCTTACTAAATACATTACAAGGCTTCAAAGTCTTGGCTAAATCTATCCTTGCAATTCAATTCACTGACAAACTATATCACATAATGTTGTATCGTCTGAGTGGGATTCGAACTCCCACTGTTAGTGTTGATATATAGGTACTGATCATGATTACATAGTAGTTGTAAATCCAACTACCATATGACCACGAGAGACCGACAATTCTTGACCAGACTTTCCAGTGATATAGTGTGGTAGATATTGGACATTAAATGATTGTTAGAGAGACAAAATTGGCATTGCATACGTGATGATTGTTTTACAGTGACAATTAAAAAAAAACAAAAACAAAAATACTGAATTAAGCGTTAGGATCGATTGCCTCTGAGTCTTGAATGTCTGCTTGAGTTTCTGGGCGCGAATACTATGGGCTCCTACTGAAGACAGGTGGACAATCTTGACTATCTTGACGATGGAACCCGCACTCGAAGGATGCAATGTCATCGAAGCTTGTGATTATTTCCTTTCTGCTAGTTTCAGTCCTTTTGACAAATATACGGCCACCGAATGTCCAGTAAGCTTCTATTTGTTTTTCTTTGGCTTTTATGGTGTTTAATGCCACTTTCAAAAATATTTCAGTTATATCGTGGCGGCTATTTGTTTGTCAAACTTTAATTGTGTTAGTCTCTTAGTAAGTTTTGTTCAGTATGCAGTTAGGTTTCTGGTGCGGTATAAGACAGAAATCGGATTATTAGTTTCGGATTTGGCCCTCCCAATCGGTCATTAATGGCCAAGTTCAAACCCGGCAAGTTATATCCAGTATAAATCGGTGTTTACTGGATGAATAATTCGACTCCGTTCATTGAGTGGTACATTGATATTGTGAAAGCGTAAACTGGTTCGGCGGGAATATTGTTCCCGGCCTTCCAATTGAATTTCAAACTCGCTCACTTTTTTGAGTCATTCTACAAGTTCAGCATCGTGTTCATCTATGGCTAACGACTGATCTTTAATTATTCGCTCTAATGTATTAATTTATAATTTGTTTACAAATCTTTTGTTCGTGATTTTCGATCGTTATTATTTGCTTGTTGACTGTTTTATGAGTACCAACACATGCTTGAATTTCCGATTCTATAAGCATAGAAATAGTTTCACCCATTTTTTCAGATAGTACATTATTTTGTTTAAGACATCCGGACTTGTATTAGGCCTCAAGAACTTTGTAATGTTTTTTTCTTGATGCAGGGGGTCTTTTTGTTGATGCCAAGATCGCGTAATCCGCGACAGAATTTCGACGCCGTATTTGTGATAAAGTTTGTTTTTGTGGGACTAGCAAAGTATCAGGGCTGTCTGTATTTTACCTTTTTTAGAGGAACGAGTTATTGAGGCTAGATTTTCAGAAAAAAAAATCATTATACATAGATGCATATGCTAATTTGTAACTCATAAAAATAGGATTTAAGATAAAAATTAGGCAATATCCTTCATCACAAATCCGTCAAATCTAAAATTCCACCATATTTTAAGGATCAGTCCGTGCCTATAATTTCGTATGCTTATACCATACCAGTAGCAAAAAAAAAATTTAATTACAAACACGTGTTGTATGATCTCAATATTGACGATTTCCAATCTAAGCCTCCTGATTTCACCTGTGGAAGTTTCCCATTCATATATAATCCGACTGGCCACGTTATAACTGGTGACCTTAAAATTATCAACAACATCTCTCTACGAAATGTGTTCGCCAAAGGGCCTAAATATCGTGAGACTAAATAAATAAACTGGAAACATAACTTTAAAATATTTCGAGGATTATGCCAGACAATGGGCAAAACGTGAAAAGGACTTAGATACTCTTTCCGAAGTGAAGAGTGTGAGGTCGCTTATACAGATTAGAATTTTAAAAACTCAGTGGGTCTATGAGCAGTCGCTCTACATCAATCTTTAAAGACCCAAATGTTGCTAAACACCCGTCTCTCCTTCATGACTAATATGTTATTGTCTCCGCCGACATATAAAAGAATGGCCAAAGTAGATACAAATACCCTGTGCTAGGAAGGGAAAGATCTTATTTTGTAAAAAAAAAACCACTCTGATTCTACCAAAAAGTTCTCTGAAACTGATATCATCAACATGCTCGAGTTTTTGATTGACAACATATTTGTTATCTTTGGTGGACGTGTTTTCCAAGACATTCGGCATACCTATGGGTACAAACTGCGCTCCTCTTCTTGACGACTTGTTCCTTTATTCGTATGAGGCTGACTTCATACAAGGGCTTCTCAAGAAAAACAAAATGAAGCTAGCCCGATCCTTTAATTTCACGTTCCGGTATATAGATGATGTCCTTCCACTAAATAATTCTAGGTTTGGTGATTTCGTTGATCGCATCTATCCCATTGAGCTTGAAATAAAGGATACCACAGATACAGATAGGTCTGCTTCATACATTGACCTACACCTCCAAATTGACATTGAGTGGCGGTTAAGAACGAAACTTTACGACAAAAGAGATTATTTCAATTTTCCCATTGTGAACTTTCCATTCATATTACAATTAAAACTTGCCAATTTCTGATAATGACTCTATATATTTATTTAACTTTAAGCGGGACTCGTGGCCATATGTTGTAATGTACAATGTACAATGTATGTTGAAAGGGGGAGATTCAAAGGCGGTACAAACTCTAGCTATGCCACCGATGACTACCGTATTACGATGACTTAGTGATATCTTGGAACCAGCTGGTTGAGAATATAGTGTGCGCAAAGTCAGCTGACAGTTTTGAGTTAATTCTCCAACAACGTCCGCTGAAGGTCCCCAGTTTGTCAAGGATAGAGTCCTGATATGGAGTCCAGGTGGCGAAACCCCCCGCCTGAAAACGATTTTTAGCATTTTAAAACCTCATTTCGCTATTGCTTTACGTTGTTATTTTCTGCAATTTAAGAATTCAGAAAACTGTACGGTATAACAGGAGTTTGGCAGACACATGATAATCACTACAAGTATCCTGAATACGGTAATAGAAAACATAGAAGTTTTTATATAGTTTTCTTGTGTTCTGGCGTGCGAAAATTGAGACAACTTCTTGCCTGTCGACTTCAATCTCTCTGCAAATATGGAAGGTAGCAAGAAGAGAGAGAGGCTCAGTCGTCATTGTACTCTTAGCATAGTTTAAATACGGTTCATTTAAGAAAATGATCGTTCAGCTGTTGCAGTTGATGCATACATTGTAAGAAGTGTCAGTAGAATAGTTACAATGTAAGGATATAGCTCAATGCAGGAGGTGAATGTACGTCATAATTGTACTTATAGCATTAGTTATTGTAAGGATAATATTAAATGTGATAGTGCATCAAATGCCTCTAAATGTCCGCTAAACAACGGTATGTCCATCGTTCAAAACTGTTGCCAAACTCCCAAACACTTCGACAACGTTTTCGCAACAGGTGGAAATAACATTGTCGAAGTGTTTGAGAGTTTGACAACAAGTTTTTGAACGATGGGCACATCGTTGTTTAGCGGACATTTAGGGGCATTTGATGCACTATCACAATTAATGTTATACTTACAATAACTAATGCTATAAATAAAGACTTGCCTTTGGTGAACAAACAGGCACAAAATATTGGCTGCCATTTATGACGTACATTTGTAACATTTTATTCTATCCTCCATAATATTCTTTCCGGCGGATTATTTTTAATATAAAATATTATCCTTGGACAATATTTCAATGTTAAATTTCTTCCAATGCTATTATATATTTTCCAGACGAGGTGGAAGAAATTTAATATCAAAATATATCCGTAGATAACATTGCACATTATAACTTTTCAACCGGAAAAAATATCATAGAGGAAATAATCTGATTTTATAAGCTACTAATTTTCTCAATTAATTAATTAATTAACATTGTTGCAAATAAATATGTACTTAATACTAGTGAAATACTTCTTTATTACTGTAGTATTTTTTAAATATATATATAAATCATTACAATTACAATGTTTTAATAATATTCATAAGACTTTCTTTGTTTTTTTTTACCCCGACTGGGTCAGGTGATTTATCAATGAGCGTCGGAAATAATATATTACAGATGCGTCTCGTGACTTAATAATCAGTGTCGGACATAATATTACATACCTTAGTATAAAATATTATCCGGATTATCTCATTTGATGGTTCAGGTGATTTATCATTAATCGTCGGAAATAATATTACAGATGCGTCTCATGATTTAATAATCAGCGTCGGAAATAATATTATGTACCTGTTTATTGTACACTAGGATACTTTTTTTTTAATAGCAATGAAAAGTATTTTATTATAAAATATTTACCGTAACATAAAATTTAATATTAAATTCTTTTAACCGGAAAAAATTGTGTCTTACACATTCATCTCTGATGTTTGTGAGAACCTGAGTTTCATATAGAATTTTTGGCTTCACTTCGGATTTGATTTTGGACATGTTCCATCTTGTTTTCCATCGACCAATTTCATAGTTAAACTGAATGCGCAAACCCAAATCACTACTTCTATAAGATGAAGCGGTCTCTGTCTTTCTCGTGTTTTTTATTTTATTTATTTTTAATTTTATTTTTTTTAAACAAAAATGATGTGGATGCTCAAGCATACCAGCATACGTGTAAACTACGCCACTGCTCGCTCTCGTCTCGAATAAAGGCTGATTTTGTATCTTCGACGTAACATACAGATAAATTGCGGAATCGAACCAGATTCGATCCTATAATTTGACACTAACTAGAAGCGCCATCAGGTCTAATTAACGACTCCAATACCGCAATATTTGAATTGTTTCAGTTAAGTTGAGATCAAACCAAAATATCAGATTTACCGAAAATGAAGGTTTTTAAATATATAGAGAGCACATAATCTTATTTAAAAATAATTTGTTTTTACATTTATATCAATTATATCTACGATTATTGATATATTTACACTGGTTAGGATTATTTGTGTGATAGCCTTACTATTTAATATTTCAAATAGTCATCTCTAAAAACCCAATGTTGGTTATTTGAATATTTGCACCGTACAGCACAATTGATATTCTGTTTTAATTAGAAATTTACATACATTTGAATTATTTCTAAATTCAATATTATATTCATAAATTTGTTCAGAATAATGAACATAAAAGAAGTAATAGATGTTTTACTTACATCCTGCAAGCAAGGGGAGATAATCGAACATCGCCATCTTATCCGTGTCCAGTCAATCTATTGAATAAATCGTTTAATAAATTATTTAAACTCCCCCTATCAATATCCCCTGGCGCCATCTGTGATTTAAAGATGAGCGGGAACAAGGAGAACTTGATGTTGATGGTTGCTGAATTTTTAACTTAATAGAAGAAAAAGAGAAGTCTACTGTAAACAGTTAAATCATTGAAACACGGGAGTCTGAAATTACATCCATTGGGTTATGGGGTCAATCGGAATAATATTAAAAACCCATTTTCGACCAAACACATACTACATAGTGTCATTAGTAGGGTGGTCAAGCCAAAAATTGAAATGCTAATAAATCATCCAATTATAGTTTAATATGACAGTACATACAAAATGGGAAATTTTGGTACAAAAATTATTAAAATCGGTTGAGCTGTTCAAAAGTTGTGGCCTTTTTGGTGAGCCAAAAGTGGTCGATTTTCTGGTTTTTGTAAAAATGTCAAAAAAATGACATTTTTGGACCAAAATATTTTTTTTTCACTACCTGATAGGTTATCATGCTTTCTTCTATAGTACTGTATCCTCCTTGTGCTTCAAAAAGAGGTATTATACACACCTGTAGGTGTTGTATGAAAAAAATGTCACAGAATTTAAAACATTGAAAATAACCTTTGGACTTAGTTTTTTTAATTTATGTGTCAGCCGTCTACTTGTTCAAACTACCAGGTTTGTGGTCAAATATCTTCAAAAATCTTTAACTTGCAAGGCTGAAACTTGCAGCACTGTCCACAAAGTGCCCAGTCTCCGGGTAAAAATATCAAGAATAACATTTATTCAATTGATATATATATTTTTTTAATATTATTTCCTTTGCGCAGGCCTCCATAATTTTAACGTCAAATTTTATTCGAAAAATCAAGTTTTTGGTCATAAAAAATCTGAAAAAAGTACTGGAATTTTTCTGAATACTGATTTTGGTAGGGAAAAGAACCCTCTAACATGGAACACCTATATTTATCAGCAAAAAAAATTCTCAAAGTCTGTAGCGCCAGAATTATAAACTCCGCAGCTTAATATTTTGAGCTCCGTAAAGTGTAAAAATAAGTTATTTTAGGGAATTAATTATATTTTTTATGTTCAAATTGATATTTTTATGGTAAACAACCTCAATATCCATACATCAATGAAGTTATTATTACAGTTTGTGCAAAAACTGCCATTTTTTCCATTGAAAAGGTCAATTTTCTTTGTTCAATCAAAATTTCAGATAATTCCCGAAATTGATACAATTTCAATAATTGTCGAATATTATAATATTAAATGTTCAATTATTTGGTATCATTTTGATCCTATAACTGTATACTACAAGGAGAAAACTATCAGCAACCCCAATTCTGACACTGGTATGAACTATGTCCTGGTTCATTAGCCCTCTACCTGGAAATTTAGTAAAAATAATATTTCAATTATGGTCCCATATTCCATGAAAAGTCTTATTTGGATTATCAGATATGTTCTCTGTACAATTTATAAGCCAGCCTTGAAGTTATTTTATCTTTTAAACATTTGATTATCACATTTTATACATGATTTTCATTTTTTTGTCTGGGAAAAACCTCAAATTTGACAATTTTAGCTGATTTAAGCAAACAGTTCATGCGATTAGAAAGTCCCAAATTTTCAAAGTTATCATTTTTATTGTCACAAATCAATAAACTGTTATCTTCTACTATTATTTATAATCTTAATTTATAACAAACAGTCCTCAATGTCACTCTCTTTTCCTCTATATACTATAATTTTACATTTGACGACTACAAATAGTGCTGTGTCCCAGTTCATGACCAACTTATTCCAAATTAAATCTTTGTGATTTCTTTAAATTGTGTGTGTTGTGGTCCTATGCATTAGCAGCATATTTGATAAACTGAATCATAATCAACAGCATCAACTTTCAGAAGTGGCATTTTAATGATTTAAAACTCTTAATGATCTACTGAGATGCCACGATCACACCTGTAAAATAAAAATAAACATTTAAAATATGTTATACAGAATAAAAATAAAGAACTAAAAATAATTTATCTTTTCCAGAAATAGTTTATCATACATGTACAAATGAAAAAAGCTTTAATACAATGCACTATTCGACTAAAAATTATCTTTATGCATATATGCTTGGTGGCAAATAGATTCTATATGAAAATTAGCATTATTCCAGAAATGTTTGCTGCATGCATCATAAATGTTCTGTCATACCAAACAAGTTTGCACACAGTAATGGTGTAATGAAAAAAATGTAATTGATTAAACTTAGCATATCACATGCACTGATTACATTGTATATAACCAAAATGTTAATACATTCACATACTGTAATGTATGCATTAAGCATATATTTCATAAAGCTTCCCTAATAGCACTGAAACATAATAATTATGTTTTATAACAATTTAAATAAATTGTTTCAAAAATGTTGCATGGAAATTCATGTTACTATTTAAAAACAATTGTCCTATGTATTGCTACAATATACACTAGGAACTTAATGAGAAATGCATAAAAAGTTTTTATGTAGACAAATTTCATTTAAAACCCAAAAATAAAAAAAAATCTTGAACATTTCACAAAAGATACCACTTTTCTAAAAATATCAAAGAATACCGGAACAACTCCTTTATTAATAAATCCCGATAATTTCCGAGCAGCCATGATTACGTCACCAAAGCTCTGCTTGGATAAAGTTATTTATAGATTGGGAGAATTTGACAACTTTATATTGATGCTTGCCGTTTTCGCCATTTTTAGAGTAAAATAATAAAATGGTGAATTAAATCCCATCTCTTTTTCATTTATCGAAGCAAAGATCTATATTTATTCAGTTCGTGTAAAGTTTCTGTGCGATTTTTGTGCATCTTTTGTTTTAAAAATTAACCCCCATTTGATCCGGTTGAAAACGATATTTCTTTTGAGAATAAAACTATATTTTAGAAGAAGTTTTGTTACTTACCGTGCATGATTGACCTCCGTGGTCTGAATACATCAATGCTAGATAATTATTGTATCAATTGGTAGAACAATACGTCAGTAAATTCCATTTTTCTTTGGTACAACTCTGAAATTGTCCTGGCCAAAATGGCGGAAGACATATATCCCGGTCATGCGCCACACAACGTCCGATAACTCTTCCCGCTCAACTCTGATTGCAAAGTCAGAAAATGTGGCCCAAACATCCAATGATAACCGGGAGCTAATGCTGTTTACTCGTTGAAACCTTGGCGACATGTCTTTAGAGGAAGGTCCAGATTATTGATATTTGACCCCCAATGTTTTTCGGAAGTGCGGTAAGCGAGTTTAAAAATACCGTTTTGTAAACTTTTATATTTTACGTTACGATTTCGATTGTTTTTAATTTTTGGCAGTCGGATTGGTAAAATTGAAGACTTTCTGCAAATTTTAAGCCATGCATGAAGAATATTGATCCAGGGATAGCTCCCGGAATTATTTTTGAAAATGGGTTGTTCGTTGACACATAAATCAACATGGCGTCCGATTTTCTCGAAACGACTTCACTTTGGACGTTCAGTAGTAGTACCCAATCATATTTTTAATACTTATAACTACCGAATTAATAAAGTTCTAGTTTTCAAATTTTATCTGATATATTTTTTTTCACGAAATAATCAATTTTAGGTGTTTTTCTAATGAAATGAAAAAGGTGAAAAATCGTTTTTTTTTACTCTGACAGAAAATAATAACGTTATCTGCGACTACGTTTGACCTCCCTATCATTAGTGACATATTCATATTGACATATTGTCCAATGATTTTACTCCATAATCATGATAATGCCGTGGATATAATTTCAGACTTCTTTGATTGAACACAAAAAGGCCGCGACATATGCCGATATAAATCCAGTCTTTTGACGTCGAGTCCTGAACAAAACAAAAAGTAGCCCTGATGGCCTGAGGAGAATAGAATTTAGAAAACATGATAGACATGAACAAATTTGGCTAATAGTTATGAGATTTCACCCCCTTTTGTTTGTTTGATGGTGTTTAATGCCACTTTCAACAACATTTCAGTTATATCGGTCAGTTTTATTGAATATTGGTGGAGGGACCCGGAGAAAACCACCAACCTGTCGCAAGTCACTGACAAACTTTATCACATAATGTTGTACAGATTGCCCTGAGTGAGATTCAAACTTGCAACATCAGTGGTGATGGGCACTGATTGCATATAGGTAGTTGTAAATCCCACTACCATACGATCACGCCGCCCCCTCTTGATAATTCAATTTCCAACTGCAATGCAGATATTAAGCTTGCTTTTAGTTTTGATAAAAACTTGGTTGGCTTGGAATCAGGACTATTTGGGGACCGTTGCTATAATAAGAATAAGAATAATACTAATGAGAGTCCGACAAAAATCGCTCGTCACAAAATTTTGCGGAAGAAAACGTGACAATACCAAATGAAAATTGTTCTCAGAACGACAAGCAAAGTTCTTATGACTGATCACAAGAGATCAGGAAATGCTTGTCAGTTCAATTAACTTTTCATCGCGATCAGCAAGGAAAGAACAGAAATAAATACAGGAAAAAGAACTGAAGAAGAGAAAATATGATAAAAGAATGTGACAGTTAACAGGAGTTCAGTTTACCTACAGAGTTGCCCAGTACTTTGTAGTTATAAAATAAAGAAAAGAAGAAAAAAAGTTTATATTAAGTCTAATATCAATAGATACATGTAGCATACATAGTCCATTTGACTTCTATAAATCTTCAGAAAAAAATTCTTAAAAATCCAGTTTTCAAATCAACAATTTTTTTTCTAGATGTTTGTTAATATATGATATACGGTATACAAACTGTGACAATTAATTTAAAAATTTTTGGTCCATTATTAAAAAAGTTACCCATTAGGTCTCTGTTAGTTATATTTAAGTGAGTACAAATAACAGACTGTACCATGTGACATACATGTAGGACATTTAAATATTAAAGTACATCAATAACAATTTACTATCACCTATGGTCAATTAATGAGTAGCCTTTTGATATTTAAATGTATAGAATCAAGAATCAAGAATTTTTATTTTTCCAATTTTGGGCCCACAAGGGGCATACAAAGATCAACATATAAAAGAATAAAAAAAAACAAATAAAGAAGACATGACATATTATGTAATATAATGTTATAATGTTATTCTAGGGCTGATCACAACTGATGGAAAAAACATTTAAGTCAAAGCACAATAATAAATGCTAACACTGACAATTATGAAGAGTTATTAATAAATCAGATCAATTAAAGCACAAATATCCTGATGATAATATTATTTACAAATGTAAATGTATTCAAGTTGATAAAATAAACTATAATATAAAATAATTGTAACCTTAAACCACTATAAAGTATATCCTGTTGGACATATAGATGTAACTGTTCTCAAGTTAAACCCTTTCAATAAAAAATCACATAATTTTAAAAGTATATTATTATCTTCATTTGTTAGAATCCATAAAAATTAATTTTTTTCAGAAAGGTGATGAAAATTATCACAATTTCTTTGTATATTATCAATAAAATTATGTCTAATATCACTATATAAAGGACAATTTAGTAAAAAGTGAAATTCATCCTCTACCATACGTAGATTACAGAATTTACATATCCGATTCTCCTTTTCCAATTTTGAATAATTTCCAGAACTGTCTTTAGTTTTTTCGTAGCGACCAGTTTCAATTCGTAAACTATGGGCACTGATTCTAAATTTGCATAATATTTGCCTGTATGTAAATTTTTTGATATGTAAATATTCTTCAAATTTAAAAGTGTCTTTATAAGTAAAATATGTATATATATTGTATGGTACAATGAAATATACAGTACATTGAAAGCACATTTCTATTATTATGTTTTCATGGCTTGGCTATTACACTATTTGTACTCACTCCATCCAGATTTTTACACTTTAGAAAATATAATTAACATAGAGACCTAATGCCCTAAATGGGTAACTTTTTTAATAATGAACCAAAAATTTTGAAATTAATTGTCAGAGTTCGTATATATATCATATATTCTAATATGACGTCCTTCAAATGCTTCGAGTCCAAACCTGTGGTAAAAATAATATATACCTACACCCATTGTATTTTATGACGTCATCGACAATTAATAACGATATTTTACCAATTTTTACATAATAAACATCTAGAAAAATAATTGTGGATTTTTAAGAATTTTTTTCTGAAGATTTATAGAAGTCAAATGGACTATAGTCCTGGTCATAGACATTGATACTGCTTACATTACTTATCTTTTTATCATCTGTTGTATGTCCATATACAAATCCATTAAAATACCACACAGAATCAATATTTAAAGTTCATGTTACATTCTTGTTCTTTTGCTATACAGCTATCCATCCACTGGATGATCATTACTTGGTTAATTCAGTTTGCAATCATTTGTGTGACATCATCTACTAACTTTATCCCTTTTCCCTTGTTTTAAACACTCCTTTTTCTCATGATTTTTGCTTTCACTTCAGCATTTTTTAGCCTTACTATAATTGTATAGGGAATCCTTGTTTACCTGGAATTTGATGCATTGCAATAATGTCAGATTTAGGTTCTATTTCTAAGTTTGCAATGTCATTGAGAATTTGTGGAACCTTTTTGTTCAGCACTTCATCTTTTGTTTCTGTATCATCAACTATTTTTATGTTGTTCTTTATAGAAATTTTTTCATTTCTATTTGCTTTCACCATGGCATCACAGACAAGATAATATGTATATTTTTGCTTTTTATCCAAAGCATCTTTTTGTTTCTGTTTTTCTGCGACTTGTTCTTTAAAATTTTCGTTTTGAATATTTAGGGAATAAAAATTTTCCAGTACCCAGGGGTTTCACAGTTTTTTATAATAGGAGGTACTTCTTAAATTTTAGGAGGTACCTAAAGAATTAGGCTGAGGGCCGTAAGGGGTCCAGGGGGCGGAAGCTCCTGAAATCTAGCATTTTGTGGACCAAAAAATGTACTTCAGAGACTGCAAAACATTAAGTGTTTTTGAAAGAAAAATCCCATTAACTTTAGAGTTCAGATTTCACCAAGAGTGAAGACCATGCATAATGCCTGGATTTTTTCCCCCAATTTCTTTATTGAATATTTTAGTTTACAGACTTCAGCCAAGTTTATTCATAGATAGTCCGCCATATCTTAAAAAAACCCAAAAGGACCATAAAGAGCTACGGTTCCGCAGCTAGGCTTGACCAAGCCATTGTTATCGAAGCTTAAACTTCTCAAAATTCTTTTGTTGGCTTTGTCCTTTTCTTTTTCACAATACCTTGGCTTGTGTTTTTTTTTTACTTTATTACCAGTAATTAAACTCATCAAAGACCATTGGCACGGATCAAGACATATAAGTGTCATAATTAATGAAACATATAAATTTAATTTGCAATCATCAATCTTTAATAAAATTTATAATTTTAATAGATCAATACAAATATAATTAAACAAAAACAATATATATTGTTACTTTCACGACTTGTGTGCAAAAAAATGTTCGAACAAAAACGATTCTCGGGAAGACATTTATTAACATTTGAATCACAAAAGTTAAATTATTTTGGGAAAAAAAGAGGGGCAGGCGTTTTGACATTACAATGTAATTCGTATTTGAGCCATGTCCGGTACTTTTTCAAGATTGCTAGTAATTTTCTATCCCTTATCTCCTCGTACCCCCTTTTAAAAATGTTTTTCAACACACTTTCCTTTCTGTGAACAACCGCGGTAGGGCCCCTCAAAATATGTAAATAAATTAGCCATAGGCTTTTATTTTTTTTATACCGGAAGTTAAACAATATGGATGGAGTTAAGCAACAAGACAGTACGCCCCAGAATGATTCGACCCTGGGTTTTAAATGGATAAAAAAAATCGCACAAAATAATGTGTAGTCATATATTCATAATACATGTACATAATGATCATAATTGTATTATTGAAGATTACACTAAATTGTGTTTGAACATAATTTAATCGGTCATTTTTTATTTTGAAATGATGTCAGCTTTGTTCCGGTCCGAGTTTTACACAAGGATGAAACGATATTGGGGCGAAAACATATCTATTTACCGCATGCGCAAACTGCTATTTACGATTCTAAGGTAAAGTTATTTTTAAAACAGGGAATATCCCATCAACTTGGTCGTGACGCAGTTGTTGATTTGAATGCGAGAATTCAGCAATTGACGTGATCATTAATTTTTTATGAAAAATATTCCATAAGCCTATCGTACTTGTGGTTTTGACCACCGCTATTTTAGGGGGGGGGGGGGTTCAGTAATTTCTGCCGGTACTATACACGATCTCAGACGGGTAAAAGTACCGGGTACCGGCCCACTTTGAAACCCCTGAGTACCACTACCAGCTTTTATTTTTTCATCGACAATTTTTACCAATCTATCCAACATTCCTTTACTAAATTCATCTAGAAGACTTTTAACAATCTTCCCATTTTCTGTTTTAAAGTTCCCATTTTTAACTGTTGATTTTAGTTCAATTGTTATTTCATCCAAAACGCTGTGAATTAATGTTAATTCTTCTGCACTAGAATAGGCCACTTGACTGGGATCTTTTCAACGACTTTTGTTAGATTGAACAGTACTCTTTAATATCTGTTGATTTGTATTACCAGCTAACAATCTATTGCCTGAGGGTTTCAGGGCTGTTTGCATTGTTGCAGTTTTGGGGGTTTATTCATTGTTTTGTCAGCAAACTTTTACCCTACTATAAATTTCACAGCTGAGTGTTTAGCCTTGAGGTTCTTCTTGAAAGATATATACAAAAAGTTACTTAGTCATACATGTAGGTGTAAATCTCAAAATGGACAATTTATGAATATATCCATTATTCAGTTCTAAAAATAAATCACAAGATTGAAGATTGTTATTCTCTTTCATATTGTTCACAATTTTCTGAGTTAAATTTATATCCAGATGTATGAGCTACATTTTGTATATATAAATAACTAACTCAAAGGAAATCTATAAATAGATTATTTGCCATAAGTATTGAAGACTTTTGTGGCAGCTCTAAAACTTAGGTCTGTTCACCTGAGAGTCCATCTTGTACTCTTAGATCTGTATATAGTTTTTAGCTCACCTTGCCAAAGGCAATGTGAGCTTTTGCCATCACTTGGCATCCGTCGTCTGTCATCCGTTAATTTTTCACATTTTAATCTTCTCCTCTGAAACCCCTCAGCTATATGAACTGAAACTTGGTAGGAAGCATATATGGAAGGTCCTCTATAAAGATTGCTCATTTTGTCCCGATCCATTAACAAACATGGCCACCTCAGGCAATTCTTGTTTCTGATTGGCCTATTTTAAAAAATCTTCTCCTCTGAAACCGCTTAGCCAAATGAACCAAAACTTGGTAGGAAGTATCTATGGAAGGTCTTCTATAAAGAGTGCTAATTTCATCTTGATCTGTTAACAAACATGGCTGCCACAGGCGATTCTTGTTTCTGATTGATTTATACACGTATCTAAAAAAAATCAGTTTTACTGTTAAAAGGGAGATAACTCTAGTTTAAATATAGATACATTTTGTATCTATTCAAAATGCAGTTATCTTTGAATTGAATTACAGATAAATATGCCTCTAAAACCCCTCAACCAAATGAAATGAAACTTGGTAGGAACCATCTATGGAAGGTCCTCCATAAAGATTGCTCATTTCGTCCCGATCCGTTAACGAACATGGCCGCCACAGGCGACGTTTGTTTCTGATTGGCTGATTTTTTAGATTCTTCTCCTCTGAAACCGTTTGGCCAAATGAACCGAAACTTGGTAGGAAGCATCTATGGAAAGTCCTCTGTTACGATTGCTCATTTCGTCCCGATCCATTAACAAACATGGCGGCCACAGACAATTCTTGTTTCTGATTGGTTGATTTTTTTTAATTCTTCTCCTCTGAAACCGCTTTGCCAAATGAACCGAAACGTGGTAGGATGTATCTATGGGAGGTCCTCTATAAAGATTGCTCATTTCGTCCCGATCCATTAACAAATATGGCTGCCACAGGCAATTCTTGTTTCTAATTGGTCGATTTCTAAAAAACTTGTCCTCTGAAACCGCTTTTTCAATTGAACCGAAACTTGGTAGGAAGCATCTATGGAAGGTTCTCTATAAAGATTGCTCATTTTGTCCCGATCCATTAACAAACATGGCTGCCACATGCAATTCTTGTTTCTGATTGGTCGATTTCTAAAAATCTTCTACTCTGAAACAGCTTGGCCAAATGGACCGAAACGTGGTAGGAAGCATCTATGGAAGGTCCTCTATGGGATTTGCTCATTCCGTTTTGATCCGTTAACAAACAGCCGTCATAGACAATTATTGTTTCTTATTGTTCGATTTCTAAAACAGCTTTTCCTCTGAAACTGCTTGGCCAAATGATATGAAACTTGGTAAGAAGCATCTATGGAAGATCCTCTATAGAGATTGCTCATTTCGTTTTGATCCATTAACAAACATGGCTGCCACAGGCAATTCTTGTTTTAGATTGGTCGATTTCTAAAAATCTTCTTCTCTGAAACTACTTTGCCAAAATGAACCGATATTTGGTGGGAAGCACCTATGGAAGGTTCTGTATTAAGTTTCCTCAAAGCAGAATGAAAGGTGGGCGACACAGGCTCAGCTCAGTGCTGAGCCTCTAGGTTAAGTTATTCAAGGATGAAAGTTTCTGCAGATTTCCACTTTTTTTTTCTCCTTTGGTTTGGTCATTTTTGTGATATGTGTAAATCCATTGAGAAAATTTTAAGGGGGTGAGATCTGAAATCTTGAGGATTCCATATAAATTGTGTTGTTTCAAAGTGTTTAATATTGTCTTCCTGAAAGAACATGAAGATTGTAAACAATAAACTTATTCCCTAACGAATATAATGCATGTACATTTTTTGTATGATAATTCACAAGTATTTTGAACCAGTTGTAATAGGAAATTCCTATAATCGAACTGGAAATGCATATCGCATACTGGTTTCCGAATCAATAGATAAGCGGATCGTATAAGTATTGTATCAGTTGAAACTTGTCAATTGTGTGTAACAACCTTGAAAGTTTTTTTCCCAGATAGAATTTAAAATGAAAACTTTAGAGAAAAAGGATGAATCTATCGTAAAAGATATTGACAAGACCGTTAAAAACACATTTAGGTTTGCTTGGTTGGAAAAAAGGGGGTCCTTATCACTGAAAATGAAAACATAGAAGTCAGTGTTGGTGAAAAAAACTTTCATTACTTTCTTTTCAATACATCTTGTTTGTAATCCAACAATTAATCTCCTGGGAATGTATTAAAAATGCCTCCTTAAAAATGTTATGCGAGTACTATATATCAACAACTTGGTCATTATATGTTGCTATTTTGATCTTCTATAGGTTTTGCTATTTGGCGACAAAAAACATGATTTCTAGATGAAGTGTCATCCTATAAAACTAGGAGTTTGGAACAGTCTCCAAAGTGGTCTGAAAATATAAAAATACATGAATACCTGGGGCTTTGCCCCCGGTCCCCTACCGTGACTGCGCCCCTGGCCCCCGTTTCACAAAAGGTTGTAAATCGTAAACTTGGTCGTACGGCTGTCTTTATGATTTATGACTGTTTTACAAAACTTACCGAATTCCGACATACAACCTTTTTTGGTTGCAAATTACCAACTGGGTCGAAGCAGTCGTAAATCGTTAAAAACAAACGTTGAATGTACATAATTCCACCACTTCTGCAGGTTGACAACTTGTAAATATTATACCCAAAATAAAATTTATCTCCCTTAACGGTGCGTATAAACTTCAAATCGATTGACGTAATGCAATCTCCGCATAAGTCATATTTACAAAAAGGATATTTCTTTTGTGTTTATGTCGTTACTAAGAAGAAACTATTGGTTATAAGAATCTTTCTAAATAAACAATAAAGTTTAACAAATCTACCGGTACCTTTTTTCTCTTTATTGCAAAGAGATCTATCCAGATAAAAAAAAACAGAACCGCCATGATATAATCGACTGAAATATTGTTGAAACTGGCATTTTAAACACCATCAAACAAACAAACAAGCATAAAAATGGTGGAAACGTGTGCTTCATAAAACGTAATTATGAAATATTATATAAGGAAAAAATCTTAGTGACAGGATATTTTTTGGCACGCATGCAACTACATCATGCATGTAGATTTCGACTGAACAAGAAATAAAACCATACTGAATTCGTGCTACAATGTTCAATTTTCAATTTCTTGACAGTATTTGAGATCAAAATTACAAAAAGTCCAAGAAGTCCAAAGCGAAAAGTCGATATATCATCAAATTTTAACGGGATATTCCATTAGTTTAAGTTGGAACTATTTATAAACGTATTCATGGAATATACTGAGATGTGAAATAAATGTCCACGAAAAAACGATCTACAAAATCAGAAACAAATCAAATTATCAACTCTACAAAGTTATATGGATATTATTAACCATATATTTACTGCATACAAAAGACCCCTGTGGGTGATATCAATACAAGTGCATTTATGGAAATGAATAAGATGTTCAAAAGGTGCATCAATCATAATAAACATGAACAAGAAAAAAGATAATAAACCAGTTAATGCCCCCCTCCCTGTTTTAATTCATGTCTTATACAAGAGACAGCTGGTTTCAATTCATCAGGTGTTCATGGACTGAAAATGGCAACCTATTTTAAAAAGATTCGCCTTATTCGATCTCTTAAAAAGTTTATATTCCGATACCAATATCTTGTCGAAATATATTCCGTCTCTGCAGGAAAAATTATAAGCGATGCATTTTCATATAGTGAAAATGTATAAAGATAAAGAAGTCGCAGATGTCAATAATTTTTTTGTCAATGTGTGACGTAAAGGTATTTTTGACATTTGCGTCACCGAATATGGTACTGCTTTGACAACTATTTTACCTATTTTGTTCCTGTATTTAAATACTGTTACAGTGACAGCCGGAACCTTTGAACCGTAATGAGAGCGGGAGGTTTGGCGCCTTAAAATCTGATTCAACCCACCATTTCTTTAGAAATGCCTGTACCAAGTCAGGGTCATTACGGTTTTCACAGTTTTCCGGTTGTTGACTGATTTTGTCTGTTTATATAATTATGAGTTTTGACTTTCCCTTTGTAAGATTGTTCGGAGTTCGGTAATTTTGTTATTACCTTTATTTAGAATTAAATTCATTATATTTGTCAAATTTTGTAATTATAATTTCTCGTAAATGTTTATTTCGCTGATATTGAACCATAATATCATGTAATATTTTTGTATATGTACTGCCATTTTAATATGTTAGAAAATTTCATTTGGTGTATCGAGTCCCAGTAAAGGCCACGAGCATTGGAAACCGTTTGGTGTATAGAGTCCCAGTAAAGGCCACGAGCATTGGAAACTGTTTGGTGTATCGAGTCCCAGTAAAGGCCACGAGCATTGGAAACCGTTTGGTGTATCGAGTCCCAGTAAAGGCCACGAGCATTGGAAACTTTGGTCATTTAATGCAAAGTTTGGTAAAATTATTGTCAGTGACATTGGTTTGATTAAGAATAAAATACATTTCCCAAAGTATTTATACATGTGATTTGTATCTACATAGACCAATAAAATAACTATATTTAATATTTTGTTTGAACGAATATATGAATTTAATGACAGGTGCGCGGCCCGGGTAAATTTATTGATTTTCGTAACTCCGCACAAATCGGAAATCGTAAAAAAACCATTCCGACAAGTTTTGTGAAACGGTCGGTAAGTGGTCGGAAATCGTACGATTTACGACCTTTTGTGAAACGGGGACCTGGACCCTGCTTGGGGGCTTAGGAATCCCCCTGGCCTATTTTTTTCAGCTTTTTTATTTAAAACTCGCTATCATCTCTGGTTATTGTAGAACTTGTTCTTGTTCTGAATAAGAAATTTGACGCTACAAAATGTAGATGTTATAAGCAACAAACTTTCAATCATGTCCCAATGTGTAAAAAATATCAAACTGACGGGCAAATAGTTTCTGCAACATACATGTCAATCTCATATTATTTTGAAACATATATATACCGGTATATAGCCTGGGGTTCCATTATATTGTGGTTGAATAAAATAAGAATTATTGTTCCATGCATGAAGTAATATTAGTTGTGGACAATAAAATGTGGGTCCAGCAAGAATTATTAGATTTAGTAAAATTTTATCCAGATATGTCAGATCTACAAATTATGTTAATTTTGTTAGGACAGTTGGAACTGTATCCAATCAAAACAATCCTCTACCATTCTTTTCACTGAATATACATGTTAGACTTTTTGGCATGATCAAATTTTAATCTGCAATAGTTTTTTTTTTCAGAATTAACATGACCGAGGACAAGGTCATTCCAGTACGTGTTGCAATCCGATGTAGACCTCTCATCACCAAGGAACTGAACGAAGGATGCCAAAAGTGTGTTAGATTCGTAGATAATGAACCACAAATACTTCTAGGATCAAACAGATCTTTTACTTATGACTATGTTTTTAGTCCAGATCATCAACAAGGAGAAGTATACAACTCTGCAGTAAAGCACTTGATAAAGCACATCTTTAAAGGTACATGTACTATCATATGTTGGTTCAATTTAAACTTTAGATAGCTATACAGTTTTGTTATCTAACCTGGACCAAAGTTCCATATGAGGTATTGTCATCACTTTGTGTCTTACATGATATCATTTTTTGTCTTCTAACAAACCACATTTGAGTGATGGAATTGTTACAAACTGAAATTTAAGGTTGCTGTTTTATTTATGCTACATTATCATGATCAGAAGTCATAGTCATCATCATCTCAATGATCCCCTAGGTCCTCTATCAGATTCATGACCAGAAGTCATAGTCATCATCATCTCAATGATCCTCTTGGTCCTCTTTATCAGAAGTCAGTCATCATCATCTCAATGATCCTCTAGATCCTCTTCATCAGATTCATGATCAGAAGTCATAATTATCATCATCTCAATGATCCTCTAGGTCCTCTTTATCAGAAGTCATAGTTATCATCATCTCAATGATCCTCTAGATCCTCTTTATCAGATTCATGATCAGAAGTCATAATTATCATCATCTCAATGATCCTCTAGGTCCTCTTTATCAGAAGTCATAGTCATCATCATCTCAATGATCCTCTAGGTCCTCTTTATCAGAAGTCATAGTCATCATCATCTCAATGATCCTCTAGGTCCTCTTTATCAGATTCATGATCAGAAGTCATAGTTATCATCTCAATGATCCTCTAGGTCCTCTTCATCAGAAGTCATAGTTATCATCTCAATGATCCTCTAGGTCCTCTTCATCAGAAGTCATAGTTATCATCTCAATGATCCTCTAGGTCCTCTTTATCAGAAGTCATAGTTATCATCTCAATGATCCTCTAGGTCCTCTTCATCAGAAGTCATAGTCATCATCATCTCAATGATCCTCTAGATCCTCTTCATCAGATTCATGATCAGAAGTCATAATTATCATCATCTCAATGATCCTCTAGGTCCTCTTTATCAGAAGTCATAGTTATCATCATCTCAATGATCCTCTAGATCCTCTTTATCAGATTCATGATCAGAAGTCATAATTATCATCATCTCAATGATCCTCTAGATCCTCTTTATCAGATTCATGATCAGAAGTCATAATTATCATCATCTCAATGATCCTCTAGGTCCTCTTTATCAGAAGTCATAGTCATCATCATCTCAATGATCCTCTAGATCCTCTTTATCAGATTCATGATCAGAAGTCATAGTTATCATCTCAATGATCCTCTAGGTCCTCTTCATCAGAAGTCATAGTCATCATCATCTCAATGATCCTCTAGGTCCTCTTTATCAGATTCATGATCAGAAGTCATAGTTATCATCTCAATGATCCTCTAGGTCCTCTTCATCAGAAGTCATAGTCATCATCATCTCAATGATCCTCTAGATCCTCTTCATCAGATTCATGATCAGAAGTCATAATTATCATCATCTCAATGATCCTCTAGGTCCTCTTTATCAGAAGTCATAGTTATCATCATCTCAATGATCCTCTAGATCCTCTTTATCAGATTCATGATCAGAAGTCATAGTTATCATCATCTCAATGATCCTCTAGGTCCTCTTTATCAGATTCATGATCAGAAGTCATAGTCATCATCATCTCAATGATCCTCTAGGTCCTCTTTATCAGATTCATGATCAGAAGTCATAGTCATCATCATCTCAATGATCCTCTAGGTCCTCTTTATCAGATTCATGATCAGAAGTCATAGTCATCATCATCTCAATGATCCTCTAGGTCCTCTTTATCAGAAGTCATAGTCATCATCATCTCAATGATCCTCTAGGTCCTCTTCATCAGAAGTCATAGTCATCATCATCTCAATGATCCTCTAGGTCCTCTTTATCAGAAGTCATAGTCATCATCATCTCAATGATCCTCTAGGTCCTCTTTATCAGAAGTCATAGTCATCATCA
This sequence comes from Bathymodiolus brooksi, assembly GCA_963680875.1. Taxonomy (NCBI): domain Eukaryota; kingdom Metazoa; phylum Mollusca; class Bivalvia; order Mytilida; family Modiolidae; genus Bathymodiolus; species Bathymodiolus brooksi. The sequence continues at coordinate 63,047,054 of OY804582.1, forward strand.
TCTCAATGATCCTCTAGGTCCTCTTCATCAGAAGTCATAGTCATCATCATCTCAATGATCCTCTAGGTCCTCTTCATCAGAAGTTATAGTCATCATCATCTCAATGATCCTCTAGATCCTCTTTATCAGAAGTCATAGTCATCATCATCTCAATGATCCTCTAGGTCCTCTTTATCAGATTCATGATCAGAAGTCATAGTTATCATCATCTCAATGATCCTCTAGGTCCTCTTTATCAGATTCATGATCAGAAGTCATAGTCATCATCATCTCAATGATCCTCTAGGTCCTCTTTATCAGATTCATGATCAGAAGTCATAGTCATCATCATCTCAATGATCCTCTAGGTCCTCTTTATCAGAAGTCATAGTCATCATCATCTCAATGATCCTCTAGGTCCTCTTTATCAGAAGTCATAGTCATCATCATCTCAATGATCCTCTAGGTCCTCTTCATCAGAAGTCATAGTCATCATCATCTCAATGATCCTCTAGGTCCTCTTCATCAGAAGTTATAGTCATCATCATCTCAATGATCCTCTAGGTCCTCTTCATCAGAAGTCATAGTCATCATCATCTCAATGATCCTCTAGGTCCTCTTCATCAGAAGTTATAGTCATCATCATCTCAATGATCCTCTAGATCCTCTTTATCAGAAGTTATAGTCATCATCATCTTAATGATCCTCTAGATCCTCTTTATCAGATTCATGATCAGAAGTCATAATTATCATCATCTCAATGATCCTCTAGGTCCTCTTTATCAGAAGTCATAGTCATCATCATCTCAATGATCCTCTAGGTCCTCTTTATCAGAAGTCATAGTCATCATCATCTCAATGATCCTCTAGATCCTCTTCATCAGATTCATGATCAGAAGTCATAGTCATCATCATCTCAATGATCCTCTAGGTCCTCTTCATCAGATTCATGATCAGAAGTCATAGTCATCATCATCTCAATGATCCTCTAGGTCCTCTTTATCAGATTCATGATCAGAAGTCATAGTCATCATCATCTCAATGATCCTCTAGGTCCTCTTTATCAGATTCATGATCAGAAGTCATAGTCATCATCATCTCAATGATCCTCTAGGTCCTCTTTATCAGAAGTCATAGTCATCATCATCTCAATGATCCTCTAGGTCCTCTTTATCAGAAGTCATAGTCATCATCATCTCAATGATCCTCTAGGTCCTCTTTATCAGAAGTCATAGTCATCATCATCTCAATGATCCTCTAGGTCCTCTTCATCAGAAGTCATAGTCATCATCATCTCAATGATCCTCTAGGTCCTCTTCATCAGAAGTTATAGTCATCATCATCTCAATGATCCTCTAGGTCCTCTTCATCAGAAGTCATAGTCATCATCATCTCAATGATCCTCTAGGTCCTCTTCATCAGAAGTTATAGTCATCATCATCTCAATGATCCTCTAGATCCTCTTTATCAGAAGTCATAGTCATCATCATCTCAATGATCCTCTAGGTCCTCTTTATCAGATTCATGATCAGAAGTCATAGTTATCATCATCTCAATGATCCTCTAGGTCCTCTTTATCAGATTCATGATCAGAAGTCATAGTCATCATCATCTCAATGATCCTCTAGGTCCTCTTCATCAGAAGTCATAGTCATCATCATCTCAATGATCCTCTAGGTCCTCTTTATCAGATTCATGATCAGAAGTCATAGTTATCATCATCTCAATGATCCTCTAGGTCCTCTTTATCAGATTCATGATCAGAAGTCATAGTCATCATCATCTCAATGATCCTCTAGGTCCTCTTCATCAGAAGTCATAGTTATCATCATCTCAATGATCCTCTAGGTCCTCTTTATCAGATTCATGATCAGAAGTCATAGTCATCATCATCTTAATGATCCCCTAGATCCTCTTTATCAGATTCATGATCAGAAGTCATAGTCATCATCATCTCAATGATCCTCTAGGTCCTCTTTATCAGATTCATGATCAGAAGTCATAGTTATCATCATCTCAATGATCCTCTAGGTCCTCTTTATCAGATTCATGATCAGAAGTCATAGTTATCATCATCTCAATGATCCTCTAGGTCCTCTTTATCAGATTCATGATCAGAAGTCATAGTTATCATCATCTCAATGATCCTCTAGGTCCTCTTTATCAGATTCATGATCAGAAGTCATAGTTATCATCATCTCAATGATCCTCTAGATGGTCTTTATCAGATTCATGATCAGAAGTCATAGTTATCATCATCTCAATGATCCTCTAGATCCTCTTTATCAGATTCATGATCAGAAGTCATAGTTATCATCATCTCAATGATCCTCTAGGTCCTCTTTATCAGATTCATGATCAGAAGTCATAGTCATCATCATCTCAATGATCCTCTAGGTCCTCTTTATCAGAAGTCATAGTCATCATCATCTCAATGATCCTCTAGGTCCTCTTCATCAGAAGTCATAGTCATCATCATCTCAATGATCCTCTAGGTCCTCTTTATCAGAAGTCATAGTCATCATCATCTCAATGATCCTCTAGGTCCTCTTTATCAGAAGTTATAGTCATCATCATCTCAATGATCCTCTAGGTCCTCTTTATCAGAAGTCATAGTCATCATCATCTCAATGATCCTCTAGATCCTCTTTATCAGATTCATGATCAGAAGTCATAGTCATCATCATCTTAATGATCCCCTAGATCCTCTTTATCAGATTCATGATCAGAAGTCATAGTCATCATCATCTTAATGATCCTCTAGGTCCTCTTTATCAGATTCATGATCAGAAGTCATAGTTATCATCATCTTAATGATCCTCTAGGTCCTCTTTATCAGATTCATGATCAGAAGTCATAGTCATCATCATCTCAATGATCCTCTAGGTCCTCTTTATCAGAAGTCATAGTCATCATCATCTCAATGATCCTCTAGATCCTCTTCATCAGATTCATGATCAGAAGTCATAGTTATCATCATCTCAATGATCCCCTAGGTCCTCTTTATCAGATTCATGATCAGAAGTCATAGTCATCATCATCTCAATGATCCTCTAGGTCCTCTTTATCAGAATCATGATCAGAAGTCATAGTCATAATCATCTCAATGATCCTCTAGGTCCTCTTTATCAGATTCATGATCAGAAGTCATAGTCATCATCATCTCAATGATCCTCTAGGTCCTCTTTATCAGAAGTCATAGTCATCATCATCTCAATGATCCTCTAGATCCTCTTTATCAGAAGTCATAGTCATCATCATCTCAATGATCCTCTAGGTCCTCTTTATCAGAAGTCATAGTCATCATCATCTCAATGATCCTCTAGGTCCTCTTTATCAGAAGTCATAGTCATCATCATCTCAATGATCCTCTAGATCCTCTTTATCAGAAGTCATAGTCATCATCATCTCAATGATCCTCTAGGTCCTCTTTATCAGAAGTCATAGTCATCATCATCTCAATGATCCTCTAGGTCCTCTTTATCAGAAGTCATAGTCATCATCATCTCAATGATCCTCTAGATCCTCTTTATCAGAAGTCATAGTCATCATCATCTCAATGATCCTCTAGGTCCTCTTTATCAGAAGTCATAGTCATCATCATCTCAATGATCCTCTAGGTCCTCTTTATCAGAAGTCATAGTCATCATCATCTCAATGATCCTCTAGGTCCTCTTTATCAGAAGTCATAGTCATCATCATCTCAATGATCCTCTAGGTCCTCTTCATCAGAAGTTATAGTCATCATCATCTCAATGATCCTCTAGGTCCTCTTTATCAGAAGTCATAGTCATCATCATCTCAATGATCCTCTAGATCCTCTTCATCAGATTCATGATCAGAAGTCATAGTCATCATCATCTCAATGATCCTCTAGGTCCTCTTCATCAGAAGTCATAGTCATCATCATCTCAATGATCCTCTAGGTCCTCTTTATCAGATTCATGATCAGAAGTCATAGTTATCATCATCTCAATGATCCTCTAGGTCCTCTTTATCAGATTCATGATCAGAAGTCATAGTTATCATCATCTCAATGATCCTCTAGGTCCTCTTTATCAGATTCATGATCAGAAGTCATAGTCATCATCATCTCAATGATCCTCTAGGTCCTCTTTATCAGAAGTCATAGTCATCATCATCTCAATGATCCTCTAGGTCCTCTTTATCAGAAGTCATAGTCATCATCATCTCAATGATCCTCTAGGTCCTCTTTATCAGAAGTCATAGTCATCATCATCTCAATGATCCTCTAGGTCCTCTTCATCAGAAGTCATAGTCATCATCATCTCAATGATCCTCTAGGTCCTCTTTGTCATAGTCATCATCATCTCAATGATCCTCTAGGTCCTCTTTATCAGAAGTCATAGTCATCATCATCTCAATGATCCTCTAGGTCCTCTTCATCAGAAGTCATAGTCATCATCATCTCAATGATCCTCTAGGTCCTCTTCGTCAGAAGTTATAGTCATCATCATCTCAATGATCCTCTTTATCAGAAGTCATAGTCATCATCATCTCAATGATCCTCTAGGTCCTCTTTATCAGATTCATGATCAGAAGTCATAGTTATCATCATCTCAATGATCCTCTAGGTCCTCTTTATCAGATTCATGATCAGAAGTCATAGTCATCATCATCTCAATGATCCTCTAGGTCCTCTTCATCAGAAGTCATAGTCATCATCATCTCAATGATCCTCTAGGTCCTCTTTATCAGATTCATGATCAGAAGTCATAGTTATCATCATCTCAATGATCCTCTAGGTCCTCTTTATCAGATTCATGATCAGAAGTCATAGTCATCATCATCTCAATGATCCTCTAGGTCCTCTTTATCAGATTCATGATCAGAAGTCATAGTTATCATCATCTCAATGATCCTCTAGGTCCTCTTTATCAGATTCATGATCAGAAGTCATAGTTATCATCATCTCAATGATCCTCTAGGTCTTCTTTATCAGATTCATGATCAGAAGTCATAGTCATCATCATCTTAATGATCCCCTAGATCCTCTTTATCAGATTCATGATCAGAAGTCATAGTCATCATCATCTCAATGATCCTCTAGGTCCTCTTTATCAGATTCATGATCAGAAGTCATAGTTATCATCATCTCAATGATCCTCTAGGTCCTCTTTATCAGATTCATGATCAGAAGTCATAGTTATCATCATCTCAATGATCCTCTAGGTCCTCTTTATCAGATTCATGATCAGAAGTCATAGTTATTATCATCTCAATGATCCTCTAGGTCCTCTTTATCAGATTCATGATCAGAAGTCATAGTTATCATCATCTCAATGATCCTCTAGATGGTCTTTATCAGATTCATGATCAGAAGTCATAGTTATCATCATCTCAATGATCCTCTAGATCCTCTTTATCAGATTCATGATCAGAAGTCATAGTTATCATCATCTCAATGATCCTCTAGGTCCTCTTTATCAGATTCATGATCAGAAGTCATAGTTATCATCATCTCAATGATCCTCTAGATCCTCTTTATCAGATTCATGATCAGAAGTCATAGTCATCATCATCTTAATGATCCCCTAGATCCTCTTTATCAGATTCATGATCAGAAGTCATAGTCATCATCATCTCAATGATCCTCTAGGTCCTCTTTATCAGATTCATGATCAGAAGTCATAGTCATCATCATCTCAATGATCCTCTAGGTCCTCTTTATCAGATTCATGATCAGAAGTCATAGTCATCATCATCTCAATGATCCTCTAGGTCCTCTTTATCAGATTCATGATCAGAAGTCATAGTCATCATCATCTCAATGATCCTCTAGGTCCTCTTTATCAGATTCATGATCAGAAGTCATAGTTATCATCATCTCAATGATCCTCTAGGTCCTCTTTATCAGATTCATGATCAGAAGTCATAGTTATCATCATCTCAATGATCCTCTAGGTCCTCTTTATCAGATTCATGATCAGAAGTCATAGTTATCATCATCTCAATGATCCTCTAGGTCCTCTTTATCAGAAGTCATAGTTATCATCATCTCAATGATCCTCTAGGTCCTCTTTATCAGAAGTCATAGTCATCATCATCTCAATGATCCTCTAGGTCCTCTTTATCAGATTCATGATCAGAAGTCATAGTCATCATCATCTCAATGATCCTCTAGGTCCTCTTTATCAGATTTATGATCAGAAGTCATAGTTATCATCATCTCAATGATCCTCTAGGTCCTCTTTATCAGATTCATGATCAGAAGTCATAGTTATCATCATCTCAATGATCCTCTAGGTCCTCTTTATCAGAAGTCATAGTTATCATCATCTCAATGATCCTCTAGGTCCTCTTTATCAGAAGTCATAGTTATCATCATCTCAATGATCCTCTAGGTCCTCTTTATCAGAAGTCATAGTTATCATCATCTCAATGATCCTCTAGGTCCTCTTTATCAGATTCATGATCAGAAGTCATAGTTATCATCATCTCAATGATCCTCTAGATCCTCTTCATCAGATTCATGATCAGAAGTCATAGTCATCATCATCTCAATGATCCTCTAGGTCCTCTTTATCAGAAGTCATAGTCATCATCATCTCAATGATCCTCTAGGTCCTCTTTATCAGAAGTCATAGTCATCATCATCTCAATGATCCTCTAGGTCCTCTTCATCAGAAGTCATAGTCATCATCATCTCAATGATCCTCTAGGTCCTCTTTATCAGAAGTCATAGTCATCATCATCTCAATGATCCTCTAGGTCCTCTTTATCAGAAGTCATAGTCATCATCATCTCAATGATCCTCTAGGTCCTCTTCATCAGAAGTCATAGTCATCATCATCTCAATGATCCTCTAGGTCCTCTTTATCAGAAGTCATAGTCATCATCATCTCAATGATCCTCTAGGTCCTCTTTATCAGAAGTCATAGTCATCATCATCTCAATGATCCTCTAGGTCCTCTTCATCAGAAGTCATAGTCATCATCATCTCAATGATCCTCTAGGTCCTCTTCATCAGAAGTTATAGTCATCATCATCTCAATGATCCTCTAGATCCTCTTTATCAGAAGTCATAGTCATCATCTCAATGATCCTCTAGGTCCTCTTTATCAGATTCATGATCAGAAGTCATAGTTATCATCATCTCAATGATCCTCTAGGTCCTCTTTATCAGATTCATGATCAGAAGTCATAGTCATCATCATCTCAATGATCCTCTAGGTCCTCTTCATCAGAAGTCATAGTCATCATCATCTCAATGATCCTCTAGGTCCTCTTTATCAGATTCATGATCAGAAGTCATAGTTATCATCATCTCAATGATCCTCTAGGTCCTCTTTATCAGATTCATGATCAGAAGTCATAGTCATCATCATCTCAATGATCCTCTAGGTCCTCTTTATCAGATTCATGATCAGAAGTCATAGTTATCATCATCTCAATGATCCTCTAGGTCCTCTTTATCAGATTCATGATCAGAAGTCATAGTTATCATCATCTCAATGATCCTCTAGGTCCTCTTTATCAGATTCATGATCAGAAGTCATAGTCATCATCATCTTAATGATCCCCTAGATCCTCTTTATCAGATTCATGATCAGAAGTCATAGTCATCATCATCTCAATGATCCTCTAGGTCCTCTTTATCAGATTCATGATCAGAAGTCATAGTTATCATCATCTCAATGATCCTCTAGGTCCTCTTTATCAGAAGTCATAGTCATCATCATCTCAATGATCCTCTAGGTCCTCTTCATCAGAAGTTATAGTCATCATCATCTCAATGATCCTCTAGATCCTCTTTATCAGAAGTCATAGTCATCATCATCTCAATGATCCTCTAGGTCCTCTTTATCAGATTCATGATCAGAAGTCATAGTTATCATCATCTCAATGATCCTCTAGGTCCTCTTTATCAGATTCATGATCAGAAGTCATAGTCATCATCATCTCAATGGTCCTCTAGGTCCTCTTCATCAGAAGTCATAGTCATCATCATCTCAATGATCCTCTAGGTCCTCTTTATCAGATTCATGATCAGAAGTCATAGTTATCATCATCTCAATGATCCTCTAGGTCCTCTTTATCAGATTCATGATCAGAAGTCATAGTCATCATCATCTCAATGATCCTCTAGGTCCTCTTTATCAGATTCATGATCAGAAGTCATAGTTATCATCATCTCAATGATCCTCTAGGTCCTCTTTATCAGATTCATGATCAGAAGTCATAGTTATCATCATCTCAATGATCCTCTAGGTCCTCTTTATCAGATTCATGATCAGAAGTCATAGTCATCATCATCTTAATGATCCCCTAGATCCTCTTTATCAGATTCATGATCAGAAGTCATAGTCATCATCATCTCAATGATCCTCTAGGTCCTCTTTATCAGATTCATGATCAGAAGTCATAGTTATCATCATCTCAATGATCCTCTAGGTCCTCTTTATCAGATTCATGATCTGAAGTCATAGTCATCATCATCTTAATGATCCCCTAGATCCTCTTTATCAGATTCATGATCAGAAGTCATAGTCATCATCATCTCAATGATCCTCTAGGTCCTCTTTATCAGATTCATGATCAGAAGTCATAGTTATCATCATCTCAATGATCCTCTAGGTCCTCTTTATCAGATTCATGATCAGAAGTCATAGTTATCATCATCTCAATGATCCTCTAGGTCCTCTTTATCAGATTCATGATCAGAAGTCATAGTTATCATCATCTCAATGATCCTCTAGGTCCTCTTTATCAGATTCATGATCAGAAGTCATAGTTATCATCATCTCAATGATCCTCTAGATGGTCTTTATCAGATTCATGATCAGAAGTCATAGTTATCATCATCTCAATGATCCTCTAGATCCTCTTTATCAGATTCATGATCAGAAGTCATAGTTATCATCATCTCAATGATCCTCTAGGTCCTCTTTATCAGATTCATGATCAGAAGTCATAGTTATCATCATCTCAATGATCCTCTAGATCCTCTTTATCAGATTCATGATCAGAAGTCATAGTCATCATCATCTTAATGATCCCCTAGATCCTCTTTATCAGATTCATGATCAGAAGTCATAGTCATCATCATCTCAATGATCCTCTAGGTCCTCTTTATCAGATTCATGATCAGAAGTCATAGTCATCATCATCTCAATGATCCTCTAGGTCCTCTTTATCAGATTCATGATCAGAAGTCATAGTCATCATCATCTCAATGATCCTCTAGGTCCTCTTTATCAGATTCATGATCAGAAGTCATAGTTATCATCATCTCAATGATCCTCTAGGTCCTCTTTATCAGATTCATGATCAGAAGTCATAGTTATCATCATCTCAATGATCCTCTAGGTCCTCTTTATCAGATTCATGATCAGAAGTCATAGTTATCATCATCTCAATGATCCTCTAGGTCCTCTTTATCAGAAGTCATAGTTATCATCATCTCAATGATCCTCTAGGTCCTCTTTATCAGAAGTCATAGTCATCATCATCTCAATGATCCTCTAGGTCCTCTTTATCAGATTCATGATCAGAAGTCATAGTTATCATCATCTCAATGATCCTCTAGGTCCTCTTTATCAGATTCATGATCAGAAGTCATAGTCATCATCATCTCAATGATCCTCTAGGTCCTCTTTATCAGATTTATGATCAGAAGTCATAGTTATCATCATCTCAATGATCCTCTAGGTCCTCTTTATCAGAAGTCATAGTTATCATCATCTCAATGATCCTCTAGGTCCTCTTTATCAGAAGTCATAGTTATCATCATCTCAATGATCCTCTAGGTCCTCTTTATCAGATTCATGATCAGAAGTCATAGTCATCATCATCTCAATGATCCTCTAGGTCCTCTTTATCAGAAGTCATAGTCATCATCATCTCAATGATCCTCTAGATCCTCTTTATCAGAAGTCATAGTCATCATCATCTCAATGATCCTCTAGGTCCTCTTTATCAGAAGTCATAGTCATCATCATCTCAATGATCCTCTAGGTCCTCTTCATCAGAAGTCATAGTCATCATCATCTCAATGATCCTCTAGGTCCTCTTTATCAGAAGTCATAGTCATCATCATCTCAATGATCCTCTAGATCCTCTTTATCAGAAGTCATAGTCATCATCATCTCAATGATCCTCTAGGTCCTCTTTATCAGAAGTCATAGTCATCATCATCTCAATGATCCTCTAGGTCCTCTTTATCAGAAGTCATAGTCATCATCATCTCAATGATCCTCTAGGTCCTCTTTATCAGAAGTCATAGTCATCATCATCTCAATGATCCTCTAGGTCCTCTTCATCAGAAGTTATAGTCATCATCATCTCAATGATCCTCTAGGTCCTCTTTATCAGAAGTCATAGTCATCATCATCTCAATGATCCTCTAGATCCTCTTCATCAGATTCATGATCAGAAGTCATAGTCATCATCATCCCAATGATCCTCTAGGTCCTCTTCATCAGAAGTCATAGTCATCATCATCTCAATGATCCTCTAGGTCCTCTTTATCAGAAGTCATAGTCATCATCATCTCAATGATCCTCTAGGTCCTCTTTATCAGAAGTCATAGTCATCATCATCTCAATGATCCTCTAGGTCCTCTTCATCAGAAGTCATAGTCATCATCATCTCAATGATCCTCTAGGTCCTCTTTATCAGAAGTCATAGTCATCATCATCTCAATGATCCTCTAGGTCCTCTTCATCAGAAGTCATAGTCATCATCATCTCAATGATCCTCTAGGTCCTCTTGATCAGATTCATGATCAGAAGTCATAGTCATCATCATCTCAATGATCCCCTAGATCCTCTTTATCAGATTCATGATCAGAAGTCATAGTCATCATCATCTCAATGATCCTCTAGGTCCTCTTCATCAGAAGTCATAGTCATCATCATCTCAATGATCCTCTAGGTCCTCTTTATCAGAAGTCATAGTCATCATCATCTCAATGATCCTCTAGGTCCTCTTCATCAGAAGTCATAGTCATCATCATCTCAATGATCCTCTAGGTCCTCTTTATCAGAAGTCATAGTCATCATCATCTCAATGATCCTCTAGGTCCTCTTCATCAGAAGTCATAGTCATCATCATCTCAATGATCCTCTAGGTCCTCTTCATCAGAAGTCATAGTCATCACCATCTCAATGATCCTCTAGGTCCTCTTTATCAGAAGTCATAGTCATCATCATCTCAATGATACTCTAGGTCCTCTTCATCAGAAGTTATAGTCATCATCATCTCAATGATCCTCTAGATCCTCTTCATCAGATTCATGATCAGAAGTCATAGTCATCATCATCTCAATGATCCTCTAGGTCCTCTTTATCAGATTCATGATCAGAAGTCATAGTCATCATCATCTAAATGATCCTCTAGGTCCTCTTTATCAGATTCATGATCAGAAGTCATAGTCATCATCATCTCAATGATCCTCTAGGTCCTCTTTATCAGATTCATGATCAGAAGTCATAGTCATCATCATCTCAATGATCCTCTAGGTCCTCTTTATCAGATTCATGATCAGAAGTCATAGTCATCATCATCTCAATGATCCTCTAGGTCCTCTTCATCAGAAGTCAGTCATCATCATCTCAATGATCCTCTAGATCCTCTTCATCAGATTCATGATCAGAAGTCATCATCATCTCAATGATCCTCTAGGTCCTCTTTATCAGATTCATGATCAGAAGTCATAGTCATCATCATCTCAATGATCCCCTAGGTCCTCTTTATCAGATTCATGATCAGAAGTCATAGTTATCATCATCTCAATGATCCTCTAGGTCCTCTTTATCAGATTCATGATCAGAAGTCATAGTTATCATCATCTCAATGATCCTCTAGGTCCTCTTTATCAGATTCATGATCAGAAGTCATAGTTATCATCATCTCAATGATCCTCTAGGTCCTCTTTATCAGATTCATGATCAGAAGTCATAGTTATCATCATCTCAATGATCCTCTAGGTCCTCTTTATCAGAAGTCATAGTCATCATCATCTCAATGATCCTCTAGGTCCTCTTTATCAGAAGTCATAGTCATCATCATCTCAATGATCCTCTAGGTCCTCTTTATCAGAAGTCATAGTCATCATCATCTCAATGATACTCTAGGTCCTCTTCATCAGAAGTTATAGTCATCATCATCTCAATGATCCTCTAGGTCCTCTTCATCAGAAGTCAGTCATCATCATCTCAATGATCCTTCAGATCCTCTTCATCAGATTCATGATCAGAAGTCATAGTCATCATCATCTCAATGATCCTCTAGGTCCTCTTTATCAGATTCATGATCAGAAGTCATAGTCATCATCATCTCAATGATCCTCTAGGTCCTCTTTATCAGATTCATGATCAGAAGTCATAGTTATCATCATCTCAATGATCCTCTAGGTCCTCTTTATCAGATTCATGATCAGAAGTTATAGTCATCATCATCTCAATGATCCTCTAGGTCCTCTTTATCAGAAGTCATAGTCATCATCATCTCAATGATCCTCTAGGTCCTCTTCATCAGAAGTCATAGTCATCATCATCTCAATGATCCTCTAGGTCCTCTTTATCAGAAGTCATAGTCATCATCATCTCAATGATCCTCTAGGTCCTCTTTATCAGATTTATGATCAGAAGTCATAGTCATCATCATCTCAATGATCCTCTAGGTCCTCTTTATCAGATTCATGATCAGAAGTCATAGTTATCATCATCTCAATGATCCTCTAGGTCCTCTTTATCAGATTTATGATCAGAAGTCATAGTCATCATCATCTCAATGATCCTCTAGGTCCTCTTTATCAGATTCATGAACAGAAGTCATAGTCATCATCATCTCAATGATCCTCTAGATCCTCTTTATCAGAAGTCATAGTCATCATCATCTCAATGATCCTCTAGGTCCTCTTTATCAGAAGTCAGTCATCATCATCTCAATGATCCTCTAGGTCCTCTTTATCAGAAGTCATAGTCATCATCATCTCAATGATCCTCTAGATCCTCTTTATCAGAAGTCATAGTCATCATCATCTCAATGATCCTCTAGGTCCTCTTTATCAGAAGTCATAGTCATCATCATCTCAATGATCCTCTAGATCCTCTTTATCAGAAGTCATAGTCATCATCATCTCAATGATCCTCTAGGTCCTCTTTATCAGAAGTCATAGTCATCATCATCTCAATGATCCTTTAGGTCCTCTTTATCAGAAGTCATAGTCATCATCATCTCAATGATCCTCTAGGTCCTCTTTATCAGAAGTCATAGTCATCATCATCTCAATGATCCTCTAGGTCCTCTTCATCAGAAGTTATAGTCATCATCATCTCAATGATCCTCTAGGTCCTCTTTATCAGAAGTCATAGTCATCATCATCTCAATGATCCTCTAGATCCTCTTCATCAGATTCATGATCAGAAGTCATAGTCATCATCATCTCAATGATCCTCTAGGTCCTCTTCATCAGAAGTCATAGTCATCATCATCTCAATGATCCTCTAGGTCCTCTTCATCAGAAGTCATAGTCATCATCATCTCAATGATCCTCTAGGTCCTCTTTATCAGATTCATTATCAGAAGTCATAGTTATCATCATCTCAATGATCCTCTAGGTCCTCTTTATCAGATTCATGATCAGAAGTCATAGTTATCATCATCTCAATGATCCTCTAGGTCCTCTTTATCAGATTCATGATCAGAAGTCATAGTCATCATCATCTCAATGATCCTCTAGGTCCTCTTTATCAGATTCATGATCAGAAGTCATAGTCATCATCATCTCAATGATCCTCTAGGTCCTCTTTATCAGATTCATGATCAGAAGTCATAGTCATCATCATCTCAATGATCCTCTAGGTCCTCTTTATCAGAAGTCATAGTCATCATCATCTCAATGATCCTCTAGGTCCTCTTCATCAGAAGTCATAGTCATCATCATCTCAATGATCCTCTAGGTCCTCTTTATCAGAAGTCATAGTCATCATCATCTCAATGATCCTCTAGGTCCTCTTTATCAGAAGTCATAGTCATCATCATCTCAATGATCCTCTAGGTCCTCTTCATCAGAAGTCATAGTCATCATCATCTCAATGATCCTCTAGGTCCTCTTCATCAGAAGTTATAGTCATCATCATCTCAATGATCCTCTAGATCCTCTTTATCAGAAGTCATAGTCATCATCATCTCAATGATCCTCTAGGTCCTCTTTATCAGATTCATGATCAGAAGTCATAGTTATCATCATCTCAATGATCCTCTAGGTCCTCTTTATCAGATTCATGATCAGAAGTCATAGTCATCATCATCTCAATGATCCTCTAGGTCCTCTTCATCAGAAGTCATAGTCATCATCATCTCAATGATCCTCTAGGTCCTCTTTATCAGATTCATGATCAGAAGTCATAGTTATCATCATCTCAATGATCCTCTAGGTCCTCTTTATCAGATTCATGATCAGAAGTCATAGTCATCATCATCTCAATGATCCTCTAGGTCCTCTTTATCAGATTCATGATCAGAAGTCATAGTTATCATCATCTCAATGATCCTCTAGGTCCTCTTTATCAGATTCATGATCAGAAGTCATAGTCATCATCATCTCAATGATCCTCTAGGTCCTCTTTATCAGATTCATGATCAGAAGTCATAGTCATCATCATCTTAATGATCCCCTAGATCCTCTTTATCAGATTCATGATCAGAAGTCATAGTCATCATCATCTCAATGATCCTCTAGGTCCTCTTTATCAGATTCATGATCAGAAGTCATAGTTATCATCATCTCAATGATCCTCTAGGTCCTCTTTATCAGATTCATGATCAGAAGTCATAGTTATCATCATCTCAATGATCCTCTAGGTCCTCTTTATCAGATTCATGATCAGAAGTCATAGTCATCATCATCTTAATGATCCTCTAGATCCTCTTTATCAGATTCATGATCAGAAGTCATAGTCATCATCATCTTAATGATCCCCTAGATCCTCTTTATCAGATTCATGATCAGAAGTCATAGTCATCATCATCTCAATGATCCTCTAGGTCCTCTTTATCAGATTCATGATCAGAAGTCATAGTTATCATCATCTCAATGATCCTCTAGGTCCTCTTTATCAGATTCATGATCAGAAGTCATAGTCATCATCATCTCAATGATCCTCTAGGTCCTCTTTATCAGATTCATGATCAGAAGTCATAGTCATCATCATCTCAATGATCCTCTAGGTCCTCTTTATCAGAAGTCATAGTCATCATCATCTCAATGATCCTCTAGATCCTCTTTATCAGAAGTCATAGTCATCATCATCTCAATGATCCTCTAGGTCCTCTTTATCAGAAGTCATAGTCATCATCATCTCAATGATCCTCTAGGTCCTCTTCATCAGAAGTCATAGTCATCATCATCTCAATGATCCTCTAGGTCCTCTTTATCAGAAGTCATAGTCATCATCATCTCAATGATCCTCTAGTTCCTCTTTATCAGAAGTCATAGTCATCATCATCTCAATGATCCTCTAGGTCCTCTTTATCAGAAGTCATAGTCATCATCATCTCAATGATCCTCTAGGTCTTCTTTATCAGAAGTCATAGTCATCATCATCTCAATGATCCTCTAGGTCCTCTTTATCAGAAGTCATAGTCATCATCATCTCAATGATCCTCTAGGTCCTCTTCATCAGAAGTTATAGTCATCATCATCTCAATGATCCTCTAGGTCCTCTTTATCAGAAGTCATAGTCATCATCATCTCAATGATCCTCTAGATCCTCTTCATCAGATTCATGATCAGAAGTCATAGTCATCATCATCTCAATGATCCTCTAGGTCCTCTTCATCAGAAGTCATAGTCATCATCATCTCAATGATCCTCTAGGTCCTCTTTATCAGAAGTCATAGTCATCATCATCTCAATGATCCTCTAGGTCCTCTTTATCAGAAGTCATAGTCATCATCATCTCAATGATCCTCTAGGTCCTCTTCATCAGAAGTCATAGTCATCATCATCTCAATGATCCTCTAGGTCCTCTTTATCAGAAGTCATAGTCATCATCATCTCAATGATCCTCTAGGTCCTCTTCATCAGAAGTCATAGTCATCATCATCTCAATGATCCTCTAGGTCCTCTTTATCAGATTCATGATCAGAAGTCATAGTCATCATCATCTCAATGATCCCCTAGATCCTCTTTATCAGATTCATGATCAGAAGTCATAGTCATCATCATCTCAATGATCCTCTAGGTCCTCTTTATCAGATTCATGATCAGAAGTCATAGTCATCATCATCTCAATGATCCCCTAGATCCTCTTTATCAGATTCATGATCAGAAGTCATAGTCATCATCATCTCAATGATCCTCTAGGTCCTCTTCATCAGAAGTCATAGTCATCATCATCTCAATGATCCTCTAGGTCCTCTTTATCAGAAGTCATAGTCATCATCATCTCAATGATCCTCTAGGTCCTCTTTATCAGAAGTCATAGTCATCATCATCTCAATGATCCTCTAGGTCCTCTTTATCAGAAGTCATAGTCATCATCATCTCAATGATCCTCTAGGTCCTCTTTATCAGAAGTCATAGTCATCATCATCTCAATGATCCTCTAGGTCCTCTTCATCAGAAGTCATAGTCATCATCATCTCAATGATCCTCTAGGTCCTCTTTATCAGAAGTCATAGTCATCATCATCTCAATGATCCTCTAGGTCCTCTTCATCAGAAGTCATAGTCATCATCATCTCAATGATCCCCTAGGTCCTCTTTATCAGATTCATGATCAGAAGTCATAGTCATCATTATCTCAATGATCCTCTAGGTCGTCTTTATCAGAAGTCATAGTCATCATCATCTCAATGATCCTCTAGGTCCTCTTTATCAGAAGTCATAGTCATCATCATCTCAATGATCCTCTAGGTCCTCTTTATCAGAAGTCATAGTCATCATCATCTCAATGATACTCTAGGTCCTCTTCATCAGAAGTTATAGTCATCATCATCTCAATGATCCTCTAGGTCCTCTTCATCAGAAGTCAGTCATCATCATCTCAATGATCCTCTAGATCCTCTTCATCAGATTCATGATCAGAAGTCATAGTCATCATCATCTCAATGATCCTCTAGGTCCTCTTTATCAGATTCATGATCAGAAGTCATAGTCATCATCATCTCAATGATCCTCTAGGTCCTCTTTATCAGAAGTCATAGACATCATCATCTCAATGATCCTCTAGGTCCTCTTTATCAGATTTATGATCAGAAGTCATAGTCATCATCATCTCAATGATCCTCTAGGTCCTCTTTATCAGATTCATGATCAGAAGTCATAGTTATCATCATCTCAATGATCCTCTAGGTCCTCTTTATCAGATTCATGATCACCAGAAATGTCTAGTCCAAGAAGAGCTGCAAGTTTGGTAATTGATCTGACTTTATCCATTATTTGGTTTTCTTCTACTTCCAACTGTCCAATATCAGCTTGAACAGATGTATCTTCATATTCTCTTTGATTCTCCTGCTCTGCTACTGATGCTGATGCTTTATTGTGACTAGGAAGTTTTCTCATCTGTTTTTCATTCTTGAAATTGACAACACACTGATCAATCATTTGTTCTGTTTCTTTATCTTCTACCTTTGGGTATTAATGTTTACCTGTAGAAGACCCTGTAACATATCTTCTTTCAGAGATGATCGTAAGAACTAACACCACTGACACAATGAGTGCAGACTAAAAATAGCAGCGTACGTGTATATCATCATTTAATTGGCCCTACCGTTTGTCGAGTTCCCATCAATGATCCATGAACACAGACTGGCATTCTGAAATCATTACACCTCAGCACATTTTGAGGCATTTAACAAACTTAAGATCATTGTAGTATGTTTTAAAAAGAAATAATTTCTTTTACAGAAACTTGACAGAAAAGACAAATAATTAATGATCGACACTTTAACTTTTTACACATATTTTTTTTCAAAAGATTTTACCCAAGGCAGAGAATACTTGAACTGTAAGAAAACTTTTATTTCGTCAAAACAAATCATAAATCACCTCTTTTGGGGTTTTTGTTAAGCCAGTGGCTTAGATCAGCCTGTTTTCGTTTTGCCATGATGTTGCACAACTGGTACATGTACTCCGATAGTTGCATTGTCCTTAATGGAATAAATTATACCGGGATACAGTCCTAAACAAATCTCTCGACCAATGAAAAAACGTGTATTAAACAGTATATCAAAACACTGTTATTCCAGGAAGTAAAATAGTCTATGAATATACATTTATTATCGAAATACGGCGACGATTGACATGATGGAAATAAAATTGTGAACTATTGCCATCACTCGGCGTCCGTCGTCTGTAAACTTTTCACATTTCAAGCTTCTTCTCCGAAACCACTGGGCCAATTGGAACCAAACTTAGCAGGAATGTTCCTTGGATGGTCCTCTACAAAATTTTTGTTTTTCGTTCCAGTCGGATATTCAACATGGCTGCCACTCACTGCCAGGGCCAATAATATGCTCTGATTGGCTGAAATTTCAAAGATCTTCTTCTCTGAAACTAATGAACTGACTGAACCCAAACTATAAAAGAATAATCATTGGAATGTCCTTTACCAAGTTTCTGTTTTTTATGCCGATCGGAAATCAAAGATGGCCGCCACCACAGGACATAGATTAATATTGGACCCTATGGGAAAATGTTCAAATGCCTTCTTTTCAGAAACTACAAATATGATTAAAGCCAAACTGTACATGAATGTTCATTGAATGGTCCTCTACAAACTTTAGGTTTTTTGTTCCGATATGAAATTCAAAATGACGGCTATGGCATTGGCAGGACTTAGTTTAACATTGGACCCTATGGGAAAAATGTTTCAAAATGCTTCTTCTCTGAAACCACTTGGACAATTGAAACCAAACTGCCCAGGAATGATCATTGGAAGGTCCTCTACAAAGTTTGGGGTTTTTATGCCAATCGGAAATCCAAGATGGCCGACACCGCAGGACATAGATTAACATTGGACCCTATGGGAAAATGTTCAAATGCCTTCTTCTCAGAAACTACAAATATAATTAAAGCCAAACTGTACATGAATGTTCATTGGATGATCCTCTACAAACTTTAAGTTTTTTGTTCCGATATGAAATTCAAAATGGCGGCTACGGCAGGACTTACAGAGCTCCAGATAAGCTGCGTATTTGCATTTTTTACGCTATGAAAACGAGTAAAAACGCATGTATTATCAGATCAGAGTACACATTACGCATACATATTGCTGTGTAAGCAAACTTTCCAAATTCGGAGCGTACTTGTACAGTCGTGTACATAACAATGCATTTTTGTCTTTGAGAAATTCCCCGTAATTACTTCCCTTTATACTTTTCGAAGGAGAGAGCGCATACATCCGAGGGGTACCGAATGTTTGCCTTTCTAAGCATCAATGTCAAAAGAGATCTGATTGGATGTTTACGATAAATCATCCAATCGCGGTCAATATTACAAATAAATGCGGTTTACGTAATAAGTAAGAACTACAGCGAAAGTAAATTTGGGAACACGTTGTTCGTTGAAAATGAGCAAGAACTTGAATAAGCGCGCTACTAAGCGCAAGAGCACTATGGAAAATTCTATACTTAAGTTCCTGACAGTTTCATCTGTGTCTAGTGATAGTATAGTTAAAGGAATCATTGATGACATTATCAAAACGGCTGTGAAAACTGCCAAAGTAAAAACAAAATATTTACAACATTTACAACAATCCTGTCAAGTTAAACAGAGATATACATTTCACTTGCATCCTGCGTTTATTGAATAACACTTGTGTCAAACATAATTTTAAAAGTGTACATGTAAGCAATCTTTTCTGAAGTAGAGAGTACAACAGTGCAAAGGAAATATGCAAATACCCATCATTTTCAAAAGTGAGGGGTAATTACCCTTTGGACTTGAAAATTATCTGGAGCTCTGGACTTAGTTTAACATTGGACCCTATGGGAAAAGTGTCTCAAAACGCTTCTTCTCTTAAACCACTTGGACAATTGAAACCAAACTGCCCAGGAATAATCATTTGAAGGTCCTCTAAAAAAAATTTTTTATGCCGATCCGAAATCCAAGATGGCTGCCACCATAGTATTAACACAGCCACAGGACCATATGGGAAAATACAGAAATATTTTCTTCTCTGAAGCTATTGCACTGATTGAACCTAAACTGCATCAATCATTGGAAGGTCCTTTACAAACTTCGTGTTTTTTATGTTGATCGGAATTCCAAGATGACTACCACAGTAAGGCCCACTGCAGGACATAGTTTTTACATAGGACCAATTGGTTCTTTTTATAACCAGGTGAACAATACAGGCTCTTGAGAGCCTCTGGTTGTTTTTGTTTTTAATTTTTCAACGAAGTAGCCGGCGACCTTTCTCTAAATAAACGGCTTCTATTTAAAGCCCTGCAAGGTAGGAATGTTCCTTATATGACCCACTAAAATGATCTCTTTTTTTGGTCAAAGATGACTATGGCTGCAGGATAAAGTTTTAGTCAATGATTCAATGGGAGAGTGGAAAAAAATATGCTAGAAAGCAGACTGCTGCATGAATAATCATTAGATTGTCCCATTTTCAAAAATATTATTTGTCTTGATTGTAAATTCAAGATTCCACTGTAGGACCCTTATTATATTCACTTACTACAGTACATGCACATGATATTAATACATACATGTATATATATTTCTCACATAATGCATCTATGTACAATTTATTTTTTAGGATACAATGCTACTGTATTGGCATATGGACAAACAGGAAGTGGAAAAACATACACAATGGGAGGATGCTATGATTTTGATCCAGGCACAGAAAAAGGGGTTATTCCTCGTGTAATGCAAGAACTATTTGATGGAATGGAGGAAAAGCCAGATTACAACTTTTCTGTCAAAGTGTCCTATTTAGAGGTTAAAATTTCATGTAGAAAGTTGGTTTCTTTATACGTCAATTCAGGCTAGCTACATTTATTTTCATGTTGTTGTTTTTTATTAGACATGGTATATATTGCACATACACAAATGTTCATGTAAAAATCTATTTAAATATTCAATCAGTTATTTTATTATTTTTGTTGTCCCATTTTCAAACAAATGTTTTCCAATAATGAGTTAAACAACAGTGCACAAGTCTAATACAGGCTTGTAGTCATCGTTCTTGTTAGTTGTCCACATTTATCAGACATAAATTTGAGCACGTATACATGTATAGCAATGTTCGGTAAAACAGATACAAGTACATAGCTCAGGGGTTAACAAATCTTGGACCACCTCACTAGCCCAGGGCTAGCATACTCACAAATATTACTAGCCCGAATCTATGAACCACTAGTCCTGGTCAATACCGTGATTTCATGAATCCGACTTGCAGACTTGAACCCTTGTACAACTTGTACAATGTATATTAGTTTAACTATCTTTCTTTTCAGATCTGGTATTGCGTTTTATTTTCACTTATTTTCCACAGTTCAGGTCACTGTAAGGCCAAAAAAGACATAAACCAAACATTTTTAAAGAAGACTCTAATTTTTGGGGACGTTGATAAAGTATATAAAGATGATGTATACAATGCCATTTTACTAAACATAAAATACTATATATATACAAACAGATGTCTGAAGAAAAAATTATCCATTCATTCGCTTAAAGCCTGTTTGATAAATTTATATAAAACTGAAAAAATGATTGCTGTCCGAAATCAAAGAATTTCAATTACATTGGAGTACTTTTGAAAAACTGTTTGAGGATTGTTGACATAGTTTTTATTCTTATGTAAATTCCCTTTCCATAGAGATTCCACTAAATACTAACTGATATAGTATATCTAAATATACTTTTCTTGTTTATATTTACTATACTATAGTATACTTTATAGTATATTCATTATGAGATAATTAAAACAATATGAATGTTTGATCCATCCAAATAATACTTTTGTATATCTGGTACAGTGTTATAGTACAATTGATTGTTTGCACCAGGCCAGACCATAAAAGTTTTACATATAAATGCCAATATAAAGTACAATCTCATCTTCTCAATGTCTTTTCTTTTTTTCTTTTTTTTCTTTTTAAAAATACACTAAAATTCTTATCTACTTTTTTTCCTAATTATACAAAAAAAATATTTATCACATATATCAATAGTAAACAATTTTAAACTCTGCAAAATACCTCTTTTCTCATCTTTTATATTCTAAAAAAAAAAAAAACCTCCACTGCAATATACATATGATTATATATTGGAAAAGATTGTAAGAAGATTTAATTGTACTTTACTATATAGATTGTATGATGTTTTATATGTTATTATATTATTGTACTCTTAAAAAAAAAAAAAATATATGTGTTTATGGTCACATGTCAAAAAAATCTAGGATCCGTCGGCATTAATTTTTTTTTTTTGAATCGGCAAAACCTGAAATAGTCGTTTCCGATTCCGGTATTTCATTTTCAAAATTTCCGGTAAGCCGTCATTTGTTGAAGCTGTTTTATGACGAGAATACACAGTTTTTCTACCTTCTTTGCTCTCAATTTCAACAAAAAGCTAGCGGTTGAATAAATAAAACATTGCTGCTGATTAAACAACATATAACATACAGTATAACCTCGTTAAACCGCCACCATCTGACCAGCCAGATTTTGGCGTTATAACGAGTTTGGCGATAAACTGAGTAAGGACAGAAAACCGAAAGTCAACAGTTTGATTTTAAATTTGGAATGACTGACGGTTTGATTTTGACAAGTTTACCGGAAATGAGTATTATCACTTACAATTTAAATTCTAATATATAAGTTTCATTTTGACAGTTGTAGAAAATTTCGGCATTTGTAAATTTAGCAGAATTTATTTTATCGAATTTGAAAAGAAAAAAAATCTACTGAAATTACGTTGTTAGCACGTATTCTAGCAATTTCCTTTAATATATATTAAATTCATTTTTACGTCTTACAAATATTTGCTCTCCATTTTATTTTCACTTTTTGTTTATCACAACTAAAAAAAGAACAATAAAGTTTGTTTTTCTCACTCGTTGTCGTGTCACAAGATTAATTCTGTCCCCGCGGCAAATGTACAGTTAACTTATGGATAATTGATCATTAATTGTTTAAAGAAAGGTGATAAAATATGTTTATAGAAGCAAGGGTGTTATACTTTAATTGAAAAATGTTTATACAACACTTAGAAGCGTGTCACCGTCAGTGTATGGTTTGGAAGTAAATTTGATTTCTATAACCGGAAGTTGTTAAAATCTATTCACATATAAACATTTCTGTCGTTTTAACGCATGCATTCACAATCAAATAATTCACAACATGTTCACGTGGATTATAACCCATTACAAGGAAGGCTTTCACTTATTTCTTCATTAATGTTCAGAAAGTCGAGGTCACTGGAGGACATCATTTGCCAATATATCGATGGATTCTTAATTTCTACAATTTCTCTTTTCTGTCGAAAATCAAGCAAATTTCTTTTACGTTTAGGCGTCGACATTTTCAACACAAATGAAAAGAACACACAAACAAATTTATTAAGCTTTATTCAGAATGAAAAGTAATCAGTTCAGGGTTGTAAAAAAAACAATTAACTGTTTTCACAGCAATATCTATTTTCCTTGACTGCTTGTTTACTTACCTTGATTGACAGGCATCCTAAAATCACCGAGGTGTGACATTATTGATTGCCATTATGATCGAGGTTTAAATAACAGTAAATTGACCGTTTGATCTTCAATTACTGTGGCGGATGGCGGTATGCGAGTTTGGCATTTTAACGGGGTTATTACTACATACGGAAAACGGGACTGCAGAAATTCTTGGCGATACGCGAGTTTGGCGGTGAATCGAGGGGCAATAAAGCGGGGTTTTACTGTATATGAATATAAGTAGATACACGAATATTGACAAGTTTGTCAATATCCGATATATATTTTTACTAGCCCGTCGGGCATACAGCTGATTATTTCAGCTAGCCCAAATGTGGAAATTACTAGCCCCTGGCGTCGGCTAGGGGATTTATTAACCCCTGATAGCTGTGAGATAGACTAGTTATAGTTCAGCAACCACATTATCTATAGATACAAGTACATAGCTGTGAGATAGACTAGTTCAAAAACCACATTATCTATAGTTTTTAGAAAAGAAAACATGTCTCAAAGACTTAACCACTGTTGACATATTATAACTTTCATGGATAAGATGTTTTTATTATCCCCTCGCCAACGAAGTTGCGAAGGGATATAGTAACGCTATCATCCTTGTGAACACTCTAGGATCAACATTCTTCAATGGATTTTGACTAAACTTGGTACATACTTAGTCCTTAGGAGAGTCTGGAACCCTATTGATTTTCAAGGTCAAGGTCACTTGGTAAATGATTTTCAAGGTCAAGGTCACCAGGTCAAATCTTTACTGCATAACATCCTTGTGAACACTCTAGAATCAACATTCTTCAATGGATTTTGACTAAACTTGGTACATACTTAGTCCTTAGGAGAGTCTGGAACACTATTGATTTTCAAGGTCAAGGTCACTTGGTAAATGATTTTCAAGGTCAAGGTCACCAGGTCAAATCTTTACTGCATAACATCCTTGTGAACACTCTAGAATCAACATTCTTCAATGGATTTTGACTAAACTTGGTAAATACTTAGTCCTTAGGAGAGTCTGGAACACTATTGATTTTCAAGGTCAAGGTCACTTGGTAAATTTTTTACCATGTAACATCCTTGTGAACACTCTAGAATTAACATTCTTCAATGGATTTTGACTAAACTTGGTACATACTTGGTCCTTAGGAGAATCTGGAACCCTATTGATTTTCAAGGTCATATGTCAAAGGTCAAGGTCACTGGGTAAATTTTTTACAGTGTAACATCCTTGTGAACACTCTAGAATCAACATCCTTCAATGGATTTTGTCCAAACTTGGTACATACATAGTCCTTATGAGAGTCTGGAACCCTATTGATTTTCAAGGTCAAAGGTCAAGGGGTCAAATTTTTACTGCATAACATCCTTGTGAACACTAGAATCAACATCCTTCAATGGATTTTGACCAAACTTGGTACATACTTAGACCTTAAGAGAATCTGGAACCATATTGATTTTCAAGGTCAAAGGTCAAGGTCACGGTTTAATTTTTAGGCAAGGGGATACGCCACGCTTTGCTTTGCCCTTGTTACATACTCATAGATATCTTGAATTTGATTAGTCTGAAGAACGTCACATGACATTTGACATTCTGTTCGATCAACCAGACTTGGGGTCAATTACTTTCAAATGTAATCGGTTACATTACAATTACTTTCCAATTTTCATGATTACATTACATTACGATTACATCAATTTTCAAATGTAATCGATTAAATTACAATTACTTTGTAAATGTAATCAATTACATTACTGATTACATTTAATGTCATGACAACCAATATATTAATGTTTTATGTTATTTTTTCTCATGTGCATCTGTCCAATATCTCTTTTTTTTAATGTATTTCTTACTCAGAACTATGAATTACAATTCAGTTTTAATGTGATCATTACATGCAATAACATACAGTACATTGTAAATTATAAACAGCAATTCTCATTTTCCTTTCTTTCATAAAATACCCAAGGACTATCCCAGCCAAATTTGGTTTAATTTGGTTCAGTGGTTTCAGAGAAGAAGATTTAAATGTGATCTTTTATCAAAATATGCCTAATTTGCATAATCTGTATAAATCGGCTATGCGAAAAATTCCACAGGAAAACTCGGATTATATGTAAAACTACTCGCTGTAATGTAGCTGCAGTTAAAATTTTAGATTTTGATTTATAATAAAGCAGCAATGGACAATTGAAGAAATGTCTATTTTTAGTAACAGCACCCATTTTGAATGGAGGGCGGGGCTGTCGGACACAATATTGAAAGGGGACCACACAAGAACCATCCCAGCCAAATTTGTTTTAATTTGATTCAGCGGTTTTAGAGGAAAAGATTTAAATGTGATCTTTTATCAAAATATGCCTAATTTGCATAATCGGTATAAATCGGCTGAAAGAAAAATTTCACAGAAAAACCCAGAATGTATGTTAAACTACTCCTTGCCATGTAGCTGCAGTTAAAATTTGAGCTCATTTTGACTTGTACTAAAGCAGCAATGGACAATTGAAGAAATTTCTATTTTAAGTAACAGCAGCCAACTTGAATGGAAGGCGGGTTTGTCGGACACAATTTTGAAAGGGACCCACCCAAGGACCATCCCTGCCAGGTTTGGTTTAATATGTTTCAGGGGTTTCAGAGGAGAAGATTTAAATGTGAAAGTTTACGACGTATGACAGATGCCAAGTGATGGCAAAAGCTCACATAGCCTTTGGCCAGGTGAGCTAAAAAAGAGATATTGGACAGATGCACATGAGAAAAAATATCATAAAGCATTAATATATTGGTTGTTATGACATTAAATGTAATCAGTAATGTAATTGATTACATTTACAAAGTAATTGTAATTTAATCGATTACATTTGAAAATTGATGTAATCGTAATGTAATGTAATCATGAAAATTGGAAAGTAATTGTAATGTAATCAATTACATTTGAAAGTAATTGATCCCAAGTCTGACCGGGTCAAATTTTTAGGCGAGGGGATATGCCACGCTTTGCATTGCCCTTGTTGTATAATAGATCTAGCTAATTTTTTTTTATTAGACTTAACTACTGTTGTCAAGCATATTATACATAGCTCTTGTGGATAAGATACAAACAATCTGAAAGTGTCTTAGACTTACATTTACATGTTAGCTTTTTGAGAAATACTATTTTTTATTATATCTCATATTTATACAAGATCTTTATATGGCAGTAAAAATTTAATAGATGTTTTTATAGTTAATGGAACCGGTAACCCTGGATTAGAATTGTTTTCCTTAAAGGCATACAGGCTGTCAGAATTGATTTTTTTTTTGTTTATATTAAAAGTCACCAATATTCGATGTTTTATACTATTAAAATGTTCTGAACAAAAAGTCAGGTTTAAAAAATATGTTATAATGTCGTAATTAGTGAAAAGAATTCGAATGTCTGTTGGTGGAATCGCCATTAACACGACCTAATTATAAGTCGGCTGCTGTTCCGAGGTTTGCTGAACACTGATAACTGCTATAAATAACCAGGAAGCATGTTGCATGTAAATTCAGGGAGCTAACACTATAAAAATCCAACTAATCATGTTTGTCTAGTACAAAGTGGACCTCATCATCATATCTACAAAAAGTATTTTGTTCTTGCCATGATATAGCTGAAAAATTGCTGAATTGGCTTTTAACAACAATCACTCACTCTATGCAGGAATCAAGATAACATATACATGTACTTGTTGGTGTGTAATACACTCTTCTAGCAAATGCTAAAGCTGAAAGGATAATATTTAGTGAATATAAGATGATTATTCCCATACTTCATGTACTTAATTTCAGTTTGTTTTTCTTTTCAGGTTTACAACGAGGATATTAATGATCTACTATGTCCATTGTCAAAAAGAGAACCACTTGCCATTAGAGAAGATTACAGTGGAAGAATTTGGGTACTAGATTATACAATATATATGTGCTATTTTCTACTTTTGCTGATCTGAAATAATTGGTACAAATGTCTATGATAGCATAAAACTATTAAAAAAAATTGGTACATAAAAAAGTGATGAAAATTTGAATAGTTTATGTACCTGTATGTAGTGCCAGATTTATATATTATATACAAGTAAATAATGGATTACTGTACTCCCAGGTCAAGTATAATCTGATTAATAATTACAACATATAACAATCTCAGTTATGATTGTATGGCTTGGGTGCTATTTCCTCTCTAAAATTCTAGACTTGACATAAAAATTGACAAATACATTTTATTGTTTCTTTTCTTTTAATTTCAATCATTAAAATCTTGTGTACACATAGTCTGACAGTCTAATTATACACTACAGTGCACCTCAGAGGGAAAACGCAAAATCCATGATACCACCAAGGACAAAATCAACAGTTTGCGGACCGTCACAGTGATTCAACGCGGACCATGATCGTGGACAAATTCGATCATTTTCATCACCATCGCGGAATCACGTTGAACGCGGATCCGTCGTGATGTCACGCACAATTAACAACTACATTTTTGTACAAAGTATCTCGATCGTATAAAGTTTACCTTAAAAAATCAATGCAAATGTGGTCATTTTTATTGCATGTGGACCTGATAAGAAATTATGCTTATCTTTGAAGTGATAAGGTCGTAAAGAAAGGTCATATCCTGTCATTAATTTCAAGTGCGGTGTTGTCTTATTTGATATTATACAAAGTATCTTGACACTCGAGTAAGCACCACGTGGATATTATCCTCGCCTGTCAATCAACACTAAACAGTAACACACACCTGTCTGAAATATAGAAAAGTAATTTAGTAAAATTGAAGCTCTATCAAATATATCTCAAATAATATTCAACGTTTGGGAGAATCTATTTCCAAATAGATTTATGAAGATAAAAATTGGAAAATTTCGTGAAATTGCTGATATATTACTCCAAGTGCATGCATATAAGAAAGTCCTTCTGTTATCGCTTCAAATGTTAGGAAA
Organism: Bathymodiolus brooksi; assembly: GCA_963680875.1. Classification (NCBI taxonomy): domain Eukaryota; kingdom Metazoa; phylum Mollusca; class Bivalvia; order Mytilida; family Modiolidae; genus Bathymodiolus; species Bathymodiolus brooksi. Next base: position 63,075,663 of record OY804582.1, read on the forward strand.
GGGTGGGGCATGTTTTTATCATCAAATTTTAGAGAGATTTGACCTAAATAATGGAAATAACTGATAATCTAACCTTGACATTGCAATTTTCAATGGGATTGATTATGGTAAAATTTGAAGAAATTTATTTATTAAAATACCCACTTTCATGTTCAGAAAAGAAATTTAATTTGTTTTTCATGAAAAAAAAATATGGCTTGGGAGGATAAAACATACAAAAGTTAAATGGTTGGTTTCTTATTTTGTACACTTCAATTGATCTTTCTTTGAAATTTCATTAACCTTTATATCACCCAAGCCGAGCCCCAAGCCTTCGGATGTTCAGTTACTGTTGACTCGGCACGTGACTAAAGTTTACCTATAACAAAAGTTTCTAGATCCCCAAAAGCATGCTTTGATCGATAATATATTACCAACATGTGGAAACCTTTCTAGATTCTCATTCACGTGAAAAATGTGTGTACAAAGGGAAATGTGTATCCACTTTAATTAAAGGTAAATATGACACATGGCTTGCAAGGGGATTAACGACATACGAAAACGCATGTTTAGATAAAAATTTATTTCGTTTTTAAGCTAAAAAATTCAATCAGCCTGCCCTGGATATACATAGGCCATCTTATTCAATTTTTGCAATTGTACCTTTTTAAAAGCAAAGACCCTGCAGAAAATTTATGTGGATTTTTTTTCATAGACTATTTAGCATGATGCATAAATACTCTTAGACTCCGTTATCAAAACGCCAACAAAAGACAGAAAATCCTTCTACGACGACATTTGTTGTTATTTAATGCTCTGTCCTTCAATTTTATACGACTTCTGATTACCCTTTTGATATCTTCAAATTTTTCTTAATTTAAAAACATGTACATATGTACTTATGGCAATATTCTACCAAGGACATAAATACGGTCATTGATTGATTCACAATCCTTCTCGGTTTGTTTTTATATCAATCCCTCAGCCTCAGGTAACTGTATTTGACCTTTTAGTGACCGATTTCAATGTGTGCACTATATAAAAATAGACACACCTGTACATAGATAAAAATACAGGTGATTATCAACTCGTGAGAGAAAAAAAATAACACCTATGTAAACCAATCGAAATGTTGGGATTAGATAATATGCAAAACAAGATGCGTGCTCATATATCCTATAAATAAAATGTGCCATCCCTGAAAAAAAAACTGGTATCAAATGATCAACTGCACAAATAAATTTCAATGTGCATATTAAGATTACGAAGCATTGTGATGGCGAAGAATAAACGATTGCAGGTACAATCACATGTAGTATTTATTATGAATGAACATTTCAATAATTACAATCCGTGATGGCCACGTGAAGACATCGTGTTCTGTCCGTCATGTCCATGTTGTTTCGCGGACCATCCACGTATACACACGGACTTCTTGTTAATTCCGCGTTGCGATAATCCTTGAAAAGACGCGGACTTTGCGTTTTCCCTCTGGGCTGTACTGTATGTAATTATGACACCTTTATATTGATTGATTGATTCTTTATTTCCTTCATATACATGAAGATTACACAAATACATCAACATATTTACACATAAACAATATTACACAAATACATCAACATATTTACACATAAACAATATTACACAAATACATCAACATATTTACACATAAACAATATTACACAAATACATCAACATATTTACACATAAACAATATTACACAAATACATCAACATATTTACACATAAACAATATTACACAAATACATCAACATATTTACACATAAACAATATTACACAAATACATCAACATATTTACACATAAACAATATTACACAAATACATCAACATATTTACACATAAACAATATTACACAAATACATCAACATATTTACACATAAACAATATTACACAAATACATCAACATATTTACACATAAACAATATAACACAAATACATCAACATATTTACACATAAACAATATTACACAAATACATCAACATATTTACACATAAACAATATTACACAAATACATCAACATATTTACACATAAACAATATTACAAACAGAAAGAAAAAAAAAGTGTCTTTAATGAGAACTTGAGAGATTTTTATGCTTTGTACACTCAGCTTTTACATTGTAAATGAGAACTTGGGAGATTTGAATGCTTTACTATTACCATATGAATATTCACATATTATTCTGGCAATTTGATTGGGCTATTTTTGAAGGAGTTGTTGCCTTAATTGACTATTTGAAGATTGTTGTACTCATGCAAATCTCATCATAAATTGCACAATTTCTCCTACATTTTAAACTAGAATAACAAGGTATCGTTCTCAAAAGATGAAATACTGTGTTTTTTTTGTTGTAAAATAATAACCTTCAGTAATTAAAATATTTCAGTTACCTGGATTGAGAGAAAAGAGTGTAAATTCTTATGAAGATACACTGTCCTGTTTACAAATAGGAGGGCAAAGCAGGACAACAGGTGCTACTGCAATGAATAATACATCTAGCAGGAGTCATGCAATATTTACAATACATGTTGAGATGAAGAAGAAGGATGACGAGTAAGTTTCAAAAACTGAAGTTTGTTAATATCCAGTCAAACTTGTATTCAACTGTCTCTGAAGTTTGGTAATATCCAGTCAAACTTGTATTCAACTGTCTCTGAAGTTTGTTAATATTCAGTCAAACTTGTATTCAACTGTCTCTGAAGTTTGGTAATATCCAGTCAAACTTGTATTCAACTGTCTCTGAAGTTTGGTAATATCCAGTCAAACTTGTATTCAACTGTCTCTGAAGTTTGGTAATATCCAGTCAAACTTGTATTCAACTGTCTCTGAAGTTTGGGAATATCCAGTCAAACTTGTATTCAACTGTCTCTGAAGTTTGGGAATATTCAGTCAAACTTGTATTCAACTGTCTCTGAAGTTTGGTAATATCCAGTCAAACTTGTATTCAACTGTCTCTGAAGTTTGGTAATATCCAGTCAAACTTGTATTCAACTGTCTCTGAATTTTGGTAATATCCAATCAAACTTGTATTCAACTGTCTCTGAAGTTTGGTAATATCCAGTCAAACTTGTATTCAACTGTCTCTGAATTTTGGTAATATCCAGTCAAACTTGTATTCAACTGTCTCTGAAGTTTGTTAATATCCAGTCAAACTTGTATTCAACTGTCTCTGAAGTTTGGTAATATTCAGTCAAACTTGTATTCAACTGTCTCTGAAGTTTGTTAATATCCAGTCAAACTTGTATTCAACTGTCTCTGAAGTTTGGTAATATCCAGTCAAACTTGTATTCAACTGTCTCTGAAGTTTGTTAATATCCAGTCAAACTTGTATTCAACTGTCTCTGAAGTTTGTTAATATCCAGTCAAACTTGTATTCAACTGTCTCTAAAGTTTGTTAATATCCAGTCAAACTTGTAGTCAACTGTCTCTGAAGTTTGTTAATATCCAGTCAAACTTGTAGTCAACTGTCTCTGAAGTTTGTTAATATCCAGTCAAACTTGTATTCAACTGTCTCTGAAGTTTGGTAATATCCAATCAAATTTGTATTCAACTGTCTGAAGTTTGTTAATATCCAGTCAAACTTGTATTCAGCTGTCTCTGAAGTTTGTTAATATCCAGTCAAACTTGTATTCAACTGTCTCTAAAGTTTGTTAATATCCAGTCAAACTTGTAGTCAACTGTCTCTGAAGTTTGTTAATATCCAGTCAAACTTGTAGTCAACTGTCTCTGAAGTTTGTTAATATCCAGTCAAACTTGTATTCAACTGTCTCTGAATTTTGGTTATATCCAGTCAAACTTGTAGTCAACTGTCTCTGAAGTTTGTTAATATCCAGTCAAACTTGTATTCAACTGTCTCTGAAGTTTGGTAATATTCAGTCAAACTTGTATTCAACTGTCTCTGAAGTTTGGTAATATCCAGTCAAACTTGTATTCAACTGTCTCTGAAGTTTGGTAATATCCAGTCAAACTTGTATTCAACTGTCTCTGAAGTTTGTTAATATCCAGTCAAACTTGTATTCAACTGTCTTTGAATTTTGGTAATATCCAGTCAAACTTGTAGTCAACTGTCTCTGAATTTTGTTAATATCCAGTCAAACTTGTAGTCAACTGTCTCTGAAGTTTGTTAATATCCAGTCAAACTTGTAGTCAACTGTCGCTGAAGTTTGTTAATATCCAGTCAAACTTGTAGTCAACTGTCTCTGAAGTTTGGGAATATCCAGTCAAGCTTGTATTCAACTGTCTCTGAAGTTTGTTAATATCCAATCAAACTTGTATTCAACTGTCTCTGAAGTTTGTTAATATCCAGTCAAACTTGTATTCAACTGTCTCTGAAGTTTGGGAATATCCAGTCAAACTTGTATTCAACTGTCTCTGAATTTTGTGAATATCCAGTCAAACTTGTATTCAACTGTCTCTGAAGTTTTTTAATATCCAGTCAAACTTGTAGTCAACTGTCTCTGAAGTTTGGGAATATCCAGTCAAACTTGTATTCAACTGTCTCTGAAGTTTGGGAATATCCAGTCAAACTTGTATTCAACTGTCTCTGAAGTTTGTTAATATCCAATCAAACTTGTATTCAACTGTCTCTGAAGTTTGTTAATATCCAGTCAAACTTGTATTCAACTGTCTCTGAAGTTTGGGAATATCCAGTCAAACTTGTATTCAACTGTCTCTAAAGTTTGTTAATATCCAGTCAAACTTGTAGTCAACTGTCTCTGAAGTTTGGGAATATCCAGTCAAACTTGTAGTCAACTGTCTCTGAAGTTTGGGAATATCCAGTCAAACTTGTATTCAACTGTCTCTGAAGTTTGTTAATATCCAGTCAAACTTGTATTCAACTGTCTCTGAAGTTTGTTAATATCCAGTCAAACTTGTATTCAACTGTCTCTGAAGTTTGGGAATATCCAGTCAAACTTGTATTCAACTGTCTCTAAAGTTTGTTAATATCCAGTCAAACTTGTAGTCAACTGTCTGAAGTTTGTTAATATCCAGTCAAATTTGTAGTCAACTGTCTCTGAAGTTTGTTAATATCCAGTCAAACTTGTGGTCAACTGTCTCTGAATTTTGGTAATATCCAGTCAAACTTGTAGTCAACTGTCTCTGAATTTTGGTAATATCCAGTCAAACTTGTAGTCAACTGTCTCTGAATTTTGGTAATATCCAGTCAAACTTGTAGTCAACTGTCTCTGAAGTTTGTTAATATCCAGTCAAACTTGTATTCAACTGTCTCTGAAGTTTGGGAATATCCAGTCAAACTTGTATTCAACTGTCTAAAGTTTGTTAATATCCAGTCAAACTTGTAGTCAACTGTCTCTGAAGTTTGTTATTATCCAGTCAAACTTGTAGTCAACTGTCTCTGAAGTTTGTTAATATCCAGTCAAACTTGTATTCAACTGTCTCTGAAGTTTGTTAATATCCAATCAAACTTGTATTCAACTGTCTCTGAAGTTTGTTAATATCCAGTCAAACTTGTATTCAACTGTCTCTGAAGTTTGGGAATATCCAGTCAAACTTGTATTCAACTGTCTCTAAAGTTTGTTAATATCCAGTCAAACTTGTAGTCAACTGTCTGAAGTTTGTTAATATCCAGTCAAATTTGTAGTCAACTGTCTCTGAAGTTTGTTAATATCCAGTCAAACTTGTGGTCAACTGTCTCTGAATTTTGGTAATATCCAGTCAAACTTGTAGTCAACTGTCTCTGAATTTTGGTAACATCCAGTCAAACTTGTAGTCAACTGTCTCTGAATTTTGTTAATATCCAGTCAAACTTGTAGTCAACTATCTCTGAAGTTTTTTAATATCCAGTCAAACTTGTAGTCAACTGTCTCTGAAGTTTGGGAATATCCAGTCAAACTTGTATTCAACTGTCTCTGAAGTTTGTTAATATCCAATCAAGCTTGTATTCAACTGTCTCTGAAGTTTGGTAATATCCAGTCAAACTTGTATTCAACTGTCTCTGAAGTTTGGTAATATCCAGTCAAACTTGTATTCAACTGTCTCTGAAGTTTGGGAATATCCAGTCAAACTTGTAGTCAACTGTCTCTGAAGTTTGGGAATATCCAGTCAAATTTGTATTCAACTGTCTCTGAAGTTTGTTAATATCCAGTCAAACTTGTATTCAACTGTCTCTGAAGTTTGGTAATATCCAATCAAACTTGTATTCAACTGTCTCTGAAGTTTGTTAATATCCAGTCAAACTTGTATTCAACTGTCTCTGAAGTTTGGGAATATCCAGTCAAACTTGTATTCAACTGTCTCTGAATTTTGTGAATATCCAGTCAAACTTGTATTCAACTGTCTCTGAAGTTTGTTAATATCCAGTCAAACTTGTAGTCAACTGTCTCTGAAGTTTGGGAATATCCAGTCAAACTTGTATTCAACTGTCTCTGAAGTTTGGGAATATCCAGTCAAACTTGTATTCAACTGTCTCTGAAGTTTGGTAATATCCAATCAAACTTGTATTCAACTGTCTCTGAAGTTTGTTAATATCCAGTCAAACTTGTATTCAACTGTCTCTGAAGTTTGTTAATATCCAGTCAAACTTGTATTCAACTGTCTCTAAAGTTTGTTAATATCCAGTCAAACTTGTAGTCAACTGTCTCTGAAGTTTGTTAATATCCAGTCAAACTTGTAGTCAACTGTCTCTGAAGTTTGTTAATATCCAGTCAAACTTGTATTCAACTGTCTCTGAAGTTTGGTAATATCCAGTCAAACTTGTATTCAACTGTCTCTGAAGTTTGTTAATATCCAGTCAAACTTGTATTCAACTGTCTCTGAATTTTGGTAATATCCAGTCAAACTTGTAGTCAACTGTCTCTGAAGTTTGTTAATATCCAGTCAAACTTGTATTCAACTGTCTCTGAAGTTTGGTAATATTCAGTCAAACTTGTAGTCAACTGTCTCTGAAGTTTGGTAATATCCAGTCAAATTTGTAGTCAACTGTCTCTGAAGTTTGTTAATATCCAGTCAAACTTGTAGTCAACTGTCTCTGAAGTTTGTTAATATCCAGTCAAACTTGTAGTCAACTGTCTCTGAAGTTTGGGAATATCCAATCAAACTTGTATTCAACTGTCTATGAAGTTTGTTAATATCCAGTCAAACTTGTAGTCAACTATCTCTGAAGTTTGTTAATATCCAGTCAAACTTGTGGTCAACTGTCTCTGAATTTTGGTAATATCCTGTCAAACTTGTAGTCAACTGTCTCTGAATTTTGGTAATATCCAGTCAAACTTGTATTCAACTGTCTCTGAATTTTGGTAATATCCAATCAAACTTGTAGTCAACTCTCTCTGAAGTTTGGGAATATCCAGTCAAACTTGTAGTCAACTGTCTCTGAAGTTTGGGAATATCCAGTCAAACTTGTATTCAGCTGTCTCTGAATTTTGGTAATATCCAGTCAAACTTGTAGTCAACTGTCTCCTTTTGAACAAATGAAAAATGACTGCATAAGACAGTTGACTTCTTATTTAAGATTGTTAGATCTGATCTGTAATTATTCACCTATTACTGTTCCTGGATGTTAATTTATTGAAAAAAGGTTGTGGTCGCTTTGTAATGCTGCAATGTTTTTCATTACAATATACAGTTAATTAGTGAATATATGTAATAATTTGATATCTTAATTGGTACAATACAATCATGTATTGACAACACTTCGAAAGTTAATAACCGATGATTTTTATACGCCCGTCTCGAGACGGGCCGTATTATGTGATTGGGTATGGCGGGCGGCAGGCGTCCACACAGGTTTCCGCACGATAACTTTAGTTCTGTATATTGGATCTTGACCAAACTTGGCCACATGATTCCCCTGTGGAAGGGGAAGAACCCTATTTATTTTGGGGTCATTAGGTCAAAGGTCAAGGTCACCATTACTATAAATAGAATTTTTAAAAACAGGATCGTTTCCACACGATAACTTTAGTTCTGTATATTTGATCTTGACCAAGCTTGGCCACATGAATGCCCTGTGGAAGGAGAAGAACCCTATTTATTTTGGGGTCATTAGGTAAAAGGTCAAGGTCACCGTTATTATAAATAGAATTTTTAACAATAGGATCGTTTCCACACGATAACTTTAGTTCTGTATATTTGATCTTGACCAGTTCTGTATATTGGATCTTGACCAAACTTGGCCACATGATTGCCCTGTGGAAGGGGAATAACCCTATTTATTTTGGGGTCATTAGGTCAAAGGTCAAGGTCACCATTACTATATAAATAGAATTTTTAAAAACAGGATCGTTTCCACACGATAACTTTAGTTCTGTATATTTGATCTTGACCAAGCTTGGCCACATGAATGCCCTGTGGAAGGAGAAGAACCCTATTTATTTTGGGGTCATTAGGTAAAAGGTCAAGGTCACCGTTATTATGAATAGAATTTTTAACAATAGGATCGTTTCCACACGATAACTTTAGTTCTGTATATTTGATCTTGACCAGTTCTGTATATTGGATCTTGACCAAACTTGGCCACATGATTGCCCTGTGGAAGGGGAATAACCCTATTTATTTTGGGGTCATTATGTCAAAGGTCAAGGTCACCATTACTATAAATAGAATTTTTAAAAACAGGATCGTTTCCACACGATAACTTTAGTTCTGTATATTTGATCTTGACCAAGCTTGGCCACATGAATGCCCTGTGGAAGGAGAAGAACCCTATTTATTTTGGGGTCATTAGGTAAAAGGTCAAGGTCACCGTTATTATAAATAGAATTTTTAACAATAGGATCGTTTCCACACGATAACTTTAGTTCTGTATATTTGATCTTGACCAGTTCTGTATATTGGATCTTGACCAAACTTGGCCACATGATTGCCCTGTGGAAGGGGAATAACCCTATTTATTTTGGGGTCATTAGGTCAAAGGTCAAGGTCACCATTACTATAAATAGAATTTTTAAAAACAGGATCGTTTCCACACGATAACTATAGTTCTGTATATTGGATCTTGACCAAGCTTGGCCACATGAATGCCCTGTGGAAGGGGAAGAACCCTATTTATTTTGGGGTCATTAGGTAAAAGTTCAAGGTCACCGTTATTATAAATAGAATTTTTAACAACAGGATCGTTTCCACACGATAACTTTAGTTCTGTATATTGGATCTTTACCAAGCTTGGCTACATGATTCCCCTGTGGAAGTGGAAGAACCCTATTTATTTTGGGTTCATTACCATTATACCGTTTGATAATTTATATAGACGGGCGTATTTTGTGATGCACACATTTCTTGTTTAATATCTTGTATGAATGGATGTTAAATACTGGTAAACTGATGCCATAGTTCAAATAACATGTAAATGTGGTCAGGAAGCTTTTAAACTGGCTGTTTACAGCAGGTGACCCCTAATTTAAGGTGATATTTGAGGCAAGTTTGACTGTATATATTATGAAAAGGATTTTGCATGAAAATTTGATGAATTTAAAAATGTGGTAGATGTATCCAGATTATGATATCATAATAGAATATTATTCAAATAAGACACTAGTTGTCTTTATCTTTTGAAAATTCTTTTTCACTATTGTTTTTTGTTTTGTAGAAATGACACCTGCAGTTCGAAATTCCATTTAGTTGATTTAGCTGGATCTGAAAGAGCCAAAAAAACTCAGGCTGAAGGAGATAGGTTCAAAGAAGGGGTGAACATCAACCGTGGACTGCTTTGTTTAGGAAATGTGATCAGTGCTTTAGGAGATGACAAAGAGAAACGTTCATATATACCTTATAGAGACTCCAAACTAACAAGACTCTTACAAGGTTAGAGATGAATTATTTTGTTTATGTCACTTACAGGGTTTATAACTTTTATCATGAAAAGTTAAAAACCACATCTGTAGTGTAATGGTTAGCATGCTTGCCTCGAGTGTGGTAGATAATGGGTTTGAGACATGTCAGGTCAAACCAAACACTTATAAAGTTTGGTATATGCTGCTTCTCCACTAAGCGCTCAGCGTTTAGGAGGAAGAGCAAAGACTGATTCAGTGATTGGCTCGGACTCAGGATAACATGTCAGAGTGAACCGACATGTCTACCTGCAGACTGTTGTTTAAGTGAGCTTGCACTATAAATATTCAACTTAGCATGTTGCTTCAGTGCAAAGCATCCATCATCATTATCTCCATGAAATTAAACTTATTCTCGCCATCATATAGCTGAAAAATTGCTCACTTGGCATTAAACAACATTCACTCACTCACTTTGATGGATTCAAGCTAACAAGTAGGAATTTACATACGTATTATTCTTAATTGTGAATGCTCGTGTAGCCCCTTAGAAATATGTAAAGTAATGCTGGTTCTTGCATAATCATTTTTTTATGACTTTAATAATATGTTGTTTACAATTTAGACTCACTTGGAGGTAATTCTTATACACTGATGGTGGCCTGTATCAGTCCAGCAGACACCAACATGGAGGAAACTCTAAATACTCTAAGATATGCTGATAGAGCCAGAAAAATTAAGAATAAACCTATCATCAATAGGGATCCTCAGACTGCAGAAATAATTAGACTTAAACAGTTGGTAAGATACACATAGAATTCATTATACAGATGACACATAGAATGCATTATTACATAGAGCACATAGACTGTAAACACCGCAAAGGGCCTCCTTTGTGCACAAAGGCAGTCTGCGAGATTAGATGGTAGTCCGATGCCTGAGGTGTGTAAAATTATACACGGGCGTATAAAATGAGTAATTCCAGAAGCCCGACGGGCCTGTGAAACAAAAGTCAAATAGTTTCAATGTAGATTTCATCAGATATTGTGCGTAGATATTTAGTTTATTGTTCTCCGTTTTCAGTTGCTGCCGAGTCAATGCAAAAAAATGGGTAGGTAAGCAAGTTCTTTTAAGATTTTCCGATGTTCGAAATAGATTTAGGTGTGTCTGATTTTTGCAATTTGATTTGTTGATATTTTTACCATCCTGTGGGTTTTAAAAAAGGATGAGAAGCAGAGCTCACGTTAGAGGGAGAAGAAATCGCCATGTAGAGGTTGACTACGCTTTCTCGTTGGTCAAAAGCAAAGTTCAAGTAGCCTTGTAATTTTGAAGAGTCGTCCTATGTCGTCTGCGTATTTTTGTCACGTGTCATTTATGAAAATATTGATATCGTGTATTGAAATCTATCGTATCCATTAAGTAATCCATTTCAGTTTAGAAACTTTAATTTCGTTCAATAACAAATAAAAATGGCACCACGAGAAAGGGGGCGCAATCATGCACTGTGCTACGGGAAATGTTGATCGAAGCTACTTTTAACCAAATGAACTGTTATTTATTTTTTCTCATTTCTGTGATATCAAATCTTACTTCTCATATTTAATATGTTCATATTTGCGAAGGTTGGTCATTCAAAATTTGTTGAAATGCACGGGGACACTTAAGATTTTTATCGATCAGCTTCCAAATCCAATCGGTATTTTTTATATAAAATTGCGATCTATTTATAGAACTGTTTATATGCAGACAGACCTGTGTGAATGTTAATACCTCTGCAGTTAAAAAATAGACCTTGAACTACAGTAATTTTATTTAATTGTTGCAATCTGATTTGAGGTCTGACAAATAATAATTACAGCCTTTACTTGCTTCAGTTTTTGACTGTCGGTGTCAATATACGTTTGTGCTATATTCAGTGGTTTCATTAATATTTTGAATAGAAGGAATTTTTTTTAGAATAGGTGGAAAATAGAGCGAGCGACCCTTCAGGCGAGGGGGCCGTCTAGGCCCCCGGAAGCTGACGACAAAATGATACAAAATCTGGGCATTTCCTGGGAGCTAAATAAAGCTTTGAATTTGTCACTTTTTACACATTCAATTCTTTTTTTTGTTTTTTTTTAGGTTTTCAGTGGATTATATTTTGGTATACTGACTAGCAAAATAAATGACTGTGAGCCTTTGCTATTAGCACCCTAATCAGGATTATTTTTTTTGTTACTAGAGATTTGATTTGTTTATATCTTTTATTCAAATAAGACCATTACTAGAATATGCAGATGTTGTTTGGGATACCAAGACTTAAATACTAATTAACAAACTAGAAAATGTTCAGGTTGAGGTTGCTAGAATCGTGACTGGTGGTACCAGATTTGTATCCTTAAGTAATCTATATATTGAAATCGTGTGGGAAAAATTGAAAGATAGAAGGGAAAGGCATAGAACGATTCAATTTTATAAGATGTCAAATAATCGAACTCCTCAATATCTTAGTAACTTAATTCCGCAAAATTTCGGCATGATCCATGACCACAATACTTGTCATACCTCACGTATTCCTCCAGTATGCACTAGAACATCGCTCTACGCAAGCTATTTCATACCCTCCAGTGTACAACTATGGAACCAACAGCCAGAAAATATTAAATTAAGCAGAACTGTTCAGATAATTAAATCAAATATTCAACCCCAAAACAATACTAAACCCATTTATTATTATATTGGTACTCGACTGGGACAAATTTTACATGCTAGGTTGCGTATGCAATGTAGCTCTCTCAATCATCACTTATTTCGTAAAAACATTGTAAATTCCCCATTCTGTCAATGTGGGGCAACAGAAACTACGGCCCATTTTCTGCTACATTGTCCCCGTCACAATGCAACAAGAGAAATATATTCACACCATTAATTTACCAATTAACTTAAATACGGATTTATTATTTTTTGGCTCTACTACAGACTTAACTAATACCCTAAATACAGATATATTCTTAAATGTGTAGAAGTTCATCATAAGTAGTAAGTGATTCACCTCTTAACCATATTCACACAATTTAAGCATGTTAAAAAAAATTAAAAAAAAGCACTTGCACCTTTGCACTTCATTTGTTTGTTTCATTTTATTTTTTTTTCTTACTAAAGCACACCAAATAACATTGACAACGACTGATTAACACTTGATAATTCTCAATGCACTTCTACCTTTCGATACTAATTAAACCTTGAACACCAGATAACAACAGGGATACGGATTAATATAAGTGTAACCACTTGTTTCCGAATCCTATTGATTAATTTAAATGTCTATATAATTTATATGTGTATTATCATAATGTGTAATATTGAATTAATTAATAAAATATGTTTATAAAAGAAATCCTCAAAATCACCGATTGATACAAAGTAAATGATGATGAAATTCATTTATATCGGTATCCGGAAACAAGGCGTCGATTAGTTTAAAATATACATTTTCTTTTAGTTCAAAGGCTTTATTTAAAGACGATACATAGCAATACAAATAACACAAGCTCTATTGAGCTTTTGAATCGTCTATCAAACAAACATAAAATAGTTACAGAAAACATGCATGACAGTACTTATAATACAGCAAGGCACATATAAGGCATACAATCATAAGACATTACAACATTGAATATTATAGCACATATATATCATGCATACTTACTAATAAATAAAAACATAAGGCATTGCATATGCAGCACATATTATTATAAAACACAAGCGACAAAGATAATTAAGCACAAACACAAACAATTTATGCATTACAAGCACTAATTTAAAAATAGCAATACTAAAAGCTTGAAACTATAGCACTACAGAGCAAAGCTATTTGCATGCATTGCAACGGCATGAATTGCCAGTCCATGTACTGATTAATTTTGAAAATTAATTAAAATTTGTTTCATTTCGAAAATGTTCTGGCAATTCATTCCATAGTTTTGAAGTGGTATAACGAAAAGAGTTAATGCCGTACCTAATAGTTCTGACCTGGGGTAATTCAATTGTGTTACTGTATCTGAAAGAATATTGATGTTTTTTAATATTTATTAGATCATACAAATATGATAGACAGGAGGGGTTCATATAAATAATCACTGGTATACAAGACTATAATAGTCAAGGTAGACAGAAATAAAAAATTGACATTGAATAGATGTCCTTAAGGTAATTATGAATAAAAAAAACAGAACAAATCAGATCAGATCGGACAGCTTTTTAACTATTTACTAAATTTGGGCATGGCAGAGCTGTCGAAATCTCTTTCCTGTCTGTCAGACAATATGTCTGGCAGATGGGACAATGTGTCAGACCTATCAAACATTTGCCGGACCTACATTTTTTTTACAACTTCAACTGAATTACACATATACTGGCTAAATCCATAAAATGGTTTGTTTACAGCTTCATGTGATACCTTGGAATATACATACAATACAATCGACTTGTGTATGAAATAAACAGATACCAAGTTTGCATAATGCTAGCTATACACATGTTTCAAGGTGTTACCTCTTATAAGTAGCATTACTAGGACCGAATCAATTGGATGACTGACAACCTACATACTTCAAAATGAAGCACTCGTAGCCAAAAACACCAAAATACTAGGAAGCCAAATCCAGATAAGGACATACCTAACCACGTGTCATAAACAGAATGAAGCCTTGGTTATCTGAAAACAGAGTGAGACAACTGCTGATATCAAATAACATTTAATTGTTTTTATTTGCTTGTAACATAACATAATTTGGGCGGTTATGTTTTATGACAGCATGTACATTTCTGAACTTATATGAAATGATCTTTCTGTTATGTTGGTTAATGGCAAGTAATGATTTGTAAGCAGGTGTCTTTTCTGGTGCCCTTGCTGCTAATGATAAGGATACAGCATACTCGTGCATTTGTGATTTCTCGTGATCTACAATAGTACTGGTACGAAAATTGGTGCATCCCGTGACAAATAGGTGTTTTTGTTTCAGGTTGTCTTGCTTCCCAGACCTCGCGTGGTAATCAATTTTCATTTCATGTCATTGTGGTCGGCATCGAACACCAGCCAGTCCCTACCACCTGCCATTTGATATTAAATGTCCGTGCAGGACGCTTGTCTTGTTCATATTTTTTCCTTTTTTCTTTGGTTTCTATTTCGCTCTTTATTTGATTTATTTTCCTTTTAACACCTGGTTTTGCCCCACTTACAAACTGAATTGGCCAGGCAGTGGGCGCTGCCATTTTTTATTCTATTTTAATTTTGTCCCGATTGGATAATTCGCCCCTAAAGTCCCTTTGGACGTTTGTTCGGAGTTCGGTAATTTTTTTGTTATTACCCTTATTCATCATAAAAAAATTCCTTTGTTTGTCGACATTCATTTAAGCTTTCACGCAGCCATTCGTTAATTAGTTTTATTTTTCGTAAACATAATAATCAGTGGATAGTTGATCGATACTGACAACGATCAACGTGCTGTTCTAAGGGACGAAAAGTTCATTGGGACAAAAAGAAAGTATATTGACATGCGCAGTCACCGCATACTGGTTTACAGTTCATGTTAAATCAGTTTAATATTTTGTAAAAAAAAATCAAAAAAAATCGGAGATTGCAAACAACGACAAGTTTGAGAAGCGAAAGTAAGTAATGATGCCGGTCATCTTCAAGCGTTTTGTCGGTCCCAAGTTACTGAAAAATTGCTCCGGACATCGGGTCTGACGCGAAGTAGTTTAAATCGGACCTAGTCAATTTTTGTCCGACGGTTTTCGACAGCTCTGGCATGGTAATTTCAGAGGGGTCGCGAAACAATGTTGCGATTAATCGCAATTAACTCCCAGAAGTCTCCCCACTTCTCTCTGTTGTCTCCCACTTCTCCCTGTGAGCTCTCTGAATGAGAAGTAACTTCTCCCTCTAATTTGAAAGTAGTGAGAGCCCTGAACACATATAATTCATTAAACAGAGGGCACATAGACTTAAACAGTTATTAAGATACACATAACATTTATTATACAAAGGACACATAGACTTTAACACATAGAATTTATTATACAGAAGGCACATAGACTTAAACAGTTATTAAGATACACATAACATTTATTATACAGAGGGCACATAGACTTAAACAGTTAGTAAGATACACATAGAATTTATTATACAGAGGGCACATAGACTTAAACAGTTAGTAAGATACACATAGAATTTATTATATAGAGGGCACATAGACTTAAACAGTTAGTAAGATACACATAGAATTTATTATACAAAGGGCACATAGACTTAAACAGTTAGTAAGATACACAGAATTTATTATACAGAGGACACATAGAATTTATTATATAGAAGGCACATAGTCTGAAACAGTTAGTAAGATACACATAGAATTTATTATACAAAGGGCACATAGACTTAAACAGTTAGTAAGATACACATAGAATTTATTATACAGAGGGCACATAGACTTAAACACATATAATTTATTATATAGAAGGCACATAGTCTGAAACAGTTATTAAGATACACATAGAATTTATTATACAAAGGGCACATAGACTTAAACAGTTAGTAAGATACACATAGAATTTATTATACAGAGGACACATAGACTTAAACAGTTATTAAGATACACATAACATTTATTATACAGAGGGCACATAGACTTAAACAGTTAGTAAGATACACATAAAATTTATTATACAGAGGACACATAGACTTAAACAGTTAGTAAGATACACATAGAATTTATTATACAGAGGACACATAGACTTAAACAGTTAGTAAGATACACATAGAATTTATTATACAGAGGACACATAGACTTAAACAGTTAGTAAGATACACATAGAATTTATTATACAGAGGGTACATAGACTTAAACAGTTATTAAGATACACATAGAATTTATTATACAGAGGACACATAGACTTAAACAGTTAGTAAGATACACATATAATTTATTATACAGAGGGCACATAGACTTAAACAGTTAGTAAGATACACATAGAATTTATTATACAGAAGGCACATAGACTTAAACAGTTAGTAAGATACACATAGAATTTATTATACAGAGGGCACATAGACTTAAACAGTTAGTAAGATACACATAGAATTTATTATAAAAAGGGCACATAGACTTAAACAGTTAGTAAGATACACATAGAATTTATTATACAGAGGACACATAGACTTAAACAGTTAGTAAGATACACATATAATTTATTATACAGAGGACACATAGACTTAAACAGTTAGTAAGATACACATAACATTTATTATACAGAGGGCACATAGACTTAAACAGTTAGTAAGATACACATAGAATTTATTATACAGAGGGCACATAGACTTAAACAGTTATTAAGATACATATAGAATTCATTATACAGAGGACACATAGACTTAAACAGTTAGTAAGATACACATAGAATTTATTATACAGAGGGCACATAGACTTAAACAGTTAGTAAGATACACATAGAATTTATTATACAGAGGGCACATAGACTTAAACACATAGAATTTATTATACAGAGGGCACATAGACTTAAACACATAGAATTTATTATACAGAGGGCACATAGACTTAAACAGTTAGTAAGATACACATAGAATTTATTATACAGAGGGCACATAGACTTAAACAGTTGGTAAGATACACATAGAATTTATTATACAGAGGGCACATAGACTTAAACAGTTAGTAAGATACACATAGAATTTATTATACAGAGGGCACATAGACTTAAACAGTTAGTAAGATACACATAGAATTTATTATACAGAGGGAACATAGACTTAAACAGTTAGTAAGATACACATAGAATTTATTATACAGAGGGCACATAGACTTAAACAGTTAGTAAGATACACATATAATTTATTATACAGAGGGCACATAGACTTAAACAGTTATTAAGATACACATAACATTTATTATACAGAGGGCACATAGACTTAAACAGTTAGTAAGATATACATAGAATTTATTATACAAAGGGCACATAGACTTAAACAGTTAGTAAGATACACATAGAATTTATTATACAGAGGGCACATAGACTTAAACAGTTAGTAAGATACACATAAAATTTATTATACAAAGGGCACATAGACTTAAACAGTTAGTAAGATACACATAGAATTTATTATACAGAGGGCACATAGACTTAAACAGTTAGTAAGATACACATAGAATTTATTATACAAAGGGCACATAGACTTAAATAGTTAGTAAGATACACATAGAATTTATTATACAAAGGGCACATAGACTTCAACAGTTAGTAAGATACACATAGAATTTATTATACAGAGGGCACATAGACTTAAACAGTTAGTAAGATACACATAACATTTATTATACAGAGGGCACATAGACTTAAACAGTTAGTAAGATACACATAGAATTTATTATACAGAGGGAACATAGACTTAAACAGTTAGTAAGATACACATAGAATTTATTATACAGAGGGCACATAGACTTAAACAGTTATTAAGATACACATAACATTTATTATACAGAGGGCACATAGATTTAAACAGTTAGTAAGATACACATAGAATTTATTATACAGAGGACACATAGACTTAAACAGTTAGTAAGATACACATAGAATTTATTATACAGAGGGCACATAGACTTAAACAGTTAGTAAGATACACATAGAATTTATTATACAGAGGGCACATAGACTTAAACAGTTAGTAAGATACACATAGAATTTATTATACAGAGGGCACATAGACTTAAACAGTTAGTAAGATACACATAGAATTTATTATACAGAGGGCACATAGACTTAAACAGTTAGTAAGATACACATAGAATTTATTATACAGAGGGAACATAGACTTAAACAGTTAGTAAGATACACATAGAATTTATTATACAGAGGGCACATAGACTTAAACAGTTAGTAAGATACACATATAATTTATTATACAGAGGGCACATAGACTTAAACAGTTATTAAGATACACATAACATTTATTATACAGAGGGCACATAGACTTAAACAGTTAGTAAGATATACATAGAATTTATTATACAAAGGGCACATAGACTTAAACAGTTAGTAAGATACACATAGAATTTATTATACAGAGGGCACATAGACTTAAACAGTTAGTAAGATACACATAGAATTTATTATACAGAGGGCACATAGACTTAAACAGTTAGTAAGATACACATAGAATTTATTATACAAAGGGCACATAGACTTAAATAGTTAGTAAGATACACATAGAATTTATTATACAAAGGGCACATAGACTTCAACAGTTAGTAAGATACACATAGAATTTATTATACAGAGGGCACATAGACTTAAACAGTTAGTAAGATACACATAACATTTATTATACAGAGGGCACATAGACTTAAACAGTTAGTAAGATACACATAGAATTTATTATACAGAGGGCACATAGACTTAAACAGTTAGTAAGATACACATATAATTTATTATACAGAGGACACATAGACTTAAACAGTTAGTAAGATACACATAGAATTTATTATACAGAGGGCACATAGACTTTAACAGTTAGTAAGATACACATAGAATTTATTATATAGAGAGCACATAGACTTAAACAGTTAGTAAGATACACATAGAATTTATTATACAAAGGGCACATAGACTTAAACAGTTAGTAAGATACACATAGAATTTATTATACAGAGGGCACATAGACTTAAACACATAGAATTTATTATACAGAGGGCACATAGACTTAAACAGTTAGTAAGATACACATAGAATTTATTATACAGAGGGCACATAGACTTAAACACATATAATTTATTATACAGAGGGCACATAGACTTAAACAGTTAGTAAGATACACATAGAATTCATTATACAGAGGACACATAGTCTGAAACAGTTAGTAAGATACACATAGAATTTATTATACAAAGGGCACATAGACTTAAACAGTTAGTAAGATACACATAGAATTTATTATACAAAGGGCACATAGACTTAAACAGTTATTAAGATACACATAACATTTATTATACAGAGGACCATTAGTAAGATACACATAGAATTTATTATACAAAGGGCACATAGACTTAAACAGTTAGTAAGATACACATAGAATTTATTATACAAAGGGCACATAGACTTAAACAGTTAGTAAGATACACATAGAATTTATTATATAGAGGGCACATAGACTTAAACAGTTAGTAAGATACACATAGAATTTATTATACAAAGGGCACATAGACTTAAACAGTTAGTAAGATACACAGAATTTATTATACAGAGGACACATAGAATTTATTATATAGAAGGCACATAGTCTGAAACAGTTAGTAAGATACACATAGAATTTATTATACAAAGGGCACATAGACTTAAACAGTTAGTAAGATACACATAGAATTTATTATACAGAGGGCACATAGACTTAAACACATATAATTTATTATATAGAAGGCACATAGTCTGAAACAGTTATTAAGATACACATAGAATTTATTATACAAAGGGCACATAGACTTAAACAGTTAGTAAGATACACATAGAATTTATTATACAGAGGACACATAGACTTAAACAGTTATTAAGATACACATAACATTTATTATACAGAGGGCACATAGACTTAAACAGTTAGTAAGATACACATAAAATTTATTATACAGAGGACACATAGACTTAAACAGTTAGTAAGATACACATAGAATTTATTATACAGAGGACACATAGACTTAAACAGTTAGTAAGATACACATAGAATTTATTATACAGAGGACACATAGACTTAAACAGTTAGTAAGATACACATAGAATTTATTATACAGAGGGTACATAGACTTAAACAGTTATTAAGATACACATAGAATTTATTATACAGAGGACACATAGACTTAAACAGTTAGTAAGATACACATATAATTTATTATACAGAGGGCACATAGACTTAAACAGTTAGTAAGATACACATAGAATTTATTATACAGAAGGCACATAGACTTAAACAGTTAGTAAGATACACATAGAATTTATTATACAGAGGGCACATAGACTTAAACAGTTAGTAAGATACACATAGAATTTATTATAAAAAGGGCACATAGACTTAAACAGTTAGTAAGATACACATAGAATTTATTATACAGAGGACACATAGACTTAAACAGTTAGTAAGATACACATATAATTTATTATACAGAGGACACATAGACTTAAACAGTTAGTAAGATACACATAACATTTATTATACAGAGGGCACATAGACTTAAACAGTTAGTAAGATACACATAGAATTTATTATACAGAGGGCACATAGACTTAAACAGTTATTAAGATACATATAGAATTCATTATACAGAGGACACATAGACTTAAACAGTTAGTAAGATACACATAGAATTTATTATACAGAGGGCACATAGACTTAAACAGTTAGTAAGATACACATAGAATTTATTATACAGAGGGCACATAGACTTAAACACATAGAATTTATTATACAGAGGGCACATAGACTTAAACACATAGAATTTATTATACAGAGGGCACATAGACTTAAACAGTTAGTAAGATACACATAGAATTTATTATACAGAGGGCACATAGACTTAAACAGTTGGTAAGATACACATAGAATTTATTATACAGAGGGCACATAGACTTAAACAGTTAGTAAGATACACATAGAATTTATTATACAGAGGGCACATAGACTTAAACAGTTAGTAAGATACACATAGAATTTATTATACAGAGGGAACATAGACTTAAACAGTTAGTAAGATACACATAGAATTTATTATACAGAGGGCACATAGACTTAAACAGTTAGTAAGATACACATATAATTTATTATACAGAGGGCACATAGACTTAAACAGTTATTAAGATACACATAACATTTATTATACAGAGGGCACATAGACTTAAACAGTTAGTAAGATATACATAGAATTTATTATACAAAGGGCACATAGACTTAAACAGTTAGTAAGATACACATAGAATTTATTATACAGAGGGCACATAGACTTAAACAGTTAGTAAGATACACATAAAATTTATTATACAAAGGGCACATAGACTTAAACAGTTAGTAAGATACACATAGAATTTATTATACAGAGGGCACATAGACTTAAACAGTTAGTAAGATACACATAGAATTTATTATACAAAGGGCACATAGACTTAAATAGTTAGTAAGATACACATAGAATTTATTATACAAAGGGCACATAGACTTCAACAGTTAGTAAGATACACATAGAATTTATTATACAGAGGGCACATAGACTTAAACAGTTAGTAAGATACACATAACATTTATTATACAGAGGGCACATAGACTTAAACAGTTAGTAAGATACACATAGAATTTATTATACAGAGGGAACATAGACTTAAACAGTTAGTAAGATACACATAGAATTTATTATACAGAGGGCACATAGACTTAAACAGTTATTAAGATACACATAACATTTATTATACAGAGGGCACATAGATTTAAACAGTTAGTAAGATACACATAGAATTTATTATACAGAGGACACATAGACTTAAACAGTTAGTAAGATACACATAGAATTTATTATACAGAGGGCACATAGACTTAAACAGTTAGTAAGATACACATAGAATTTATTATACAGAGGGCACATAGACTTAAACAGTTAGTAAGATACACATAGAATTTATTATACAGAGGGCACATAGACTTAAACAGTTAGTAAGATACACATAGAATTTATTATACAGAGGGCACATAGACTTAAACAGTTAGTAAGATACACATAGAATTTATTATACAGAGGGAACATAGACTTAAACAGTTAGTAAGATACACATAGAATTTATTATACAGAGGGCACATAGACTTAAACAGTTAGTAAGATACACATATAATTTATTATACAGAGGGCACATAGACTTAAACAGTTATTAAGATACACATAACATTTATTATACAGAGGGCACATAGACTTAAACAGTTAGTAAGATATACATAGAATTTATTATACAAAGGGCACATAGACTTAAACAGTTAGTAAGATACACATAGAATTTATTATACAGAGGGCACATAGACTTAAACAGTTAGTAAGATACACATAGAATTTATTATACAGAGGGCACATAGACTTAAACAGTTAGTAAGATACACATAGAATTTATTATACAAAGGGCACATAGACTTAAATAGTTAGTAAGATACACATAGAATTTATTATACAAAGGGCACATAGACTTCAACAGTTAGTAAGATACACATAGAATTTATTATACAGAGGGCACATAGACTTAAACAGTTAGTAAGATACACATAACATTTATTATACAGAGGGCACATAGACTTAAACAGTTAGTAAGATACACATAGAATTTATTATACAGAGGGCACATAGACTTAAACAGTTAGTAAGATACACATATAATTTATTATACAGAGGACACATAGACTTAAACAGTTAGTAAGATACACATAGAATTTATTATACAGAGGGCACATAGACTTTAACAGTTAGTAAGATACACATAGAATTTATTATATAGAGAGCACATAGACTTAAACAGTTAGTAAGATACACATAGAATTTATTATACAAAGGGCACATAGACTTAAACAGTTAGTAAGATACACATAGAATTTATTATACAGAGGGCACATAGACTTAAACACATAGAATTTATTATACAGAGGGCACATAGACTTAAACAGTTAGTAAGATACACATAGAATTTATTATACAGAGGGCACATAGACTTAAACACATATAATTTATTATACAGAGGGCACATAGACTTAAACAGTTAGTAAGATACACATAGAATTCATTATACAGAGGACACATAGTCTGAAACAGTTAGTAAGATACACATAGAATTTATTATACAAAGGGCACATAGACTTAAACAGTTAGTAAGATACACATAGAATTTATTATACAAAGGGCACATAGACTTAAACAGTTATTAAGATACACATAACATTTATTATACAGAGGACCATTAGTAAGATACACATAGAATTTATTATACAAAGGGCACATAGACTTAAACAGTTAGTAAGATACACATAGAATTTATTATACAAAGGGCACATAGACTTAAACAGTTAGTAAGATACACATAGAATTTATTATACAAAGGGCACATAGACTTAAACAGTTAGTAAGATACACATAGAATTTATTATACAGAGGGCACATAGACTTAAACAGTTAGTAAGATACACATAACATTTATTATACAGAGGGCACATAGACTTAAACAGTTAGTAAGATACACATAGAATTTATTATATAGAGGACACATAGACTTAAACACATAGAATTTATTATACAGAGGGCACATAGACTTAAATAGTTAGTAAGATACAAATAGAATTTATTATACAGAGGGCACATAGACTTAAACAGTTAGTAAGATACACATAGAATTTATTATACAGAGGGCACATAGACTTAAACAGTTAGTAAGATACACATAGAATTTATTATACAAAGGGCACATAGACTTAAACAGTTATTAAGATACACATAACATTTATTATACAGAGGACCATTAGTAAGATACACATAGAATTTATTATACAGAGGACACATAGTCTGAAACAGTTAGTAAGATACACATAGAATTTATTATACAAAGGGCACATAGACTTAAACAGTTAGTAAGATACACATAGAATTTATTATACAAAGGGCACATAGACTTAAACAGTTATTAAGATACACATAACATTTATTATACAGAGGACCATTAGTAAGATACACATAGAATTTATTATACAAAGGGCACATAGACTTAAACAGTTAGTAAGATACACATATAATTTATTATACAAAGGGCACATAGACTTAAACAGTTAGTAAGATACACATAGAATTTATTATACAAAGAGCACATAGACTTAAACAGTTAGTAAGATACACATAGAATTTATTATATAGAGGGCACATAGACTTAAACAGTTAGTAAGATACACATAGAATTTATTATATAGAGGGCACATAGACTTAAACAGTTAGTAAGATACACATAGAATTTATTATGCAAAGTGCACATAGACTTAAACAGTTAGTAAGATACACATAGAATTTATTATACAAAGGGCACATAGACTTAAACAGTTAGTAAGATACACATAGAATTTATTATACAAAGGGCACATAGACTTAAACAGTTATTAAGATACACATAACATTTATTATACAGAGGACCATTAGTAAGATACACATAGAATTTATTATACAAAGGGCACATAGACTTAAACAGTTAGTAAGATACACATAGAATTTATTATACAAAGGGCACATAGACTTAAACAGTTAGTAAGATACACATAGAATTTATTATACAAAGGGCACATAGACTTAAACAGTTAGTAAGATACACATAGAATTTATTATACAGAGGGCACATAGACATAAACAGTTAGTAAGATACACATAACATTTATTATACAGAGGGCACATAGACTTAAACAGTTAGTAAGATACACATAGAATTTATTATATAGAGGACACATAGACTTAAACACATAGAATTTATTATACAGAGGGCACATAGACTTAAATAGTTAGTAAGATACAAATAGAATTTATTATACAGAGGGCACATAGACTTAAACAGTTAGTAAGATACACATAGAATTTATTATACAGAGGGCACATAGACTTAAACAGTTAGTAAGATACACATAGAATTTATTATACAAAGGGCACATAGACTTAAACAGTTATTAAGATACACATAACATTTATTATACAGAGGACCATTAGTAAGATACACATAGAATTTATTATACAGAGGACACATAGTCTGAAACAGTTAGTAAGATACACATAGAATTTATTATACAAAGGGCACATAGACTTAAACAGTTAGTAAGATACACATAGAATTTATTATACAAAGGGCACATAGACTTAAACAGTTATTAAGATACACATAACATTTATTATACAGAGGACCATTAGTAAGATACACATAGAATTTATTATACAAAGGGCACATAGACTTAAACAGTTAGTAAGATACACATAGAATTTATTATACAAAGGGCACATAGACTTAAACAGTTAGTAAGATACACATAGAATTTATTATACAAAGGGCACATAGACTTAAACAGTTAGTAAGATACACATAGAATTTATTATACAGAGGGCACATAGACTTAAACAGTTAGTAAGATACACATAACATTTATTATACAGAGGGCACATAGACTTAAACAGTTAGTAAGATACACATAGAATTTATTATATAGAGGACACATAGACTTAAACACATAGAATTTATTATACAGAGGGCACATAGACTTAAATAGTTAGTAAGATACAAATAGAATTTATTATACAGAGGGCACATAGACTTAAACAGTTAGTAAGATACACATAGAATTTATTATACAGAGGGCACATAGACTTAAACAGTTAGTAAGATACACATAGAATTTATTATACAAAGGGCACATAGACTTAAACAGTTATTAAGATACACATAACATTTATTATACAGAGGACCATTAGTAAGATACACATAGAATTTATTATACAGAGGACACATAGTCTGAAACAGTTAGTAAGATACACATAGAATTTATTATACAAAGGGCACATAGACTTAAACAGTTAGTAAGATACACATAGAATTTATTATACAAAGGGCACATAGACTTAAACAGTTATTAAGATACACATAACATTTATTATACAGAGGACCATTAGTAAGATACACATAGAATTTATTATACAAAGGGCACATAGACTTAAACAGTTAGTAAGATACACATATAATTTATTATACAAAGGGCACATAGACTTAAACAGTTAGTAAGATACACATAGAATTTATTATACAAAGGGCACATAGACTTAAACAGTTAGTAAGATACACATAGAATTTATTATATAGAGGGCACATAGACTTAAACAGTTAGTAAGATACACATAGAATTTATTATACAGAGGGCACATAGACTTAAACACATAGAATTTATTATACAGAGGGCACATAGACTTAAACAGTTAGTAAGATACACATAGAATTTATTATACAGAGGGCACATAGACTTAAACACATATAATTTATTATACAGAGGGCACATAGACTTAAACAGTTAGTAAGATACACATAGAATTCATTATACAGAGGACACATAGTCTGAAACAGTTAGTAAGATACACATAGAATTTATTATACAAAGGGCACATAGACTTAAACAGTTAGTAAGATACACATAGAATTTATTATACAAAGGGCACATAGACTTAAACAGTTATTAAGATACACATAACATTTATTATACAGAGGACCATTAGTAAGATACACATAGAATTTATTATACAAAGGGCACATAGACTTAAACAGTTAGTAAGATACACATAGAATTTATTATACAAAGGGCACATAGACTTAAACAGTTAGTAAGATACACATAGAATTTATTATACAAAGGGCACATAGACTTAAACAGTTAGTAAGATACACATAGAATTTATTATACAGAGGGCACATAGACTTAAACAGTTAGTAAGATACACATAACATTTATTATACAGAGGGCACATAGACTTAAACAGTTAGTAAGATACACATAGAATTTATTATATAGAGGACACATAGACTTAAACACATAGAATTTATTATACAGAGGGCACATAGACTTAAATAGTTAGTAAGATACAAATAGAATTTATTATACAGAGGGCACATAGACTTAAACAGTTAGTAAGATACACATAGAATTTATTATACAGAGGGCACATAGACTTAAACAGTTAGTAAGATACACATAGAATTTATTATACAAAGGGCACATAGACTTAAACAGTTATTAAGATACACATAACATTTATTATACAGAGGACCATTAGTAAGATACACATAGAATTTATTATACAGAGGACACATAGTCTGAAACAGTTAGTAAGATACACATAGAATTTATTATACAAAGGGCACATAGACTTAAACAGTTAGTAAGATACACATAGAATTTATTATACAAAGGGCACATAGACTTAAACAGTTATTAAGATACACATAACATTTATTATACAGAGGACCATTAGTAAGATACACATATAATTTATTATACAAAGGGCACATAGACTTAAACAGTTAGTAAGATACACATATAATTTATTATACAAAGGGCACATAGACTTAAACAGTTAGTAAGATACACATAGAATTTATTATACAAAGAGCACATAGACTTAAACAGTTAGTAAGATACACATAGAATTTATTATATAGAGGGCACATAGACTTAAACAGTTAGTAAGATACACATAGAATTTATTATATAGAGGGCACATAGACTTAAACAGTTAGTAAGATACACATAGAATTTATTATGCAAAGTGCACATAGACTTAAACAGTTAGTAAGATACACATAGAATTTATTATACAGAGGGCACATAGACTTAAACACATAGAATTTATTATACAGAGGGCACATAGACTTAAACAGTTAGTAAGATACACATATAATTTATTATACAGAGGGCACATAGACTTAAACAGTTAGTAAGATACACATAGAATTTATTATACAAAGGGCACATAGACTTAAACAGTTAGTAAGATACACATAGAATTTATTATACAAAGGGCACATAGACTTAAACAGTTAGTAAGATACACATAGAATTAATTATACAGAGGGCACATAGACTTAAACACATAGAATTTATTATATAGAAGGCACATAGTCTGAAACAGTTAGTAAGATACACATAGAATTTATTATACAGAGGGCACATAGACTTAAACAGTTAGTAAGATACACATAGAATTTATTATACAGAGGGCACATAGACTTAAACAGTTAGTAAGATACACATAGAATTTATTATACAGAGGGCACATAGACTTAAACAGTTAGTAAGATACACATAGAATTTATTATACAGAGGGCACATAGACTTAAACACATAGAATTTATTATATAGAAGGCACATAGTCTGAAACAGTTAGTAAGATACACATAGAATTTATTATACAAAGGGCACATAGACTTAAACAGTTAGTAAGAAACACATAGAATTTATTATACAGAGGGCACAGACTTAAACACATAGAATTCATTATGCAGAGGGAACATTTGTCACAATTGAAAAAAAATGCAGAAAAAAAATCCAATATATAATGCTTTATTTTGTTTTGTATTTCCAGGTGATAGAATTGGAAACAAGACTTGAGTCTGGAGGATTAACAGTGAAATGTTCAGCATCAACATTGGCATCAACAATATCAACCTGCTCTACATCTACAGCAACGTCTTATATGTTAGTACACACACATATCTTTATACAGATTGTCTTAATTGTTGTTTACAAATTCATTCCTCTTTAGCTTTTAAGAAAACTTTTCATTTCTACTGGAATCAACTTCAAGTTTCTTTTTAAGTGTTAAGATGACACAGTGTGCAGTCTTTTAAAGTGTTAAACCAGAAACATCCGATCAGCCTGATCGGGAAACATGCACATTAAAATGTCATTATTTATAGTAAAGTGGGCTGGGAGTTACTGATAAACCAGCTGATAATGGTAAGTATAAGCACAATGACATGGATGAGGACTCTTATGTGAATATATAAACACAACATCAAACACATAAATTTAGATTTCTAAATTTTCATACTTAAAGTTAAAATGTTACGTCTTTAAGATGACACAGTATGCAGTCTTTTAAAGTATTAAGATGACACAGTATGCAATCTTTTAAAGTATTAAGATGACACAGTATGCAATTTTTTAAAGTATTAAGATGACACAGTATGCAATCTTTTAAAGTATTAAGATGACACAGTATGCAGTCTTTTAAAGTATTAAGATGACACAGTATGCAATCTTTTAAAGTATTAAGATGACACAGTATGCAGTCTTTAAAAAGTATTAAGATGACACAGTATGCAGTCTTTTTAAGTATTAAGATGACACAGTATGCAGTCTTTTTAAGTGTTAAGATGACACAGTATGCAGTCTTTTAAAGTGTTAAAATGACACAGTATGCAATTTTTTAAAGTGTTAAGATGACACAGTATGCAGTCTTTTAAAGTATTAAGATGGCGCAGTATGCAGTCTTTTTAAGTGTTAAGATGACACAGTATGCAGTCTTTTAAAGTGTTAAGATGACACAGTTTGCAGTCTTTTAAAGTATTAACAGTCTTCGAAATTAGGCGGTAGTCCGATGCCCGTGGCGTGTAAAATTGTACACGGGCGTATAAAATGAGTAGTTCTGATGGGCCTGTGAAAAAAAAGTCATATAGTTTCAAAAATTGATTTCATTAGATATTGTGTGTAGATACTTAGTTTATTGTTCTCCGTTTTCAGGTGCTGCCGAGTCGATGCAAAAAATGGGTAGGCAAAAAAGTCTTAAGAATTTCCGATATTCGAAATAGATTTAGCTGTTGGTTTTTTTTTTGCAATTTGATTGGTTGATATTTTTACCATCATGTAGGTTTTAAGAAAGGATGAGAAGGGCGGAGTAGTTGCCTTGTGAAGGTTGACTTCGATTTCTCGTTGGTCAAAAGCAAAGTTCAAGTAGCCTTGTAATTTTGAAGTGTCACCCTATGATATGTTGCCTGCATATTTTTGCCACGTGCCATTTATGAAAATATTGACATCGTGTTTATTGAATTCTATGGTATTCATTAAGTATTTTGAAAGTGACTTTCTTGAAAAGTAATCCATTTCGGTTTAAAGAAACTTTAAAGGGATGCCAACTTTAATTTCGTTCAATATCAAATCAAAATGGCACCACGAGAAAGGAGGCGCAATCAGACACTGTGCTACGGGAAATGTTGATCGAAGCTACTTTTAACCAAGCAAACTTTTGATTTCAATCCTGTGACATAAAGTCTGAGTTCTCATATATAATATGTTCATATTTGAGAAGGTTGGTCATTCAAAATTCGTTGAAATGCACAGACACTTCAGATTTTTTTTCGATCCGCTTCCAAATCCGATAGGTATTTTTTTTTATTAATTGCGATCTATTTATAGAACTGTTGCTGATAGACCTGTGTCTACGTTAATACCTCTGCAGTTAGAAAATAGACTTTGAACTACAGTACTGGTAGTTTTGTTCCATTGTTGCACTCTGATTTGAGGTCTGACAAATAATAATTACAATCTTTACTTGTTTCAGTTTATGACTCAGTGTCAATATACGTGCGTGCTATATTTGCATTCCCTAGCTACATGTATCTATAGTTGGACCGTTGAGCAAATTGGCATATACATATTTCTTCTGCTGAAGGCTACAAAGTGACAAGTATGACTTTTTGCATTTTGTGTGGTATTAATTCAAAGCATAGTGATATTTAAAAAAAAGGGGGGTACATATTAAAAATTATCACCAAATTATAAGTCACACACAATGATAACACCACAAGTTTTTGTTATAAGAGTCTTATAACAATATTGGTTGTGATGAGGAGGAGGTGGACAGTGATGATATGCCTTATGGAATATACTGAGGATGCTATTGACAATATGATTTTATAATTTTCAGGAGATTAATATAAACATGAATCCAAAATAAAGTGTCTTTTTGGTTTTTTTACTTGCATTCTGGTCTTACCTAATGCATAATTGACATGTCTGCATAATATTTGGTACATCATCATGTTTTGAGTTTTGATGGTTTGAATTAATGGTCATTAATGTAGTTTTCAAATTCAGGCCTGTAGAATTGATGGTGGGCCTGTAAATATTTGAACTTACAGGCCCGGTGGGCTTGTAAGGTAAAAAGTTAAGCGTGAAGATTGTATTAAGATGACACAGTATGCAGTCTTTTAAAGTGTTAAGATGACACAGTATGCTGTATCTGTGTGCATAATTCGCTATCAACCGGAAAGTTGGATTGTGATGAGCAAGATTTTTCAAAATAAAAATATATTTTATTTTGATAATTTAAATGAATGTCTTTCCTTTTCACTTTATGATTTTTGTGCTAATCCAAATTCAACTTTGGTGACGGAGCAAATAATGCAATTTGGTTGATTGAGCTAAAAGGCTCTATTGTTAGAAAACTACACAGGGTTTGAAATTTAATTTGGTGTAAATGAATCTGTGGTGGTTCTATACCAAATGAGTAAATTTTATGCTGTTATCAGAAACCCATGATGCAGGACAAAGTTTTTATATTGTACCCTATGGAAAAAATGACAATCAAGTTGAAATTGTTTTCTTATTATAAACTTGATTAAGCTCAAACTGTACATAAATGATCATTGAATGGTCCGTATGAAAGTTTGCATTTTTATGAAGATCAGAAATATAGGATGGCAGCCAACACAGGGCAAAGTTTATGGGGAAAATATTTTTTAAATCTACATTTTATTTCTCTGGAACCATTTACTGTATTGTATGTGAATATCTTTTTACTTATCCTAGAAAGATTTCACTGAACTAATTTTAAGCAAATGATTAATTTTAAATGTTTTCTGTTTTAGTGACCAAGATTCCATGATGGACAGTGTAAAGGAATTATCGGAAAAAAATAAACTTTTGGAGGTAAACTTATCTGACAGTCTTTTTATTGGCTTTTGGCATCTGTCGTAGAAATTTTCACATTTAAATCTTCTCCTCTGGAACCAGTGAACCAAATTAACCCTTAAGGTAACTAACCTACATTAGTGGTATATATCATGTACACAAAATATTTGGAATGAAAAACTATTTTATTTTGACTAGAGACAGGCAATAAATCCTAAAAATGTTAAACTACAGTACCAATAATTTTGTATTTATTACTAAAAATTACAAATTATCTTGGAAAAGGTTCCTGGTTCTGGTGTTTTTATGAACAAATGCAACTATTCCTTGCTTTGAGCATACTTGAGGCGAGTGTGTTAACTGTAACACCATTGATGCAATTTATATGCTGGCAGGAAGTAGATAGACTGCAGGTCATGTGTTCTTATTGTGTTTTCTCTTAGTGTTTATGCATTCAGTTGATTTGTTTTCACAAGAGATTGATAGAGGGCTCAAAATCAGACAAAGAACACCAGAGAAATATCAAAAATATTATTTTTTTCCTGCAAAGAATTTGATGGCATATGGCACCCATTTTGAAACAAATTGGACACCATTTTAAGTTTATTAGTGTCCATGAAATGATATAATAAAACTAGGAGATATAATCTATCTATATTTCAAGTTTCGTGAAATTATCTTGTATACTTTTTAATATCTCACCAGTTATGTACATGTATAACTAAGTTCTATTTACCAGATTTCAATATTTCTGATGGTGCCACAAAGACAAAAACTACCAAATTGCCTCAACACCTATTTTCATATCCATATAAAACTATATTTCCAAGGCTGAAAATGGTTATAGTTCATAATCCTATTCAGAATAAATGGTTTTACCATGTCAGTTATTTATTTTGTCTGAACATATTTATGCTGGAATAAAATGGAAAAGTGACATGAACATGCCTTTTGTGATCGTTTCGACCAAACGAAAAGCTGCTTTCAGGATTTTTACAGGTCTCAAAATTTAAAATTTGGTTTAATTTAAACAATCTTGTAGTTTTTAGCTCACCTGGCCAAAGGCCATGTGGGCTTTTGCCATCACTTGGCATTCGTACGTCGTAAACTTTCACATTTAAATCTCCTCTGAAACCCCTGAATCGAATTAAACCAAACCTGGCAGGGATGGTCCTTGGGTGGGTCCCTTTCAAAAGTGTGTCCGACAGACCCGCCCTCCATTCAAGATGGCTGCTGTTACTAAAAATAGAAATTTCTTCAATTGTCCATTGTATAAGTCAAAATGAGCTCAAATTTTAACTGCAGCTACATGGCAAGGAGTAGTTTAACATATATTCCATTTTTTTCTGTGAAATTTTTCTTTCAGTCGATTTATACCGATTATGCAAATTAGGCATATTTTGATAAAAGATCACATTTAAATCTTCTCCTCTGAAATCGCTGAACCAAATTAAAACAAATTTGGCTGGGATGGTCCTTGGGTGGTCCCCTTTCAATATTGTGTCAGACAGCCCCGCCCTCCATTCAAAATGGCTGCTGTTACTAAAAATAGAAATTTCTTCAATTGTCCATTGCTGCTTTAGTATAAGTCAAAATGAGCTCATATTTAAACTGCAGCTACATGGCAATGAGTAGTTTAACATATATTCTGGGTTTTTCTGTGAGATTTTTTCAGCCAGTTTATTCCGTTTAGGAATATTATGAGATAAAAATCACATCTAAATCTTTTGCTCTGAAATTTGAGTTGAAATGATCTTTGGGTGGCCCACTTTCAAAATTATGTGTAACACCCCCATTTTCTATCAACTTTAGATGTCAAATTGAAAACCAGGTGAGCGATTACAGGCTTCTGGGAGCCTCTAGTTCTTGCATACATATGTTGGTTCTGCTAGAAAACAGAAGATTGTGTAACAAAAGAATACAATTATTGATATATTATTATTAACCCTGGAAAAATGTTGAGAAGTGTCTTTTGCCAGGCGGAAGTATGGGCAAAGTTTTTAAAAATGAGGGCTTAATATTTCTGTCTTTGTGGGCTCTAATTGATAAACAAGAAAGGGAAAAGCTTGAACATTGATGGAAATTGTCCAGGCAATGTCATCTTTATTATGGGAGGTTTCGTTTCAGCCCTTTTCAAGCTAAGTCGATCATTGGTCAAATTGATACTGGATACATTTCCACTTAGCAAACAACTTTAAATCAACAGCAAGGAGTGACCAGACTGGTGTGTTGGCATGTCTATTACTTATGTAAGGCTTGCTGAGCTGGTACATAAAATCATAAAATACAAAAATATGCATACCATGATATAATTTGATTTATTCTTAATGGTTGAACAATTTCTCCCTTTATGTTAATCTGCACCAACTCTCAATGAGGCATTTAATACAAACAGTTTTATTTGAATTTGTTTTAGTGAATATAAAATGTTTTCGTTGGTAAGAAAAGCATGTCTAGATGAAAGATCCACAAGTACAGAATTTAAAGAATCAACCTCTGAACAATATAATAATATGTATGTAAGGCAAAATAAAATAAAAGTTCTGGTTCTCAGACAACGCGGCCCCCTCAAAATTTCGGCCGATGGGACGTTTTTATTGCCGTACAGAATAAAAATTGCCGCTGCGCCATATTTTTGAAGAAAACAAAATTCAAATTTACCGCCAAATTTAAGTTTTCAAGCGTGCCAGTGACGCAGACGAGTTTTGACAAACGTTTGAATGACTGATCAATCGAAAACGAAAGTAAAAATTCAGCATGTCTACGAATGAAAACACTGTCCTCGTCAGTTTTAATGTACAGTTACATTCCAAACAAATAATACACACTATTGTGTTGTTTGTTTGCCAAAATAGTAGAATTGAACTGATTTGCATTATGTTTTTAAACCGCTGAAAATAAAAACAAAATATAAAAACCCTTCCCATGTTGGATTGGAAATAAAAACAAAAAATAAAAACCCTACCTACCTTGCCCTTTTTTTGAAATCCATTGTTTGAGAACCAGAACATTTTTTTTAGATGGCCTAAATCTGGATGAACTATATGTTACAATGTATGTTCAAGTTTGACTTGTCTGTTCTTGATATATTTTTTTTTTAGCTCACCTTGCCAAAGGCAAAGTGAGCTTTTGGCATCACTTGGCATCCGTCGTCCGTTAACTTTTCACATTTTAATCTTCTCCTCTGAAACCCCTCAGCCAAATGAACTGAAACTTGGTAAGAAGCATCTATGGAAGGTCTTCTATAAACATTACTCATTTTGTCCCGATCCATTAACAAAGATGACCGCCATAGGCAATTCTTGTTTCTGATTGGCTGATTTTTAAAAATCTTCTCCTCTGAAACCGCTTGACCAAATGAACCGAAACTTGGTAGGAAGCATCTATGGAAGGTCCTCTATAAAGATTGCTTATTTTGTCCCGATTGGTTAACAAACATGGCCACCACAGGCAATTCTTGTTTCTGATTGGTTGATTTCTGAAAAATCTTCTCCTCTGTTATTAGAAAGATAACTCTTGTTTAAATATAGATATCTGTATTCAAAATGCAGTTATCTCTATACAGATATCTGAATTGAATTACAGATATATGCCTCTGAAACCCCTCAGCCAAATGAACTGAAACTTGGTAGGAAGCATCTATGGAAGGTCCTCTATAAACATGCTCATTTTGTCCCAATCCATTAACAAACATGGCCACCACAGGCCATTCTTGTTTCTGATTGGTCGATTTCTAAAAATCATCTCCTCTGAAACCGCTTGGCCAAATGATCCGAATCTTGGTAGGAAGCATCTATGGAAGGTCCTCTATAAAGATTGCTCATTTTGTCCCGATCCATTAACAAACATGGCTGCCACAGGCAATTCTTGTTTCTGATTGGTCGATTTCTAAAAATCTTCTACTCTGAAACAGCTTGGCCAAATGGACTGAAATGTGGTAGGAAGCATCTATGGGAATTGCTCATTCTGTTTTGATCCGTTAACAAACATGGCCGTCATAGGCAATTCTTGTTTCTTATTGGTCGATTTCTAAAACAGCTTTTCCCCTGAAACCGCTTGGCCAAATGATATGGAACTTGGTAAGAAGCATCTATGGAAGGTCCTCTATAGATATTGCTCATTTCGTTTTGATCCATTAACAAACATGGCTGCCACAGGCAATTCTTGTTTTAGATTGGTCGATTTCTAAAAATCTTCTCTGAAACTGCTTTGCCAAAATGAACTGAAATTTGGTGGGAAGCACCTATGGAAGGTTCTGTATTAAGTTTCCTCAAAGCAGAATGAAAGGTGAGCGATACAGGCTCAGCCCACTGAGCCTCTAGTTACATTACATGTGAATTTCTTTCAGGAGGAAAATGTAAAATTGTCTGAAGAGTTGCAAAGAGCAGTTGACAACAGTGCTAATCTTTGTGAAAAAGTTATCAAGTTAGATTTGAAGTGTGAACGCTGGAAAAACAGACTTGAGGATATTAAGAAGGATACTGGGTAATATACACATACCACACTAATCTGTTTCCCTAGCGTTTGTCATCAGTTGTTGCTTGTAATATTTGTCCATTTCAAGGTTTCAATATTTCCCAAAAACCTAAATCAAGTCCTCTATCGTATTTTGCACAAAAGACAAGATTAAATTTGGCGCCAAATTGATATCCGATAATTTTTACGTGTCCGTTCCGGAGTGATTCTTGTTCTTATATTTCAAATATTGATATTTCCATTCATTAAAGCGTTTCTGAGATTGCGACTTTAATTTTGTCAATGTCCTTGAACTTCATATGGAGGAACGATAAATGATACAATAAAAGAGTTTTGATCTGTCGTTTCACTTTAGTTTTAATCAAAATGAATTATGGACAAATTGGAGATCAAACAGGGCTCTTTTATACAACAAACCCAGTATTTTATACCAGTGGAAATAGATTTGTCCGTCGTACCGGTGTTACATACTCATTTTTTCCCCATACTCATTCCCCCCCCCCCGGAAAAATGAGTATATACTGAGATTTCCCCCCGGAAAAATGAGTATATACTGAATTTTTCCCCCAGAAAACCAAGTATGTGTTAACACATACTCATTTTTCCCCCCATACTAGTTTTTCCCCCTCTCCTATTTTAATAGGGTTTTTCTTGTGTACACTTCTATACATGTATATGGTGGAAGACAATAATTAAATGTGGACGAAAGAGGGTATCAACAATGATGATAGTAATAACTAAGGCAAGCATGAACATGGAGTGAGAACGGATAAGGAGGTAGGAGGAAAGGATGGGAAAACACTTTTGAGTGATAAAGCAATCTTCCTTAGTGCAAGTGAGAAAAACTCAAAAGTTTGCTAAGTGCTGGAAGGCACAACTGACAGGTATGAGGAAGAAGGCAGGAAGGAAGGAATATAAAGAGGAGGATAGAGAGGACGGAGGGAGAATGGTAAAAAGATGATGGAGAGGAAGGAGAGATAGAGGTATAAAATAAGGAGGATGACAGGAGGAATTAGGGAGGGAGTCAATATGGAAAAGGATGGAGATAGTGAGGAGGATAATGATGAGGAAGTAGTGAAGAGGAGATTTGAAGGAAGAGGATAGAAAGGACGAAGTGACAAAGGTAAGCGAGGAGGAGAGAAGTAGTGAGGAGGAGGTAATAAGGAGGAGGATGAGGACAGAGGAGAAAAGTATACAGAGAAGGTAATTAGGAAGAGGGAGAGAGGTAGTGAGGAAGAGTTAATAAGGAGGATGGAGACGGAAGAAAAACAGAGGTAATGAAGTGGATGATAATATTACAGGAAAGAGAAGAGAGGTAATGAGGTGGCGGATTGAGAGGAATGAAGGATGGAGAGGTGGGGAGGAAGATTGAAAGGAAGGAGGGAGAGAGGTAATGAGGAGGATGGATAGGAATGAGGGAGAGTAGTGAGGAGGAGGATTGAGAGGAAGGAAGGAGAGCGGTAGTGAGGAGGACAGAGGAAGGAGGGAGAGCTAGTGAGGGGAAGGAGAGAGAGAGAGAGAGGTAGTGAGGAGGAAGGAGGGAGAGAGGTAGTGAGGAGGAGGATGGAGAGGAAGGAGGGAGAGAGGTAGTGAGGAGGATGGAGAGGAAGGAAGGAGAGCGGTAGTGAGGAGGACTGAGAGTAAGGAGGGAGAGCTAGTGAGGAGGAGAGAGAGAGAGGTAGTGAGGAAGTGGATGGAGAGGAATAAGGGATGAGAAGTAGTGAGGAGGATTGAGAGGAAGGAGGGAGAGAGGCAGTGAGGAGGAGGGAGAGAGGTAGTGGGGAAGTTGATGGAGAAGTAGTGACAGAGGATTGAGAGGAAGGAGGGAGAGAGGTAGTGATGAGGGGAGCAGGGAGGGAGAGAAGAGGTAGTGAGGAGGGAGGAGGAAGGAGGGGAGAGGTAGTAAGGAGGAGGATGGAGAGGAAGGAGGGAGAGAGGAGGAGGATGGAGAGGAAGGGTGAGAAAGGTAGTGAGGAGGACGACTACTTTAATAAATTATGTTCAGTGGTTCTGAAGGAGATGACGAAAATGTAATTCATAGGTTTTCAAAGCAATTTTGACCTTAGCTGTCTACGAATTTTTGAAAAATCACGTGAAAATCTGCAAAAATTAGACTGGAACCCCCTTTTTAGCTCACATGACTAAAAGTTAGGGTGAGCTTTCGCCATCACATTGCATTCGTCGTCCGTCCGTCCGTTAACTTTTTACATTTTGATCTTCTTGAGAACCACTGAAACTTTTGCTTGCTGAAATGATACGCAAATCAAGCTCGTCAAAAGTCTTCATTTGGATGAAGTTGTACGGCGAACCCTTATAGGAGTTATTGCCCCTGAAATGTCCAACTTTGCTGTTATTGGCCATTATCTCGAAAACTATAATAGATAGAGAAAAAACTATTGCTCAAAGATGATCAATGTAAATGCCATAAAGGATTGGCATGACATTATCTATTTGTAACTACAAAAAAATATACATATGTATTGTAGTGGCTCGGGATTTCCAGGTGAGCAATTCAGGCTCCTGGGAGCCTCTAGTTTTAGAACCCCCCTGGAACAAATTTCTGGATCCGCGCCTGGATAACAGTTAAAAATAGGTCATTGTTAATTACCGGTATTATCAGGAACCTTTTTAATGAGCCCATTCTATCAAATGAAAATCGATCCAAATGGACACAGTGGGTCCCTCAAAAGCCTCACTGTTCGGCTCCATCCCAATATAATGCTTGTTAACATTTAAAATCTCAAAATATACACATTTGGAACTAAAAAAAGTTTGGGGATGGGTCATGGAGGGTGAACGTAAAGTTTCACCAAACTATTGTGCAGTTAAATGAGGAGTTATAGACAGCAAGACAAACAGACAGAAAAACGGACAATTAAGCTGAGTTCTAAATACCCAAAACTTATTACTTTTATATAAGGGGACGACCATTTGATTTTGAGGGGGGGGGGAGGAGGGGCTTGGAAGATTTTTTTTTTAATCGAAATAATTATTTTATTTTCAGGATTAAATTATTTATTTTTTACATAGAACAAATCAAATTATTTATTTTCATTTTTGTGGTATTTTCGATCCTGGATTGGTGTAAATCTGAGGGATTAAAATATTTTATTTCTCCATCTTCGAGATCAAAATATTTATTTTCAACATACTCCAGGTCAAAATATTTATTTTAAAAATCTTCCAAGGCCCCCCCCCCCTCAAAATCAAATGGTCGTCCCCTAAACCAAAATTTTATTTGGTTGTATAGTCTATCAGTGCAAAGGGGGAGAATTGAGTATGAGGGGGAAACTTCAATAAAAACTCAGATTTCCCCCTAAAAATCAGGGGGGAAAGATGAGTATATACTGATCTTTCCGGGGGGAAAATGAGTATATACTGATCTTTCCGGGAGAAAAACTGGCATATACTCATTTTTCCGGGGGTAAAAATGAGTATGTAACACCGCCACGTTTGGGAATCTCTGATTTTTTCACTTGTCCTGTCGGACAACCGTAATACAAGATCTACTTGTCCGACGTCAGTTTTCACTGGTATCGGACAAACGTTAATGTCGAGGCCTGGCTATGGAGAAAACGACACGGTGAAATTTCTTGAAGCTTTGGCAGATAATGTATTTAGACATAACTATTCAATGATGCAAATTTAAAAAAAAATTGATCGATGGGAAAATGTTTGGGTTACCCAGGTCTACACCCTTTTAGTGAAACATTGCAGGAATGATCTTAAAATGGTCCTCAAAATAGATTCCTCAATCCTGACATTCAATATACCCATCAGGGGATAACAGTGTCTGATTGGTTGAAATATGAAGGACTGAAATATTAGTTGTCGTACTAAATAATTCCTGTTCTATATCCAATAGGCAGGGGTTTGCAATTGCCATGTCCAAAGAACCTGTCGGACAAGTAAATTTTTCCATTAAGCTTTTCGTGTGGCAAGTAAAATAATAGCAAGGAATAGCAGATTTTTGAATAAAGTGTTCTGGGAATGTGTATATTTCTTAAATAATTAATTTATGTAAATATTTACGGTTATACTCCTATGTTTTTTGTTTTTATTTGGGAATGATCGTGTCTGGTGCTACGAAAGCGGCTAAAAATTTACAGAATCGTTACTTAGTTCAGGATTACAACCTTATAACAATGATAATTCTACTACATTTTCTTAACGATAGCTGTGATACCCTAACATGTTTTCTCAGAGTTCCTAATGTGAAGTTTTCTTGCAAAATACTGAAGTACAGTAGAGTTCGTTTATAACGAACAGGCTTGTAACGAAATCAGGCTTATAGCGAAGTAAAGATAAATCCCCGGTCCCATCGCTATTTAAACAATGTATTTGTGAAGGCCTATTAGAAATTTTTTGTAACGAAATCAGGCTTATAACAAAGAGAATTTTAAAACCAAACAACGTTTTTATTACTCAAAATTGACATGATATAAAAAAGAAAATTGCTGAACAAACAAATCGTTTACCTGTCTTCCGTTACGCACGGACGATCACATATTAGAATGGTCAAGTGGACTTGACACTTCGTTATTGATAATTGAAAAATCAATAATCCCACCTTTGATGTTGTTAATGATGTCAATCAAGACTTTTCTT
The DNA here is from genome assembly GCA_963680875.1 of Bathymodiolus brooksi. Lineage (NCBI taxonomy): Eukaryota > Metazoa > Mollusca > Bivalvia > Mytilida > Modiolidae > Bathymodiolus > Bathymodiolus brooksi. The sequence continues at coordinate 63,117,004 of OY804582.1, forward strand.
TAAAATATTCAAACAATAAAATGGGTATTAATGATGTGATTCACAAGTTGTCAATTAATAACACATGCGCTAATTTATTGTATTAAAAATTAATAAAACGTAATCTAAATTTTAATGAATGGATGCACAAGCTAAAGAAATTAAAAACAAAGTCATGTGTGAGATTAATTCATTCGCTATTGTTTATTTTTTCTTTGATGATAGACTCTTTAATTAAACAACAAACTGCGTGGTCTCAAGGTTCATCTAAATACCAAAAACAAGAGAAATGTACTCGTTCTGAAATTTCGATTAACCTGAGTTTTTATGTGTATATAATACCAAAAAGAAACAATTATTCTTCAAATTCAAATAAAACAAAAGGAAAATGGCTACAATCTTAAAATTGGCCATTAAAAATATATATCCGAATTATCAGCATTATACCGATATCGATACAAGTGTGAATACCCGACCTCATATTTCCTTTTTATAAAATAGATCGTGAACAAAGTTGAAAAAATGTTTCTAAGGAACATTTGAAGATACCAAAGAGGTATTCAGAAGCAATAGTCTTTGAGAACTGTCTAAAGGATTAAATATTTTTATACGATAAAGGCCCACTTTACTGTGCATCAGTTATCATAGCGTAATGAAACTGTCCGGATAAGAACCAGATTTTTTTCTCTCTAAAATTACGCGACTTCGGTGGCTCGAACTACCGATAGCTAGAACAGATTTTGACAGTCCCTTCGAGTTCGAGCCAGCGAAGTTCTACTGTACAATTTTCAAAAGGGGAGGTAATTCAACATTGTTTCTCTTTTAACGAACGATGCCTATAACAAACTAAGATCGAGAGTCCCCTGGATTTCGTTATAAACGAACTCTACTGTAGTGGAATATCGTAAAATAATAAGGTACACAAATTACTGCCTTTTCCTTGAATATAAGACATTAAATTTTTAAGTACATTTTTTTATATTTTTTAATAGTTTTTTGTTTTGTCTGTCAATTTTGACAATTGTTTGCAATACATGAAAAAAAATTGATCGATATTTACAATTTATGTGCCCAATAACACTTGCAGGGTTGACTTCAAAATATTAAGTTCAAGTTTAGATGTCAATTCTAATCCAGAGTTAAAGGAACAGATGGATAAACTTAGAATACTGGCAGAGAAAGTTAATTCTGAAAAGGTAGGTCTTAGTTAGGAAATATCAGGTTCTTCAGTTACACTGAGGGCTCGGTTGGCTCAGTGAGTTAGGTAGTTGGATTATCTAACAACTCGTACAAGCCTATCACCAATACGGCGTGGGTTTGCACCCGGCTTTGTAAATTGCAAAAAAGGGTGCACTCGACTCGCAGCCGCAAGTGATAAAGTTTACCAGTTGCTTGCCCATGGTCGGTGGTTCTCTCCGGGTACTCCAGCTTCTTCCACCACTTAAACTGGTCGCTGTGATATAGCTGAAATATTGCTGAAAGTGGCGTTAAAACACCAAAAATCAATCAGTTACGCTGTGAGTTCTTCCATTATGAACCTGTAGGGAATATCAGGTTCTCAAATTACACTGATTTCTTCCATTACAAACCTGTAGGGAATAACAGGTTCTCAAATTACACTGAGTTATTCCATTAGGAACACATAGGGAACAACGGGTTTGCAAATTACACTGAGTTATTCCATTAAGAACATGTAGGGAATAACAGGTTCTCCAATTGCACAGAGTTCTCCCATTAAGAATAGGTAGGCAATAACAGATTCTCAAATTACACTGAGTTCTTCCATTGCGAACCTGTACGGAATATCAAGTTTTCCAATTACACCGAGTTTCCTTTAAGAACATTTAGGGAAGAACAGGTTCTCCAATTACACTGAATTTCCCTTTAAGAATATTTAGGGAATAACAGGTTTTCCAATTACACTGAATTCTCCATTTAAGAACTTGTAGGGAATAACAGGTTCTCCAATTACACTGAGTTCTCCATTTAAGAACTTGTAGGGAATAACAAGTTCTCCAATTACACTGTAAATTTCCCTTTAAGAACTTGTAGGGAATAACAGGTTTTCCAATTACACTGTGTGTTCTCCATTTAAGAACTTGTAGGGAGTAACAGGTTCTCAAATTACACTGAGTTCTCCATTTAAGAACTTGTAGGGAATAACAAGTTCTCCAATTACACTGTAAATTTCCCTTTAAGAACTTGTAGGGAATAACAGGTTTTCCAATTACACTGTGTGTTCTCCATTTAAGAACTTGTAGGGAGTAACAGGTTCTCAAATTACACTGAGTTTCCCTTTAAGAACTTGTAAGGAATAACAAGTTCTCCAATTACACTGTAAATTTCCCTTTTAAGAACTTGTAGGGAATAACAGGTTTTCCAATTACACTGTGAGTTTCCCTTTAAGAACCTGTAGGGAAACATTGTCTTACTCTAGTGGTGATGATCACATTGCAGTTACCTCGTACAAACTAGCAAATGGGTTCACAGTATATAATTTGTTGGAATTGTTTGTTTTTATATGACTGAAAAAAAATTGTGGTCCTATTAAGATATAGATGTGTTATTGGTGCTGTCATGTGGTCCTATTAAGATATGTATCTGTCATTGGTGCTGTCGTGTGGTCCTATTAAGATATAGATGTGTCATTGGTGCTGTCATGTTGTCGTATTAAGATATGGATGTGTCATTGGTGCTGTCATTTGGTTCTATTAAGATATGGATGTGTCATTGGTGGTCATGTGATCCTATTACCATATGGATGTGTCATTGGTACTGTCATGTGGTTCTATTAAGATATAGATGTTTCATTGGTGCTGTCATGTGATCCTATTAACATATGGGTGTGTCATTGGTGCTGTCCTGTGATCCTATTAAGATATGGGTGTGTCATTAGTGCTGTCATGTGATCCTATTAAGATATGGGTGTGTCATTATTGCTGTCATGTGATCCTATTAAGATATGGATGTGTCATTAGTGCTGTCATGTGATCCTATTAAGATATGGGTGTGTCATTATTGCTGTCATGTGATCCTATTAAGATATGGATGTCTCATTGGTGCTGTCATGTGGTCCTATTAAGATATGGATGTGCCATTGGTGCTGTCCATGTGGTCCTATTAAGATATAGATGTTTCTTTGGTGCTGTCATGTGGTTCTATTAAGATATGGATGTGTCATTGGTGCTGTCATGTGGTCCTATTAAGATATGGATGTGTCATTGGTGCTGTCATGTGGTCCTATTAAGATATGGATGTGTCATTAGTGCTGTCATGTGATCCTATTAAGATATGGGTGTGTCATTATTGCTGTCATGTGATCCTATTAAGATATGGATGTGTCATTAGTGCTGTCATGTGATCCTATTAAGATATGGTGTGTCAGTATTGCTGTCATGTGATCCTATTAAGATATGGATGTCTCATTGGTGCTGTCATGTGGTCCTATTAAGATATGGATGTGCCATTGGTGCTGTCCATGTGGTCCTATTAAGATATAGATGTTTCTTTGGTGCTGTCATGTGGTCCTATTAAGATATGGATGTGTCATTGGTGCTGTCATGTGGTCCTATTAAGATATGGATGTGTCATTGGTGCTGTCATGTGGTCCTATTAAGATATGGATGTGTCTGGTGCTGTCATGTGATCCTATTAAGATATAGATGTGTCATTGGTGCTGTCATGTGGTTCTATTAAGATATGAATGTGTCATTGGTGCTGTCATCTTTTTCCATCTGTAGACAAAATGTTATCTTCACAATAACATGCTCTATTTGATTGATCCTTCTGAAATTTTAACACAATGATTCTTGGTATAGAATGAATGATTTATTTTGGGAATTCTAGTCCTACCCATTTTCAAGTAGTTCCCAATCTGCTGAAAATGATGTTTTCTGTTTTTGTATGGGGAGTGTTTACACTAGGGCCATCAAAGTATTAATTTCCAGGGTAAATTATTAATTTTTAATACTTTTCCACGGAGATTCAATGTGAACCTTGGGGATTAATACAAAATCGTGGAGATTAGGCTTGCATGGAGAGATTAAGAGCTACACCGTCAAATTAATACTTTGCCGTTCAATTTAATACTTTATTCGGCAGGATAAATCAATAATCAATATATAATTATCTTATCTCTATATCATATAGATGTTTGTACATTTATCGATTTTTTATGGATGGGTACATATGCTATACGCGATCGAGTTGAGAAAACATGGATGTTTGTTTTCATTTAGTTATGAATTTGTATGGTATTGATAGTGTATTCACCATTGGCAGAAGTAAAAACGAATGCACAACAAATGAAAACGGAATACATATTTCGCCAAAGATCGAGTGTATTAATGAATATATACAATCAAGTAGTCATGGCTGACATAAAATAAAAGCGTAATTTACACATTTCACCAAGATCGAGTTTAACAGCCGGTTTTCATGAATTAAATGACTGATCGACCACGAGAGCTATATATAGCACACAGGTAAATTATTGTACATAGCTGTATATTTATATGTATTTTTTTTTATTTTAGACATTTCAAGAAAAGGTATCAAAATATAAAATTGTTTGTTTTGCATTATTTTTTCTTTCTTTCCACAAGTTATTTTTATTATTTTCTGTAAAGTTTTTATCATTTATTTATTTTATTTTTTTAATTAAACTTTATTATTATTGCTGTATTACTTTTATTAACAACTGTTTTCACTAACAAAACTATTTCTTTTATAAGTTAATTGTTAACTTGTTTGTATGCATGTGTGTATCTTTATATATATATTTCTTTCTTCAGTTTGCTTTTTATTGATTTTTATTAAAAAAGTGTGTGAACTGGTAGTATACCTGTGCAATGATACAAGAAATGATCACACTGGGGGTTTTGACATTTTTATGGCCTTGTGTATAATTAATTTAAATTCATTACTCATTATTCCTTCTTGCACTAGAAAAAAGGTCCCTATCCTGTCATCACCAATGATTAGTTCATCATTCTTCCCACCCGAAATGTTTTCAAATAATTAATTTTCAATAGTTGAATTTGAATGCTGTCGTCTTTCATAAAAAAAATCAAATTTCGGTAAGATTTTATTTCCATAATTTTGTCTCGGTTTTTATCCAGAACAATAAAACCTCAAAACGAGATTGAATATGAAAATAAATTCTGAAAAGTTGAATTTGATTCCTGTTTGTACTAGAAAACGGTCCATTATTCCGATTCCGAGCTAGCCAGTCTTTGCTCTTTCTCCTTAATGCTGCGTGCTTAGCGGAGAAGCAACAGATACCAATTTTATAGTCTTTGGTTTGAACCGACCGCCACACTTGAGGCGAGCACGCTAATCATTACGCCAACAATGCAGTTGAAGCAGTTAAAAAAATCCACATAAAACTAAACGTCGTGCAACTGGTGAACCATTGCAATTTTGAAGGTTGTGTATTTGTGAATTTGAATTCAATTTTTTCAACATTTATTATAACATAACAGATCATTAGATGTGTGTATTTGTTAAATTAATAAAATGTGTGTAATGTTTATTATTGTGTGCGAGAACCACGTAATGAATTTTTTTGTCCTGATAAGAAGTCAATTTTACGGTTGACTGCATTCAATCATCCCCACTGAGTGACACCGATACTGTGTGTGCATGTACCAAGCTGATTGATGCATAACTACGTGGGAACTTTTGTGACCATTGCAACCTTTTATTTTATACGTGTTTGGACAAATACATGCCATGGTAGCTGTGAATATTGTTTAGATATTTAGAAGTAACATGATACGAAAAAAAAGAAACAAAAGGAGAGAGAAAAAAATGGACAATGAAGGCTAACTGGAAGACTGGATAAAGGATCACTCATGATTTTTACCTGCATATGGAGTATATATATCTCACAGTTGATACAATATTCCAGAGCTTGTGGTTCCTACCAGGATTTCCTTGATAGAGGGTAGCTGCTAACAAGGAAGCTACTGAACCAAAGGTTCCTCTTAGTTAAGTTGAAGTCATAATTTCTTAGTGCATGTAGCTCATACTTTCTTTTACAAGACTGTGCCCTTTGGAATTTTGATGATGGCAACTTCTTGAGATGCTTCATCCTTAATTCAGTTCTATGTGTCTGTTTCAGCTGCAGACTAACAGAAGAACCAGGAGTTACCCCAGCACCTAGATTCTGAGTGACAAGCAGGGCAGAATTGGCAAATCCATGATTCCGCATATGGGCTGAAATGTGTGCACGACCAGCAAAGTTTCGTGAATGGATTACATCGACGGTGTGAACGATTTACTGCTTCACTTTTTTGGGTCAAGGTAAGAAATTGAACCATGTTCAAGCTTTGTGGACTGAGAAATATTTTTATACACTTTTCAATTTTATCTGCATCATCACATGTCATTTTAAATGTCTCACCACGAGCAATATAACTCTTTTGCCAGTGGTTATGGGGAAGACCTGCACACACAAAGGAATTAACTTTACAAGAATAACCACAGTAACCTTTGTAACACATTAATATTGTTTCTATGATACATGGCATTTGCTCTTTTATTTTGTACAATTCACCATTATGTACCTGAAAACTTTGATATAGTTCAGCTACACACCTTGCTTTGATATCAAGGGCAAAGCGATTCTTTTTATTCAGTTTATTGATGCCAGAAAATAGAGACTCACTGAATGTGCATTTCAGAATCGCTCTTTTCAAGCTTCCTGCCAAGTGTCTCACATCCCTTAGTGACGTCACATTGGGGCCGTGTATTTCTTTTATACCTCGGAAAGCTTTACTGTCACCATCAGTTGCTATATGAGATATTTTCAAATAATCACTGACTTCTACAGCACATTTTTTGCTATAGACTGTCTCATTGCCTAAAACAGCATCTTCAGCAATATTGGCTGTACATAGTCCATCATGATTTGGACAAATAATATTCAAACTTTTACCCCTGAGTCTGGAAGCTACATTACAAAGTTTATTTCCTGTAAACAAAGAGACAATTTTTTTATCTGTAGTATTATTTTCTATCATGCTATATGTAACCTGGGTGCCGACTTGAAAAGGGGTAGGTCCGGCGCTGAAAAGAGGGTTGTTATAGCAGGCATCGGATTCAACCCGTACTAAATTGCAATTTGTTAAACCGTATGACCTATTATTTCTGACAAGTTCAGCACGAATGTCTTTCATGCTCTCTTTGTTTATATCTTCAACTCTATTTGACACTTGGTTTGAGGTCTTTTGCATACTGGATGTGCAAGGGGGGATAATATTCGAAACCATTAGGATTTCTCTAAAGTTTTTATTTGAAATGGGCATATGCATTAAGCCTACTGCAGCTGCAACATTCATCTTTGCAGCTTTTCTACCCTGTTTATGAGTGTCAATTTCATCATATAATTTATGATACTCACTAACAAAATCACAATCTGTGTATGCTAGTCTTAGGGAGGTCAGACATTTTTCAATTTTATTTACACAATGGCAAATTCTGTAATTCTGTCTTACATTTGAAGACAGCTGCAGTGACAATGCACTAGAACACTATTATTTAAAGTGAATTATTTAAAAGGTGACATGTTGAAATAAATAAATAATGCACATGTTTGGATAAAATTCTTCATTTTTTTTATATTTAAACTGGACAGAAGCGACCAAAATTGAATGGAAACTTTGGAAATGGAACCGCTATTTTGAAACTATTTATTCCCTTCAACACATGTTGCTGACCAGTTAGACTGAAAGTAAAACTCTTCTCTAGTGGATAGTAGGCTAGGTTTTAATAATCTCATACAGTTTGATGAGAAAATTCAAAACTTTTATTTCTACGTTCAATTTTATGGGTAAAATTTATCCAATTTTGGTGCCGTTTTCAATTTTCCCATTGAAATGCATGGTAAAAAATAATTTTAAAAATGTGTTTGGAAGCACATGTTGCTGATGTAACAATTTCTTTTAGAACAATGTCTAAACTACATTTATCAAGTACAGTTTCATCAGATTTCATTATTGTTTTCAAATAATTTCTGATATTCTATTTCTTGGTAAAGACAGATAAAATTCAAAATGGCCACCATTATAAAATATAAGTGGTCATTTTCCGAACTTCAAATTGTCATAACTTTTGAACCGCTTAACAGATTTTTAAAAACTAAACACCACTGTAAATATCTTCAGGAGATCTGATCATTGGTGTGTACTTTAAGATATTTTAACACATTTTCAAAAAAAGTCTGACCCTCCTACTAGTCTCTCACGCCAACCTAAACCCCATTTTTTGCTAACTGCAGTCAAATTTTAGGTCACCTAGGCATTCATTATTATGTAATCTATGTTTTTTTTATTTCAGATACATACATAGACTCAACTTTGCACCCATATACACTTTATTTGTATGATTATTTGGATGTTCAACCTCAGAAGGAAGGTAATAGTCTACAACTTCAGGAATCTTTGACTTGGGCCGAAGAATTTTTCCAGCCACATGCGAACCATCAACATTGTGAATTGAGAGAATACCATTCAAATTTTCATGAACATACAAGTTATAAACATTATGCTCTAACCTTTTACACTTTTTAATTTCCAAATTGTTGTCAAATTCAAGTTCTTTCCCCTTATTCTATGGCTTATTTCGTTTTTGAAAGCCACGAGTTTTTGAAATTTTACTTCATTTTCTACCCATTTCTTACCTTCAGAACGAATCAATCGCACAATTACATACACCAAATTGTAGGGAAATTTAAACTCTTTAAAAATTAACCTTTATATATAAAAGAATTATCATGTTTTATCAATTAAAGCCTTTTATTGGATCCCCCACCCAAATCCAACAGAAACTTGAGAACTTGAGATACCTGCTGTGTTAAAGTCCCTCTGGAAGATAAAGATCAAATGTATTTCAGGTGGCATATGTATAAATAATCTAATTAATAAATTTGCTTCATAATTAAGTAAAGAAAAACTATCCAAATGTAAAAACTTCCCTGAAATAAGAATCAAAACTTCAAATTGTATTCACTTAAAAAAAGTCTAGACTTATTTTCCAATATCTAGTCAATACTTGAGCACTAAAACTGAAACTTTTAACACGTTTGGTAGCAAAATCTCAACATTTCTGTTTGCGATTAAAACTCAATTTTTTTCACTAATTTTTAGCAAAGATCCTAGGAAAAGATGGTCTTATATTTTTGCAATATTTTGAAAACCATGCGAGTTTTTTTTTTTTTTTTTTTTTTAGAAATGCATTCATAACATAATGCAGGTTTGTGTAAAATTTCAACTAAATCGCAGCTAGTTAAACTGTCTCTTGGGTGTAATACCACTAAACATGGGTACCAGTCGAAAAGAACGTATTGGAAAGTAGTACGTAAACACAAAATTGATTCCTACATTGTTGGATAAAAAATAAACCCTATTAGATACTGCAAAAACTGAATGTCAGCAGAAACCTACAGATTTTATGATAATTTTAAGCCCATATTTGATGTCCTTGTGGTTTTAAATAAAAAATTGATTGCATTGGAAAGGAACTACCTGTATTTGTGTTAAATGGAAAGTGAAAGTAGGATTTTTGAGGGCAGACATCTTTGGACTGTCTGTTTTTAGCTCACCTGACCCAAAGGGTCATGTGAGCTATTGCCATCACTTGGCGTCCGTCGTCGTCGTACGTCGTAAACTTTTTCAAAAATCTTCTCCTCTGAAAGTACTAGACCAATGGAAACCAAACTTGGTCTGAATCATTACTAGGGTGTCTAGTTTCAAAATTGTGTCCGATGATGCCGTGCACCAACCAACATGGCCGCTGTTACTAAAAATAGAACATATGGTAAAATTGCAGGTTTTTGGTAATAACTCAAAAACCGTTAATAATATCAAAAATCTGACATGGAGTAAAAATGATCAGCACATCAAGATCTACCTACCCTGCAATTTTGAAGTAAATCTAATTACCCATCTTGGAGTTATTGCCCTTTTTTCATCAAATTTGTAAAATTTTAATACTTTTCGTCTTGTATTTCAAAAACTATAAGAGATAAAGGTTAACTTTAAATTGCAAAAATGTGCGGCATATCAAGATCTACCTACCCTGCAATTTTGAAGTAAATCCCATTGCTCATTTTGGAGTTATTTCCCTTTTTTCATCAAATTTTCAAAATTTTAATACTTTTCGTCCTTTATTTCAAAAACTATAAGAGACAGATGGTAAGTTGAAACTGCAAACATGTTCAGCATGTCAAGATCTACCTACCCTGCAATTTTGAAGAAAATTTGATTACCCATCTTGGAGTTATTGCCCTTTTTTCATCATTTTTTTTTTTTCATTTTAATACTTTTCGTCTTATATTTCAGAAACTATTTAGAAATAGATGTTAAGTTTATTGCAAAAATGTGCAGCATGTCAAGATCTACCTACCCTGCAATTTTGAAGTAAATCCCATTACCCATTTTGACCGATTATGCAAATTAGAAAAAAGGGGGGATGAAATTTAAAAAAAATCTTCTCTGAAACTACTGAGCCAATCTCAACCAAACTTTGCTGAAATGATCCTTAGGTGGTCCCCTTTCAAAATTGTGTCCGTCAGCACCGTCCTGTATCCAAGATGGCCACCATTACTAAAAATAGAAATTTCTTCAAATGGCCAAAACTGCTCTATTTTAAGCCAGAAAGTGCCCAAATTTGAAGTGTATAAGCATAATGATGAGCTTTTTAGCATATATTACGAGATTTTTTATGAACTTTGAACTTTTACTGATTTTGACCAATTATGCAAATTAGAAAAAAGGGGGGATGAAATTTAAAAAAAATCTTCTCCTCTGAAACTATTAGGCCAATCTCAACCAAACTTTGCTGAAATGATCCTTAGGTGGTCCCCTTTAAAAATGGTGTCCGTCAGTGCCGTCCTGTATCCAAGATGGCCGCCATTACTAAAAATAGAAATTTCTTCAAATGGCCAAAACTGCTCTATTTTAAGCCAGAAAGTGCCCAAATTTGAACTGTATAAGCATGATGAGCTTTTTAACATATATTACGGGATTTTTTATGAACTTTGAACTTTTACCGATTTTGACCGATTATGCAAATTAGAAAAAAGGGGGGATGAAATTAAAAAAAATCTCCTCCTCTGAAACTACTGAGCCAATCTCAACCAAACTTTGCTGAAATGATTCTTGAGTGGTCCCCTTTAAAAATTGTGTCCGTCAGCGCCGTCCTGTATCCAAGATGGCCGCCATTACTATGAATAGAAATTTCTTCAAATGGCCAAAACTGCTCTATTTTAAGCCAGAAAGTGCCCAAATTTGAACTGTATAAGCATAATGATGAGCTTTTTAACATATATTACGGGATTTTTTATGAACTTTGAACTTCTACCGATTTTGACCGATTATGCAAATTAGAATAAAGGGGGGATGAAATTAAAAAAAAATCTTCTCTGAAACTACTGAGCCAATCTCAACCAAACTTTGCTGAAATGATCCTTAGGTGGTCCCCTTTCAAAATTGTGTCCGTCAGTGCCGTCCTGTATCCAAGATGGCCGCCATTACTAAAAATAGAAATTTCTTCAAATGGCCAAAACTGCTCTATTTTAAGCCAGAAAGTGCCCAAATTTGAACTGTATAAGCATAATGATGAGCTTTTTAACATATATTACGGGATTTTTTATGAACTTTGAACTTCTACCGATTTTGACCGATTATGCAAATTAGAATAAAGGGGGGATGAAATTAAAAAAAAATCTTCTCTGAAACTACTGAGCCAATCTCAACCAAACTTTGCTGAAATGATCCTTAGGTGGTCCCCTTTAAAAATGGTGTCCGTCAGTGCCGTCCTGTATCCAAGATGGCCGCCATTACTAAAAATAGAAATTTCTTCAAATGGCCAAAACTGCTCTATTTTAAGCCAGAAAGTGCCCAAATTTGAACTGTATAAGCATGATGAGCTTTTTAACATATATTACGGGATTTTTTATGAACTTTGAACTTTTACCGATTTTGACCGATTATGCAAATTAGAAAAAAGGGGGGATGAAATTAAAAAAAATCTCCTCCTCTGAAACTACTGAGCCAATCTCAACCAAACTTTGCTGAAATGATTCTTGAGTGGTCCCCTTTAAAAATTGTGTCCGTCAGCGCCGTCCTGTATCCAAGATGGCTGCCATTACTATGAATAGAAATTTCTTCAAATGGCCAAAACTGCTCTATTTTAAGCCAGAAAGTGCCCAAATTTGAACTGTTTAAGCATAATGATGAGCTTTTTAACATATATTACGGGATTTTTTATGAACTTTGAACTTCTACCGATTTTGACCGATTATGCAAATTAGAATAAAGGGGGGATGAAATTAAAAAAAAATCTTCTCTGAAACTACTGAGCCAATCTCAACCAAACTTTGCTGAAATGATCCTTAGGTGGTCCCCTTTCAAAATTGTGTCCGTCAGTGCCGTCCTGTATCCAAGATGGCCGCCATTACTAAAAATAGAAATTTCTTCAAATGGCCAAAACTGCTCTATTTTAAGCCAGAAAGTGCCCAAATTTGAACTGTATAAGCATGATGAGCTTTTTAACATATATTACGGGATTTTTTATGAACTTTGAACTTTTACCGATTTTGACCGATTATGCAAATTAGAAAAAAGGGGGGATGAAATTAAAAAAAATCTCCTCCTCTGAAACTACTGAGCCAATCTCAACCAAACTTTGCTGAAATGATTCTTGAGTGGTCCCCTTTAAAAATTGTGTCCGTCAGCGCCGTCCTGTATCCAAGATGGCCGCCATTACTATGAATAGAAATTTCTTCAAATGGCCAAAACTGCTCTATTTTAAGCCAGAAAGTGCCCAAATTTGAACTGTATAAGCATAATGATGAGCTTTTTAACATATATTACGGGATTTTTTATGAACTTTGAACTTCTACCGATTTTGACCGATTATGCAAATTAGAATAAAGGGGGGATGAAATTAAAAAAAAATCTTCTCTGAAACTACTGAGCCAATCTCAACCAAACTTTGCTGAAATGATCCTTAGGTGGTCCCCTTTCAAAATTGTGTCCGTCAGTGCCCTCCTGTATTCAAGATGGCCGCCATTACTAAAAATAGAAATTTCTTCAAATGGCCAAAACTGCTCTATTTTAAGCCAGAAAGTGCCCAAATTTGAACTGTATAAGCATAATGATGAGCTTTTTAACATATATTACGGGATTTTTTATGAACTTTGAACTTCTACCGATTTTGACCGATTATGCAAATTAGAAAAAAGGGGGGATGAAATTAAAAAAAATCTCCTCCTCTGAAACTACTGAGCCAATCTCAACCAAACTTTGCTGAAATGATTCTTGAGTGGTCCTCTTCCAAAATTGTGTCCGGCATTTCAGAACACCGACCAAGATGGCCGCCACAGCCGAACTTAATTTAACATAGGACCCTATGGGAAATTCCCATAAAAATATTTTTGTCTGAAACCATTTGCTCAATAAGAACAAAATTTTGATGAAATAGTCATTGGATGGTTCTCTTCCAAAAATGTGTCTGGCGGTTCGACCCTTCTATCCATTTTTTTTTTTACCTGCAATTTTGAAGTAAATCTGATTACCCATCTTGGAGTTCTCGCCCTTTTTTCATCAAATTTATAAAAAAAAAATAATACTTTTCGTCTTATATTTCAAAAACTATAAGAGATAAAGGTTAAGTTTAAATTTCAAAAATTTGCAGCATGTCAAGAGTAAATCCAATTACCCATTTTGGAGTTATTGCCCTTTTTTCATCAAAATGTTCTCAATTTTAATACTATCATCTTATATCTCAAAAACTATTAGAGATAGAGGGAAAGTTTAAACTGCAAAAATGTTCAGCATGTCAAGATCTACAAAACATTTCCCACAGTTAAAAATGTGCGACAGCTGTGAAGAGTTATTCCTCTTGAAATGCATATTTTTGTCGACTCACTGCTTTTGGTTACTCAAATAATCAAAGGGAAGCAACTCTATTACAAAATGTGAAGTAGGAAAAGCTAAATTTTGAGAATCATTGACATTTATGTTTTTTTACAGCAATTTTGATAACTTACATTAAAGAGGGAACCCCTGCCCACATTTCTTTGTAGAAGGGGTCTGCAATGATGAAGGCTACATTTGTTAATTTTTTTTACCGAAGTTATCAAGTTTTATTGACTGATGTTATTATACCCAGGTGAGCTATACAGGCTCCTGGGAGCCTCTAGTATTTGAGTTACCTCCCTTTTTTACATTGGAGTTATCTCCCTTTTTACATTGGAGTTATCTCCCTTTTTTATATTGGAGTTATCTCCCTTTTTATATTGGAGTTATCTCCCTTTTTTAATGTTGGAGTTACCTCCTTTTTTACATTGGAGTTACCTCCTTTTTTATATTGGAGTTATCTCCCTTTTTACATTGGAGTTATCTCCCTTTTTACATTGGAGTTACCTCCCTTTTTTATATTGGAGTTATCTCCCTTTTTACATTGGAGTTATCTCCCTTTTTACATTGGAGTTATCTCCCTTTTTTATATTGGAGTTATCTCCCTTTTTTAATATTGGAGTTATCTCCCTTTTTTTTATATTGGAGTTATCTCCCTTTTTTTATATTGGTGTTGTCTCCCTTTTTTAAATGGAGTTATCTCCCTTTTTTATATTGGAGTTATCTCCCTTTTTTTAAATGGAGTTATCTCCTTTTTTTATATTGGAGTTATCTCCCTTTTTTATATTGGAGTTACCTCCCTTTTTTACATTGGAGTTATCTCCCTTTTTTATATTGGAGTTACCTCCCTTTTTTACATTGGAGTTATCTCCCTTTTTTATATTGGAGTTGTCTCCCTTTTTACATTGGAGTTATCTCCCTTTTTACATTGGAGTTATCTCCCTTTTTACATTGGAGTTATCTCCCTTTTTTATATTGGAGTTATCTCCCTTTTTTAAATGGAGTTATCTCCCTTTTATATATTGGAGTTATCTCCCTTTTTTATATTGGAGTTATCTCCCTTTTTTAATATTGGAGTTATCTCCCTTTTTTATATTGGTGTTGTCTCCCTTTTTTATATTGGAGTTATCTCCCTTTTTTAAATGGAGTTATCTCCCTTTTTTATATTGGAGTTATCTCCCTTTTTTAAATGGAGTTATCTCCTTTTTTTATATTGGAGTTATCTCCCTTTTTTATATTGGAGTTACCTCCCTTTTTTACATTGGAGTTATCTCCCTTTTTTATATTGGAGTTACCTCCCTTTTTTACATTGGAGTTATCTCCCTTTTTTATATTGGAGTTACCTCCCTTTTTTACATTGGAGTTATCTCCCTTTTTTATATTGGAGTTACCTCCCTTTTTTACATTGGAGTTATCTCCCTTTTTTATATTGGAGTTGTCTCCCTTTTTTTATATTGGAGTTATCTCCCTTTTTTACATTGGAGTTATCTCCATTTTTAATGTTGGAGTTACCTCCCTTTTTTACATTGGAGTTACCTCCTTTTTTATATTGGAGTTATCTCCCTTTTTACATTGGAGTTATCTCCCTTTTTACATTGGAGTTACCTCCCTTTTTTATATTGGAGTTATCTCCCTTTTTACATTGGAGTTATCTCCCTTTTTATATTGGAGTTATCTCCCTTTTTTATATTGGAGTTATCTCCCTTTTTTATATTCGAGTTATCTCCCTTTTTTATATTGGAGTTACCTCCCTTTTTTATATTGTGCGATTGCATTGCAATCTATTAATTTGGAGTTGTCTCCCTTTAATATTTTGCGCGATTGCATTGCAATCTATTAATATGGAGTTACTTCTGTTTTTAAAATTTTGCACGATTGCATTGCAATCTATTAAATTGGAGTGACCTCCCTTTTTTAAAATTTTGCATGATTGCAATCTATTAAATTGGAGTTATCTCCCTTTTTGTTATTTTGTGCGATTGCATTGCAATCTTAGATTAGAGTTACCTCCCTTTTTGCTCACCAGTCAATCGTTTCACTAAAGGTGGTAAGTCGTAAACGTAGAGGTAAATGTACTCTTAAGAGTTACGACCGTTTCACTATTAGTTACGACTTGCGATAAAAAGTTATCGCAGAGTTAAGAGTGGTGGTAGGTACTCGTAAGTCGTAAATCATAAACCTATTTTTGAAGAGAAGAATTGATATCTGTATATTTTTAATATGAACATTGATCAAATGAAGCTCTCACAATTTTTATATTTCGAGAGCCATAAAAAATCATTAAAACAGCTATGTACACATTATTGTTTGTTTCAGTTCAGCATTTACAATATCAACATATTTTATTAACGAGGGTATTTAGAAGAAATTTCAAGAAATGAACGATATCAGGTACATGTACAAACAATGGCTAAAAAATATATTTAAGCACAAACAGAGGGCGCATTACATTTGCGTGTATTTGGGGATTAACAGGTATTCCACTTGCACGGAGAAAGAGCATTACAATTGTCTGTAAAATATACCTGAGAGTTTGTTTTTTTTTACATTTGTGCGGATTGCCTGTTATTTAGAATATACATGTATTTAATTTATTCATAACATTTTCTGCATTTTGCAGCATGACTGACGATGCAATATGGATTATTCACCACTTTCGTCAGCCTTTAAAATAAAAAAAAAATGATATAAGAATAACATAAAAATATATGAAATATAAATTTAAAAAAAGATTAATTTGTGAATTTGCAACATACATGTATAAAAGAAAGAAAAAAACAATAATTTTGAAGGCAACAGATATTTCTACAGTCCAAATGTTAAAATGCATTGGTAGTTTTTATTGATTATATAACACTATGAATATAAATCAACAGTACATGTACATGTTAAGGTTTAATATTGTAAGATGTGTATTTTTGTTGTTTTATGTGTTGATGAAACATTATTTTATATGTGTGAATACAGTCATGCAATAAAACTACACATATACTACTCCCCCCGTGGTGGGCAGGGGTTACAGATTAAGTGATTTCTGTCTGGCAAAAGAGGTAGAGGTAAAAAAGAAGTTGCTGCAACAGTGCTTATGAAAACCATAAAATATTATGAAAATACGAAATATACTTTAAAGAAAGGTAAAAAGAAATTCCGCACAATTGTCATGTGTTTATGTTCTTCACGTAAATGTAAGATTTTTTCCGTGCAATTGAAATGCACCGCAAACGGAATATCGATGCAGAATGTGAATGTATTGCCAAATTAATGGTCACATTTTTGAAATTTCCCCTTGCAAATAGCATGAAATTTATTAAAATATATTCCATAAAATAAATTTCTTCTCAAATTTTGGTAAAATTTTACACTTAACAATATTTTTCTAATAGCTTTGGTTTATTCATTTGAAAAATCACTTTAGAGTTTTAGAATTAGTTAAATATTAAAAAATGTATTTTAACACATTTAAAATGTGATTATTAATGTAATCAGCTTCCGAACAATTAATGTAATCAGCTTCCAGGCAATCTCTAACTTTAGGCATTCTATAGAATGCCTGAAAGTTTTAGGCATTCTGTAGAATGACTGGCGTTTTTAGGCATTTTATAAATTGCCTGAAATTTGTAGTCATTCTATTGAATGCCTGAAAAAAAAGTTGTAAATTCAATAAATTGCCTTGTATTTTGACACATTTAATGAACAAAAACTGTTTATTTATCAAAAGTGGAAAAATATAAATTATGCAAACAAAAAGTAAGAGATTAGGTTTGATATTAAATTCCACACAAATTTACAATTTTTAAAAAAAAAAATTAGTTCACTTTTTACTTGTTCATGCAGGTAATGTTTGGATGACAACGGCTATTACACATCAGTCCATTTTTTCTACACAAACATCTTTTCGTGTTGTATCTGGACTTCCCACTAGCACTACAACCACACTTTGTAAAGCCTTGGCCATCACATATTGAGGCATCACTAACTGCTTGTCTCGGAGAAATTTCTGTTTAAAGTTGAACCGTGTGCTTAGCTAAAAAGTTATTATCGGAAAGTTCAAATTGGTTTCTGGTATAAAGCCCACATAATACACCTGACTTTGTTCCAAGTTTATAGCCATGCTCCTCCCTGCTCAAGACTACAGCCAGCAAATTATGTGGATCACCCTTCCCGCTGTCAACCATAGGGATGGGGATAAGAATATTTTTTCCGACTTCAACCTCGGTTAAAATTCTTTCGGACAGATTTCTCATTCTGTTGGCCTGCCTTCTCATAGATTCGGAAGCATTTCGTCTCTCCTCAGAAATAACTTCCTCATTGTAACACAAATGACATACCACCAAATCAGCATTGGCCTTTGAACACATTGAACATTTTACTTTGACAAAACATGATTTTTCACATACTGTGCAAATTTCAATTTCAAGCCTGTCATCTTGAGTGTCTGGTTGATCTAAATGACCAGGAGCCCTTAAATCATTTCCTTCCTCTTCAGCACGATTAAGGTGTTTCACTAAATCTTCCTCAGATTCTAACGAGCAAAGAAGTCCATGTGCTGTAAATTCACGTCCGTTGTCTGATTGAAGGATATGTGGAGCTCCAAAAAGTAAAAATATGTCCAACAGTTGAAAACCAACTTCTGCTGCAAGCTTTGAAGTAAGTGGACGTAAGACAGCAAACTTAGTGAGATGATCTTGATAATGCAAAATGAACTTAAAGTCACCATCACGCATGGACTGCATATCAACTAAATCTACTTGTCCTCGACTGTTAAAATCCTTGATAAGAAGTAGTTTGACGACTAGGCCCTTACTTGCATTTTTTCTCTTTTTCAGTTGACATTCCTCGCACATTTCTTTGAATAAATTCAGGACATTTCTTGTAACATTAGCATATTTCTTATTAACCTCCTTTAACATTTTATCTCTTTCTCCATGTCCAGTATTCAGATGAGCCCTCAAGACAATGCTGTACATTTCTTCAGCAAAGGCATAATAAGGAATTGGGTCTGTAATTGCTTGTCTCTTTTTAATCAGTTTTTCAATTTTACCACACTATTACGTCAAATCTGAAGAAAAAAAATATGTTTTTTTCAATTGAATATCTTTATATGTCCCTTATAGAGCTCATACAGTTTTAAAACTTAAAGAAAAAACCCATTTACTTTTGTAGTACTCGACTCTTGCTGAGCATCTTTGGAAGTTTCATTGGATAATATGAAGCAGCCAGCCGCGATACTGGTACTACAATACTGGTAATACCAGTATTTTACCAGTATCTTCCAGTATCTGCAATACTGGTACAGATACAGGTAAATACTAGTATCCCAGTATCTTCCAGTATCTGCAATACTAGAAGATACTGGTCATTGCCAAAATATGAGTATTGTAGATACCGGAAGATTCTGGGAAATACTGGTAATACCAGTATTGCAGATACTGGAAGATTCTGGAAAATACTGGTAATACCAGTATTGCAGATATTGGAAGATTAGGTAGAATTCCGGTTAACCCGAGTTTTTATGTCTACATTATACTAAAAGAATTGAATATAATTCATACTCATATGTCATTTCTGCTGTACATAGCATAAGAGGCAAAAGCCCTGTAATGTAAAAATATTTTGTATGGTCCCTTAGAGTTTGATATATATTGGTAAGGTAATTTGACATGACTGGGCAGAGCCTAATACTAACGGTAAATACAATGAGCTGTGATTTACAGTTAGAATTAGGCTCTGCCCACTCGTGTCAAATTGCCAGATACTAGAGTTTCCAGTATTGTGTGTTTTGCAATACTAGTATTACCAGTATTGCTGGATGAAGAATACTGGAGCTTCCAGTATTGTGTGTTTTACAATACTAGTATTACCAGTATTGCTGGATGAAGAATACTAGAGTTTCCAGTATTGTGTGCTTTACAATAAACCAGTATTGTTGGATGAAGAATACTGGAGCTTCCAGTATCGTGTGTTTTACAATACTAGTATTACCAGTATTGTTGGATGAAGAATACTGGAGCTTCCGGTATTGTGTATAGATCAAAGATTCTGGTATTCCAGTATTGTAAATGCACGATACTGGTACATCCAGTATTGTATAGGTACGATACTGGTATTACCAGTATTGTAACATTACAATACTGGTATTTCTAGTATTGTACAGTGTTACAATACTGGTATTACCAGTATTGTAATATTTACAATACTGGTATTTCCAGTATTGTGAATATTATAATACTGGTAATACCAGTATTGTAAATATTACATTACTGGTAATACCAGTATCGCGGCCGGCTGCTTCATATTATCCGTTTCATTTTGCTCTCGTTTATATGGTTGAAAAGTTATAAGAAAATACAGTTATTATTGTCAAAAACGGTAGTAAATGGTGTGCTCATTGAGACATTCATTAAAAACTGCATTCAATTTTGACAAATAATGAACCCTGTATAGCTAAGTTAATATAACACTCGTTTCGGTCCATACCACTCTTATGTGCGGTCGTATAAAAAGTCAACAAAGTAATCAGATTATTTTGAACTTTCCAGCAAAGGTAGATTTTGGCATGCATGATTATATTTGTTCAATGAATGGAAGACAGACGGACTAATTAACCAAGGACGTCGATTGGTAAAAAACAGCTCAAATGTCATGTGACCTTAAAACCATGTATTTGGCCATTTGCAGAATTTAAATTAACGGCAATCTTGGTACTTTGTTAGTTTATTACCACTGGGTCAAAACCACTGTCTGGTGGACTCTTAGTCAACAGTCCCCGAGGGTATTCACCACCCCAGTAACCAAGTACTTCGGCACGAAAAACAGATATTATTTTGAAAATTGACAATATCTAAAATTTTCGAAATTTATAAAACTAAGGAGTATCTCCTTCGTGCAAAGCTCTGTCTTTAGCTGGTTTTGGCGTTACTGTTTAGGCCCTTCAGGTTATTTGTTCTCAATCAGACATTGTTCTTTCAGTTTTTGATCTTCCAAATCTTTTTACTTTATCTGCACTGATGAGACATAAATTGTTGAAATGACCATTTGCAGAATTTAAATTAACTGCAATCTCAGTCCTTTGTTAGTTTGCTTACCTTTGAATATAGTAGTAATCCACTTTGTTTTCTTTTTCTCCAGTCTTTATTTTGTTTAGAATATTGTAGTATTTATCTCTTTTCCATATAGTTGATTTTGGATTAGACTCCAAAGTCTCACAAAGCTTATTAGTAAATGTTTGCTCATTGGAGAGCACACTGCATTCTTCTGCCATGACAATTTTTACAGAATGATAAAATTAATTCAGTTTTGAGTGAAGACAAACTCACCCTAAGATAATGTTGACAACAATTTTAACCTGTTCAATTAGTTATACATAAATAAAGCCTAGGGGTATTTTCTTATATGTAAAAACATGATAATCTCCTTCTTCATGATTAAGAATGAGCAAAGTGAGTACTTAATCATGAAGGAGGGGATTATCATTTTCTTACAATCTTTCTTATAAACATTCAATATGACATAATGTATTGGACAAAACTGTGAATTTCTTTTATTTAAAGTATTAGTAATAACATTCAGGCAATTTATTGAAAATAGCTAAAAAAATTCAGGCATTCTATAGAATGACTAGATATTTTTAGGCATTCAATAGAATTCCTATTGATGTTAGGCATTCTATAGATTGCCTAAAATTACAGTCATTCTACAGAATGCCTGATTCTTTAAATCGCCTGTAACATATACAATGTATTATTACCTCCACTATAGGAGATGTTACTTGTCGCAAGTCGTAAGTCGTAACTGAGTTTAGGACTAGTTTAGTGAAACGCATGTATACGTGCACATAAGGAAATCTTAAGAGTGATTTTAGACTTACGATTTACGATCACTTTAGTGAAAAGGTCGCCTGGCCTTTAGGCCATGTGAGCTATTGTCATCACTTTTTGTCCGTCGTCCGTCCGTCAACATTTCACATTTTAATCTTCTCCTCAGAAACCACTGGGCCAATTGCAACCAAACTTTGGTGGAATGGTCCTTGGATGGCCCCCTTCCAAAATTGTGTCCGACTTCCAACCAAGATGGCCACCAAGCTAAAAATAGAAAAAAAGGGGGATGAAATAAATTGTCCATTGCTGCTTTAGTATAAGTTAAAATGAGCTCAAATTTAACTGCAGCTACATGGCAAGGAGTAGTTTAACATTTAATCCGGGTTTTTCTGTGAAATTTTTCTTTCAGCCGATTTATACTGATTATGCAAATTAGCCATATTTTGATAAAAGATCACATTTAAATCTTCCCCTCTGAAACCGCTGAACCAAATTAAACCAAACCTGGCAGGGATGTTCCCTGGGTGGGTCCCTTTCAAAATTGTGTCCGACAGCCCCGCCCTCCATTCAAGGTGGCTGCTGTTACTAAAAATAGAAATTTCTTCAATTGTTCATTGCTGCTTTAGTATAAGTCAAAATGAGCTCAAATTTTAACTGCAGGTACATGGCAAGGAGTAGTTTAACATATATTCCGTTTTTAGCTCACCTGGCCTTTAGGCCATGTGAGCTATTATCATCACTTTTCGTCTGTCCGTCAACATTTCACATTTTAATCTTCTTCTCAGAAACCACTGGGCCAATTGCAACCAAACTTTGGTGGAGTGGTCTTTGGGTGAACCCCCTTAAAAATTGTGTCCGGTGATCCCAACTTCCAACCAAGATGGCCGCCAAGCTAAAAATAGAAAAAAGGGGGATGATCTTTAAAAAAAATCTTCTGCTCTGAAACTACTGAGCCAATCTCAACCAAACTTTGCTGAAATGATCCTTGGGTGGTCCCCTTCCAAAATTGTGTCCGGCATTTCAGACCTCCGACCAAGATGGACACTACAGCCGAACTTAATTTAACATAGGACCCTACGGGAAATTCCCATAAAAATCGTCTTGTCTGAAACCATTTGCTCAATAAGACATTGTTATTATTAATTTAAACTAATGTTTACCTCTCTGTATTATTTGTCTTTAACCAACAATGTGTACCTTTTCCTTTTTTAGCTCACCTGGCCATAGGCCATGTGAGCTTTTGTCATGGCTAAGCATCTGTCGTCCATCCGTTAGCTTTTCACATTTAAATCTTTTTCTCTGAAACCATTGAACAGAATTGAACCAAACTTGCCAGGAATGTTCATTGGATGGTCCACTACCAGATTTGTGTTTTGGTGCTGATTTGAAATCCAACATGGCTGCCAGGGTCCATAATGTGTTCTCATTGGCTGAAATTTAAAAAATCTTCTTGTGAGAAACCACCAAGCCAATTGAATTGTGACTTTGCAGGAATGATCATTGAGTGGTCCTGTACTAAACTTGTGAATCGTTTGCCGATCGGAATTTCAAGATAGCCGCCATGACTCGACTTAGTTTTAACATAGGACCCTATGGCCGTATGGAAAAAAAAACATTTTTTTTTTCCCTCTGAAACCAGTAAGCCAATTTAAAGCAAACATGGCATGGATGGTCCTTAGTTGGTCAACTGCCAAAATTGTGTTCAATGACCCCGATCTCGGTCCAAAATGGCCGCCATCAGCAGACATAGTTTTAACATAGGACCCTATGGGAAAATTGTTTAAAAGTCTTCTCCTCTGAACTAGTCTGCCAATTTAAAGCAAACATGGCATTGATGGTCCTTGGGTAGTATACTTTCAAAATTATGTCCGGTGACCACGACCTCCATCCAAGATTGCTGCCATGAGCAGACATAGTTTTAACATGGAACCCTATGGGATTTGAATAGTAAAATTTAGATGTATTCGGCTTGCAGACATTCTTAAGAGGGCTTATTTATGTCAGGTGAGCGATACAGGCTCACCTGAGCCTCTAGTTTCTTATATGCCATTAAATGTATGTTGATTTTCGGAGGTAAGCTTCCAATTAGGTACCCCTTCCATGAGAAATGAGTGTCACTTAGATTAAATTTAAGGTGAATCCTGTATGAAATCTCAAAAATATTTTATTTAACATAGAAGGCTATGGAGAATTCTTTAGTGGTATTACTCCTTATACAAAGGTTTTGCGATGAAAATTACTTATAAATGGTGACCGCTGACCACATTGAACAGGTGACCGCTATTTTGAATTAAAATATATAGTAAAATGCACCTGGGAGAGCACGAAAGTGACTGTTATGAGCAGGTGACCATTATACAAAGGTGGACGTTGTGACTATTTGAATATTCAATCTCGTTTTTGGTTTTTATTGTTCTTGACAAAAATTGAAGTAAAATAAGGAAATAAAATCTTACTATTAACTGGCATTTGATTTTTAGCTCGCCTTGCCTTACCCGATCGTTAGTTTTATGTGTATATTTTGTAGATCGTTGTTCTACTTTTTCTTTTGGCCATTCTTCTTACCTTGCTTTTGCCATCACTTGGCATCCGGCGTCTGTCGTCCGTTAACTTTTCACATTTTAATCTTCTCCTCGGAAACCCCACAGCTAAATGAACTGAAACTTGGTAGGAAGCATCTATGGAAGGTCCTTTATAAAGATTGCTAATTTTGTCCCGATCCATTATCAAACATGGCCACCACAGGCAATTCTTGTTTCTGATTGGCCGATTTTTTAAAATCTTCTCCTCTGAAACGTCTAGGCCAAATGAACCGAAACTTGGTAGGAAGCATCTATGGAAGGTCCTCTATATAGCTTTCTCATTTCGTCTCGATCCGGTAACAAACATGGCCACCACAGGCCATTCTTGTTTCTGATTGGTTGATTTCTTAAGAATCTTCTCCTCTGAAAACCGCCTGGCCAAATGAATCAAAACTTGGTAGGAAGCATCATTGGAAGGTCCTCTATAAAGACTGCTCATTTAGTTCCGATCTGTTAACAAACATGGTCGCCACAGGCCATTCTTGTTTTTGATTGGCTGATTTCTAAAAAATCTTCTCCTCTGAAACCGCCTGGCCAAATGAATCAAAACTTGGTAGGAAGCATCCTTGGAGGTCCTCTATAAAGATTGCTCATTTAGTTCCGATCTGTTATTAACAAACATGGCCACCACAGGCCATTCTTGTTTTTGATTGGTTGATTTCTAAAAAATCTTCTCCTCTGAAACCACTTTACCAAATGAATTGAAATTTGGTAGGAAGCATCTATGGAAGGTCCTCTATAAAGATTGGTAATTTTGTCCCGATCCGTTAACAAACATGGCCACCACAGGACATTCTTGTTTCTGATTGGTTGATTTCTAAAAAAATCTCCTCTGAAGCCGCTTGGCCAAATGAATCAAAACTTAGTATGAGGCATCCTTGGAAGGTCCTCTTCAAAGATGCTCATTTAGTTCCAATCCGTTAACAAACATGGCTGCCACAGGCCATTCTTTTTTCTGATTGGTTGATTTCTAAAAAATCTTCTCCTCTGAAACCACTTTCCCAAATGAACTGAAATTTGGGAGAAAGCATGTATGGAAGGTCCTCTATAAAGATTGCTCATTTCGTCCCGATTCGTTAACAAACATGGCCACCACAGGCAATTCTTGTTTCTGATTGGTGGATTTCTAAAAATTCTTCTCCTCTGAAACCACTTTACCAAATGAACCAAAACTTAGTAGGGAGCATCTATGGAAGGTCCTCTATAAAGATTGCTCATTTCGTCCCGATTCGTTTGCAAACATGGCCGCCACAGGCAATTCTTGTTTCAGATTGGTCAATTGCAAAAAATGTTCTTCCCTGAAACTGCTTAGTCAATTGAACCAAAACTTGGTAGGAAGCATCTATGGAAGGTCCTCTATAAATTTTGCTAATTTCATCCCGATCTGTTAACAAACATGGCTGCCATAGGCAATTCTTGTTCCTAGTTGGTGGATTTCTAAAAATCTTCTCTGAAACTGCTTGGCCAAATGAACCGAAGCTTGGTGGGAAGCACCTATGGAAGGCTCTGTATTAACTTTCCTCAAAGCAGAATGAAAGGTGAGCGACACAGGCTCAGTGCTGAGCCTCTATTTTTTTTATGAAAGACTGAAGTATTAGGACAGTTCTCTCACGTAAGCAGCAGTCAAATTCAACTATTGAATATTCATTATCTGAAAACATTTTGGGTGGGAAGAATGATGGACGGGCGAGACTAATTTGGCGACGACAGGATAGGGACCGTTTTCTAGTACAAGCAGGAATCAAATTCAACTTTTCAGAATTTATTTCAATATTCAATCTCGTTTTTGGTTTTTAATTTTCTGGACAAAAATCGAGACAAAATATGGAAATAAAATCTTACAGACATTTGATTTTTTTTATGAAAGACAGCAGTATTGGGACAGTTTTCTCGCGTAAGCAGCAGTCAAATTCAACTATTGAAAATTCATTATTTGAAAACATATCGTGTGGGAAGAATGATGGACGGGCAGACCATTGGTGATGACAGGATAGGGACCGTTTTCTAGTGCAAGAAGGAATAATGAGTAATGAATTTAAGTTAATTATACACAAGGTCACAGAAATGTCAGAACTCCCAGTGTGATCATTTCCTGTATCATTGCACAGGTATACTACCAGTTCACACACTTTTCTAATGAAAATCAATAAAAAGCAAACTGAAGAAAGAAATATACAGTGCTCCCTTGTTAAACCGCCACCTTCTGTGCAGTCGGTAGTTTGGCGGTATAACGAGTTTGGCGATAAACCGAGGGACATTGAAAACTGGAAGTTATGTGATCATATGAAAAGATAAACTTTCAACTCGACTGACATGCATTTTGCACTTGTACAAATACATAAGTATAAATAATACATGTTTAATAAATAAATAAATTAGAATAATTATATTCACATCGGAAATGTCCTGTACAGTTTGCAGATCTTTGTCAATGTTGACAAATTCTTGAACCGTCATTTGTAGTTCGGGACATCAAGGTCATTATAGAACACGTGACAGCAACAGTTCATCTTCCTTTGTGGGGTTATTGGAAGATCCCATTTAATTGTCAAATTATCGGCAATTTGTTGTTATGTTAATTTTGGATTTTCCTTTGCATAACTTATAATGGCATGTTTTTGTTTGTCGTCTAATTAATTACGCTTTCACTTCAAGGATGACATTTTTATGACAACTAATTAAATTACAAGTTTTACTCAGGATTAAAAGTACAAATGTAATCACTAGAAAAGTAAATACAGGTAATTATTCTAATCAAAACAACTGATCACCTGTTCCGACCCTCAACTATGAGATCAATGACCGTGTCCGATGACCAGTTTTGACATTCCATTATTACCGATCAATACACAGCTGTCAAAAGGTAGTTGTGGGCGGTACTAACGGGGGAATTTGAATTGGTTTTACGACTTTTGTGTCTGAAAACCTGTGGCAGATGGCGGTAGCTGAGTTTGGCAGTATAACATGGTACAGTAGAGTTTGTTTGTAACGAAATCCAGGGGACTCTCAATCTTAGTTCGTTATAGGCATCGTTCGTTATAAGAGAAACAATGTAGAATTATTCTTAGTTCATTATAGGCATCGTTCGTTATAAGAGAAACAATGTAGAATTACCTCCCCTTTTGAAAATTGTACAGTAGAACTTCGCTGGCTCGAACTCGAAGGGACTGTCAAAATCTGTTCTGGCTATCGGTAGTTCGAGCCACAGAGGTCGCGTAATTTTAGAGAGAAACAAATCTGGTTATGACCCGGGCAGTTTCATTACGCTATGATAACTGATGCACAGTAAAGTGGGCCTTTATCGTAAAAAAAAGATTTAATCCTTTAGACAGTTCTCAAAGACCGGCTTCTGAATACCTCTTTGGTATCTTCAAACGTTCCTTAGAAACATTTTTTCAACTTTGTTCACGATCTATTTTATAAACAGGAAATATGAGGTCGGGTATTAACACTTGGATCGATATCGATATAATGCTGATAATTCGGATATATATTTTTAATGGCCAATTTTAAGATTGTAGCCATTTTCCTTTTTTTTATTTGAATTTGAAGAATAATTGTTTCATTTTTGGTATTATATACACATAAAAACTCAGGTTAATTGAAATTTCAGAACGAGTACATTTCTTTTGTTTTTGGTATTTAGATGAACCTTGAGACCACGCAGTTAGTTGTTCATCATCAAAGAAAAAATAAGCAATAGCGAATGAATTAATCTCACACATGACTTTGTTTTTAATTTCTTTAGCTTGTGCATCCATTCATTAAAATTTTGATTATGTTTGATTAATTTTTAATGCAATAAATTAGCGTGTGTGTTATTAATTGACAACTTGTTAATCACATCATTAATACCCATTTTATTGTTTTAATATTTTAAAGAAAAGTCTTGATTGACATTAACAACATCAAAGGTGGGATTATTGATTTTTCAATTATCAATAACGGAAGTGTCAAGTGCACTTGACCATTATAATATGTGATCGTCCGTGCGTAACGGAAGACAGGTAAACGATTTGTTTGTTCAGCAATTTTCTTTGTTATAGCAGGTCAATTTTGAGTAATAAAAACGTTGTTTGGGTTTAAGATTCTCTTCGTTATAAGCCTGATTTCGTTATAAAAAATTTGTAATAGGCCTTCACAAATACATTGTTTAAATAGCGATTGGACCGGGGATTTATCTTTACTTCGCTATAAGCCTGATTTCGTTGCAAGCCTGTTCGTTATAAACGAACTCTACTGTATTTTTAATGGGGGAAATCAGGACAGACGAGAATTTTGGCGATAGGCGAGGTTGGCGATAAAACGGGGGGGCGCTAGACCGAGGGAGCACTGTATATATAAACACACACACATGCATACAAACAAGATAACAATTAACTTTAAAAAAAGTTTTGTTAGTGAAAACAGTTGTTAATAAAAGTAATACAGCAATAATAATAAAGTTTAATTAAAAAATAAATAAAAAATAAATGATAAAAACTTTAACAGAAAATATTAAAAATAACTTCTGGAAAGTAAAAAAAAAATAACGCAAAACAAACGATTTTATATTTTGATACCTTTTCTTGAAATGTCTGTAGAATAAAAGAAATACATATAAATATACAGCTACAGTAGAGTTCGTTTATAGCGAAATCCAGGGGACCCTCGATCTTATTTCATTATAGGCATCGTTCGTTATAAGAGAAATAATGTAGAATTACCTCCCCTTTTGAAAAATGATGTATTTCAAAAAATTTATTTCAAGTGATGTGTAACTGTTTTGTTTGCTTTGTTTTTTTGTTTTTTTTGACAGATAATAATGTTTTTACTTCGATGATTTTGTTGTAATAAAATATTTTCAGCGGATTTTGTTTTGTGAGTCTTTGTTTTTTTGTAACACCATTCATAATGCAAGCTATGTTGAGGAATAAATTAACGTGACATCGTTTTTCTGAATAGAGAAAAACAAAAACGAGAATTGTTGAATAAAATTTATTAATTCAGCAGTTAAAATAAAACTGATCTGATCTGATATTTTGTATCAAGATCTATTGCCTTTCTCTTTCTGCTAGCCATATTGATTACTGAATGATCACCACGAGGATGTGTTACCATATTTATGACAATCTTCGGCTTGCAGTGTGAAAAACAACGGTAGAATTAAAATTTAAAGGACGCTTTGTTGTTTAATTAAAGAGTATCATCAAAGAAAAAATAAACATAAGCGAGTGAATTAATCTCACATACGACTTTGTTTTTAATATCTTTAGCTTGTGCATCCATTCATTAAAATTCAGATTACATTTAATATTTTTTAATGCAATAAATT
Source organism: Bathymodiolus brooksi (assembly GCA_963680875.1). Classification (NCBI taxonomy): domain Eukaryota; kingdom Metazoa; phylum Mollusca; class Bivalvia; order Mytilida; family Modiolidae; genus Bathymodiolus; species Bathymodiolus brooksi. The sequence goes on from OY804582.1 coordinate 63,146,621, forward strand.
AGCGTGTGTGTTATTAATTGACAACTTGTTAATCATTAATACCCATTTTATTGTTTCAATATTTTAAAGAAAAGTCTTGATTGACATCATTAACAACATCACAGGTGGGATTATTGATTTTTCAATTACCGATAACGGAAGTATCATGCAAGTGCCATTCTAATATGTGATCGTCCGTGTGTAACAGAAGACAGGTAAATGATTTGTTTGTTCAGCAATTTTCTTGGTTATATCAGGTCAATTTTGAGTAATAAAAATGTTGTTTGGGTTTAAAATTCTCTTCGTTATAAGTCTAATTTTCGTTATAAAAAAATTTGTAATAGGCCTTCAAAAATACATTGTTTAGATAGCGATTGGACCGGGGATTTATCTTTACTTCGTTATAAGCCTGATTTCGTTACAAGCCTGTTCGTTATAAACGAACTCTACTGTATATACAATAATTTACCTGTGTGCTATATATAGCTCTCGTGGTCGATCAGTCATTTAATTCATGAAAACCAGCTGTTAAACTCGATCTTGGTGAAATGTGTAAATTATGTTTTTATTTTTTTTCAGCCGTGAATACCTGATTGCATATATTCGTTAATACAGACTCGATCTTTGGCGAAATATATGTATTCCGTTTTCATTTGTTGTGTATTCGTTTTTTACTTCTGCCAACGGTGAATACACTATCGATACCATACAAATTGATAATTAAATGAAAACAAACATCCAAGTATTCTCAACTTGATCGTGTATACGTACCCATCCATAAAAAAATCGATAAATGTACCAAAATCTATGCGATATATACAGTCAAACCTGCACAAGCAGCCACCTGCATTAAAAGGTCACCTTTTGCTTGTCCTGTCATAGAACATTTCATATGAATTTAACCTCTTTTAAGAGGTCACCTGTCTGATAAGGTCACTTTTTCTTTGTCCCAAAGGTGAACTCTTAATACAGGTTTGACTGTATAAATATATATAAGATAATTATATATAAAGATTATTGATTAAATCCTGCCGAATAAAGTATTAAATTGAACGGCAAAGTATTAATTTGACGTTGTAGCTCTTAATCTCTCTGTACAAGCCTAATCTCCACGATTTTGTATTAATCCCCAAAGTTCACATTGAATCTCTGCGAAAAAGTATTAAAAATTAATACTTTGCCAAAGAAATTAATACTTTGATGGCCCTAGTGTTATGGAATGGTGTATTGTAATATTTAACTTTTTTTTGGTATTTTTTATGTTCCTTTGGAAATTGCATTCATTTTGATAATTGTTAATTATGTAATATACATGTAAAGTAAGTTTACTTTCACAGTTACATAATTCATTGAGAAGACTGGCATACTAAGCTGTCAAAGCTAGTCAAATTGCTGGTGTCAATGTTTGCCGAAGTTGGAATCACACGGTCGTGACTACCACATGGTATATGAATTTACAATTTCTCTCAAAATCACTGTTTATCATAAATAATTGTTGTACTTTAAAAAAGAAGTGGTATTATTTAAATTATAATGATTCCATGTGCTGGAAGAAAATGTAAAATACATACAAGATGTTTGCTCCAGTGGTCACTTTTGTCTTCTTTTTTTTTCTGCCATTACAATTTTATGAATTAAAGTTTGCTTTTCAGGTGGAATCAGAAGATGTGTTTACAGAACTGGAGGAGGTAAATAAAGTTATTATATAGATAGGTGTGAAATACTGAGATTTCTTAGTGAAATGAAAACCAATAAATCACTTGTGAATTATCACATTTATTTCACTTACAGATGTTATACCACCGGAACTACTTTTTTTTGTTCTCGTTACTTCATGCAGTTATACTTGGCTGCACGAAGCAGAGCCATTAAAACAATATTTGAGATGGTCAATTTCCCAATTGACACTGGCACCTATTCAAATACAGTAAAGTTATTTCTATACTAAAGCAAGACAAAAATATCTCTATTTGGACTTAAGAAATGTCTAAAAATTGCAAAAAAATAAATGCCACAAAATATTGTCAATTACTTTGGCCACATAAACGTCATAAAAACTCATGGTGTCATATGGAATATGTCAGTGTATAATGTAAACACTGGACGTTATTTTGTGACATGCACACTTCAGTTTTGGATAAAAATCCATCAAGAAATCATTTCAAATGTAGGGGATGTCTTTATTTTGTATCATTTTGTTATAATTGACATGTTGGATTTCAAGAATTCAATATGGCAGCACATTCACTCTAGAACCATTAGTTATGGCATGTCAATTGTGGGTTTAGCAGTAAACATTAGCCAATGAAAAATATGTGTTACACAATAATTGCATTAGAATTAACATTATTGGCACTATCACTTCAAAAAAATTACATTTATGAGGCTTGACAGTCTGATAATGATGTGCAAATGTACTTCCTTTTCAATTAGCCGACATTCAGCAGACAATTTTGCCAGACATTTTGAATTTTTTTTAATATCCATATGCGTTAAATGCACAAACTTCTAAAAAAAATAAAAATGAAATAAAAAATGCACTTCAGACCAACAAGAAGTATAACTAATTGCCTCTTTTGATTATCACAATAAATGTCACTAGTGATCGACCTACACATTCATGAATTATTGGTTTAGTTTGGTCACCCGTGACATTTATTGTGATTATTGAAAGAGCCAATTAGGTATACTATATTTATTCCTACACACACATACAGTGAAACCATTAATAAACCGGAATCTTGTTTAAACCTATCTTGAAATCAAGTCCCAAAACAGGAAATCTTAAGGAGTAACATCAAAGGCTGGGTGACTCGGGATCAGGATAATGTGTCCGAGTGGAATGAGTGTTGTTTAAGTGAGCTAGCACTAGTCCAACTAATCATATTGGCCTAGTACAAAACATACCATCTCATCAAAATATAACTTGTTGTCGCTATGATAGGTGAAAAATTGCTCACTCAATCACAACTTTAGTGGTGATAAGAACTGGTTGCAAATGTATATTTAAAAGGGCCTAACATTAGACAACTTAGTGTTATTATGTGATATCCATTTTTTCTTGAGAAAAAAGGTATTAAATAATATACATTTAAAGTGGCATTATGTGCCAAAATCATAAATTTTTGTTACCCATAAAAACTATCAGATATGATTGATGCCTTAATAAAACGTGTTTCTGTAACTTATAAATGTTATGAAATGTACGCGCATCGGGGGGAAAAAGGTGCAACTGCTCGTGTTTTGAGATCGATCAAGAAATGGACCCCATCTTATTAATTATTGGCATTGTTTACGGAGTTTGCCGAATCGTCATTAAATCAGTACAACAATGCACTTATTTCTTAATTTCTGTGAATCTGCTTTTAGTCGACGTTAATTACGGACAAAGAACCATGCAAGTTTGCAGTTAATAAGCGACAAAATACAAATTATTCGTTTTTACCTGTCACTAGTAAGGTCAGTTGCATACGGAGAAAGCGAGGTCAAATTATTTGCTTGCAAGGAAATAATAAATCGATGGTAATTTTTGTTCTCAAAAGGCGAAAAGTGGTACGATAAGCTGTTTAATGTGAAATATTTACCTTTATTTCATCATTTTAAAGCTATTTACCAATTTCCAAAACATATAATTTTTTTGGTCAAAATCGTAGCTAATGCCCCTTTAAATAACTAACATTTGTTTTTCATTAGGATATGGAGCTGTCAAATTGTCTGCCAGAAACTCCAGACAGTAGGGCAATGTCTAAGGAATATACCTTAAGACAGGCTAGAATGACCAATGAATTACAGGAACTTAACAAATTGTTGGAAAAAAAGGAAATATTAGCTAAACAGATGGTGCAGAATGATGATCAGATGAAAGAAATTAGAGGACAATATGAAGTAGGTGTGAAATGTTATAAAAAGAAATCTTGATTATTTATGCCCCTACGGCAGAAATTTGTTGTTTCATGCTCCCGCTGCTAGACGTCGGGGCTATTAGATTTTATTCATGTCCATACTACATTATGTCTCGCATTTTGTTTCCACTCAATAACTTAAGTCCCTCTCAAGCAAATCATTTGAAATTTATGCACAAGATCATGAACCATAAAAGGAAGTACCAGTTTGATTTCAGACTTTACCACATTTTTTATCTGGAGTTTTATTTTTATTTTATTTGCAAGACATATCTATTTACTTTAGCTGGAAGCAGGTGCATTCATGTCTTATGGACACATTCTTCCATTTTTTCCAGGCTACTTTATATGTCCAGCAAAATTATTGTCATTTTATAAAGTGGACAAAATGTTTATATTACATGTATTTTTTTGTGCATTGTATGTATTGATGTATAATACACAGCCTTTCCATGGTCCTTAGAATGATTGAAAGATAAAGAGGTATTTACCAGGGCTTGACATTAGTGGTAATACTGTACCCTGGAACAAGTCAAATTACCAGGGCTTGACATAAGTGGTAGTACTGTAGCCTGGAACAAGTCAAATTACCAGGGCTTGACATTAGTGGTAATACTGTAGCCTGGAACAAGTCAAATTACCAGGGCTTGACATTAGTGGTAGTACTGTAGCCTGGAACAAGTCAAATTACCAGGGCTTGACATAAGTGGTTGTACTGTAGCCTGGAACAAGTCAAATTGCCAGGGCTTGACATTAGTGGTAGTACTGTACCCTGGAACAAGTCAAATTACCAGGGCTTGACATTAGTGGTAGTACTGTAGCCTGGAACAAGTCAAATTATCAGGGCTTGACATTAGTGGTAGTACTGTAGCCTGGAACAAGTCAAATTACCAGGGCTTGACATTAGTGGCAGTTCTGTAGCCTGGAAGAAGTCAAATTACCAGGGCTTGACATTAGTGGTAGTACTGTAGCCTGGAACAAGTCCAATTACCAGGGCTTGACTTTAGTGGTAGTACTGTACCCTGGAACAAGTCAAATTACCAGGGCTTGACATTAGTGGTAGTACTGTACCCTGGAACAAGTCAAATTACCAGGGCTTGACATAAGTGGTAGTGCTGTAGTAACCTGGAGCAAGTCAAATTACCAGGGGTTGACATTAGTGGTAGTACTGTAGCCTGGAACAAGTCAAATTACCAGGACTTGACATTAGTGGTAATACTGTAGCCTGGAACAAGTCAAAATACCAGGGCTTGACATTAGTGGTAATACTGTAGCCTGGAACAAGTCAAATTACCAGGGCTTGACATTAGTGGTAATACTGTAGCCTGGAACAAGTCAAATTACCAGGACTTGACATTAGTGGTAGTACTGTACCCTGGAACAAGTCAAATTACCAGGGCTTGACATTAGTGGTAGTACTGTACCCTGGAACAAGTCAAATTAACAGGGCTTGACATTAGTGGTAATACTGTAGCCTGGAACAAGTCAAATTACCAGGGCTTGACATTAGTGGTAGTACTGTACCCTGGAACAAGTCAAATTACCAGGGTTTGGCATTAGTGGTAGTACTGTACCCTGGAACAAGTCAAATTACCAGGGCTTGACATTAGTGGTAGTACTGTAGCCTGGAACAAGTCAAATTACCAGGGCTTGACATTAGTGGTAGTACTGTACCCTGGAACAAGTCAAGTTACCAGGGCTTGACATTAGTGGTAGTAGTGTACCCTGGAACAAGTCAAATTACCAGGGCTTGACATTAGTGGTAGTACTGTACCCTGGAACAAGTCAAATTACCAGGGCTTGACATTAGTGGTAGTACTGTACCCTGGAACAAATCAAATTACCAGGGCTTGACATTAGTGGTAGTACTGTAGCCTGGAACAAGTCAAATTACCAGGGCTTGACATTAATGGTAATACTGTAGCCTGGAACAAGTCAAATTACCAGGGCTTGACATTAGACTGATTAGTGGTAGTACTGTAGCCTGGAACAAGTCAAATTACCAGGGCTTGACATAAGTGGTAGTGCTGTAGCCTGGAACAAGTCAAATTACCAGGGCTTGACATTAGTGGTAATACTGTAGCCTGGAACAAGTCAAATTACCAGGGCTTGACATTAGTGGTAGTACTGTAGCCTGGAACAAGTCAAATTACCAGGGCTTGACATTAGTGGTAATACTGTAGCCTGGAACAAGTCAAATTACCAGGGCTTGACATTAGACTGATTAGTGGTAGTACTGTAGCCTGGAACAAGTCAAATTACCAGGGCTTGACATAAGTGGTAGTGCTGTAGCCTGGAACAAGTCAAATTACCAGGGCTTGACATTAGACTGATTAGTGGTAGTACTGTAGCCTGGAACAAGTCAAATTACCAGGGCATGACATTAGTGGTAGTACTGTACCCTGGAACAAGTCAAATTCCAGATAGGTCAATTATATTTGGTATGTGGGTGCATGACCATAAGGTGGTGTGTCGCGTACCGTAATGACCTTCGTTGGACCTTGACCTTTAACCTCAAGGTCAAATAATTGTTTTTTAAATAGTATTCTCTTGTCCGGGCCATAACATTTTTGTCTTTCGAGTTAGGTCAATGATATTTGGTATGTGGGTGCATGACCATAAGGCGGTGTGTCACATACTCTAGTGACCTTCTTTGGACCTTGACCTTTGACCTCAAGGTCAAATAGTTGTTTCTTTAGAGATATGTCAATGATATTTGGTATGTGGGTGCATGATTATAAGGCGGTGTGCTGCATACTGTAATGACCTTCGTGGGACCTTGACCTTTGACCTGAAGGTCAAATAATGTTTTTTTAACTAATATTTTCTAGTCCGGGCCATAACATTTTTGTCTTTCGAGATAGGTTGTTGTACATATGGCCGCATTAAGGGGAGACATAAGTTTTAGGTATCTAAAACAGTTCTTCCTAGTTATGTTTACTTATAAGGTGTTTCATTTTATAATTTATTTGAATTATATTTATTTAAATTTTGAATCAATATATATATATATATATATATTTATACTGATGCTACATGTTTATGTTTATACTGATGCTACATGTATATACATATATACTGATGCTACATGTTTATGTTTATACTGATGCTACATGTATATACATATATACTGATGCTACATGTTTATGTTTATACTGATGCTACATGTATATACATATATACTGATGCTACATGTTTATGTTTATACTGATGCTACATGTATATACATATATACTGATGCTACATGTATATACATATATACTGATGCTACATGTTTATGTTTATACTGATGCTACATGTATATACATATATACTGATGCTACATGTTTATGTTTATACTGATGCTACATGTATATACATATATACTGATGCTACATGTTTATGTTTATACTGATGCTACATGTTTATGTTTAATTGGTAGACTGCCATTAATGATATGAATTTAGAGATAAACACCTTACAAAAAGAAAAAGAAGAACTAGCTACTGCTCTAGAGAATGCCAAGACAAATTCAGCATCTAATAAGTAAGTTTGTAGCAGAGAATAAGAATAACAACCAATTGGTAATGTCACACTGACCAATCAGAGTCAGTCTGTTGATCTAATGAAAAATGTATAAATTACAGATAATATCTTATCCTGAACTTTGGCAAATAAATGAAATATTGGTGTCTTTGTTGTTATACATTTAGTAATACTATCGACTCGTCCATCCATCCGCTTTGTAACATACAAAAAAGGGTGCACTTGACTCGCAGCCACAAGTGATCAAGTTTGCCAGTTGCTTGCCCATGGTTCTCTCCGGGTACTCCTGCTTCCTCCACTACTAAAACTGGTCGCCATGATATAGCTGAAATATTGCTGAAAGTGGTGTTAAAACACTAAAAATCAAATCAAATCCATCCGTCATTGTTAACTTTTTCACATATTAAATTTTTTACTACAAATTGAACTAAGCCTGGCAGAGATGATCATTTGGAAGAGGACATTCAGGTTTGTTGAAATGCATCTATGAAGTTGTTCCTCTTTGGGGAAAGGCTAGCATGAGGCCTAAAGTGGGAATTTATGTAAACCTTAAACTTTCTATGCCAGATGAGCCTCTAGTTTGCGTTGGTATGGTAGGGTAATTGGTTTTACTCCAACCTATTCAATCAGCAATCGGTGTTTAACGCCACTTTCAACAATATTTCAGTTATATCATGGAGGTCAGTTTTATCAGTAGAAGAAACCGGAGAAAGGCACCAAACTGTCGCAAGTCACTGACCAACTTTATCACATAATGTTGACCAACTTTATCACATAATGTTGACCAACTTTATCACGTAATGTTGACCAACTTTATCACATAATGTTGACCAACTTTATCACATAATGTTGACCAACTTTATCACATAATGTTGACCAACTTTATCACATAATGTTGACCGAGTACACCTTGCCATGCGCAGGAGTCGATCCCACAAAACCGCATCGGTAGCGTAATGATTAGCATGCTCGCCTCTAGTGCAGTAGATCGTGGATTTGAGCCCCTGGTCGGGTCAAAACAAAGTCTATATAATTGGTATTTGTTGCTTCTCCGCTAAGCACGCAGCATTAAAGGGAATGCAAGGGTTAACAATTAATTTTATATATTACAGAACTTGCTATGCGATCTTATCTAATCCAATATACATAAGATATAGATTATACAGCTGTTTTTCTTATCAAATTCTTGCACACTGGGGAAACTTATTATCATAAATTCCGGAAGTGTGTTAATGACGTAGCAGAGGCAATTCCTCTTCAGCAGCTGATTGTCTGTATGCCATTAACCTGGACTGCCTGAAAAGAAGGGGAAAATTGTTACTCTAGTTTTTTTAATCTTTTTTATATTTTGCCGGGTACATGTGTATGTCAATGTGTTTTAAAACTAATTTCCTTTAGTATATATGTATAAACAAACATTAATGAAGCAGACTGAAACATCTGTTAGTCATAAAGTTGTTTTGTTTATCTTCACACCTTGTTATCATGCTATACATTACAATTTTATCTGTTGTAAAATGTGCACTGTATTATATCATTTTGGAAGAATCTGTTTACTTTTATAATCCTGATCGAAAAGCTGATCTATTAATTGTTGTTTGATTTACGTAAAATCATAAGTACCGGTATAATAGTATTAATTGTTACTTATATTAAATTATTATCATAATTAAATAAAGAAGAAAATAATTCCTCAGCTAATTATATGAATATGAATATTTAATATTCTTGTCAAAAAGTTTTAATATATACCTTGGAGATAATGAATCTGGTGCTCTTCCTCCTAACCTTATATATCTCATAAATACTACATAAGTTGTTTCCAATACAGTATTGTTTAAACAAATTATATCAAAGTCAGGATGCAGACTGATACATGGAATGTCTTCAGTTATATAATGTTCATCATAATGTTGAAATTGTTTACGACACAAGCACTCTCTTTGTTTTGGGAGAAGTGCACAATGTCCACAGGAACAAAAGTTTTTATCAATTGCTTCATCTTCTTCATTGTTTGTTGATTCTTCATTAGTGCTGCAGCTGCTGCTAATTCCTCTTCTGTATACTCTGGTTTATACTGGTAACCAAAACAGGAATTTTCTTCAACTTCAAAATCGCTATCCAATGATGACATAATTACAAATAAATTTCTATAACTATCAATGTAACTGTATAGCGGAATTGCCACTGCTACGTCACAAACAGCTGTGAAATCTGGGAAATTGCTGATAAGGGAGGAAAAATAAATACCAATATGTCTGCCTCCAGCTGAGTGATAAAAGCTTTTAAATAATTGCTTATAACAGGACAAGTGTGCATGGTTCAATTAAGTGTATACAAAAAATCAACATGAATTTATGAATATTTTTATATATTAAAATATTTTTTTAACCCTTGCATTCCCTTTAAGGAGAAAGAGCAAATACTGGTTGACTTGGAATCAGAATAATGTGTCTGAGTGGAGTGACATGTCTACCTGCTGACTTGTGTTAGTGAACTAGCACTATAAAAATCCAACTCAGCATGTTGGTCTAGTGCAAAGCGGACCTCATCATCATCTCATTGAAAATTAAGTTGTTCTCGCCATGATATAGCTGAAAAATCGCTGAATTGGCATTACACAACAATCACTCACTTACTCACTCACTCGAACTCACAATGTTAGTGGTGATAGGCATTGATTGCATAGATAATTGTAAATCCAACTACCATACGATCATGACCACGACAACTACCTTCAGAAAAAATAATAAATCAAATAAAACCTGTTGTGTATGTTTAACAGAATTTTGTATTGAAAGTTTTTATCTATAGGAAATTTTTGAAGAATGTTAAAACAATGTGCATACATATCAATTTATTTATAAGAGTTGCTGAACAAAGAAGACAACGGTTAAAAGAGCTTGAACAACAATTGTCTCAACTGAAGAGAAAAGTACATGACCAAACTAAAATGTCAAAGATGAAAGAACAATCAGAAAAACAAGTCACAAAACTTAACGTAGATATCCAGGTGTGTAGTTAGTTAATTGTGATTATTTGAATAATTTTAGAAATGAAACAAAGATTATACTGGTTATTAGAGTCAATATGTTTTATCCCTCTGATGAAAGGTTATGAAACATTATCTGTCCTACATAACTGCATTTGTGCCAACCTCCCTGGTTACAAAGAATGTGTTTGCTCCGTTTCTTCTTCTTATTATTATTATTGTTATTATTCTTTCTTTCTTTCTTTCTTTCTTTCTTTCTTTCTTTCTTTCTTTCTTTCTTTCTTCCACCAAAAGTTTATCCGACACATTTCTCGGCGACTACTGAACGGAAATCAATGAAACTTCACATGTATTCTATCGTAGGTCAAAACCAGGCTTCAGAGTTACTGTGACACTAGCTACTCGATGAATCAGATGTGGATTCTGAAGAACTCTAAAGATCTGTTAAGAGTACATACAATCTAGGTCCCTCTCCTTCTGCAATAGCATTAAAATATTTGACTTCTCTACCCTTTACACAACTATTCTTCACTCTAAGCTGAAGGACAGATTAGGGAGTTGGTCCAACTGTGTTTCATATAAAAGAATGGCCAATGTAGATACAAATATATACCTTGTGCTAGAAAGGGACTGATCTTATATTGTAAAATACCACTGATTCTACCAAAAAGTTCTCTAAAACTGATATCATCAACATGCTTGGTGGACGTGTTTTTAAACAGTCATTGTACCTATAGGTACAAACTGTGCTCCTCTTCTCGCCGACTTGTTCCTTTATTCATATGAGGCAGACTTCATACAGGGTCTTAACCGCCCCTCACTGTCAATTTTGAGGTGTAGGTCAAGGTATGAAGGAGACCTATCTGTATCTGTGGTTTCCTTTATTTCAAGCTCAATGGGATAGATGTGATCAACGAAATCACCAAGCCTAGAATTATTTAGTGAAAGGACATCATCTATATAGCAGAACGTGAAATTAAAGGATCAGGCTATGTCTTGCCTTTCTGTTTATTGTTTTATGTCTCCCCTTTCTGTTGTTGGGGGATATATTGTTTAATGTTTCCCCTTTCTGGTGTTGGGGGATATATTGTTTTATGTCTCGCCTTTTTGGTGTTGGGGGACATATTATTAGCTCACCTTGCCAAAGGCAATGTGAGCTCTTGGCGTCCATCGTCTGTCGTCCGTTAACTTTTCACATTTTAAACTTCTCCTCTGAAACAGCTTGGCCAAATGAACTGAAACTTGGTAGGAAGCATCTATAGAAGGTCCTCTATAAAGACTGCTCATTTAGTTCCGATCCGTTAACAAACATGGCCGCCACAGACAATTCTTGTTTCTGATTGGTTGATTTCTAAAACCGCTTTGCCAAATAAATTGAAATTCGGTAGGAGGCATCTTTGGAAGGTCCTCTATAAAGAATACTCATTTCGTTCCGATCCGTTAACTAACATGGCCACCTTAGGCAATTCTTGTTTCTGATTGGCCGATTTTTTTAAATCTTCTACCCTAAAACGCTTTGCCAAATGAACCGAAACCTGGTAGGAAGCATCTATGGCAGGTCCTCTATAAAGATTGATCATTTCGTCCTGATCCGTTAACAAACGTACCCTCACAGGCAATTCTTGTTTCTGATTGGTTGATTTCTAAAGAATCTTCTCCTCTGTAACCGCTTGGCCAAATGAATCGAAATTTGGTAGGAAGCATCATTGGAAGGTCCTCAATAAAGAGTGCTCATTTATTTCCGATCCGTTAACAAACATGGCCGCCACAGGCAATTCTTGTTTCTGATTGGTTGATTTCTAAAAACTCTTCTTCTCTGAAAGTCCTTGGCCAAATGAATCAAAACTTTGTAGGAAGCATCCTTGGAAGGTCATCTATAAAAATTGTGCATTTAGTTCCCATCCATTAATAAACATGACCGCCACATGCCATTCTTGTTTCTGATTGGTTGATTTCTAAAAATCTAGCTGCTTAGCCAAATGAACCGAAACTTGGTGGGAAGCACCTATGGAAGGTTCTGTATTAGGTTTCTTCAAAGCAGAATGAAAGGTGAGCGACACAGGCTCAGCCCACTGAGCCTCTAGTTTTATGTCTCGACTTTCTGGTGTTGGGGGACATATTGTTTTATGTCTCGACTTTCTGGTGTTGGGGGACATATTGTTTTATGTCTCCCCTTTCTGGTGTTAGGGACATATTGTGCAAACAACTCTGTCTACATTTTAAAAGGGAATTCCTTAAAGGTTTGTAAGCTTGCTTATTACGATATGGAGAATCACATATTGCTAACTGCACTTTGATCAGACAATTTTTAAAGGAGTTTACCTAGAATATTTCCGTCAAAAACAACCTTAATTTTTTACTCTTTTCTAGTGAAAATCTTGTAAAATATTGAAGAACTAAACTGTTACTGTCATTGCATGTCTGTTACAGAGTATGAAGCAACAGAGAGTTAAATTGATGAAACAAATGAAAGAGGATGCAGATGAATTTAGACGATGGAAGATGAAAAAGGAAAAAGAAGTTATGCAACTTCAGCAAAAGGTTTGTCATTTGACTTTGTAGGTTATAAACACATAGATGCCAACCATTACGATTTTTCCGTAATTGTTACGAATTTCGGGTCAAAGTTACGGTCAACAGTCTACTTGTTATGGATTTCCGATTATTGCCGGCCCGGAACCGTTCCCCATTTAAATATCATTGTGATCATTTAGACGCTTCATTGTCTGTTAAAATCGCGTAAAGATAAGTGCTTGAGGGATTTCGATTATTTAATACTTTTGGGATTCTCAGGACTATCTATAGTAGACAACGATCTATCCATTTCTTGTTCGATCCTGAGTAGTTAATGAACACAGCACGGTTTTGTCAATTTCACGATGTCTGAGGGAATAAGTGAAGCTTCTGCAGCGAAAAAAAGGAAATTGGGACAACGATTTCGTCCTGAATATTGTATTGAGTTCTCTTGCCTTATGAAAACGACACAGGAACATTATGCTTATTGCATTTAGCACGGTGGTCGGGATGAACACACATATACAACAAAACAGTTGAAAAGTGCCAAGTCAACAACATATCAGGCACTCCAGAATTAGACATTAATTATTCTATGGGAGGGGGGGAAGGGCCACTTCAGGAAATTTTAATTTCTATTGACAGTAAGTTGAAACATGGAATACATTTGTAAGTGAACATACATGTATTAAAACTTAACTTTTTATTTCTTTTTGTTGCTCATCAATTTTGCATCTAGTTGTCACAAATAAAGGAAATCATTTGCTCATCACTTTGTGGTGCAAATGGTAAAATTTTATGAAAAATTATGGTTACTGAAAAAAATCACAAATTACTGACATCTCAACTTTTTGTTACTGATTGCACCAAAAAGTAGTTCTAATAATAAAACCCTAAATGCTCGCTTACTCGCAAGGGTTATAACGGGATGCCATTACACGTAATGGAGCAGCCGCCGAGATTTTTTGCACTCGCTTACAGAGCTTCTAACGCCTGCATTTATCAATAATAAGACATAACCTTTCCTTTTGTCCATTATTATAACAAGTTTTTATCACCTACCAGTATTTTAGAATGTAATTCCCACAAAATAAAAATCCATGTTTAAATTTTGAATTTCGTAATTTCCGGCCTCACTATTTGGATGTCGATACCATATTTGGCGATTTAGGCGTGAATGTTTACCAATCGTAACTACTCGGCCATTCTCGCTACCCTGCAAATAACAGGGTAGCGAGAATGTCCGAGTAGTTACGATTGGAATGTTTACATCAGCTTGTAGTAAGAAAACCATATTTAGAAAAGCTCCGCCTTCCGTAGTTTCCGGTTATGGAAAACTATCGATAAAAATTATCATTATGAATTGTTTGTTACTTTGTAGGAATGATGTATGGGAGATCTTGTACAACATTTTCACATTTCATGCCGATCATACAGCTAATATGGCCACCATAGGCAGTTCTTGTTTGTGATTGGTTAATATAAAAAAATCTTCTCTAAAACCATTTGGCAAAATTAATTGAAATTTGGTAGGAATCATCTATGAAAGGTTCTGTATAAAGTTTCCTAAAAACAAAATGACATGTGAGCGACACAAGCTCAGCCCACTGAGCCTCTTGTTAAGTCTCACTTATTGTTTTTGCTCCGTTTCTTATTATTATTTTTATTATTATTATTCTTATTCTTCTCCTTTCTTTCCGCGAACCATGAACTTGTCCACGGCAGATCTCAGGAACTACAGGACAGAATTTCATGAAACTTGGTGGAGTTATAGATATATGTTTCTAGTTGATCCTAAAGTTTTCAGATTTGTGGTAAAGGGGGTCAAAGCCATATTTTTGGGGGTTCAAAGGGGGTGGGGGTTACTATAGAATCCTATGGGAAACTTGAAATTTCGTACATTAATGTTGATAACTTCTAACTGGATAATGATAGAGACATAAAATTTAACATAGTGATAGGTCACCATTAGAGGAGCAACTCTGCATTTTCAAAATTTTCAAAATGGCGGCCATAACACGGCATAAAAATGGGTGGTAAAAATTCAACATTGTCCAGTGGCCGGTTTGGGAGACTTCATAATCGTTAGATTATAATCATATCTTGTTTTATTTATTTTTAGGTGTGCAAAAAATTCTGTACAATCAACAATTTGTTGTGTGCTATATATGTATGCAAGCGACTACTTAAAAATAAACTTTTATTTGAAGGGAAGGAAAAGAGATTGTGAAATAGCAAAATTACAGAGAGAAAACCTGAAACAACAGACTATTCTAAAGAGGAAAGGAGAGGAGGTATGTTGTTTAAGCACCCATCTATAGCAAACATAAGGTAAAAGCTTTATAAAGATACCCTCAATGTTGTAAAGATACCCTCTATGTTATAAAGATATCCTCTATGTTGTAAAGATATCCTCTATGTTGTGAAGATATCCTCTATGTTGTAAGGATATCCTCTTTTTCCTATGAAGTCAGCAAAAATACATTCTTTCAACATTTTTTATTTTTTTTACGTTTTACCCTTATTCAAAGTAATTAAAATGTTTCAGAAAAACAAAATATTTTGCCTACTTACCTAGTAAGATCTTACCTGCAGACTGTTTAAAATGTTTAAATTTTGTTTCCTCTGAAACCAGTAAGCCAATTTAAATCAAAAATGGTATGAATGGTCCTTAAATGGTCAACTTTCAAAATTATATTCAGTAACCCAGTCCTCCATCCAAGATGGCCACCATCAGTGGACATAGTTTTAACATAGGACCCTATGGGAAATATGTTTAAAAATCTTCTTCTCTGAAGCCAGTAAGCCAATTTAAAGCAAACATGGCATGGATGGTCCTTAAGTGGTCAATTTTCAAAATTGTGTCCGGTGACCCTGACCTCCATCCAAGATGGCCACCTTCTGCAGACATAGTTTTAACATAGGACCCTATAGGGAGCAAATGTTTTAAAATATTCTCCTCTGAAACCAGTAAGCCAATATAGCAAACATATCATCGATGGTCCTTAGGTGGTCAACTGCCAAAATTGTGTTTAGTGACACCGATCTCGGTCCAAAATGGCCACCGTCAGCGGACATAGTTTTAACATAGGATGGTAGCTTCCATTGGTCACCATTAGTACCAATGTCTTGCCAATGATAACATCACTTTAGACAGCCTGTTAAGATGGTAGCTTCCATTGGTCACCATTAGTACCAATGTCTTACCAATGATAACATCACTTTAGACAGCCTGTTACTGTTAGGATGGTAGCTTCCATTGGTCACCATTAGTACCAATGTCTTACCAATGATAACATCACTTTAGACAGCCTGTTACTGTTAGGATGATAGCTTCCATTGGTCACCATTAGTACCAATGTCTTACCAATGATAACATCACTTTAGACTGTCTGTTAGGATGATAGCTTCCATTGGTCACCATTAGTACCAATGTCTTACCAATGATAACATCACTTTAGACAGCCTGTTAGGATGGTAGCTTTCATTGGTCACCATTAGTACCATTGTCTTGCCAATGATAACTTTTAGCCACTCTAAATGTGTCTACTATTGGTAGAAATATCAAATGGCCAAAAAAAAAAAGGGCTGAAATTTTTGTATGAAATTTATAAGTCTAATTGAAAAGCAGTTGAGTGATTTCAAATTCCTGAGAGCCTGTAAGTTCATAATAAACATGTGAACAAATTTTTCAGAAATTGAATCAAAGATCCCCAATAAACTGTTACAATTGTAGGCTGCAGCTGCAAACAGACGTCTGAAGGATGCTTTGACCAAACAGAAGCAAGTACTACAGGAGAGGAGCCAAAAGTTTGAAAAATATGACACTACAAATATAGGGAATAGGGTCAGGGTGAGTAAAAGATAGTCAGGCCAAGCTAAGAAAAATATGACACTACCAATATAGGGAATAGGCCTTTAGGGTCAGGGTGAGTAAAAGATAGAGTCAGGCCAAGCTAAGAAAAATATGACACTACCAATATAGGAAATAGGCCTTTAGGGTCAGGGTGAGTAAAAGATAGTCAGGCTAAGCTAAGAAAAATATGACACTACCAATATAGGGAATAGGCCTTTAGGGTCAGTGTGAGTAAAAGATAGTCAGGCCAAGCTAAGAAAAATATGACACTACCAATATAGGGAATAGACCTTTAGGGTCAGGGTGAGTAAAAGATAGTCAGGCCAAGCTAAGAAAAATATGACACTACCAATATAGGGAATAGACCTTTAGGGTCAGTGTGAGTAAAAGATAGTCAGGCCAAGCTAAGAAAAATATGACACTACCAATATAGGGAATAGGCCTTTAGGGTCAGGGTGAGTAAAAGATAGTCAGACCAAGCTAAGAAAAATATGATACTACCAATATAGGGAATAGACCTTTAGGGTCAGGGTGAGTAAAAGATAGAGTCAGGCCAAGCTAAGAAAAATATGACACTACCAATATAGGGAATAGACCTTTAGGGTCAGGGTGAGTAAAAGATAGTCAGGCCAAGCTAAGAAAAATATGACACTACCAATATAGGGAATAGACCTTTAGGGTCAGGGGGAGTAAAAGATAGTCAGGCCAAGCTAAGAAAAATATGACACTACCAATATAGGGAATAGATCTTTAAGGTCAGGGTGAGTAAAAGATAGTCAGGCCAAGCTAAGAAAAATATGACACTACCAATATAGGGAATAGACCTTTAGGGTCAGGGGGAGTAAAAGATAGTCAGGCCAAGCTAAGAAAAATATGACACTACCAATATAGGGAATAGACCTTTAGGGTCAGGGGGAGTAAAAGATAGTCAGGCCAAGCTAAGAAAAATATGACACTACCAATATAGGGAATAGACCTTTAGGGTCAGGGTGAGTAAAAGATAGTCAGGCCAAGCTAAGAAAAATATGACACTACCAATATAGGGAATAGACCTTTAGGGTCAGGGTGAGTAAAAGATAGTCAGGCCAAGCTAAGAAAAATATGACACTACCAATATAGGGAATAGACCTTTAGGGTCAGGGGGAGTAAAAGATAGTCAGGCCAAGCTAAGAAAAATATGACACTACCAATATAGGGAATAGACCTTTAGGGTCAGGGTGAGTAAAAGATAGTCAGGCCAAGCTAAGAAAAATATGACACTACCAATATAGGGAATAGACCTTTAGGGTCAGGGTGAGTAAAAGATAGTCAGGCCAAGCTAAGAAAAATATGACACTACCAATATAAGGAATAGACCTTTAGGGTCAGTGTGAGTAAAAGATAGTCAGGCCAAGCTAAGAAAAATATGACACTACCAATATAGGGAATAGACCTTTAGGGTCAGGGTGAGTAAAAGATAGTCAGGCCAAGCTAAGAAAAATATGACACTACCAATATAGGGAATAGACCTTTAGGGTCAGGGTGAGTAAAAGATAGTCAGGCCAAGCTAAGAAAAATATGACACTACCAATATAGGGAATAGACCTTTAGGGTCAGGGGGAGTAAAAGATAGTCAGGCCAAGCTAAGAAAAATATGACACTACCAATATAGGGAATAGACCTTTAGGGTCAGGGTGAGTAAAAGATAGTCAGGCCAAGCTAAGAAAAATATGACACTACCAATATAGGGAATAGACCTTTAGGGTCAGGGTGAGTAAAAGATAGTCGGGCCAAGCTAAGAAAAATATGACACTACCAATATAAGGAATAGACCTTTAGGGTCAGTTTGAGTAAAAGATAGTCAGGCCAAGCTAAGAAAAATATGACACTACCAATATAGGGAATTGACCTTTAGGGTCAGGGTGAGTAAAAGATAGTCAGGCCAAGCTAAGAAAAATATGACACTACCAATATAGGGAATAGGCCTTTAGGGTCAGGGTGAGTAAAAGATAGTCAGGCCAAGCTAAGAAAAATATGACACTACCAATATAGGGAATAGGCCTTTAGGGTCAGGGGGAGTAAAAGATAGTCAGGCCAAGCTAAGAAAAATATGACACTACCAATATAGGGAATAGACCTTTAGGGTCAGGGTGAGTAAAAGATAGTCAGGCCAAGCTAAGAAAAAAAAGAGAAATAATCAAGTTCAAAATCAAAATATCTTGTTGTTGCCATTGTATGATTGGTATCATTTAGAATATTATTGATTTCATTCAATGTGTTATTCGGGTCATTTTCTAGTACCTGTACATACTCACCTGCCTTATTCAGGTTCCATCTTACATGTGGGTTAATAAATGGGTCGTAAGTATTACTAGTATCATTATAATTAGTCGTATCTTTAGGAAATGATAAAGTAAAGTGAATTTGATTATGTACATCAGAGAACATAGGGTCAAACTCAACTATTTCAAGATCTATAATGATATTAAAAATGGCTAGCAGAAAGCAAGAGATAATCTACTAAACTAGCATCTTTGCAAGTAGTTCTACCAATACCCTTGTTGGAGTAAAGTTGACCGTTACCTATGAAAATGTTACATCGTTTACATAATTCTAACAATTTCATACCATATTTATTGACCCGACCAACATCTTGACTATACCTTTCTAAAGGTATGTCTTTTTCTTCTAAATTAATAAGCATATTATCAATATAATCTGTATCATCTACAATATCTATTATATCAAATAATTCTAAATCATCCACAATATAGTCAATCAGCTTAGAGGTTCTTGAATTAAAATCACCAATAATTGAAATATTTTTAGAATTTAAAAAAAATAAGATGAGTGCTTCTTCTATTTCTATAAATGTCTCTTCAGAAGAGTATTTTTGTATATTCAGATGTGATATAAGTACAGCCTCATAGAACATTTTTATTTAATGGTGAATAATCTTTTGAAATTTATATCCACTGAATGTATTCAGAGTCCGAATTTATGAATTTTGAAAATTTCGATAATTTTTCCTTGAAAATAATTACAATTCCACATGATTTTTTGGAAAACTTCTTTCTACTCTTAGAAAAATAGCTATACTCATTTGGTAAATTTAGGACATCAAATGTATCAGTTTTTGTTTCAGTAAACAATAATATATCATACAATTTTATTAATGAATCAAAGTCAGTGTTCAGTAATTTCAATCTGATACCACATACATGTTAACATGTCCATTATTATTGTCTGATGCATTGTACTAACGGTTCGAGTGACGGATATGTATTGATGGAGGCTCATTGGTTCATAAGGTCTGCCGTCAACTATCAGTATACTAGAGTTGCACGTTTACCTATTCTCTTTAATTCTTTTTTAAGTTTTTTATATTACTTTCAGCTATTTCGGTCGGATACTATTGCAGAATTGAGAAGTTCAGTTTCTCTTTCAACTTAAATTCTGATTTCCTCATCCACTCATGATCACTATATTTTGCGAATTTGGCAATAATGCTGTGAGGTTTCCTATCAGATCTGTTATGCAAACGGTGGGCGTCATGAAACTCAGTGTCCCCAACATTTCAGATCTCTAGTTCCGTGTGGATGAAATGTTTCAGTATTTTCGTTTTCATGGTCAATTTGTTGAATGCCACTAAAGATAAGTTTGAATGGGTTTGTAGTTGTAGAAAATTTTCTTTAAACTCACAATTTTATGAAGTCATAATTAAGGTTTTCTACTTTTGTCCTTCATTCTGTTACTTCATGGTAGTGATCCTCTTCTTTGTCTACCATTTCATCCTGTTTTTATGCCCCTGCGACAAAGAGTCGGGGGAGCATATTAATTTACCCCTGTCTGTCCGTTCGTCCGTCCGGATATAGATACATGGTTTGTCTGGCGTTTTGGAGCTACAGCTTTAATATTTTGTAGGATGTTTATACACATAATGGAGGTGTGCATGTTCACAGGATTTTGATTTTCATCAAATAGAAATATTCTCAAAATGACAGGTAGTTGGACTTAGTCATTTTTTTCGTACTAGCTGCATAAAGGGAACATATGCTTTTTTATGCCCCCGCGATGAAGAGTCGGGGGGGCATATGAATTTACCCCCTGTCCGTCCGGATATAGATACATGGTTTGTCCGGCTATCTCCTACAGTTTTGGAGCTACAGCTTTAATATTTTGTATGATGTTTATACACATAATGGAGGTTGACTTGTTTATAATTTCTTATGGTCAGGCGGGGGCATCATTTGTGTCTTACAGACACACTTCATTTTTTTTTAAATCACTCCTAACAAAACAACTTTGTCCATAATTATCAAGTGCGGGGGCATACTTCTTTTCTAGTTTTTGTTTTAGATATCTCTGATTACATCTATTTCTCTACACATTTTTCACCTAATTTGTTGGGGCGTCATGGTTGTGATCTTATGGTATTTAGATTTATGTCAGTGACTTAGTACAGGTCAATGTGTTTCTATGGGTACTCTAGTTTCCTCCTCCAATAAAACTGACCACTATAATATACCTGAAATATTGTTGACAGTGACGTTAAACACCATAAACCTTTTCTACCCTAAGCATTCAAGTGGTGATATATGTCACTTTGTAATGCTGTAGTGGTCTAATTGGTTTTAAACAGGCCGTTTACAGCAGGTTATTGCCAATATAAGGTGATCGTTAAAGTGAGTTTTACTTTATTTAAAGCTGATCATAGTGGTTAATATGATTACTGATTGATTGATTGGTTGGTGTTTAGCACCAACTTTAGCAGTATTTCAGCTATATCATGGTGGGAGTTAAATTTATGAATATTGTTGTAGTCATGGTTGAGTCATGAACTAGAAGTAAGAATAAGTATTAGAGAGGCCAAGTACCACTTAGATAGATTACTTACTGACAGGAAGGAGATGGTTTCTAGCCTTAAAGATTTGAAGGACAGGATAGATGTAGATGCACCTCCTGCTAAGGTAATATTCATTGCTATTTATAGATGGACAAGAGGCCTTATGGTCATAAAACTTTGGAGTTTTGTACTCCAAAATCATCCATTCAGAAAACTGGATATATTGGATTCAGTGTTCTGATTGGCTGTTTTTCTGGTACAAGTACAAAGATTATACTCAAAACTTACGCAAGTGTTGGACCAAATTATATTAAATTATGATTTGCATTTTTTGAATACTTTTTTGTTCGGGAAGTTTCATCATGACCATTTCATCATACAGATCCTGGATCGTTTAAGTTAACAGATATTTCGTATCGTTTGCGTGTATCGTTCGTTCGTTTGCGTTTCATTCATGTAATTGGTTTGTTCGTTTCGTGTATTGTTCGTCAGTTTAATTAGACGAAAGAACGATATACGAAACGAATGAACCAATGATAACATACAGTTGACTCTCGTTATCTCGAATTCGATGGGACCATGGACAAAATTTGAGTCAACCATAGTTCGACTCAAGAGGAGCTACGAAAATACCAGAAGTGTAGTTTGTTTAGCCACGAAAGGGAGACAACACGAGTGAAGTTTTGAAGAGCTAAAACCAGCATCGCATGTCCCTATTCTCGGAATGATTTTAAACATATTCGATGTTTTTGTTGCTGTTTTTTTCTCTCTGTTAAATTCTTTGAATCTTGTGGAACGACTGATAACTTCTAGATATCTTTTTTAGTGTGTATGAATATGTTTATCTGTTTTGTTTATGTTTTTCAGCTGTTGCATTGTCATTAAACTTCACCCATCATGAAGTATTTTTCTTTGTTCAATACTGTTTATTTACAATAAATTGTGTGTTTTTAATCAAAATTAATTTCCAACAAATAATTCAATAGATAAAACGCTTCCTTTGTGTACTTTTCATAATCATTGATGTATGCCGACCCAAGTGCACTTATTATGAATCGATAATTTTTGATTGTACACATCTAACCTGTGTCATATTACCAAGCCAATTCAAATATTATCACTAATTCATTTGACAGATTGTGAAATAGCCTAAGGTAAAAATGTCAAAGTCAATGACCGGATGTTTCACCTGTGATCCGATTTTAATCCCAAGGTAATACACATGTTTTGACAGGTAAATTCGACTTAACGAATGTAAATAATATGGCTTTCTACATCTCGGGACCAAAACTTTTATTCGAGACAACCGAAATTTCGACTCAACAGGAGTCAAATTATATATATTTATACACAACGAAGTTTGGGACTTCGATAACAATTCGACTCAACCGGAAATTCGAGTCAACTGAGTTCGAGACAATGAGAAGCAACTGTATTTAATAAATGCATTTTTTCTATAATTTACTCTACGGACAAATAAACAAGAAATCATATATATGTGTAACATCTACATGTATGTAAACAAACGCTTCTGGCAGTTTCACCTGGGAAATACATGCACTGCAGGTGTGAAATGTCAACTCTTAATTTCATTATAATTAACAGTTATATGACCTTTTGAAGCCACACACCTATCGGACAGCTTGACCAGGAAAATAACTGATACACCTATGTCTGGTTGTCAATACAGAATCTGAATAATTATATAAATATAAATTCTGTATAATTATATAAATATAAAGTCATATTTGGAAGTCAAATATATGAGATTTAAAATTTAATCATAAATATAATTATTAAACACATTGATAATATAAACTATTTAATATAAATTGTATTATCCTATTACTTTACTAACTAATTTATCATTTATATATATATCAATTGCGTATAAAATATAAGATTAGTTAATCACATCAATTTGCACAAAAGTCATTCAAATAATAACACGATACTATATTGTACTTCTATAGACCCAGGATCATTTGTCATTGGATAATATATGGTTACGCTCCAATGATTGGTTCGTGTATCATGCGTTCGTTTCGTGTATCGTGCATTTGCCTTTTCCGTATATTTTCGTTTCATTTCGTTCATGTATCGTGCGTTCGTTTTGTGTGAAGCATTCGTTCGTTCGTTTTGTTTGCGTTTTTCGTTCGTTTGCGTTTGGTGCATATTGTAAACTTATACGATCCAGGATCTGTAGTGAGTAAGTGAGTGATTCTTGTTTAAAGCCAAATGAGCAATTTGTCAGCTATATCATGGCGAGAACAAGTTACAATTTTTCAGCTATATCATGGTGAAAACAAATTACATTTTGGGGGTGATGATGATGTCTGCTTTGTACTCAACCAACATGATTATTTGGATCTTTATATTGCTAGCTCACTGAAATAACAGTCTGCTGGAAAACATGTCGCTACAATCAAACACATTATCCTGATTCTGAGCAAGCAGTCTGATCTTACTCTTAATACTGCATGCTTAAAGGAGAAGCAGCAAATTTCAAATATATAGTCTTTGGTTTGACCAGAATGGGCTCAAAACGACAATCTACCACACACAAGGCAAACACACTAACCATTACATCATCAAGGTGGTTAGTATAAATCTGTAACAGTACATTATATTAGATTACAATTTTCATATCGTTTAATACTTTTATTGGGGAAGTTTTATCATATGCAGATTCTAAATAAAACAAAATAAAAGTAGCTGTTTCATAAGAAAATATAGATATTGTACTGCACTATTATTTGTTGTACTACAGTATAATTCCCTAGTGCTTGGGCCTGATAATCTGGTTTCACTTGTTCCTAATGATTTATCTTACTCTATAAACAAATGTTTAATCAATTTGTTGCAAATTTAAATAAAAAAATAAGTAATTTTCTGGTTGTTTATATGAAATTGAGTATTATCTATTTGTTATTTGAAAATACTAAATTGATAAAAAAAAAAAAAAAATTACTAGATTAATAATAATAATAATAATAATAAAAAAAAAAAAATTATTATAAAAAAAATTGTTATACAAAATCAATAATTTGTTAATTAAAATTAGTAAGAAATGATTCAAATTCTTTATTCAAAAGCAATACTGCTTATAGAAATATACATACAATATACAATTATGATACTAACAGCAGAGCATGATAATATATATGCAATGCAATAATATGAAATGAAATGAAATGAAACTAAGCGTTGTGAATTTTTTCAGCTAGTAACAAATATTTACCAAGATTGTTAAGTTCTTTAATATTACGTACAGACAGTAATTGTACTAATTTAAAACATGACGGCCTTTGCCAATAATATTTCTTAAGATATCTTCTTCTTGCATCAATATATTTTTCACACTGTAGAATAAAATGATATTCATCTTCAACAACATTTAAGTTACACATTCCACACACTCTTTCATGACGATCTAAATTATAGAATCTTCCAGTTTCAATATTAAGATTGTGCGCTGATATGCGCATTTTACAAATATATGGCTTATAAATATAATTAACCGTATGATCAAGATAAAATTGTAAAACATTATTGTCAAAAATATATCTGTATAAATGACATTTAGGAGACTCATTTAAAAATGTATTCATTTCACTAATAAAGTTATCCTTCAATCTTTGATAATGATGTAAGCGTGAGAGACTATCCAACTTTACTAACACAAATTAAGTAAAGAAACAAGACTTTTATTACTGTTCTATAGTCACAGTAGGGTCTTCAACAATGAGAGAGAAACAGCCCCTAGCATGCAGTTTAGTGCTACTTTTTACTTCTGTCAATAATGAGAGAGAAACAGCCCCTAGCATGCAGTTTAGTGCTACTTTTTACTTCTGTCAATAATGAGAGAGAAACAGCCCCTAGCATGCAGTTTAGTGCTACTTTTTACTTCTGTCAATAATGAGAGAGAAACAGCTCCTAGCATGCAGTTTAGTGCTACTTTTTACTTCTGTCAATAATGAGAGAAACAGCCCCTGTCAATAAATGCTACATCTGGGTATCTTTGTCATTTTGATGTTATTTGGTGCATGTTTCCATAACTATGAATTTGTAAAATTTACAAGTTACATTGTTTGGATGAGTACATGGATGTAATTTGGATTACAAGAAAATTATATGATTTGCTTAATTTTGCAGAAACTAGCATGGATCAAACAGGGAAAACTGGATTCATCAAGTTTTGAAGTGGAGCATGTTAGAAAACAAATAGAAGAATTACAAGAACAGATAGATCAAAGGTATACATTCTCAAATAATTATTATACCCCCACTCATAGAGAGGGGGCTATATTGCAATCACCTTGTCTGTCCGTCCGTCCGTTCACACTTTCGTAACAGATATCTCGGCTTCTACTGGAAGAAATGATTTTATATTTGATATATGGCTTTGGCATGGTGACTTGTACCATGTCTCCCCTTTCCAGGTTTACTGCACATCTACTTCCTGTTTACCGAGCGACTTACAATTTTTCATGTTTGCCATAATGAAAACTTTCGTAACAGATATCTCAGCTTCTACTGGAAGAAATTATTTGATATTTGATATGTGACTTTGGCATGGTGACTTGTACCGTGTCTCTCCTTTCCAGGTTTACTGCACATCTACTTCCTGTTTACCGTGTGATTTAGAATTTTTCATGTTTGCCATAATGAAAATTTTCATAACAGATATCTCAGCTTCTACTGGAAGAAATGATTTTATATATGATATATGGCTTTGGCATGGTGACTTGTACCGTGTCTCCCCTTTCCAGGTTTACCGCACATCTACTTCCTGTTTACCGCGCAACTTAAAATTTTCATGTTTGCCATAATGATAAATTTTCGTAACAGATATCTCAGCTTCTACTGGAAGAAATGATTTTATATTTGATATATGGCTTTGGCATGGTGACTTGTACCGTGTCTCCCCTTTCCAGGTTTACCGCACATCTACCTCCTGTTTACCGCGCGACTTACAATTTTTCATGTTTGCCGTAATGAAAACTTTCGTAACAGATATCTCAGCTTCTACTGGAAGAAATGATTTTATATTTGATATATGGCTTTGGCATGGTGACTTGTACCATGTCTCCCCTTTCTAGGCTTACCGCACAACTACTTCCTGTTTACCGAGTGACTTACAATTTTTCATGTTTGCCATAATGAAAACTTTCGTAACAGATATCTCAGCTTCTACTGGAAGAAATTATTTTATATTTGATATATGACTTTGGCATGGTGACTTGTACCGTGTCTCTCCTTTCCAGGTTTACCGCACATCTACTTCCTGTTTACCGCGCAACTTAAAATTTTCATGTTTGCCATAATGATAATTTTCGTAACAGATATCTCAGCTTCTACTGGAAGAAATGATTTTATGTTTGATATTTGGCTTTGGCATGGTGACTTGTACCGTGTCTCCCCTTTCCAGGTTTACCGCACTTTTACCTCCTGTTTACCGCGCGACTTACAATTTTTCATGTTTGCCGTAATGAAAACTTTCGTAACAGATATCTCAGCTTCTACTGGAAGAAATGATTTTATATTTGATATATGGCTTTGGCATAGTGACTTGTACCATGTCTCCCCTTTCTAGGCTTACTGCACATCTACTTCCTGTTTACCGCGTGACTTACAATTTTTCATGCTTGCCGTAATGAAAACTTTCGTAACAGATATCTCAGCTTCTACTGGAAGAAATGATTTTATATTTGATATATGGCTTTGGCATGGTGACTTGTACCATGTCTCCCCTTTCCAGGTTTACTGCACATCTACTTCCTGTTTACTGAGCGACTTACAATTTTTCATGTTTGCCGTAATGAAAACTTTCGTAACAGATATCTCAGCTTCTACTGGAAGAAATGATTTTATATTTGATATATGGCTTTGGCATGGTGACTTGTACCATGTCTCCCCTTTCTAGGCTTACCGCACATCTACTTCCTGTTTACCGAGCGACTTACAATTTTTCATGTTTGCCGTAATGAAAACTTTCGTAACAGATATCTCAGCTTCTACTGGAAGAAATTATTTTATATTTGATATATGACTTTGGCATGGTGACTTGTACCGTGTCTCTCCTTTCCAGGTTTACCGCACATCTACTTCCTGTTTACCGCGCAACTTAAAATTTTCATGTTTGCCATAATGATAATTTTCGTAACAGATATCTCAGCTTCTACTGGAAGAAATTATTTTATATTTGATATGTGGCTTTGGCATGGTGACTTGTACCGTGTCTCTCCTTTCCAGGTTTACTGCACATCTACTTCCTGTTTACCGTGTGATTTAGAATTTTTCATGTTTGCCATAATGAAAATTTTCATAACAGATATCTCAGCTTCTACTGGAAGAAATGATTTTATATATGATATATGGCTTTGGCATGGTGACTTGTACCGTGTCTCCCCTTTCCAGGTTTACCACACATCTACTTCCTGTTTACTGCACAACTTAAAATTTTCATGTTTGCCATAATGAAAACTTTCGTAACAGATATCTCAGCTTCTACTGGAAGAAATGATTTTATATTTGATATATGGCTTTGGCATGGTGACTTGTACCATGTCTCCCCTTTCTAGGCTTACCACACATCTACTTCCTGTTTACCGCGCGACTTACAATTTTTCATGTTTGCCGTAATGAAAACTTTCGTAACAGATATCTCAGCTTCTACTGGAAGAAATGATTTTATATTTGATATATGGCTTTGGCATGGTGACTTGTACCGTGTCTCCCCTTTCCAGACTTACCGCACATCTACTTCCTGTTTACCGCACGACTTAGAATTTTTCATGTTTTTACAGTATTTTCTGGTAATGAGTGTTGAGATATATACAAATTTGACACAAATGAACGAGTGGGGGTATTCTTAGCACGACGTAGCGTGCAACATCTTGTTACACATAGATGTAGAATAACATATACTGGTATCATAATATACAAGGGGTGCCATGATCCTATGGTAGTTGGATGTACAACTATGTTCAAAATAGTTCTGTACATCACAGATTGTGCCAAGTCATGTCACAACTTTCATTCATCAATAGCTATCACTGTCCCAAATACACAATGCATGCTCTACGTACGTTGTTTTTGCTGAAATATTTGGCCTACAGTCTAATTGTTAATGGTACAATTCCCTGCAAAGGGAAATTAATATATTAAATATTATTTTGAAGTATTCCCCTATGGAATTTTGTATTAACGAAGACATCATAGGGGTTTTCCCACATTTCAAGCCGATGACGTCACGAAAGTAGACCCGACATATATATGTGATACAAAGTTTTGTTTTTGATGGGTTGTATCTAATGGTTAATAAACGGTATTTCTATGCATTACACGGTTAGGATTATGGTGTTTAATGCCACTTTCAACAATATTTCAGTTATATTGTGGCGACCAGTTTTTTTTATGGAGGACACTGGAGAAAACCACCAACCTTTCGCAAGTCACTGACAAACTTTATCACAAATTGAGTACACCTTACCATTGGCAGGATTCCAACTCACAACGGTAGTGGTGATATGCACAGGTAGTTATAAATCCAACTACCATACGATGACAACCATGACAGCCTCTGTCTATAGAATACATACTTTAAGTTAGATAAGGTCCATTTTGTTATAGATTTATATGAAATGACAACAATTGCACTGATTTTATCAGATTCATTTTTAATTTTGATTTTATACTCTTTTAGGTGTTTTATTTCTTAAGATAAGCATTTCTAAAATCTCAGTCAATATTGTATCAAACCATTAAAAAAAGAACATTTTTTGTTTAATAAAAAGAGGAAAATAATTTTTTAAGAAATAAGTAGCCTGATAACCAAGTGATGGATGTTTGGCCTAAAATATTTATTTTATTGGATATGCTAGGGGTAGGGGCAATCAAGAATGGACAATCCAGAGACACTGGCAACACAGTACGAAGAAAAACAAAACAAAAAACACAACACAGAAAGCTAAAGAGATGAGCAACACAGACTCACCAAAAATCAGGGGGTGAATCCAGGAGCTGGCGAAGGGAAGCAGTTGCTGTATTAGACACCCGCCGTTAGTGGTGTACCGATCATCGGAAACATCGACTAATCAGTCGGACGTCATCATACGATCCGATGATCGATTCTTAAACTTTGTGGTCGATTCTGATTCTAGTGTCTAAGATATATTAACTTTGTGCTTTGGTTGTTTTTTTTTTATCTCGTCTCCATACTGACAAAAATATTGCAGTTTTATCCCAGCTGGTTTTTTTTGCCTTCATACTGACAAACATCTGGTAGTTTTGTCCAAGCGTACTTTTGACACCCAGTCAATACACATATTTGGACTAGTCTATTATTTATCTACTTCCCGGAATAGTCCATTTTATATCAGGTGTTACACATATGGAAAACGATCTTTTGTTTTGTTCTAAGTTAATGTTTACAAATGGAAAAATTGTAGTTTGTAAAGATATTATTTGATTTTATTCAAATCTTTACTTTTGTCAAACACATATTTGGACTAGTCTATTATTTATCTATCTATATCAGGTGTTACACATGGAAAACGATCTTTTGTTATTTTCTAAGTTGTTTACTAATGGAAAAAATATAGTTTATAAATTTATGATACAATTTTATTCATATCTTTACTTTTGTCAATCATACTCTTGAAATAAAGACTATTTGATTAATTATAGTCAGTAAATACATTTAGCAGGCAATTGTCACCGATGATCGATCATCGGTCGATGTTGATATAACGATCATCGATCTTGAAAATGTTACCGATTCCCATCACTACCCGCCGTGTTACATATAGTCAAGTCTGGTAAAAGTCTAATTTTGCAGTGAGCAGGTTAACATTGCAAAATATATATTCACAGATCATGGAAAATGCTGTGCACTCAAGATTGGTAGTAGAAAGTATTACAGTACAACAAAATCCCCATCACAGATTTTAAAAAATTGACATGCAGGTGTTTACTAAAATATGTATACAATTACTTCTTATCCAATTTTTGTTTCAGTGTTCTTCTAATCAAAGGTGACCATTTTTCATTTCAGAAATGCTCAGATCACTGACTTGCAACAAAAAATTGTTGATGCTGACCAAGGTAACTTTGATTTTGTTAATCATTAATTTTCTTAAAACTTTTTAGCCACATCTGTGGTGTAATGGTTAGCATATTCGTCTTGGGTGCAGTAGATCGTGGGTTCTGATCCTGGTCCGTTCAATTCAAAGATTATGAAATTGGTATTTACTGATTGTCTGCTAAGCATTCAGCTATAAGGAGTAAGAACAAAAACTGGTTGGCTGTTACTGTAAGGTAATATTGTCAAATAAATATAGAATTAATTCAAAGAAACTAAAATACCTGGGAGAAAACCACTGACCTGTCGTAAAGTTTAATCTAAACTCCTGTCAGTTACCTGAGAGAAAACCACTGACCTGTCGTAAAGTTTAATCTAAACTCCTGTCAGTTACCTGGGAGAAAACCACTAACCTGTCGTAAAGTCTAATTTAAACTCCTGTCAGTTACCTGGGAGAAAACCACTGACCTGTCGTAAAGTCTAATTTAAACTCCTGTCAGTTACCTGGGAGAAAACCACTGACCTGTCGTAAAGTCTAATTTAAACTCCTGTCAGTTACCTGGGAGAAAACCACTGACCTGTCGTAAAGTTTAAACTCCTGTCAGTTACCTGGGAGAAAACCACTGACCTGTCGTAAAGTCTAATTTAAACTCCTGTCAGTTACCTGGGAGAAAACCACTGACCTGTCGTAAAGTTTAAACTCCTGTCAGTTACCTGGGAGAAAACCACTGACCTGTCGTAAAGTCTAATTTAAACTCCTGTCAGTTACCTGGGAGAAAACCACTGACCTGTCGTAAAGTTTAAACTCCTGTCAGTTACCTGGGAGAAAACCACTGACCTGTCGTAAAGTCTAATTTAAACTCCTGTCAGTTACCTGGGAGAAAACCACTGACCTGTCGTAAAATGTAATTTAAACTCCTGTCAGTTACCTGGGAGAAAACCACTGACCTGTCGTAAAGTTTAAACTCCTGTCAGTTACCTGGGAGAAAACCACTGACCTGTCGTAAAGTCTAATTTAAACTCCTGTCAGTTACCTGGGAGAAAACCACTGACCTGTCGTAAAGTTTAAACTCCTGTCAGTTACCTGGGAGAAAACCACTGACCTGTCGTAAAGTTTAAACTCCTGTCAGTTACCTGGGAGAAAACCACTGACCTGTCGTAAAGTTTAAACTCCTGTCAGTTACCTGGGAGAAAACCACTGACCTGTCGTAAAGTTTAAACTCCTGTCAGTTACCTGGGAGAAAACCACTGACCTGTCGTAAAGTTTAAACTCCTGTCAGTTACCTGGGAGAAAACCACTGACCTGTCGTAAAGTTTAATCTAAACTGTCAGTTACCTGGGAGAAAACCACTGACCTGTCGTAAAGTTTAATCTAAACTGTCAGTTACCTGGGAGAAAACCACTGACCTGTTGTAAAGTTTAAACTCCTGTCAGTTACCTGGGAGAAAACCACTGACCTGTCGTAAAGTTTAAACTCCTGTCAGTTACCTGGGAGAAAACCACTGACCTGTCGTAAAGTTTAAACTCCTGTCAGTTACCTGGGAGAAAACCACTGACCTGTCGTAAAGTTTAAACTCCTGTCAGTTACCTGGGAGAAAACCACTGACCTGTCGTAAAGTTTAAACTCCTGTCAGTTACCTGGGAGAAAACCACTGACCTGTCGTAAAGTTTAATCTAAACTGTCAGTTACCTGGGAGAAAACCACTGACCTGTCGTAAAGTTTAATCTAAACTGTCAGTTACCTGGGAGAAAACCACTGACCTGTTGTAAAGTTTAAACTCCTGTCAGTTACCTGGGAGAAAACCACTGACCTGTCGTAAAGTTTAATCTAAACTGTCAGTTACCTGGGAGAAAACCACTGACCTGTCGTAAAGTTTAATCTAAACTGTCAGTTACCTGGGAGAAAACCACTGACCTGTTGTAAAGTTTAAACTCCTGTCAGTTACCTGGGAGAAAACCACTGACCTGTCGTAAAGTTTAAACTCCTGTCAGTTACCTGGGAGAAAACCACTGACCTGTCGTAAAGTTTAAACTCCTGTCAGTTACCTGGGAGAAAACCACTGACCTGTCGTAAAGTTTAAACTCCTGTCAGTTACCTGGGAGAAAACCACTGACCTGTCGTAAAGTTTAAACTCCTGTCAGTTACCTGGGAGAAAACCACTGACCTGTCGTAAAGTTTAATCTAAACTGTCAGTTACCTGGGAGAAAACCACTGACCTGTCGTAAAGTTTAATCTAAACTGTCAGTTACCTGGGAGAAAACCACTGACCTGTTGTAAAGTTTAAACTCCTGTCAGTTACCTGGGAGAAAACCACTGACCTGTCGTAAAGTTTAATCTAAACTGTCAGTTACCTGGGAGAAAACCACTGACCTGTCGTAAAGTTTAATCTAAACTGTCAGTTACCTGGGAGAAAACCACTGACCTGTTGTAAAGTTTAAACTCCTGTCAGTTACCTGGGAGAAAAC
The DNA here is from genome assembly GCA_963680875.1 of Bathymodiolus brooksi. Taxonomy (NCBI): domain Eukaryota; kingdom Metazoa; phylum Mollusca; class Bivalvia; order Mytilida; family Modiolidae; genus Bathymodiolus; species Bathymodiolus brooksi. The sequence goes on from OY804582.1 coordinate 63,179,765, forward strand.
CACTGACCTGTCGTAAAGTTTAAACTCCTGTCAGTTACCTGGGAGAAAACCACTGACCTGTCGTAAAGTTTAAACTCCTGTCAGTTATGCCTCATTCAGTGAAACCTATATAAAGTAGACCTCCTAGTAAACACAATTCCTATTCAAACTAAACATTTTTTTTTCTTAAATTCCAAAAGTTGTTCCATTATACAAATTTAAGTAAGCCTATCAAAAACCAAACACGTTTCTGGGTGGTGTTACATTGTTTGCTGTTGAATTACTACATGTTAAACAAGTTGATAGATCTAATTACCTTAAGATGATATAGTTACAATCTACCATTGTTTTTACTCTAAATATGCTGGAATTTTAGATTTTTGTGGTTGAAAATTGACAGAAAAAATGAAGAAAAGTTTATTTTTATGTTTTTTTATTTTTTCTTTGAAATTTTATTATTGAATTGTTTAAATTAAAGGGAAAAACATTGTTTTGCTTTATAACCTGGAGGAAAACTCATGGATTTATGTAGATTAGCCTTTGAAGACTAAAGGGTTAAAGATTGTATATATTATGGGAGTTAAAAACAAATCTTAAAGGAAAACTCCAGTCAGTTAGTTGAACAATTGTTATAATTCATTATGTTCTAATACGGTTGTTTCGAATCATTTCCATTCCGTCAAATTTTTTTTATTTTCGTCTGCCAGATCACGTGATTTCAATGGATTAATCTGCATTGAACTTCCAGTGTTAATGTACACAACAAAAACTCCAATCGATTTGTGCCGTTTTAGTGTTCGATCCTCAACTTCTTAAAAATCTTAACATTTTCTGTTAAATTATTTTATTTGTATCAAAGACTTCAATGCAGAGACAATTACTTCTTTGAAATTAAATTTGTTTTCTTTCTTTATTTGCGGTTGTCAGCATCAAAGGAAAACGATCTGCCTTTATGTATATATTTCTGATATCACCCAGACAGTGAGGTACCGAACACCAGTATTTACTCAGCCGTTTCTTTGGCGTCTCCATATTACAATTACTTATAATCTACCGCATCTACGACTATGATATGCTGACGTTGTCACAGCAATAGCGTAACCACCGGAAGTTGTCTGCCAAGGGGTTCAGACGTCAAGACACGAAAAAGACGGAACGTGGTCGGAATTGGCATGATTCGAAACAACCGTATTCACCGTGTTTAAACGAACATAAATTATTTATGTACGATATCGCTCATAATCCAAGCTTAAAATAACTTCTGATTTGTTGATAAAACAAATAAAGACAAACTTATAATGAACTTTTCTGGCGCAGTGAACATTTCAATTTATTATTTATCAATCGTACATATTATTATATACAATAATGAAAATCACATTTACTGTCCATTATGAAAAGAAATATTGTCTGTTCTTTTACTTTACAAATACATGTCTATAAAGAAAAAATTCAATATTGAAATATACACAACAATTGTAGACATAAACATAATTAGCTTAATAAAATAAAAGTAGCATAAAATAATACTTCAGCTAGTTAAACTTAAGGTGCATCCGATTTGATCACTGTCCAACCTCGATATGGAACTACTTTAAACCATTTATTTTATACCACCCCGAACCAAACTACTAAACCCATGAAAATTCTGTATACGTGTACATGTATTACTACGCTCATAATACATAAATATATTTATGTTCTAATTCACCGTGTTTAAACGAACACAAATTATTTATGTACAATATCGCTCATAATCCAAGCTTAGACAGCTTCTGATTTGTTGATAAAACAAATAAAGGCAAACTTGTAATGAAATTGTTTGGCCATTTCGATATGAACAAAGAAAGCTGTGTGTACTTTATATGTATATCATTATAAACCGAGGTTTTTAGAAACTGATAGTTTTCTTTGTAAATCTTCACATACATATCCATCTTTTGCGTTTTCTGATTTCCAACGGCCATGGATTTTAAAAAGTCTATCTGATATACCGAACTTGCATGCGGCAGTTGCCCCGCCAGAACGAAAACTATGTAACCCAAAATTTCTAATATTTACACCGAGTGTTGCTAAAGCTGATCTTACTATCTCTTGCCCTGGTATATGATAGTTGCTCATTCTTTTTTCTAAGAATAAACGTGTTGGATTTTTTCATGAATGAAATTGACCTGAACAAAAACATGTCTGAATCTAAATCGATTCCTGCAAGGGAAATGTAATGCTGTAATATACTAACTGGACAATAAGGACTGTTTAATTTAGCAATGAATACATTTTTACCGTTTCTATAACAATCAGTCTTACTCTTTATAATAAACATATCTATATGTTCTTTGTGAAATGTTAAATTGTTTGATCTTATATTGCTCAGCTCATCATATCTTAAAAAACCTGTATAACATAAAGAACACACACCTAAAAGTCTTAAATCTTTAAGAGTACTGTCACATGTATCAAATCTCTGGAACAACATTTTCATTAAATCTGAAGATACCGGTTCTTTTTTCTTAATAGTACGTGATAACATTCTTTTAGCAGATTCTACAATATTTCTCAATAAATCGGATTTGCATGGATTATGTAAACCGGCCATATCATGCACCCACTTAATACAGTAAAAAGCGCTTTCAACTGTGCTATGATGTTTAGAGATTTCTGTTAAATGTTGTAAATATAGTGCGATATGGAGCTCACTGCAAGGCAGGACAGATTTGATTTCTTTATAATGTTTAGCCCAAGACATAAATCTCTTAAATGCACCGACATATTTGATAAATGTATTTTTAGCCCTCGAATTGATAACTGTAGAATTCAGATTATCAAATAGTGTCTTAAGTTCAGGTAGTTCGAGATTCCTATGCTGTTCGACGGCAATTTTTTGTTGTTTCTAGAGCTGTCCCACGGCTCTAGCAACAACAAAAAAAATGCAGTCGGACGGCAGAGGAATCTCGGACTGAAGTTCAAGGTGTGTGAGTTGAGTAGATAATGTCCAAAATCCTTTATGGAAGTATTTCTAAAATAAAAACAAATACAACTATGTACTTATATTTATACACAGAGCTCCAGATAAGCTGCGTATTTGCATTTTTTACGCAATGAAAACGAGTAAAAACGCATGTATTATCAGATCAGAGTGTACATTTACGCATACATATTGCTGTGTAAGCAAACTTTCCAAATTCGGAGCGTACTTGTACGCTGTTGACGATAATATGTACATAAACAATACATTTTTGACTTTGAGAAATTCCCCGTAATTACTTCTCTTTATACTTTTCGAAAGAGAAAGTGTATACATCCGAGGGGTACCGAATGTTTGCCTTTCTAAGCATCGATGTCAAAAGAGATCTGATTGGATGTTTAGGATAAATCATCCAATCACGGTCAATATTACAAATAAATGCGGTTTAGTTAAGAACTAAAACGAAAGTGAATTTGGAAACACGTTGTTCGTTGAAAATGAGCAAGAACATGAATAAGTGCGCTACTGAAAATTATATACTTTTTTAAAAGTTCCTGACAGTTTCATCTGTGTCTAGTGACAGTATAGTTAAAGGAATCATTGATGACATTATCAACATGGCTGTGAAAACTGCCGAAGTCGACGAGCAAAAAACAAAATATTTACAACATTTTATTAATAAACATGACACAATCGTGTCAAATTAAACAGAGATATACATTTCACTTGCATCCTTTGTTTATTGAATAACACTTGTGTCAAACATAATTTTAAAAGTGTACATATAAGCAATCTTTTCTGAAGTAGAGAGTACAACAGTGCAAAGGAAATATGCAAATACGCATCATTTTCAAAAGTAGGGGGTGGGGTAATTACCCTTTGGACTTGAAAATTATCTGGAGCTCTGATACACATTAAATATAATTTAATACCTTACCGTATTAATCCGTAAATTACGGTCCAGTGACCATATATACTTCCAAACTACCAAAGCGTGTCCAGTGACACAGCACAGTTTTCAAGTGACACTGTAAAATACGTTCAGTAACGTTTAATCACCAAATCTGTACAAAAATAAAAAATAATATTAACATAATGACGCATCTAATTTAACAGCTAACATATTTCAAGTAAATGTTCCATTTGCGAACATAGAATTAACATTTTGCCCAGAGGCTAAAATTCTTTAAGTCTCTGTAAACTCTAACACATCAAACATGTACGGTTTATACTCTAAATCTGATTAAAAAATAAGAGGCCAAAACGGTGCAGAGGGCCATTTGGGTACAACCAATGTACCTATTTTATGCTTTGCACTCAACCAGATGATTAATAGCTCTGGAAGCCAATGATACTGGTGGCACTAACCAGTTGACTTCACTCGACCAGTTTGAATTAAAAGCGTCCACACCTAAAGTTCCAGGATTCCAGTAAAGCGAATTAAAACGCTTAAATTTTTTTCTATTGTCCACGTTAGCAAACCTATCTACGCTATGTGGACCCCACATACTATCTAAATAACTGTAGAATTCTATGTCTATGATACGGCTTAAATAATCAGCCTGTACGTTTTGTCCCCTTGGGATCCAAACTGTGTTAATATCAATTTAGTTTTTTCTGCAAGAATTGAATATAGTTAAAGCTAAAACCTGTAACTCTTGTACTCGACTACCTTTCAAAATAATGCTTGCGGCATTCTGACTATCCGTATAAAATGTAACTGTACTACCTCTTAATTTTTCTAAAAAAGCTAACACACACAATTCAACCGCTTTGATTTCTCTCCAAGTAGAACTCTTGGAAGCTTCAGACGGAAGCCATGGTTTTTGCATAACAAAACCAGAATTTTCAATAAATCCTGCAGCTGCAGAATTGCTTGCATCTGTATAAATTATAGCTTGATGACTTTTGTAGTAAAGATTGTGGTTCTAATTTTAAAATATTAGACTTCCAAAATAAAAGCTCACTAACACAATCTTGTTTGTGTGCAATATTCAGAATCTGATTCCAATGAGATTTCTCGTTTAAAACCGAAAACATACATCTTGTCATGATTTGTGTAACGTGACCCAAAGCTGGTGACATAGCAATAATCTTACCACATACTTTTGCCAAAGTTCTTGCTCTTATTTTACAACAATTTTGTAAAACAATGGATACAAGTTCCTGTAAGTCAAAAAGCTTTCTGTCTGGTAGTGATAAAGTACAATTAGTCAAATTCCATACAAATTCAAGCCATTCTAATGACTGAACGGGTGTCCAAATTGACTTGTCCTTATTTGGGACTAAACCTGAACTAATTAAATCGTTTTTCACCTGAATTGCTTGTCTACTACTTAATTGTAAGTTATCTGAAACTGTCATCTAAATATAAAACGAATTTAATACTCTGACTTCTCCAAAACTTTACTAAAGGTCTTAAAAGCTTTGAAAAGATGTATGCGCTTGATTTGAGCCCGAAAGGTAAAACTGTAAAAACAAAATATTTTACAACATTATTTAATTCCCAGCTAAAACCTAAATAAGTTTGAAACGATTTATGGATATCAACGTGATGGTAACCAGATTTGAGGTCAAAGACAAAACCTGTAGCTATTTAAATTGACATATTGTTTGAGAGTCTTCCAGTCTTCAAATTAAATTTGTCTAAACGTATGTGTTTGTTTACATGTCTAAGGTCAAGGATAAGTCTTTCCTTACCTTTACCATTAAATGACACAGTCAATGGATTGACCACGTGCGGTCTGTTCGATACACTTTTAACTAAGCCACCTTTCAATAAATCCAAAATAGCCTTTTCAACAAAGATACTGTTTTCAAACGAAGATTTGTTATTAGACAAGCAAATTTTAGACGGGCGATTATCTTGTTTTCTAATATGACGTTATAATGACGTCACATTACCAAATTCTTGATAATTAAGTGATTAACGATATAAAATATTAATTGTCAGTATCTCAACAAAACTTATTTATTTATGAATACAAAATATCGATAAAATAATTAAAGATGCTTTCCATTGATTGTTATGGGTGTGCTGAAAGGCTAAGAGGCATCAGATAGTGTAACTCTCGTCTGTCTTTCAGTCTTGATGTCTTTCCATTGATTGTTATGGGTGTGCTGAAAGGCTAAGAGGCATCAGATAGTGTAACTCTCGTCTGTCTTTCAGTCTTGATGTCTTTCCATTGATTGTTATGGCCATGCTGAAAGGCTAAGAGGCATCAGATAGTGTAACCCTCGTCTGTCTTTCAGTCTTGATGTCTTTCCATTGATTGTTATGGCCGTGCTGAAAGGCTAAGAGGCATCAGATAGTGTAACCCTCGTCTGTCTTTCAGTCTTGATGTCTTTCCATTGATTGTTATGGCTGTGCTGAAAGGCTAAGAGGCATCAGATAGTGTAACTCTCGTCTGTCTTTCAGTCTTGATGTCTTTCCATTGATTGTTATGGCCGTGCTGAAAGGCTAAGAGGCATCAGATAGTGTAACTCTCGTCTGTCTTTCAGTCTTGATGTCTTTCCATTGTTTGTTATGGCCGTGCTGAAAGGCTAAGAGGCATCAGATAGTGTAACACTCTTCTGTCTTTCAGTCTTGATGTCTTTCCATTGATTGTTATGGCCATGCTGAAAGGCTAAGAGGCATCAGATAGTGTAACACTCTTCTGTCTTTCAATCTTGATGTCTTTCCATTGATTGTTATGGCCTTGCTGAAAGGCTAAGAGGCATCAGATAGTGTAACCCTCGTCTGTCTTTCAGTCTTGATGTATTTCCTTCTGAACCTGAACCATTTTGGGTTTTTATGTAAGCTCTAATTTTAGTTTCCCATGGCCAGATATTTATAAATTTTAGCACCATGGCTTTGACAACAATACACAGGTTAAGTCTGAATTTGGTTGTTATTTATTTTGTGGTTAACCTTAAAAAAAGGCAAATGTGTGGTTTCCTTATTCTATCTTTAGTTTCTCTTATCAACGTTTTTTTTTAATTTTAACACTATGTTTTTAGCACTAATGCAGATCAAGTTCAATGTTGGTTATTATACCTTATGTAATTCCAGAATTATGCCCCTTAATTGAAAAATGTAAATTTTTATGTTTTAACTTCAGTTTCCATTCACCAGCTGCACCAGACATAACTTTTAGTTCAATATCTCTATCCAATGGATTGTTCATGTATTTTGTCATACTGACATGTTATGTAGAAAATTTCTTACAGATATGAAATAAGAACTTATAAGTAGGATTTAAAAGGTGTTCTCTGTTTACAAAACATTTTGTAGGTTGTTCATAATGTAAAAATGTATTTCCTTAATAGACTGTTCCTGTCATTCAATCATGTCAGCTAATTCCACTGACAATTTGAAGTTTTCAATGGCCTAGCAAATTGCAAAATTAGCTAAGCTATATTCTGGGCAATTTCTAAGTTTGTGAACTATTACATCAACAGTTTAATAAACTGATCAAGTAATAGGTGGAGTGTGGTCATTTAAGTACAATAACATGTATTAATTAGTGAATATTACAAGAAACTGTGTATGTTTTATGCTTCAGAGTGTAAAGGAAAATCTATTTGGGAGAGTTTACATACAATGGTGGAAGCTAAATGTGCATTAAAATGGTTGTTAGAACAGGTATGATTTATTGGTGTTTTGATGCCCCCATGTCTAGGTATTAAGTTTTAACGGTTATAGCCATGTCCGTACATCTGTTCAATAACTTCAGTTCTCCTTGAGCAAATCATTTGAAATTTATACACAAGGTCAGAGACCATAAAGTTATACGTCTTAATAGCAGAACAATTCCTGGAACTTTAGCTGGAAGTGGGGCATCTGTGTCATATGGACACATTCTTCTATATGTTTATATGATGAATGGCATTAAATTTCTTTGTTTTTAATACTTTTTAAAGTTTCCCTTTAAGACTCGATGGAATGCTAGTCTATTTAATTAAGATGGGTTTTTTTTCTGTGGTTTTGGATAAGAATTTGATCAATTCCAGATTGGTGACCTTATTGATCTTTGGCAGGCGTCAGATTGATATGTCTACCTGCCGACTGTTTCTTAAGTGAGTTATCACTATAAAAATAAACACCTAAGTAAGCATGTAGGTTTAGTACAAAGCAGACATCATCATCATCATCTCATTGAAATTCAACTCGTTCTTTCCATGATATAGCTGAACAAGAGTAGGTAATCGCTCACCTGATTTCAATTTGACTTCTAAATTTAATAGAAAAATTTCGGCTGATTCTGTTTTTGGTTCACCTGGACCAAAGGTCCAGGTGAACTATTGCCATCACTTGGCGTCCGTCGTCTGTAAACTTTTCACATTTCAAGCTTCTTCTCCGAAACCACTGGGCCGATTGGAACCAAACTTAGCAGGAATGTTCCTTGGATGGTCCTCTACAAAGTCACTGTTTTTCGTTCCAGTCGGATATTCAATATGGCTGCCAAGGCCAATAATATGCTCTGATTGGCTGAAATTTCAAAGATCTTCTTCTCTGAAACTAATGAACTGACTGAACCTAAACTGTACATGAATGATCATTGGAATGTCCTTTACCAAGTTACTGTTTTTTATGCCGATCGGAAATCCAAGATGGCCGCCATCGCAGGATATAGATTAACATTGGACCCTATGGGAAAATGTTCAAATGCCTTCTTCTCAGAAACTACAAATATGATTAAAGCCAAACTGTACATGAATGTTCATTGGATGGTCCTCTACAATCTTAAGGTTTTTTGTTCCGATATGAAATTCAAAATGGCGGCTACGGCAGGACTTAGTTTAACATTGGACCCTATGGGAAAAATGTTTCAAAATGCTTCTTCTCTGAAACCACTTGGACAGTTGAAACCAAACTGCCCAGGAATGATCATTGGAAGGTCCTCTACAAAGTTTCTGTTTTTTATGCCGATCGGAAATCCAAGATGGCCGCCATCGCAGGATATAGATTAACATTGGACCCTAAGGGAAAATGTTCAAATGCCTTCTTCTCAGAAACTACAAATATGATTAAAGCCAAACTGTACATGAATGTTCATTGGATGGTCCTCTACAATCTTAAGGTTTTTTGTTCCGATATGAAATTCAAAATGGCGGCTACGGCAGGACTTAGTTTAACATTGGACCCTATGGGAAAAATGTTTCAAAATGCTTCTTCTCTGAAACCACTTGGACAGTTGAAACCAAACTGCCCAGGAATGATCATTAGAAGGTCCTCTACAAAGTTTCTGTTTTTTATGCCGATCGGAAATCCAAGATGGCCGCCATCGCAGGATATAGATTAACATTGGACCCTATGGGAAAATGTTCAAATGTCTTCTTCTCAGAAACTACAAATATGATTAAAGCCAAACTGTACATGAATGTTCATTGGATGGTCCTCTACAATCTTAAGGTTTTTTGTTCCGATATGAAATTCAAAATGGCGGCTACGGCAGGACTTAGTTTAACATTGGACCCTATGGGAAAAATGTTTCAAAATGCTTCTTCTCTGAAACCACTTGGACAGTTGAAACCAAACTGCCCAGGAATGATCATTGGAAGGTCCTCTACAAAGTTTCTGTTTTTTATGCCGATCGGAAATCCAAGATGGCCACCATCGCAGGATATAGATTAACATTGGACCCTATGGTAAAATGTTCAAATGCCTTCTTCTCAGAAACTACAAATATGATTAAAGCCAAACTGTACATGAATGTTCATTGGATGGTCCTCTACAATCTTAAGGTTTTTTGTTCCGATATGAAATTCAAAATGGCGGCTACGGCAGGACTTAGTTTAACATTGGACCCTATGGGAAAAATGTTTCAAAATGCTTCTTCTCTGAAACCACTTGGACAGTTGAAACCAAACTGCCCAGGAATGATCATTGGAAGGTCCTCTACAAAGTTTCTGTTTTTTATGCCGATCGGAAATCCAAGATGGCCGCCACCGCAATACATAGATTAACATTGGACCCTAAGGGAAAATATTTAAATGCCTTCTTCTCAGAAACTACAAATATGATTAAAGCCAAACTGTACATGAATGTTCATTGGATGGTCCTCTACAATCTTAAGGTTTTTTGTTCCGATATGAAATTCAAAATGGCGGCTACGGCAGGACTTAGTTTAACATTGGACCCTATGGGAAAAATGTTTCAAAATGCTTCTTCTCTGAAACCACTTGGACAGTTGAAACCAAATTGCCCAGGAATGATCATTGGAAGGTCCTCTACAAAGTTTCTGTTTTTTATGCCGATCGGAAATCCAAGATGGCCGCCACCGCAGGACATAGATTAACATTGGACCCTATGGGAAAATATTCAAATGCCTTCTCAGAAACTACAAATATGATTAAAGCCAAACTGTACATGAATGTTCATTGGATGGTCCTCTACAATCTTAAGGTTTTTTGTTCCGATATGAAATTCAAAATGGCGGCTACGGCAGGACTTAGTTTAACATTGGACCCTATGGGAAAACTGTTTCAAAATGCTTCTTCTCTGAAACCACTTGGACAGTTGAAACCAAACTGCCCAGGAATGATCATTGGAAGGTCCTCTACAAAGTTTCTGTTTTTTATGCCGATCGGAAATCCAAGATGGCCGCCACCGCAGGACATAGATTAACATTGGACCCTATGGGAAAATATTCAAATGCCTTCTTCTCAGAAACTACAAATATGATTAAAGCCAAACTGTACATGAATGTTCATTGGATGGTCCTCTACAATCTTAAGGTTTTTTTGTTCCGATATGAAATTCAAAATGGCGGCTACGGCAGGACTTAGTTTAACATTGGACCCTATGGGAAAAATGTTTCAAAATGCTTCTTCTCTGAAACCACTTGGACAGTTGAAACCAAACTGCCCAGGAATGATCATTGGAAGGTCCTCTACAAAGTTTCTGTTTTTTATGCCGATCGGAAATCCAAGATGGCCGCCACCGCAGGACATAGATTAACATTGGACCCTATGGGAAAATATCCAAATGCCTTCTTCTCAGAAACTACAAATATGATTAAAGCCAAACTGTACATGAATGTTCATTGGATGGTCCTCTACAATCTTAAGGGTTTTTGTTCCGATAAGAAATTCAAAATGGCGACTACGGCAGGACTTAGTTTAACATTGGACCCTATGGGAAAAATGTTTCAAAATGCTTCTTCTCTGAAACCACTTGGACAGTTGAAACCAAACTGCCCAGGAATGATCATTGGAAGGTCCTCTACAAAGTTTCTGTTTTTTATGCCGATCGGAAATCCAAGATGGCTGCCACCGCAGGACATAGATTAACATTGGACCCTATGGGAAAATATTCAAATGCCTTCTTCTCAGAAACTAATGAACTGACTGAACCTAAACTGTACATGAATGATCATTGGAATGTCCTTTACCAAGTTACTGTTTTTTATGCCGATCGGAAATCCAAGATGGCCGCCATCGCAGGATATAGATTAACATTGGACCCTATGGGAAAATGTTCAAATGCCTTCTTCTCAGAAACTACAAATATGATTAAAGCCAATGTTCATTGGATGGTCCTCTACAATCTTAAGGTTTTTTGTTCCGATATGAAATTCAAAATGGCGGCTACGGCAGGACTTAGTTTAACATTGGACCCTATGGGAAAAATGTTTCAAAATGCTTCTTCTCTGAAACCACTTGGACAGTTGAAACCAAACTGCCCAGGAATGATCATTGGAAGGTCCTCTACAAAGTTTCTGTTTTTTATGCCGATCGGAAATCCAAGATGGCCGCCACCGCAATACATAGATTAACATTGGACCCTAAGTGAAAATATTTAAATGCCTTCTTCTCAGAAACTACAAATATGATTAAAGCCAAACTGTACATGAATGTTCATTGGATGGTCCTCTACAATCTTAAGGTTTTTTGTTCCGATATGAAATTCAAAATGGCGGCTACGGCAGGACTTAGTTTAACATTGGACCCTATGGGAAAAATGTTTCAAAATGCTTCTTCTCTGAAACCACTTGGACAGTTGAAACCAAACTGCCCAGGAATGATCATTGGAAGGTCCTCTACAAAGTTTCTGTTTTTTATGCCGATCGGAAATCCAAGATGGCCGCCACCGCAGGACATAGATTAACATTGGACCCTATGGGAAAATATTCAAATGCCTTCTTCTCAGAAACTACAAATATGATTAAAGCCAAACTGTACATGAATGTTCATTGGATGGTCCTCTACAATCTTAAGGTTTTTTGTTCCGATATGAAATTCAAAATGGCGGCTACGGCAGGACTTAGTTTAACATTGGACCCTATGGGAAAACTGTTTCAAAATGCTTCTTCTCTGAAACCACTTGGACAGTTGAAACCAAACTGCCCAGGAATGATCATTGGAAGGTCCTCTACAAAGTTTCTGTTTTTTATGCCGATCGGAAATCCAAGATGGCCGCCACCGCAGGACATAGATTAACATTGGACCCTATGGGAAAATATTCAAATGCCTTCTCAGAAACTACAAATATGATTAAAGCCAAACTGTACATGAATGTTCATTGGATGGTCCTCTACAATCTTAAGGTTTTTTGTTCCGATATGAAATTCAAAATGGCGGCTACGGCAGGACTTAGTTTAACATTGGACCCTATGGGAAAACTGTTTCAAAATGCTTCTTCTCTGAAACCACTTGGACAGTTGAAACCAAACTGCCCAGGAATGATCATTGGAAGGTCCTCTACAAAGTTTCTGTTTTTTATGCCGATCGGAAATCCAAGATGGCCGCCACCGCAGGACATAGATTAACATTGGACCCTATGGGAAAATATTCAAATGCCTTCTTCTCAGAAACTACAAATATGATTAAAGCCAAACTGTACATGAATGTTCATTGGATGGTCCTCTACAATCTTAAGGTTTTTTTGTTCCGATATGAAATTCAAAATGGCGGCTACGGCAGGACTTAGTTTAACATTGGACCCTATGGGAAAAATGTTTCAAAATGCTTCTTCTCTGAAACCACTTGGACAGTTGAAACCAAACTGCCCAGGAATGATCATTGGAAGGTCCTCTACAAAGTTTCTGTTTTTTATGCCGATCGGAAATCCAAGATGGCCGCCACCGCAGGACATAGATTAACATTGGACCCTATGGGAAAATATCCAAATGCCTTCTTCTCAGAAACTACAAATATGATTAAAGCCAAACTGTACATGAATGTTCATTGGATGGTCCTCTACAATCTTAAGGGTTTTTGTTCCGATAAGAAATTCAAAATGGCGACTACGGCAGGACTTAGTTTAACATTGGACCCTATGGGAAAAATGTTTCAAAATGCTTCTTCTCTGAAACCACTTGGACAGTTGAAACCAAACTGCCCAGGAATGATCATTGGAAGGTCCTCTACAAAGTTTCTGTTTTTTATGCCGATCGGAAATCCAAGATGGCTGCCACCGCAGGACATAGATTAACATTGGACCCTATGGGAAAATATTCAAATGCCTTCTTCTCAGAAACTAATGAACTGACTGAACCTAAACTGTACATGAATGATCATTGGAATGTCCTTTACCAAGTTACTGTTTTTTATGCCGATCGGAAATCCAAGATGGCCGCCATCGCAGGATATAGATTAACATTGGACCCTATGGGAAAATGTTCAAATGCCTTCTTCTCAGAAACTACAAATATGATTAAAGCCAATGTTCATTGGATGGTCCTCTACAATCTTAAGGTTTTTTGTTCCGATATGAAATTCAAAATGGCGGCTACGGCAGGACTTAGTTTAACATTGGACCCTATGGGAAAAATGTTTCAAAATGCTTCTTCTCTGAAACCACTTGGACAGTTGAAACCAAACTGCCCAGGAATGATCATTGGAAGGTCCTCTACAAAGTTTCTGTTTTTTATGCCGATCGGAAATCCAAGATGGCCGCCACCGCAATACATAGATTAACATTGGACCCTAAGGGAAAATATTTAAATGCCTTCTTCTCAGAAACTACAAATATGATTAAAGCCAAACTGTACATGAATGTTCATTGGATGGTCCTCTACAATCTTAAGGTTTTTTGTTCCGATATGAAATTCAAAATGGCGGCTACGGCAGGACTTAGTTTAACATTGGACCCTATGGGAAAACTGTTTCAAAATGCTTCTTCTCTGAAACCACTTGGACAGTTGAAACCAAACTGCCCAGGAATGATCATTGGAAGGTCCTCTACAAAGTTTCTGTTTTTTATGCCGATCGGAAATCCAAGATGGCCGCCACCGCAGGACATAGATTAACATTGGACCCTATGGGAAAATATTCAAATGCCTTCTTCTCAGAAACTACAAATATGATTAAAGCCAAACTGTACATGAATGTTCATTGGATGGTCCTCTACAATCTTAAGGTTTTTTGTTCCGATATGAAATTCAAAATGGCGGCTACGGCAGGACTTAGTTTAACATTGGACCCTATGGGAAAACTGTTTCAAAATGCTTCTTCTCTGAAACCACTTGGACAGTTGAAACCAAACTGCCCAGGAATGATCATTGGAAGGTCCTCTACAAAGTTTCTGTTTTTTATGCCGATCGGAAATCCAAGATGGCCGCCACCGCAGGACATAGATTAACATTGGACCCTATGGGAAAATATTCAAATGCCTTCTTCTCAGAAACTACAAATATGATTAAAGCCAAACTGTACATGAATGTTCATTGGATGGTCCTCTACAATCTTAAGGTTTTTTTGTTCCGATATGAAATTCAAAATGGCGGCTACGGCAGGACTTAGTTTAACATTGGACCCTATGGGAAAAATGTTTCAAAATGCTTCTTCTCTGAAACCACTTGGACAGTTGAAACCAAACTGCCCAGGAATGATCATTGGAAGGTCCTCTACAAAGTTTCTGTTTTTTATGCCAATCGGAAATCCAAGATGGCCGCCACCGCAGGACATAGATTAACATTGGACCCTATGGGAAAATATCCAAATGCCTTCTTCTCAGAAACTACAAATATGATTAAAGCCAAACTGTACATGAATGTTCATTGGATGGTCCTCTACAATCTTAAGGGTTTTTGTTCCGATATGAAATTCAAAATGGCGGCTACGGCAGGACTTAGTTTAACATTGGACCCTATGGGAAAAATGTTTCAAAATGCTTCTTCTCTGAAACCACTTGGACAGTTGAAACCAAACTGCCCAGGAATGATCATTGGAAGGTCCTCTACAAAGTTTCTGTTTTTTATGCCGATCGGAAATCCAAGATGGCCACCATCGCAGGATATAGATTAACATTGGACCCTATGGTAAAATGTTCAAATGCCTTCTTCTCAGAAACTACAAATATGATTAAAGCCAAACTGTACATGAATGTTCATTGGATGGTCCTCTACAATCTTAAGGTTTTTTGTTCCGATATGAAATTCAAAATGGCGGCTACGGCAGGACTTAGTTTAACATTGGACCCTATGGGAAAAATGTTTCAAAATGCTTCTTCTCTGAAACCACTTGGACAGTTGAAACCAAACTGCCCAGGAATGATCATTGGAAGGTCCTCTACAAAGTTTCTGTTTTTTATGCCGATCGGAAATCCAAGATGGCCGCCACCGCAATACATAGATTAACATTGGACCCTAAGGGAAAATATTCAAATGCCTTCTTCTCAGAAACTACAAATATGATTAAAGCCAAACTGTACATGAATGTTTATTGGATGGTCCTCTACAATCTTAAGGTTTTTTGTTCCGATATGAAATTCAAAATGGCGGCTACGGCAGGACTTAGTTTAACATTGGACCCTATGGGAAAAATGTTTCAAAATGCTTCTTCTCTGAAACCACTTGGACAGTTGAAACCAAACTGCCCAGGAATGATCATTGGAAGGTCCTCTACAAAGTTTCTGTTTTTTATGCCGATCGGAAATCCAAGATGGCCGCCACCGTAGGACATAGATTAACATTGGACCCTATGGGAAAATATTCAAATGCCTTCTTCTCAGAAACTACAAATATGATTAAAGCCAAACTGTACATGAATGTTCATTGGATGGTCCTCTACAATCTTAAGGTTTTTTGTTCCGATATGAAATTCAAAATGGCGGCTACGGCAGGACTTAGTTTAACATTGGACCCTATGGGAAAACTGTTTCAAAATGCTTCTTCTCTGAAACCACTTGGACAGTTGAAACCAAACTGCCCAGGAATGATCATTGGAAGGTCCTCTACAAAGTTTCTGTTTTTTATGCCGATCGGAAATCCAAGATGGCCGCCACCGCAGGACATAGATTAACATTGGACCCTATGGGAAAATATTCAAATGCCTTCTTCTCAGAAACTACAAATATGATTAAAGCCAAACTGTACATGAATGTTCATTGGATGGTCCTCTACAATCTTAAGGTTTTTTTGTTCCGATATGAAATTCAAAATGGCGGCTACGGCAGGACTTAGTTTAACATTGGACCCTATGGGAAAAATGTTTCAAAATGCTTCTTCTCTGAAACCACTTGGACAGTTGAAACCAAACTGCCCAGGAATGATCATTGGAAGGTCCTCTACAAAGTTTCTGTTTTTTATGCCGATCGGAAATCCAAGATGGCCGCCACCGCAGGACATAGATTAACATTGGACCCTATGGGAAAATATCCAAATGCCTTCTTCTCAGAAACTACAAATATGATTAAAGCCAAACTGTACATGAATGTTCATTGGATGGTCCTCTACAATCTTAAGGGTTTTTGTTCCGATATGAAATTCAAAATGGCGACTACGGCAGGACTTAGTTTAACATTGGACCCTATGGGAAAAATGTTTCAAAATGCTTCTTCTCTGAAACCACTTGGACAGTTGAAACCAAACTGCCCAGGAATGATCATTGGAAGGTCCTCTACAAAGTTTCTGTTTTTTATGCCGATCGGAAATCCAAGATGGCTGCCACCGCAGGACATAGATTAACATTGGACCCTATGGGAAAATATTCAAATGCCTTCTTCTCAGAAACTAATGAACTGACTGAACCTAAACTGTACATGAATGATCATTGGAATGTCCTTTACCAAGTTACTGTTTTTTATGCCGATCGGAAATCCAAGATGGCCGCCATCACAGGATATAGATTAACATTGGACCCTATGGGAAAATGTTCAAATGCCTTCTTCTCAGAAACTACAAATATGATTAAAGCCAATGTTCATTGGATGGTCCTCTACAATCTTAAGGTTTTTTGTTCCGATATGAAATTCAAAATGGCGGCTACGGCAGGACTTAGTTTAACATTGGACCCTATGGGAAAACTGTTTCAAAATGCTTCTTCTCTGAAACCACTTGGCCAGTTGAAACCAAACTGCCCAGGAATGATCATTGGAAGGTCCTCTACAAAGTTTCTGTTTTTTATGCCGATCGGAAATCCAAGATGGCCGCCACCACAATACATAGATTAACATTGGACCCTATGGGAAAATGTTCAAATGCCTTCTTCTCAGAAACTACAAATATGATTAAAGCCAAACTGTACATGAATGTTCATTGGATGGTCCTCTACAATCTTAAGGTTTTTTGTTCCGATATGAAATTCAAAATGGCGGGTACGGCAGGACTTAGTTTAACATTGGACCCTAAGGGAAAAATGTTTCAAAATGCTTCTTCTCTGAAACCACTTGGACAGTTGAAACCAAACTGCCCAGGAATGATCATTGGAAGGTCCTCTACAAAGTTTCTGTTTTTTATGCCGATCGGAAATCCAAGATGGCCGCCACCGCAGGACATAGATTAACATTGGACCCTATGGGAAAATATTCAAATGCCTTCTTCTCAGAAACTACAAATATGATTAAAGCCAAACTGTACATGAATGTTCATTAGATGGCCCTCTACAAACTTTAGGTTTTTTGTTCCGATATGAAATTCAAAATGGCGGCTACGGCAGGACTTAGTTTAACATTGGACCCTATGGGAAAAATGTTTCAAAATGCTTCTTCTCTGAAACCACTTGGACAGTTGAAACCAAACTGCCCAGGAATGATCATTGGAAGGTCCTCTACAAAGTTTCTGTTTTTTATGCCGATCGGAAATCCAAGATGGCTGCCACCGCAGGACATAGATTAACATTGGACCCTATGGGAAAATATTCAAATGCCTTCTTCTCAGAAACTACAAATATGATTAAAGCCAAACTGTACATGAATGTTCATTGGATGGTCCTCTACAATCTTAAGGTTTTTTGTTCCGATATGAAATTCAAAATGGCGGCTACGGCAGGACTTAGTTTAACATGGACCCTATGGGAATAATGTTTCAAAATGCTTCATCTATGAAACCACTTGGACAGTTGAAACCAAACTGCCCAGGAATGATCATTGGAAGGTCCTCTACAAAGTTTCTGTTTTTTATGCCGATCGGAAATCCAAGATGGCCGCCACCGCAGGACATAGATTAACATTGGACCCTATGGGAAAATATTCAAATGCCTTCTTCTCAGAAACTACAAATATGATTAAAGCCAAACTGTACATGAATGTTCATTGGATGGTCCTCTACAATCTTAAGGTTTTTTGTTCCGATATGAAATTCAAAATGGCGGCTACGGCAGGACTTAGTTTAACATTGGACCCTATGGGAAAAATGTTTAAAAATGCTTCTTCTCTGAAACCACTTGGACAGTTGAAACCAAACTGCCCAGGAATGATCATTGGAAGGTCCTCTACAAAGTTTCTGTTTTTTATGCCGATTGGAAATCCAAGATGGCCACCACCGCAGGCCATAAATTAACATTGGACCCTATGGGAAAATATTCAAATGCCTTCTTCTCAGAAACTACAAATATGATTAAAGCCAAACTACATGAATGTTCATTGGATGGTCCTCTACAATCTTAAGGTGTTTTGTTCCGATATGAAATTCAAAATGGCGGCTACGGCAGGACTTAGTTTAACATTGGACCCTATGGGAAAAATGTTTCAAAATGCTTCTTCTCTGAAACCACTTAAAACCAAACTGCCCAGGAATGATCATTGGAAGGTCCTCTACAAAGTTTCTGTTTTTTATGCCGATCGGAAATCCAAGATGTCTGCCACCGCAGGACATAGATTAACATTGGACCCTATGGGAAAATATTCAAATGCCTTCTTCTCAGAAACTACAAATATGATTAAAGCCAAACTGTACATGAATGTTCATTGGATGGTCCTCTACAAACTTTACGTTTTTTGTTCTGATATGAAAATCAAAATGGCGGCTACGGCAGGACCTAGTTTAACATTGGACCCTATGGGGAAAATGTTTCAAAACGCTTCTTCTCTGAAACCACTAGGACAGTTGAAACCAAACTGCCCAGGAATGATCATTGGAAGGTCCTCTACAAAGTTTCTGTTTTTTATGCCGATCGGAAATCCAAGATGGCTGCCACCGCAATACATAGATTAACATTGGACCCTATGGGAAAATGTTCAAATGCCTTCTTCTCAGAAACTACAAATATTATTAAAGCCAAACTGTACATGAATGTTCATTGGATGGTACTCTACAAACTTTACGTTTTTTGTTCCGATATGAAATTCAAAATGGCGGCTACGGCAGGACTTAGTTTAACATTGGACCCTATGGGAAAAATGTTTCAAAACGCTTCTTCTCTGAAACCACTTGGACAATTGAAACCAAACTGCCCAGGAATGATCATTGGAAGGTCCTCTACAAAGTTTCTGTTTTTTTATGCCGATCGAAAATTCAAGATGGCCGCCACCGCAGGACATAGATTAACATTGGACCCTATGGGAAAATGTTCAAATACCTTCTTCTCAGAAACTACAAATATGATTAAAGCCAAACTGTACATGAATGTTCATTGAATGGTCCTCTACAAACTTTATGTTTTTTATTCCGATATGAAGTTTAAAATGGCGGCTACAGCAGGACTTAGTTTAACATTGGACCCTATGGGAAAAATGTTTCAAAACGCTTCTTCTCTGAAACCACTTGGATAATTGAAACCAAACTGACCAGGAATGATCATTGGAAGGTCCTCTACAAGGTTTGTGTTTTTTATGCCGATCGGAAATCAAGATGGCCACCACCGCAATACATAGATTAACATTGGACCCTATGGGAAAATGTTCAAATGCCTTCTACTCAGAAACTACAAATATGATTAAAGCCAAACTGTACATGAATGTTCATTGGATGGTCCTCTACAAACTTTATGTTTTTGTTCTGATATGAAATTCAAAATGGCGGCTACGGCAGGACTTAGTTTAACATTGGACACTATGGGGAAAATATTTCAAAACGCTTCTTCTCTGAAACCACTTGGACAGTTGAAACCAAACTGCCCAGGAATGATCATTGGAAAGTCCTCTACAAAGTTTCTGTTTTTTATGCCGATCGGAAATCCAAGATGGCTGCCACCACAGGTCATAGTATTAACACAGGGGAAAATACAGAAATATATTCTTCTCTGAAGCTATTGCACTGATTGAACCTAAATTGTGCATCAATCATTGGAAGGTCCTTTACAAACTTTGTGTTTTTTATGTTGATCGTAATTCCAAGATGACTACCACTGCAGGACATAGTTTTTAGATAGGACCAATTGGTTTTTTTTATAACCAGGTGAACGATACAGGCTCTTGAGAGCCTCTGGTTTTATTATGTCTCCCATTCGAACGAAGGGAGACATATTGTTTTAGTCTTGATTTTTTCTTCCGCTTCTTCTCAGCGAAGCTTATCCGGACCATAACTGTTTTGTCTTTCTAGATAGGTCAATGATATTTGGTGTGTGGGTGCATGCCCATTAGGCGGTGTGTCACGTACCGTAATGACCTTCATGGGACTTTGACCTCAAGGTCAAATAACTGTTTTTTAAATAGTATTTTCTTGTCTGGGCCATAACATTTTTGTCTTTCGAGATAGGTCAATGATATTTGGAATGTGGGTGCATGACCATAAGGCGGTGTGTCGCGTACCGTAATGACCTTCGTGGGACCTTGACCTTTGACCTCAAGGTCAAATAACTGTTTTTTAAACAGTATTTATTTGGTATGTGGGTGCATGACCATAAGGCAGTGTGTCGCATACCGTAATGACCTTTGTGGGACCTTGACTTTTGACCTCAAATAATTGTTTTTTAAATAGTATTTTCTTGTCTGGGCCATAACATTTTTGTCTTTCGAGATAGGTCAATGATATTTGATATGTGGGTGCATGACCATAAGGTGGTGTGTTGCGTACCGTAATGACCTTCGTGGGACTTTGACCTCATGGTCAAATAATTGTTTTTTAAATAGTATTTTCTTGCCCGGGCCATAGCATTTTTGTCTTTCGAGATAGGTTATTGTACAGATGGCCGCATTAAGGGGAGACATAAGTTTTAGGTATCTAAAACAGTTCATCCTAGTTTTTTTTTATTTTTGCCATTTGAAATTTCTGCAAATAGTAATGGCAGCCATCTTAGATCAAAGATCATTTCAGCTCAAATTTCTGATCAGAAGATTTTAAGGTGATTTTCTTTCCTCAAAAAATGCAAAATCGGTTAAAAGAGAAAATTCATAGAAAAACCAGATATATATATATATATATATGTTAAACTATTTATTGTTGTATAGCTGCTGCTAAAATTTCTATTTCTGATAACAGCCGCCATCTTGAATGGAGGGCAGGGCTGTCGGACACAATTTTCAAATGGGACCACACAAGCACTATCTCCTACCAAATTAGTTTTAATTTGGTTCAGCGGTTTCGGAGAAAAAGTTTTAAAGGGTTATGGTGTTTAATGCCACTCTCAACAATATCTCAGTTATATCGTGGCGGTCAGTGTTATTGGTGGAAGAAACCGGAATACCATGATGAAAAAATCACCAGCCTGCTGTAAGTCACTGACAAACTTAATCACATAATGTTGTATCGAGTGAGAATATTTAAATGTGATATTTTATCAAATATTCCTAATTTGCCTAGTCAGTATAAATCAGTTTCACCAAAAAACCTGGAACATATGTTAAACTACTCATTGTCATGTAGCTGCAATTAAAATTTCTGTTGGTGAAGTTTAACTTTCTCTGACAGTATGTTCTTCTGTTGGTGAAGTCTAACTTTCTCTGACAGTATGTTCTTCTGTTGGTGAAGTCTAACTCTCTCTGACAGTATGTTCTGTTGGTGAAGTCTAACTCTCTCTGACAGTATGTTCTTCTGTTGGTGAAGTCCAGCTTTCTCTAACAGTATGTTCTTCTGTTGGTGAAGTCTAACTTTCTCTGATAGTATGTTCTTCTGTTGGTGAAGTCCGACTTTCTCTGACAATATGTTCTTCTGTTGGTGAAGTTTAACTTTCTCTGACAGTATGTTCTTCTGTTGGTGAAGTCTAACTTTCTCTGACAGTATGTTCTTCTGTTGGTGAAGTTTAACTTTCTCTGACAGTATGTTCTTCTGTTAGTGTAGTTTAGCTTTCTCTAACAGTAAGTTATTCTATTGGTGAAGTTTAACTTTCTCTGACAGTATGTTCTTCTGTTGGTGAAGTTTAGCTTTCTCTGACAGTAAGTTATTCTATTGGTGAAGTTTAACTTTCTCTGGCAGTATGTTCTGTTGGTGAAGTCTAACTTTCTCTGACAGTATGTTCTTCTGTTGGTGAAGTCTAACTTTCTCTGACAGTATGTGCTTCTGTTGGTGAAGTTTAGCTTTCTCTGACAGTAAGTTATTCTATTGGTGAAGTTTAACTTTCTCTGGCAGTATGTTCTGTTGGTGAAGTCTAACTTTCTCTGACAGTATGTTCCTCTGTTGGTGAAGTCTAACTTTCTCTGACAGTATGTTCTTCTGTTGGTGAAGTTTAACTTTCTCTGACAGTATGTTCTTCTGTTGGTGAAGTCTAACTCTCTCTGACAGTATGTTCTGTTGGTGAAGTCTAACTCTCTCTGACAGTATGTTCTTCTGTTGGTGAAGTCCAGCTTTCTCTAACAGTATGTTCTGTTGGTGAAGTTTAACTTTCTCTGACAGTATGTTCTTCTGTTGGTGAAGTCTAACTTTCTCTGACAGTATGTTCTTCTGTTGGTGAAGTTTAACTTTCTCTGACAGTATGTTCTTCTGTTGGTGAAGTTTAGCTTTCTCTGAGAGTATGTTCTTCTGTTGGTGAAGTCTTATTCCACCATTACAATTGATTGACCTGGTGAACTTGAAAGATGATTAATACCAAAATTAATTGATAAAATAAATTTCTATCTAACAAGGAGAAATATGGAACATGTATGTCTTTATTATTACAATTAGTTTATGATTTATAGGCAGTTTCCTCAAGAGCAGACAGCAGTAAAATACAGGGTGAATTGACAGATTCTCATCTTCATGAGAAAGACAGCCATGAAGAAATTTCTAGATTGGAGAAACAACTAGAAAACATGAAGAATGAACATGAGGAAATTATGACCAGATTCCAAAAAGAGCATGAAGATAAAGTATGTTATAAATTAAAAGGGGTCTAAAGGGGGCCCAAATTCTGAAATTTTGCATATTTGTTTATATAATTTTTATTTCTCATCCAATTTTTATGTGTTTTTTTGTTTTGTTTGTTGAATGGATTGTGTTAAATGCTTTCGGTAGTATGTCGACAGATTTCTTGTGTCTTTTATTGAGCAACGTCCTTTTTTCTTATTTTTTTTTTTACTCATTCGCCCCTGCAGAGGCATATGTGCGTCAGCTGAAATTTTGTTTACTTCCCGGATGACGCATATTTGCGACATGCTCCGCCATGTTGGATTTCCAGAGTGACGCAAATAAGTCATTTTGGTAGGTCATGATTTTTATTAAATTACGTTTGATTGGCTCTTGAGTCAGGTGAGGAATGAATCAAGGGATTCTCTAATGAATATTCATCAAACAAAAAAATCCACGTGGCGTTTAATTCATAATTTTCAATGGAATTTACTACAAATTATTGATCTGCAAAAATGTAAACAAATGGCGGAATTTGACGACTTTAACTTTGATACGAGTTCTGATATGGGAGAATTTGAAGGATTTACACCCGATGATGTAATAAAAGCTATTGAGAAGGGGGCACAATTAAGACAAATAAACGACGGGGAACTTTCTGATATTAGTTTTGACGAGGATGATGACGATGACGAGCAAATAAAAAAAAAAATGGATTAAATAAGATAAAACACAATAAAGGTGAGAAAGAATTACTTTATTTTCTATACATTTACAAACTATGATATAACATGTAAATAATCATCACAACAACAAAATAATTACTGCTTGATAACTATTTTTAATTACTATACCCCCACTCGTAGAGAGAGGGCTATATTGCAATCACCTTGTCCGTCCGTTTGTCCGTTCACACTTTCGTAACAGATATCTCAGCTTCTACTGGAAGAAATGATTCGAGGGACGATATGGAAAATTTCATGTCATAATCTATTTATAACATATTTTACATAGACTTCCCAAGCATTGACTTTTATATTGCAGACAAGATTTTTGAACTGACAAATTGGGAAAATAAATCCTTAAGAGAGTTGCCTTTGTTCAATTTGCAAATAATTTCGAGACTGGTTTCAAAAACATCAACCAATGTCGATCTGTACAATGGCATTAGAAAGTGTTTGTAAAATCTACCCAAGACGTTGACATTTGAATTGAAATTCCTATTCAACACGATGTATACATTTGAGCCAATCATTCCATTTCATGTTATTTAAACTTTATTCCAATATTTTAAATGTGTTAATTTGATTGAATTACGATTTTTTACACCATCTTTCCTTGTACTTTGACATATAATTTTTGACACCACTGCACAGATACAGGAAGTTGAATTCGGAGGCCAATATTGATATTGGCCCAGAGAGCAAATAACCAACACTGACTTCAGGCTATTATTGGACATGCAAAAGTGAACATATTGCAACAAAATATGTGATACCTATTTACAAATTTGCTATCTATATCATAAGATACAAATCAAATACAAGAAAAGGTATTTACAAATGTGATGTTTATATTGGCCCTTCACATTTTTTGCATTAATAACAACATGACATTAATTTGTGAATATACAGTGTTGAATGGTCATGGTAGATATATTGTACACAGTTGTCTCCCCTCTTATATAACTTTATCTCTGCAGGTTTTGTTTTTACTAAGACAAATGAAGAGCATTGACAATAATGAAACCATTGATGAAGAGGTCCGTCAGCGAATAAAATTTCAGGTATAGAAAGATAATCTTTTTAAATGGAGTTGCTTTAAAAGCTAGGTTTTTTTTTCTTCAGTAAGTCCTGGAGTATTTTGAAAACCTCAGTACTTTGGTGCTTAATAATTTTACAGCCTCAATACCTGACAGCTGAATTAAAGTATTGTTATTTGAAAAATGGCAGGAAATTTATAAAACTTTTAACATTATTTTTTTAGCTCACCTTGCCAAAGGCAATGTGAGCTTTTGCCATCACTTGGAGTCTGTCGTCCGTTAACTTTTCACATTTTAATCTTCTCCTCTGAAACCCCTCAGCCAAATGAACTGAAACTTGGTAGGAAGCATCTATGGAAGGTCCTTTATAAAGATTGCTCATTTTGTCCCGATCCATTAACAAACATGGCCGCCACAGGTCATTCTTGTTTCTGATTAGCCGATTTTTAAAAATCTTCTCCTCTGAAACTGCTTGGCCAAATGAACCGAAACTTGGTAGGAAGCATCTATGGAAGGTCCTCTATAAAGATTGCTCATTTCGCCCCGATCCGTTAACAAACATGGCCGCCACAGGCCATTCTTGTTTCTGATTGATTGATTTCTAAAAAAAATCATCTATTCTGAAACCGCCAGGCCAAATGAATTAAAACTTGGTAGTAAGCATCTATGGAAGGTTCTCTATCTAGATTGCTCATTTAGTTTCAATCCGTTAACAAACATGGCCACCACAGGCCATTCTTGTTTCTGATTGGTTGATTTCTAAAAAATCTTCTCCTCTGGAACCGCTTTCCCAAATGAACCGAAACTTGGTAGGAAGCATCTATGGAAGGTCCTCTATAAAGATGCTCATTTTGTCCCGATTGGTTAACAAACATGGCCGTCACAGGCCATTCTTGTTTCTGATTGATTGATTTCTAAAAAATCTTCTCTTCTGGTACCGCTTTCCCAAATGAACCGAAACTTGGTAGGAAGCATCTATGGAAGGTCCTCTATAAAGATTGCTCATTTCGCCCCGATCCGTTAGCAAACATGGCTGCCACAGGCCATTCTTGTTTCTGATTGATTGATTTCTAAAAAAAATCATCTCCTCTGAAACCGCCAAGCCAAATGAATCAAAACTTGGTAGTAAGCATCTGTGGAAGGTCCTCTATCAACATTGCTCATTTAGTTTCAATCCGTTAACAAACATGGCCACCACAGGCCATTCTTGTTTCTGATTGGTTGATTTCTAAAAAATCTTCTCCTCTGGAACCGCTTTCCCAAATGAACCGAAACTTGGTAGGAAGCATCTATGGAAGGTCCTCTATAAAGATGCTCATTTTGTCCCGATTGGTTAACAAACATGGCCGTCACAGGCCATTCTTGTTTCTGATTGATTGATTTCTAAAAAATCTTCTCCTCTGGAACCGCTTTCCCAAATGAACCGAAACTTGGTAGGAAGCATCTATGGAAGGTCCTCTATAAAGATTGCTCATTTCGCCCCGATCCGTTAGCAAACATGGCTGCCACAGGCCATTCTTGTTTCTGATTGATTGATTTCTAAAAAAAATCATCTCCTCTGAAACCGCCAAGCCAAATGAATCAAAACTTGGTAGTAAGCATCCGTGGAAGGTCCTCTATCAACATTGCTCATTTAGTTTCAATCCGTTAACAAACATGGCCACCACAGGCCATTCTTGTTTCTGATTGGTTGATTTCTAAAAAATCTTCTCCTCTGGAACCGCTTTCCCAAATGAACCGAAACTTGGTAGGAAGCATCTATGGAAGGTCCTCTATAAAGATGCTCATTTTGTCCCGATTGGTTAACAAACATGGCCGTCACAGGCCATTCTTGTTTCTGATTGATTGATTTCTAAAAAATCTTCTCCTCTGGAACCGCTTTCCCAAATGAACCGAAACTTGGTAGGAAGCATCTATGGAAGGTCCTCTATAAAGATTGCTCATTTCGCCCCGATCCGTTAGCAAACATGGCTGCCACAGGCCATTCTTGTTTCTGATTGATTGATTTCTAAAAAAAATCATCTCCTCTGAAACCGCCAAGCCAAATGAATCAAAACTTGGTAGTAAGCATCCGTGGAAGGTCCTCTATCAACATTGCTCATTTAGTTTCAATCCGTTAACAAACATGGCCACCACAGGCAATTCTTATTTCTGATTGGTTGATTTCTAAAAATCTTCTCCTCTGAAACCGCTTGGCCTTATGATCCGAAACTTGGTAGGAAGCATCTAAGGAAGGTCCTCTATAAAGATTGCTCATTCCGTCCCGATCGGTTTACAAACATGGCCACCACAGGCGATTCTTGTTTCTGATTGGCTGATGTTTTAGATTCTTCTCCTCTGAAACCGTTTGGCCAAATGAACCGAAACTTGGTAGGAAGCATCCATGGAAAGTCTTCTGTTACGAGTGCTCATTTCGTCCTGATCCATTAACAAACTTGGCTGCCACAGACAATTCTTTTTTGTGATTGGTTGATTTCTGAAACCGCTTTGCCAAATGAACCGAAACTTGGTAGGAAGAATCTATGGAAGGTTCTCTATAAAGATCCATTAACAAACATGGCTACCACAGGCAATTTTTTTTTCTGATTGGTCGATTTCTAAAAAATCTTCTACTCTGAAACAGCTTGGCCAAATGGACCGAAACGTGGTAGGAAGCATCTATGGGAATTGCTCAATCCGTTTTGATCCATTAACAAACATGGCCGTCATAGGCAATTCTTGTTTCTTATTGGTCGATTTCTAAAACAGCTTTCCCTCTGAAACCGCTTGGCCAAATGATCCTAAGCTTGGTAGGAAGCATCGATGGAAGGTCCTCTATAATGATTTCTCATTCCGTCCCGATCCGTTAACAAACATGGCCGCCACAGGTGATTCTTATTTCTGATTGGCTGATTTTTTAGATTCTTCTCCTCTGAAACCGTTTGGCCAAATGAACCGAAACT
Organism: Bathymodiolus brooksi; assembly: GCA_963680875.1. NCBI lineage: Eukaryota > Metazoa > Mollusca > Bivalvia > Mytilida > Modiolidae > Bathymodiolus > Bathymodiolus brooksi. The sequence continues at coordinate 63,207,758 of OY804582.1, forward strand.
AGGTAGGAAGTATCTATGGAAAGTCCTCTGTTGCGATTGCTCATTTCCTCCCGATCCATTAACAAACATGACCGTCACAGACAATTCTTGTTTCTGATTGGTTGATTTCTAAAAAATCTTCTCTGAAACTGCTTTGCCAAATGAACCGAAACTTGGTAGGAAGCATCTATGGAAGGTTCTCTATAAAGATTTCTCATTTTGTCCCTATCCATTAACAAACATGGTCGCCACAGGCAATTCTTGTTTCTGATTGGTCGATTTCTAAAAATCTTCTACTCTGAAACAGCTTGGCCAAATGGACCGAAACGTGTTAGGAAGCTTCTATGGGAATTGCTCATCGTTTTGATCCGTTAACAAACATGGTCGTCATAGGCAATTCTTGTTTCTTATTGGTCAATTTCTAAAACAGCTTTTCCTCTGAAACCGCTTGGCCAAATGATATGAATTTTGGGAAGAAGCATCTATGGAAGGTCCTCTATAGAATTTGCTCATTTCTTTTTGATCCATTAACAAACATGAAACTATGGAAGGTTCTGTATTAAGTTTCCTCAAAGCAGAATGAAAGGTGAGCGACACAGGCTCAGCTCAGTGCTGAACCTCTAGTTTTGTTTATGTGGTATTTTTTTCAAATGTGGACGTTGTTATCAAAATGATATTGAATCAGTCTTTGTGCATATTAAAGTTATTTTCATCGTTTTGATACTTTGTCTATATAGACTGTTTAAATATCACTGAAACTAACACATAGAATGATAAAAGCTCAGGGTTTCAATTTGAACTCAGGTGAGAAAGTGTGCCCGAAATTCCTGATATATGGTGGTTTTTGCCAAGTGCTATATACTTTCTCAAATAATCCAGAGGATACAAATAAGATATGCTTGACTTGTACATTAAGTGAGAAAGCTAACAAGGGTGTGATGCTTTCTCCAAAGTCTCCAAGTACTATGGCTTCCATCACATCCAAACCTAATGTGCATGCAAGATGTGTCTGACTTGTACCTTAAGTATCATCTGCCAGTATGGACGTTTACTTTTCCTCATATTGTTGTAAAATAAAACAAACATAAACACTTTGCAGGAATGTACCAATGATGGAGTTTGTAATTTTGATGCAGATTGGAATTCAGCATGGCCTTTAGAGCCAAAAATGCCATGATTGGTCGAGACTTTACGTTCCATTAGAAATGACAAAGCATTTCAGTGGTCTGAAATTTGACATGATGTTCATGATCGTATCCTGTGGTGGTTCTTTTCTGCTGAACCAGAATTTCAAGTTGGCCACCACAGCAGGATAGAGTTTTATATAATACCATATGTATGGAAACTTTTCTTAGAAACTACAAATAAGATTGAACTGAAATTGTACAAACATATAACTGGATGGTCCTTTTCAAAGTTGTATTTTGATATGAATCTGAAATCTAAGATTGCTATCACAGGTCAAAAACATTGAACATTGTTTCTATGTGGTTTACTCCAAATACTTAACTTGGTAAGGTGTGCTTGACTTATACCAACATTAAGAAAGTATTTATTGATGCTTAATGTTTTCTTCAAATGTCCTGGTTTCTGAACAGAACCTGGCAACACATGGCCGTCATAGGCAATTGTTGTTTCTTATTGGTCGATTTCTAAAACAGCTTTTCCTCTGAAACCACTTGGCCAAATGATATGAAACTTGGTAAGAAGCATCTATGGGAGGTCCTCTATAGAATTTGCTCATTTCGTTTTGATCCATTAACAAACATGGCTGCCAGAGGCAATTCTTATTTTAGTTTGGTCGATTTCTAAAAATCTTCTTCTGTGAAACTGCTTTGCCAAAATGAACCGATATTTGGTGGGAAGCACCTATGGAAGGTTCTGTATTAAGTTTCCTCAAAGCAGAATGAAAGGTGAGCGGCACAGGCTCAGCTCAGTAAACAGGCTACTGGACCAGGGCTATAAAAAGATTCGCCTTAATCGATCTCTTAAAAAAGTTTATATTCCGATACCAAGATCTTGTCGAAATATATTCCGTCTCTGCAGAGACGTTGATAAACGATGGATTTTCATATAGTGAAAATGTATAAAGATAAGGAAGTCAACAATCAATGTGTGACGTAAGAGTGTTTTTGACATTTACTTCACTGAATTTGGTACTGCTTTGACAACTATTTTACCTATTTTGTTCCAGTATGGTTATAAATACTGTTATAGTGACAGTCAGAACTTTTGAGCCACAATGAAAGCGGGAGGTTTGGCACTTTAAAATCTGATTCAACCCACCATTTCTTTAGAAATGCCTGTACCAAGTTACGGTTTTCACAGTTTTTCGGTTGTTGACTGATTTGGTCTGTTTATATACTTTTGAGTTTTGACTTTCCCTTTGTAAGATTGTTCGGAATTCGGTAATTTTGTTATTACCCTTATAAATAAGTCAAACGTTTTTTTTTACATTGTAATGATGTTTTATTTTATTTATAGAAAGAGGAAATAGAGAGACTGAGCAGATTACACAATGACTTGGAGAAAAAAAATGAAGAGTGTGAGTCACTGAAACAACATCTTACAAAAGCTATGTATCAAGGAAAAAGCTTTGCCTTAATGCCAAGTATTGATGATGACCATCATGTAGAATCACCATTCCTTACACCCAAACCAAAAGTTATGGTAGGTATATCTTGTCAGGGAGGACTTTGTTGTGACCATCATGTAGAATCACCATTCCTTACACCCAAACCAAAGGTTATGGTAGGTATATCTTGTCAAGGAGGACTTTGTTGTGACTCATGTAGAATCACCATTCCTTACACCCAAACCTAAAATTCTGGTAGGTAGATCTTGTCAGGGTGGACTTTGTTGTGACTCATGTAGAATCACCATTCCTTACACCCAAACCTAAAATTCTGGTAGGTATATCTTGTCAGGGATGACTTTGTTGTGACCATCATGTAGAATCACCATTCCTTACACCCAAACCAAAAGTTATGGTAGGTATATCTTGTCAAGGAGGACTTTGTTGTGACCAACATGTAGAATCACCATTCCTTACACCCAAACCTAAAGTTCTGGTAGGTAGATCTTGTCAGGGAGGACTTTGTTGGTATAAACATATTTTATTGGTATAACTGACATATATAAACAGAACAATAGCAATTCTACAATAGGATTCAGAAACAAGCATGCTTTTTTTTAAATCTGTTTCCTATGAAAAACATACAAATATCACAAACAAATATATATGCATGCTGATTTAAATTTTAAACTTGTGAGAATTATTTATACATTGAGGGAGGGATAAAAATGTAGTAAGCATGTAGTTGAAAGCTACACAATTTACTTGAAAATAATAATACAAAGAGATTGAATAAGATTGAAAAGGTGAACAATATTATGTGAGCATGTCAGGGTGTAAATCTTTTACTTTTTATGATAAAGGTTTGGACTGATTTAAATACTGCCTTGTTTTCTTCGTCATTTAGATTAAATGAGCCAAAAATAAGTAGATTCAGTGAAATTGTTTCAGGAATGTCCAAAAGTGAGAAGAAAAGTTGTTGTCTTAGAGTCGTGTGATGCGGACAATCTAATAAGAAATGAGATACAGTTTCAGTTATTCCACAGATACAATTTAGCGATTCAACAAGGTTTCTAATAAAGAGGTGTGCATTTAAAGCACTACAATTCATATGTAGTCTCGCATGTAATATCTGACCTAACCTACATCTAACATAGTAATGGGCTGGAACTTTAGTGTTGATAAGAGATATAAATGAATTTAGCGATTCCAAATTACGGGTGGGAAGTGGTAAATCATTCCATGCTTTTACAGTTGAGGGCAGAAAGTATTCAGAATAAAGACTAGTTCGACAGTTTATATTAACAATATTGTTTATTTGTCTAGTATTATGGGTATGTCGAGTACCTACAGTATTTGGAATTAATTCAGCTAAATATTGGGGGGTTTTATAGTAATTCATTTTATGAAAGAGAACAAGTTTGTGATTATTTCTTCTATCTTTTAGTTTCTCCCATTTTGTTTCTTCATACAAGCTGTCATGTGATGTTAATCTGGTCCCCCCAGTTACTATTCTTGCTGCATCTAATTGAATATTCTCTAATTTATTTATTAAATTTTGTTTTTGATTATCCCATATAACATCAGCGTACTCCATTAAAGGTCTTATAAAAGAGATATAAATTTTTTCTAAAGAGTATCTATCAAGGAATGTTCTAGATTTTATCATTATATTTAATCTGTTAAGTTTTTTTAACAATTTAATCAATATGATCATTCCATTGGCCATTATCTGAAATTATTACACCTAAGTGTTTGTGAGAGTTAACTACGTGGAGATCTTAATCATTCATTTGTAAAGGGGGATGATATGGTTTGTTTCTCTTACTGGAAATAACCATAGTTTCAGTTTTATTGGGGTTGAATTTTATGAGCCATTTTTCAGACCAACGTTGTTTTTCATTGCGATCTTGGTTCAGGAGGAAAGCCGTGTCATTGGGGTTGTCAACAATGAGATATAAACTGGTGTCATCAGCAAACAGTTTAATTTCAGCATTGATCTCGTTTACGATATCATTTATAAAAATATTAAATAAAAGAGAACCAAGTATGGAACCTTGAGGAACCCCTACCCTTATCGGTAACCAGTTAGAGTTTGAGCTATTAATAACACCCTTTGTTCCCTCCCATAGAGATAATTTTGAAACCACTTGAGTAAATTGCCTGACATGCCTGATTGTTTTAGTTTTTGAATTAAACCTTTATGCCAAACTATCAAATGCTTTACTGATATCGCAGAAAACGACCCGAACTTCTCTACCACTATCTAAGGCTTTGCCAAAATCGTTTGTTATATTGATTAGTTGATTAACTGCAGAATCCCCTTTTGTGAATCCGGATTGACAAGTAGTTAGAATATCGTTATCCAATAGATAATTGTGAATATGTTTATATACACAACGCTCCATACATTTTGAAATTACACTAAGTAGGGATATGGGTCTATAATTTTTTACATCGTTTTGTTTATTATTCTTAAAAACAGGCGTTATATTTGCTCTTTTCCATTGGCTTGGATAGGAAGCGACCCGTAAAGAGAGATTGAATAATTTACAAAGAGGGTGTATAATAATAGGTGCTGCTTCCTTCAGCAGTCTAGGGTTAATCAAATCAGGACCAAATGCTTTTGTAGGATTTATCACTTTTAGAATATCTTCGACTTCATTTTCACATAATTTGATTTCACTTATTTGGTTTGTAGCATGTGATAAATTAGGGTTATTGCTGTTAGAGTCGTCAATTTCAGATTGTTTTGAAAAATATATATTAAATAAGTTTGCTCTTTCGACATCATCAAATATTAAGTTATCATTATGGAGAATTGGGGGAATACTCTTATCAGATCCTTTTATACCAGAAATCTGTTTAACTAGTCTATGTTCCACCAGTTTTTGCAAGAAGAATTAATGTTTGTAATTTTTTTCATTAAATCATTATTATATTTATCTTTGGCATTCCTTACTAGGCTTGTAACTTCATTTCTGATTTGCCTAAGTTTATTCTAATGCATGGGGTTATTAAAATGTTTTGCCTTTCTGTGAATTTATTTTTCTGCCTTATCATTTTACATATATTACAAGATAACCACTTGGGCCCCCCTTTTGGGATAGAAGATTCAGCGGCACTTAAAATAGCATTAGTAATATCGTTTGTTATCAATTCTATATCATCAATAAGAAAAAGTGAGTCCCAGTTTACGTTGAACAAATTCTGTCTTAGCTTTTCATAATCTGCATGTTCATACAACCATATTTTACGTTTAAACGGTTTCGTCGGGGTCTTAGGATAATTTATGAAACCTATTACAGGACAATGATATCGTATTTGGTCGGTGAGTGCAGGTCCTACTCCAGTGTATATCAACCTATTAACATTATTTGTCAATATAAGATCAATTAATGATGATGAGTGCTCAGTGAAATGTGTCGGTTCGTCGATCATTTGTAAAAGACTAAATTTAGTTAAAAGGAAGCTAATTTTAGTCCTTGAGTAGTCCAGTTGATTGTCGTTAAAATCACCTGTTATAATGACATCATCAATAGCAGTATCATTTATGGCCATTTCTATTGAGGATTCCAATTTTCTCCATATATCTTGGGTACTTTTAGGGGGGATATAAAAAAAATTCCAAATAAGATCTTTTTGCCATTTATTTTTATTTGAACCGGAATGCCTTCAAGATCGTCACGTCTGCTTACATTTATATTATCCTTTACATACAAAATAACACCCATTCCCCCCTTGATAATTCGATAGTTTTAATGACTCATCCGTATTGACTACGGTTTAACCATGATTCTGAAAAAGATAGTATTTCAAAATCAGCGTATTCTGCTGTAATAAGGTCTAGTTTTGGGACTAAACTTTGAATGTTTAGATGAAGAATTGAGATCGACGAGGAAAACATCGCACTAATACTAGAAGTGATTGACAAATCACTCATGCTAGACTGCTCATCAGTAATCGAATCAGTGGGTGGATTTGGGCCTGAATTAGTTTCTACCCCACCAATTATTAGGAGGAAAACAATTACAGCTTTAAAGAAAATATTTAAAAACTGATGAAAACAAAATCGATTTTCATTAATGATATAAGAAAGTACATTTGTATTTTGTTTGGGAAAATCATCTACCTTACACGTAGAGGCAATGAGGTTATTTTCTACTTTAAATTCAGTCAGACAACTTATTAATACAGTGGCTAAAAGTGCATGCTTCTTGTTTCTGGTATTTATAATCATGAGCTCTTCATGTCAAATGGAAAATATTAAAAACTACTTATGACTTAATATTTTGAGCTCTTCATGTCAAATTAAACAAAATAAAAAAACTACATTCTGACTTAATATTTAGGGGTCTTCATGCCAAAGGCGAATTGAGCTTATAGTATCACTTTGGCATCCGTTTGTTGTCATTAACTTTTCCACATTTTACTTTGGTGATTCAGACCAATACAGGCTCATGCGAAGCTCTTATTTTATAGCTATATAATTTTACAGGCAAAGAGATCTGTCAAGGAGGAATCTTTTATGAGTGAAGGAGAACTTTTTGGTCTTGACACATCAACAGAGTATGAAGATGATGACGATAGTGATTGGGTACAAACACCCTTCTACAAAAGGAAGTTTGGCAATGTAAGTTAAAAAAGGATGCCAACTGTCTTTTCAAATGAATGTTTAAAATATAAAATAGTGTGTGTATCAATATAGTGTTTAGAATACTTGTTTAATTATGATGATGGAATGGCCATGCAAAATGAAATTTTTATTTTTTTAAGCTTTATGGAAAAATGGTAATTATAAATGCTTTTTGTGTCATTTTTGTGCTAGACTTATAATAAAACTGTAGATAATTTTGTGCAAATGACATGTTTCTGGTATAACCTTCATCAGGTATATACATATTAATTAAAAACAAGCCACTAACAGTTTATATTTACATTTTGCGTTCTTTTAGATTCTTTTGACTTTAACAGAATTATTAAGGGAATACAATACAAGTTTATATTATTTTTATCTTTTTCTTTCAATCATTGAAATTGGTTTCTTACAATACATGTACGGAAATTTAAATTTTCATTGAAAAAAAAAGGTCCATAAACGATGTTTTATTTGTGAGATTTAATCACAAAATCTAGACACATAATACCAGGCATCTGCAATAACATTTGCCCGCTTTTCTGGTACTAGCTTTCAAGTCAGTTGGAAAATTAACTAATTTTGGTCACTTGTCCAACAGGACAGGACAAGCAATACAAATTCTTGATTATAAATAGAATAAAGAATGATTGCTGGTAAAATATATATTATATAAAGATTGATCTTTAACTCCTAGCAGGATTTGTATTAGATTTTCATATCTCAGTATTATAGTATATTTGTAGCGATGATGTTTAATTGGCAATCATTATATTTTCTCCTCACTCAAATACATAAGTCTTATTGACATAAACAAACATATAATCAATATGAAAACACATTTCAGATATAACAAAAAATACATAAGACATGTCTTTTCCCCCCCATACACATCTAGTTACCGAGACAACCATTCTTTGCTCTTACTAACCATTACACCAACAATGCAGTAAATACCAAAGTGTTATTAATTATACACATTCAAAGGGTGTATGTCCAAAACATGTATTTCAAAATGTCATGGTTTAATTATTGCTCACAACGTCTGGTCACATTTTTCACACTAATAAAAACATCACAAAAATTTCAGAAGATACATATTCATTACATACAGAGTGTGTTGGTATACAACTTTGTATTAGGTCGAGCCTGTTGTGTGAACCGTTATCACTACGAGTCACTATCTTTGTGATGCAGTTAGTTCACGCAACAGGCAAGTCCTGATATAAAGTCTTGTACCAACACACTATGTATGTAATAAGTTTATCTAACATTTCAATAAAAACAAATAACAAGGGTTGAATTAAAATTTGTACAATACTCTCAGGGAGACTACATTTTGTGTATGACGTCACGTTATTTTTTCCATTCATTCACCATTGTCAGGTTACTGTGTTTTGTCTCACATTCCAATGATATGACGTCATGTCAAAGTAGTTCGGCAGAGAACGTCGCACCATTCTTTTATCACCACAGTGTGGTCATACAACATCCTGTATCAGACAGGAGACTTTCGTTAATTTCAAAGGAAAACGTACATAATGTTAGATAAAGTATTTTATTTTTATATTGGACAAGTTCAAAATATCATTGTAGAGATTGTCATACTGCATTCGTACCATATTTTCTTATTCTTACAGAAAACAAATCGCCAACCTTCTACATCTAAATGTTCTTGTAAAGGAAACTGTTTGAGAAAGCAATGTGGTTGTAGGAAACAAGGTACTGCATGCTCTGATTTCTGTAAATGTGGAGAACAGTGTAAGAATAAGGAAGAACTTGTATCTACTACATGTAAAGATGATGATAGTGTAAGTCTATACTATAAACATTGACAAGTTGTAGAGTAGATCTACTACATGTAAAGATGATGATAGTGTAAGTCTATGCTATAAACATAGACAAGTTGTAGAGTAGATCTACTACATGTAAAGATGATGATAGTGTAAGTCTATGCTATAAACATAGACAAGTTGTAGAGTAGATCTACTACATGTAAAGATGATGATAGTGTAAGTCTATGCTATAAACATTGACAAGTTGTAGAGTAGATCTACTACATGTAAAGATGATGATAGTGTAAGTCTATACTATAAACATTGACAAGTTGTATAGTAGATCTACTACATGTAAAGATGATGATAGTGTAAGTCTATACTATAAACATTGACAAGTTGTAGAGTAGATCTACTACATGTAAAGATGATGATAGTGTAAGTCTATGCTATAAACATTGACAAGTTGTAGAGTAGATCTACTACATGTAAAGATGATGATAGTGTAAGTCTATGCTATAAACATAGACAAGTTGTAGAGTAGATCTACTACATGTAAAGATGATGATAGTGTAAGTCTATACTATAAACATAGACAAGTTGTAGAGTAGATCTACTACATGTAAAGATGATGATAGTGTAAGTCTATACTATAAACATAGACAAGTTGTAGAGTAGATCTACTACATGTAAAGATGATGATAGTGTAAGTCTATGCTATAAACATAGACAAGTTGTAGAGTAGATCTACTACATGTAAAGATGATGATAGTGTAAGTCTATACTATAAACATTGACAAGTTGTAGAGTAGATCTACTACATGTAAAGATGATGATAGTGTAAGTCTATGCTATAAACATTGACAAGTTGTAGAGTAGATCTACTACATGTAAAGATGATGATAGTGTAAGTCTATACTATAAACATTGACAAGTTGTAGAGTAGATCTACTACATGTAAAGATGATGATAGTGTAAGTCTATGCTATAAACATTGACAAGTTGTAGAGTAGATCTACTACATGTAAAGATGATGATAGTGTAAGTCTATACTGTAAACATTGACAAGTTGTAGAGTAGATCTACTACATGTAAAGATGATGATAGTGTAAGTCTATACTATAAACATTGACAACTTATATAGTAGATCTACTACATGTAAAGATGATGATAGTGTAAGTCTATACTATAAACATTGACAAGTTGTATAGTAGATCTACTACATGTAAAGATGATGATAGTGTAAGTCTATACTATAAACATTGACAAGATGTAGAGTAGATCTACTACATGTAAAGATGATGATAGTGTAAGTCTATACTATAAACATTGACAAGTTGTAGAGTAGATCTACTACATGTAAAGATGATGATAGTGTAAGTCTATACTATAAACATAGACAAGTTGTAGAGTAGATCTACTACATGTAAAGATGATGATAGTGTAAGTCTATGCTATAAACATAGACAAGTTGTAGAGTAGATCTACTACATGTAAAGATGATGATAGTGTAAGTCTATACTATAAACATTGACAAGTTGTAGAGTAGATCTACTACATGTAAAGATGATGATAGTGTAAGTCTATGCTATAAACATAGACAAGTTGTAGAGTAGATCTACTACATGTAAAGATAATGATAGTGTAAGTCTATGCTATAAACATTGACAAGTTGTATAGTAGATCTACTACATGTAAAGATGATGATAGTGTAAGTCTATACTATAAACATTGACAAGTTGTAGAGTAGATCTACTACATGTAAAGATGATGATAGTGTAAGTCTATGCTATAAACATTGACAAGTTGTAGAGTAGATCTACTACATGTAAAGATGATGATAGTGTAAGTCTATACTGTAAACATTGACAAGTTGTAGAGTAGATCTACTACATGTAAAGATGATGATAGTGTAAGTCTATACTATAAACATTGACAACTTATATAGTAGATCTACTACATGTAAAGATGATGATAGTGTAAGTCTATACTATAAACATTGACAACTTATATAGTAGATCTACTACATGTAAAGATGATGATAGTGTAAGCCTATACTATAAACATTGACAAGTTGTATAGTAGATCTACTACATGTAAAGATGATGATAGTGTAAGTCTATACTATAAACATTGACAAGATGTAGAGTAGATCTACTACATGTAAAGATGATGATAGTGTAAGTCTATACTATAAACATTGACAAGTTGTAGAGTAGATCTACTACATGTAAAGATGATGATAGTGTAAGTCTATACTATAAACATTGACAAGTTGTATAGTAGATCTACTACATGTAAAGATGATGATAGTGTAAGTCTATACTGTAAACATTGACAAGATGTAGAGTAGATCTACTACATGTAAAGATGATGATAGTGTAAGTCTATACTATAAACATTGACAAGTTGTATAGTAGATCTACTACATGTAAAGATGATGATAGTGTAAGTCTATACTGTAAACATTGACAAGTTGTAGAGTAGATCTACTACATGTAAAGATGATGATAGTGTAAGTCTATACTATAAACATTGACAAGACTATAATAAAAATGTAGATATCAAATTTAGTGCGCACGACACATTTCTGGAAATACTTTCTCAAAGGGAGAGGAACTCTTTTGTTTAAAATTGACTACTTTTGTTGTAAGCTCTGATTGGTGAATGAGAGTTTTTATACCTAGAGAGTAAAGAATTTGTTTCTCTAACCATATTTTAGATTCATTTATATTTCTTTTATATATTTCTTATATCATGTAGATATCAAATTTAGTGTCCACCATCTTTTCTGGAATAATCTTCATCAGGTACTCTCAGAATCATGTAGATATCAAATTTAGTGTCCATCATCTTTTCTGGAATAATCTTCATCAGGTACTCTCAGAATCATGTAGATGTCAAATTTAGTGTTCACCATCTTTTCTGGAATAATCTTCATCAGGTACTCTCAGAATCATGTAGATGTCAAATTTAGTGTCCACCATCTTTTCTGGAATAATCTTCATCGGGTACACTCAGAATCATGTAGATGTCAAATTTAGTGTGCACCATCTTTTCTGGAATAATCTTCATCAGGTACTCTCAGAATCATGTAGATGTCAAATTTAGTGTCCACCATCTTTTCTGGAATAATCTTCATCAGATACTCTCAGAATCATGTAGATGTCAAATTTAGTGTGCACCATCTTTTCTGGAATAATCTTCATCAGGTACTCTCAGAATCATGTAGATGTCAAATTTAGTGTCCACCATCTTTTCTGGAATAATCTTCATCAGGTACTCTCAGAATCATGTAGATATCAAATTTAGTGTCCACCATCTTTTCTGGAATAATCTTCATCAGGTACTCTCAGAATCATGTAGATGTCAAATTTAGTGTCCACCATCTTTTCTGGAATAATCTTCATCAGGTACACTCAGAATCATGTAGATGTCAAATTTAGTGTCCACCATCTTTTCTGGAATAATCTTCATCAGGTACTCTCAGAATCATGTAGATATCAAATTTAGTGTCCACCATCTTTTCTGGAATAATCTTCATCGGGTACTCTCAGAATCATGTAGATGTCAAATTTAGTGTCCACCATCTTTTCTGGAATAATCTTCATCAGGTACTCTCAGAATCATGTAGATGTCAAATTTAGTGTGCACCATCTTTTCTGGAATAATCTTCATCAGGTACTCTCAGAATCATGTAGATGTCAAATTTAGTGTGCACCATCTTTTCTGGAATAATCTTCATCAGGTACTCCCAGAATCATGTAGATGTCAAATTTAGTGTCCACCATCTTTTCTGGAATAATCTTCATCAGGTACTCTCAGAATCATGTAGATGTCAAATTTAGTGTGCACCATCTTTTCTGGAATAATCTTCATCAGGTACACTCAGAATCATGTAGATGTCAAATTTAGTGTCCACCATCTTTTCTGGAATAATCTTCATCAGGTACTCTCAGAATCATGTAGATATCAAATTTAGTGTCCACCATCTTTTCTGGAATAATCTTCATCGGGTACTCTCAGAATCATGTAGATGTCAAATTTAGTGTCCACCATCTTTTCTGGAATAATCTTCATCAGGTACTCTCAGAATCATGTAGATGTCAAATTTAGTGTGCACCATCTTTTCTGGAATAATCTTCATCAGGTACTCTCAGTATCATGTAGATGTCAAATTTAGTGTCCACCATCTTTTCTGGAATAATCTTCATCAGGTTCTCTCAGAATCATGTAGATATCAAATTTAGTGTCCACCATCTTTTCTGGAATAATCTTCATCAGGTACTCTCAGAATCATGTAGATGTCAAATTTAGTGTCCACCATCTTTTCTGGAATAATCTTCATCAGGTACTCTCAGAATCATGTAGATATCAAATTTAGTGTCCACCATCTTTTCTGGAATAATCTTCATCAGGTACTCTCAGAATCATGTAGATGTCAAATTTAGTGTGCACCATCTTTTCTGGAATAATCTTCATCAGGTACTCTCAGAATCATGTAGATGTCAAATTTAGTGTGCACCATCTTTTCTGGAATAATCTTCATCAGGTACTCTCAGAATCATGTAGATGTCAAATTTAGTGTCCACCATCTTTTCTGGAATAATCTTCATCAGGTACTCTCAGAATCATGTAGATGTCAAATTTAGTGTGCACCATCTTTTCTGGAATAATCTTCATCAGGTACACTCAGAATCATGTAGATGTCAAATTTAGTGTCCACCATCTTTTCTGGAATAATCTTCATCAGGTACTCTCAGAATCATGTAGATATCAAATTTAGTGTCCACCATCTTTTCTGGAATAATCTTCATCGGGTACTCTCAGAATCATGTAGATGTCAAATTTAGTGTCCACCATCTTTTCTGGAATAATCTTCATCAGGTACTCTCAGAATCATGTAGATGTCAAATTTAGTGTCCACCATCTTTTCTGGAATAATCTTCATCAGGTACTCTCAGAATCATGTAGATGTCAAATTTAGTGTCCACCATCTTTTCTGGAATAATCTTCATCAGGTACACTCAGAATCATGTAGATGTCAAATTTAGTGTCCACCATCTTTTCTGGAATAATCTTCATCAGGTACTCTCAGAATCATGTAGATATCAAATTTAGTGTCCACCATCTTTTCTGGAATAATCTTCATCAGGTACTCTCAGAATCATGTAGATGTCAAATTTAGTGTCCACCATCTTTTCTGGAATAATCTTCATCAGGTACTCTCAGAATCATGTAGATATCAAATTTAGTGTCCACCATCTTTTCTGGAATAATCTTCATCAGGTACTCTCAGAATCATGTAGATGTCAAATTTAGTGTCCACCATCTTTTCTGGAATAATCTTCATCAGGTACTCTCAGAATCATGTAGATGTCAAATTTAGTGTCCACCATCTTTTCTGGAATAATCTTCATCAGGTACTCTCAGAATCATGTAGATGTCAAATTTAGTGTCCACCATCTTTTCTGGAATAATCTTCATCAGGTACTCTCAGAATCATGTAGATGTCAAATTTAGTGTCCACCATCTTTTCTGGAATAATCTTCATCAGGTACTCTCAGAATCATGTAGATGTCAAATTTAGTGTCCACCATCTTTTCTGGAATAATCTTCATCAGGTACTCTCAGAATCATGTAGATGTCAAATTTAGTGTCCACCATCTTTTCTGGAATAATCTTCATCAGGTACTCTCAGAATCATGTAGATGTCAAATTTAGTGTCCACCATCTTTTCTGGAATAATCTTCATCAGGTACTCTCAGAATCATGTAGATGTCAAATTTAGTGTCCACCATCTTTTCTGGAATAATCTTCATCAGGTACTCTCAGAATCATGTAGATGTCAAATTTAGTGTCCACCATCTTTTCTGGAATAATCTTCATCAGGTACTCTCAGAATCATGTAGATGTCAAATTTAGTGTCCACCATCTTTTCTGGAATAATCTTCATCAGGTACTCTCAGAATCATGTAGATGTCAAATTTAGTGTCCACCATCTTTTCTGGAATAATCTTCATCAGGTACTCTCAGAATCATGTAGATGTCAAATTTAGTGTCCACCATCTTTTCTGGAATAATCTTCATCAGGTACTCTCAGAATCATGTAGATGTCAAATTTAGTGTCCACCATCTTTTCTGGAATAATCTTCATCGGGTACTCTCAGAATCATGTAGATGTCAAATTTAGTGTCCACCATCTTTTCTGGAATAATCTTCATCAGGTACTCTCAGAATCATGTAGATGTCAAATTTAGTGTCCACCATCTTTTCTGGAATAATCTTCATCAGGTACTCTCAGAATCATGTAGATGTCAAATTTAGTGTCCACCATCTTTTCTGGAATAATCTTCATCAGGTACTCTCAGAATCATGTAGATGTCAAATTTAGTGTGCACCACCTTTTCTGGAATAATCTTCATCAGGTACTCTCAGAATCATGTAGATGTCAAATTTAGTGTCCACCATCCTTTCTGGAATAATCTTCATCAGGTACTCTCAGAATCATGTAGATGTCAAATTTAGTGTGCACCACCTTTTCTGGAATAATCTTCATCAGGTACTCTCAGAATCATGTAGATATCAAATTTAGTGTCCACCATCTTTTCTGGAATAATCTTCATCAGGTACTCTCAGAATCATGTAGATGTCAAATTTAGTGTGCACCACCTTTTCTGGAATAATCTTCATCAGGTACACTCAGAATCATGTAGATATCAAATTTAGTGTCCACCATCTTTTCTGGAATAATCTTCATCAGGTACACTCAGAATCGAAAGATTGGAAAGCCAAATAATTCAATGTTTTGGGGCCTAAGCAAAATAGCAAAATAGGCTAAGGTCAAATATGCCTGAGGGGAGACCACCTTAGTTTTATTAATATTTACATTATTTATTAAGAACTAAATTTCAGTAATAAATATATCTAATAAACCAAGTCAGTGGTATTTGTTCCTTCCTAACTAAAGAGCAAAGACTGGTTGATTCAGAATCACAATAATATGTCTGATTGTCACTAGAATGTTGAATAATTTTTGGATTTGTTGTCCTACTTCAGGTTTCCATGACACTGAACAGTACATACAATCTTGAGGGAAAAGAAAATGTTTCTGTGCACAATAATAGTGCAAATGACTTCATTGAACCTGTAAAACCAAAGCAAATGTCTAGTTCACATGAATTTATTGAACCAAACATAGCAAAACGGAGGTCTAGGAGATATGGTGAAAGTGAATTTAGTAGATCTTCAGAAGACGGAGGAGCTAAAAAGAAAAGAAAAGTTATAGATGGGAGCAACAGCTTTTTCAAACCTCTGGCATGAAGAGTGTTTGATATTTAATAATTATTTATGTCAAATTCACAAATGTACTTTTCATAAAAAATTTTTATCCATGTGCAATGTTGAGGACATTTTGTTGTGATTTTATATTCTGATAGTGTAACAATAAGCAATATTAATAACTTTCAACATGTAAATAATATCTTCTTTACAGTTTTAGAGATTTTTATTTACAGTAAATTTAAACATAGAGATATGTATTATGTCAATAATAATATCAAATGTTTAGCTCACCCAAAGGGTCATGCCATCACTTGTCGTTGTCCATAAACTTTTACATATTAATCTTTTTCTCTGCAACCACTGGGAAAATTGGAACCAAGCTTGGTAGGAATATTCATTTGATGGTCCCCTACTCAGTTTATCTTTTGTTTTGTTGATCAGAAGAAATGAGAGGCCCAAAGGTGTCAAAAACGGTGTGTCCATATATATGGGTATACATTATTTATTGTTCATTTGTTTTTTTATGAGGATTTTTTTTAATGCATTCCAAAAATCTCTCAGAAACATGCATAATGTTATTATGTAATTATTCCTGTTGGGGGGGGAGGGGGGCTTTAAACCTTTTTGCCATCACTTGTCGTACGTCGTAAACTTTTAAAAAATCTTCTCCTCTGAAACTACTAGACCGATTGAAACCAAACTTGGTCTGAATCATTACTAGGGTGTTTAGTTTCCAAATTGTGTCCAGTGATGCCGTGCACCAACCAACATGGCTGCTGTTACTAAAAATAGAACATATGGTAAAATTGTAGGTTTTTGGGTAATAACTCAAAAACCGTTAATAATATCAGAAATCTGACATGGGGTATAAATGATCAGCACAGCAAAATCTACATACCCTGCAATTTTGAAGAAAATCCCATTACCCAACTTGGAGTTATTGCTCTTTTTTCATCAAATTTTTTAAATTTTAATACTTTTCGTCTTATATTTCAACAACTATAAGAGATAAAGGTTAAGTTTAAATTGCAAAAATGTGCAGCATGTCAAGATCTACCTACACTGCAATTTTTAGCTCACCTGGCCTTTAGGCCATGTGAGCTATTGTCATCACTTTTTGTCCGTCGTCCATCCGTCAACATTTCACATTTGAATCTTCTCCTCAGAAACCACTGGGCCAATTGCAACCACACTTTGGTGGAATGGTCCTTGGATGGCCCTCTTCCAAAATTGTGTCTGGTGATCCCGACTTCCAACCAAAATGGCCGCCAAGCTAAAAATAGAAAAAAGGGAGAATGAAATTTTAAAAAAAATCTTCTCCTCTGAAACTACTGAGCCAATCTCAACCAAACTTTGCTGAAATGATCCTTGGGTGGTCCCCTTCCAAAATTGTGTCCGGCATTTCATACCTCCGACCAAGATGGCCACCATAGCTGAACTTAATTTAACATAGGACCCTATGGGAAATTCCCATAAAAATCTTCTTGTCTTAAACCATTTGCTCAATAAGAACAAAATTTTGATGAAATAGTCATTGGATTTTTCTCTTCTAAAAATGTGTCCGGCGGTATGGCCCCTACAGCCGAACTTAGCTTAACATAGAACCCTATGGGAAATTCACATAAAAATCTTCTTGTCTGGAACCAGTTGCTCAATTGGAACCAAACTTTGATAAAATAGTCATTGGATGGTCCTCTTCCAAAATTGTGTCTGGTGGTCCCGCCCTCTGACCAAGATGGCTGCACAGCTGTACTTAGTTTAACATAGGACCCTATGGGAAATTCACATAAAAACCATCTTGTCGGGAACCAGTAGCTCAATTAGAACCAAATTTTGATGGAATAGTCATTGGATGGTCCTCTTCCAAAATTGTGTCCGGCAGTCACGCTCACCCACCAAGATGGCCGCCACAGTGCAGTTGCATTGTTATTGAAAGCAGCTTTGATCCATGTGAGCGATTACAGGCTCCTGGGAGCCTCTGGTTTTTTCATCCAATTTTAATGCAATTTTTTTGCTAATTTATTTTTAAAAGGGTCCCAAATTCTGAGATTTTGCATATTTTAAAGGTACATAGAATTTGTATTCTTCATCCAATTTTGATGTCTTTTATTTTTTATTGAATGGATTGTGTAGAGGGCTTTCGGTTGTGTGTCGGCAGATTTCGTCTATCTTTACAGTTTCCGAGGTAATCTTGACCGATAGAGGGCTGAAAAGTACTAATTTCCAAAATTTGAAAGTTTTTATTTTTCATCCAATTTTAATTCAGTTTTTAATCATCATATCATGCTGTCACAGTCAGAGCCATTAATATTTTATAATGTAGCTAATACAATTTTTGACAGTATACCAATGTAACTTGCTACCATCATATGAAATTCGATATTTCAACTGCCTTTTTTTCAATGAATAACTAAATATCTCACAGTATTAATTTCATTTGTTCAAATATTAGATATTTTCAAATGCAAAACTAGACAGTTCCAAACAAAATGGTAAAATTTGACTAAAAGCAACATGTATCACCTCTTAATTGTTTCCCCTTTTCACATCTACCCAAATTTATTGAGTCAATAGATTTTCTAGTGAACATAAATATTCCTATAAAAAATAGATACCATATATACATTCATATATAAAGAAACTTTTCTATTTAACTTCATATAGTTTCAGTAGTTTCTCTAAACAATTTGATTTAATGATTTGATTTTTGGTGTTTAACACCACTTTCAGCAGTATTTCAGCTATATCATGGCGACCAGTTTTAGTCGTGGAAGAAGCTGGAGTACCCGGAGAGAACCACCGACCATGGGCAAGTAACTGGTAAACTTTATCACTTGTGGCTGCGAGTTGAGTGCACCCCTTTTTGTAATTTACAAAGCCAGGCACGAACCCACGCCGTATTGGTGATAGGCTTGTACGAGTTATTGGGTAATTCAACTACCTAACTCATTGAGCCACCCGGGTCCCTAAACAATTTGATGTTAACATTCTAACAATGAATACATATATAGAAATTCTCTATAAAGAATAACAATTCCTGTGAAATTGTTCTTTTTTTTCTAATATATAACAAAAGAAAATACCAATTTCAACCTTTCTTATGTATTCCAATAGTAGATTTAAGTGGACACCTATTTTTATTTTTTCTATTTAAGGAATATTTTTAATTTTTTAACAGGTTATAACCTGTTCAGAAATTTCAAATATTCCTTATAATTTAATTTTTATTGCAAAAATTAGCGATTCCTTGATTTTCATTAGGACTATTTGAATTTGGTGTTGGTGACTGAATATGTTGATGATGTCACCAATACCAACCCAGGTTATCAAGTATAACCAATTTTTCTCCAGGCTAATCAACTAATCAGATTTCAGTATTCACATCAAAATAGATTATTGTCAATTAACTAAGATTTATTGTTTGAAATTCATAAGTATATTAAAATTATCTGAAAATGTCTTCTTTCTTTTTTTTAAACATAAATAATACATCTAACTGGCTTGTCTACAAATAAAAAATGTCAGCAATTAATTAAATATTTTTAATTCTTCCATATTGCCGTAAACAGAGACACAAATGCCATATAGTACATTTAGTTAATATTACTACTGACCACAAGCCTTACCACTAACATGGGTTGTACTCTAATATCCACCTAAAATAGTCGTGTTTACAAGCACTTGTCCATGGTTAAGAATTTCACCAATCAGTTCATATCAATCTTTCAGACATTTTTACTGTTACAGATTCTCTGTATTTTATATAGATTTTCAACAGAAATACAGACTGGATGTCATGTTAAAATTATGTATTCTAATTTGTAATCCAGAAATAAAGAAGTCCATATTTATCCTGAATTAGTTCATTATCATAATGTTTGAAATTCACAACCGCATACCTGGTGTAATGATAAATGTGCTCCCCACGAGTGTAGTAGATCATGGGTTCAAGCCCCAGTCAGGTCAAACCAAAGACTATAATAAAAATGTAGCTGTCAAATTTAGTGTCCACCATCTTTTCTGGAATAATCTTCATCAGGTACTCTCAGAATCATGTAGATGTCAAATTTAGTGTGCACCATCTTTTCTGGAATAATCTTCATCAGGTACTCTCAGAATCATGTAGATGTCAAATTTAGTGTGCACCATCTTTTCTGGAATAATCTTCATCAGGTACTCTCAGAATCATGTAGATGTCAAATTTAGTGTCCACCATCTTTTCTGGAATAATCTTCATCAGGTACTCTCAGAATCATGTAGATGTCAAATTTAGTGTCCACCATCTTTTCTGGAATAATCTTCATCAGGTACTCTCAGAATCATGTAGATGTCAAATTTAGTGTCCACCATCTTTTCTGGAATAATCTTCATCAGGTACTCTCAGAATCATGTAGATGTCAAATTTAGTGTCCACCATCTTTTCTGGAATAATCTTCATCGGGTACTCTCAGAATCATGTAGATGTCAAATTTAGTGTCCACCATCTTTTCTGGAATAATCTTCATCAGGTACTCTCAGAATCATGTAGATGTCAAATTTAGTGTCCACCATCTTTTCTGGAATAATCTTCATCAGGTACTCTCAGAATCATGTAGATGTCAAATTTAGTGTGCACCATCTTTTCTGGAATAATCTTCATCAGGTACTCTCAGAATCATGTAGATATCAAATTTAGTGTCCACCATCTTTTCTGGAATAATCTTCATCAGGTACTCTCAGAATCATGTAGATGTCAAATTTAGTGTCCACCATCTTTTCTGGAATAATCTTCATCAGGTACTCTCAGAATCATGTAGATGTCAAATTTAGTGTCCACATCTTTTCTGGAATAATCTTCATCAGGTACTCTCAGAATCATGTAGATGTCAAATTTAGTGTGCACCACCTTTTCTGGAATAATCTTCATCAGGTACACTCAGAATCATGTAGATGTCAAATTTAGTGTGCACCACCTTTTCTGGAATAATCTTCATCAGGTACACTCAGAATCATGTAGATGTCAAATTTAGTGTCCACCATCTTTTCTGGAATAATCTTCATCAGGTACACTCAGAATCGAAAGATTGGAAAGCCAAATAATTCAATGTTTTGGGGCCTAAGCAAAATAGCAAAATAGGCTAAGGTCAAATATGCCTGAGGGGAGACAACCTTAGTTTTATTAATATTTACATTATTTATTAAGAACTAAATTTCAGTAATAAATATATCTAATAATAAACCAAGTCAGTGGTATTTGTTCCTTCCCAACTAAGGAGCAAAGACTGGTTGATTCAGAATCACAATAATATGTCTGATTGTCACTAGAATGTTGAATCATTTTTGGATTTGTTGTCCTACTTCAGGTTTCCATGACACTGAACAGTACATACAATCTTGAGGGAAAAGAAAATGTTTCTGTGCACAATAATAGTGCAAATGACTTCATTGAACCTGTGAAACCAAAGCAAATGTCTAGTTCACATGAATTTATTGAACAAACAGCAAAACTTATTGAGAAGGAAGTAATTTTTCTTTGTTAATTTTTTTTTCTTTTCATCTTCATTGTTTTATCTAATAAGTTCAGAACTATTACTGTAGGAAATCCTGACACTAATGTGTGGATTCTTCAATCATAAAAGACGCATTTGTATCAGCCAGAAGTCGTCCTGGTGGTACCTGTCTAAGATTGAGTCGCTTAAATGTATCTATATGGTGGCAGGGGAAACGAGGGATGGTTGCGAGACAAATCAAGGGTCAAATCAGATTAATGAAGAAATTTGAAGTCGCCCCACAATTTATTATATTACATGTTGCAGGTAATGACTTGGGTTGTAAAAAAGTCGGTGCTTTGCGCAACGAAATTAAATATATAATTCGTTGGATTTTGATTGAACTACCAAATACAACAATAATTTGGTCTCAAATCCTCCCCCGCCTGAAGTGGAGATATTCCGAAAACCAAACTGCTATGCATGAAGTCGTTACAGAATTATTAATTCTATTGCATCCTTTGTTACAAAACTTGGTGGTCATTATATCAGGTACCCAGATATATGCCGAAACAATACATTTCTAAAATCAGATGGAGTTCTTCTTCCGTAAATGGCCGTTTGGGTGAAGACGACCGAGGTAAGACGAGTCCACGTGCACTCGTCTTTACTCGTTGTGACATCCAATCAGAACGCCTCTAGCAAGAAAAAAAATCGTTTAAATATATACCCTAAGCCTGGAATGTCACATTATATACCCTGTATGATAGCTGAATAACAGATATATTACGGATTTAACCATTGGGTTTTTTTTCAAATACATATTCCAACGTATTAAATATATATATTTGTGTCTTTTATTTTCATTTTTTCGTATTTCTAGATGTCCTTTTCCGTACCTTTGACGTCATTCTTCAATGACGTCAAAATATGTGTCACGTCATATTTCATGTATGGGGTGTCTCATGAAGTAAAATACTGTACTTTCAATAACATATTAGTGAGAAAAGCTCAAATATCAGTAGAAAGCTACTTAGTTTATTAGTCGGTGTCACAAAAGTCAATTTTATGTGATGTGTATTTCATAACGCTCAATGATATTGATCTGATAATGTATGCAAATTAGTTACTGATCAATGGCGGGCGTCTCTAGGAGTTCGCGATAGTGAAAGTTGTTGGTTTACGGAAGAAATAGGTACTTACATGCGTTGTTGGGAAAGCCCGGGTGATCTTCCACTCGTGATAGAAATTGTTGTGTCTTTTCGCTCGTTTCGCTGCGCTCCACTCGCGAAAAGACATAAAATGTCTATCACTCGTGGAAGATCACCCGGTCTTTCCCAAGAACGTATGTAAGAACCTATTAATCTTTGAATATTCTGCAAGGTGCAATTAAGTATTTGAAGTCGTCAAACTTGTGTGGATTAACCTTCCCAACTCATAATGAAAGCATTTAAGCATTATTGAATTTGATCTTTCAAATGGTGCACATCTTTGTTTAAAGGATTAAACTATTAGATGTTATTGATTATCTTACCTTAATTATGTTTTATTTAATGCGTCGAAATTGTTTTCGAAGTACGTATACATCTTAATAAGATTGTTCGAATATCTCAGCATTAAGTGGTTTAAATAAAAACCACATATCTATCTATCATCTATCTAATGGTTTAAGTAAAACCCACATAGTCAATTTGTGATGTATATATATATGTTGTCGCTTTTATGATTAATTGGTGTTGGTTCACAGGTAACAAGCGAATACCCCATTTCATGGCGGTTGACAGTGCAACTAAGAGTTTGCCTGCCCTGTCAATTTGGCGGAATTCGCTACTTTTTATGTTTATCTTTGTATACTATTCTGCTTGAAACATACCAATTGAACATTTGCACCTGTGTATCCCACGGTGTGATCAGACTTTAATTTACAAGCAACTGTGTATCCCACGGTGTGATCAGACTTTAATTTACAAGCACCTGTATCCCACGGTGTGATCAGACTTTAATTTACAAGCACCTGTGTATCCCACGGTGTGATCAGACTTTAATTTACAAGCACCTGTGTATCCCACGGTGTGATCAGACTTTAATTTACAAGCAACTGTGTATCCCACGGTGTGATCAGACTTTAATTTACAAGCACCTGTGTATCCCACGGTGTGATCAGACTTTAATTTACAAGCACCTGTGTATCCCACGGTGTGATCAGACTTTAATTTACAAGCACCTGTGTATCCCACGGTGTGATCAGACTTTAATTTACAAGCACCTGTGTATCCCACGGTGTGATCAGACTTTAATTTACAAGCACCTGTGTATCCCACGGTGTGATCAGACTTTAATTTACAAGCACCTGTGTATCCCACGGTGTGATCAGACTTTAATTTACAAGCACCTGTGTATCCCACGGTGTGATCAGACTTTAATTTACAAGCACCTGTGTATCCCACGGTGCATTGTATACCCGGGTGAATATCTATCTATCTACCATCTATCAAAAGGTTGCCATAATTTGTCGGTAACCGCATATCTTGTTATCGTATCTATCTATCTATACATTTATATATATTGATCTGATATTGTATAAATATTAATAATTAAACCTGTGGCCAATTACCGCCAAAACTTTATATAATTGCTTCTTTATAACCGTACGATATAACGAGATAAAAATGCAAAACGTGTCATGAATATAGTATGATACGAACACATAGTACCTATATATGTTTGCATGGTAAATACAAACAATCAAAAAGTAACGTGTCATGAATATAGTATGAGGTGAACACATAGCAGGGGCGGATCCAGGATTTGTGGTTAGTGGGGGGGCGTGAGTAGGTGAGGGGTCTGGGGACCGCTTAAGGTCCCCAGCGGGTACAATGCAGAACCCTGTTAGGGGGCCCAGGGGCGAAGCCCCCTGGAAGCTCTGGAGCTTTGAGGAATTACAGACATTTATTTGAACGACAATTTTGAACCAACCACACCATTTTTATCAGACCAAAAAAACGACTTTGAGTCTTAATTTTGTCGGATAATTGTTAACAGTATGTTTTTGTCAGATTATAAGAACCTAAAGTAAAACTTTTCTTTAGCAACCGTGATGCGAATTGTTCAACTCATGACTGATCGATCACGATATTTTAACCTTTCAAAGAACTATTGGTTTAGTTTTAACGCATTCCTCATTTCACTAATTGGTCTGTACTTTCGGCGCTTGTCCTTTCGGGTGGTTCTAGTTAATACTGCCCATCCGGATGGAGCTTTTCTTTTCGTCGTTTGATTCATTCATTGAAAACGTATGATTCGACCGTTCTTGTTTTTAGACAAACAAAAGCGTAAATTGTCAATACATGAACTTGTTGTTGATTTCTGATAAGCTAACATAAATAAATTAGATGATCAGAATCGTTTCATGCAGCATTAATGTTAACATATTCGCCTTTGTTTGTCTATAAACAAGAACGAATCATACGTTTTCAATGAATGAACCAACGGCGAAACGAAAAGCTTCATCCGGACTGACATTATACTGATCATTTATCAATGGGTATAGAGCTTTTTAGAATGATATCCCAAATTTACTCCTAATATCATTACTATTCATTTTGACTTACAGGTCACGAGTTAACCATTCATGAAAAAGTTGTTTGTTGAACTGCTTAATTAACGTTGTATAACATATGCTTTGCGAATTTTAGGGGGGGGGGGGGGCGCACGCCCCGCACGCCCCCTCTAAATCCGCCTCTGCATAGTACCTATGTTTGCATGGTAAATACAAACAATCAACAAGTAACAATGGAATTGTTGACCATCCCTGTATAAAGTTTCTTTTCATAATAATAGTAAAGTGAATATCCAGATACACAACACAGCAACTTATTTTTGCCATGATCACGTGTGCTCTTTATTGTGTGATAGTTATGATAAAACCTTCTACTTAGCAATTACATTTAAACAGAAAGAAAATTTTTGAATACAGCATGCAAAGTGTTAAAATGCTGTCCAATTGAATTAATTTGATATATTTCTAAACTAATTATACTCTGATTAAAATCAGATCTCTCACGTGTTACCCTTTACTGATATGCTGCAATTGGAGATTTGAGGAAACCCCAGAAAGGGTCACATGCAAGTGACACAATGTCATGACCTTCGCCATCAAATAAAAATGGTGCTTGCGATATTATGAAAGGGTAGCGAGAATGGCCGAGTAGTTACGATTGCCCTGCAAATAACCTCGTACGTACATAGTAGAAATTCTTCTTAAATTGTTTGCCGGAAGTTAAGTTAAGTTAAGCCGCACAAAAATATAGTCCACGAAAATCCAATATGGAAGACATACTAAGTAAGATCTAATCATGCAAAACTAATTAAAACTTTAATTGAAATATAGAAAATTGCTTAAAATATAACTTTATCAAACTTTCATGTAACTGACATGTGAAAAGTAGTGCGATTTATACGCCTAATGCATACGAGGTTATTTGCAGGGTAGCGAGAATGGCCGAGTAGTTACGATTGATTCAATCGAGCTGTCGTTCCTTTATTGGAGTTATCGTTCCTTACGAAATCTCAAAAGTTAACTTCCGCGTAGAAACAAAATTTTTTGTCAGTATGTCAGAAGGGATTAAATAAATTAAAAAATAAATGACTTTTATTACACACGGGTTCCGGGTTTCAGTGGTATCGGAGGTACGAGAGAGGGTACGAGACTTCAGGATCACCTTTGCGCTTTATGTTAAGAAGATCTTCATTAATTGAGTGTGTTAGTGTGTTACACGGAAAATGGTGTTTACAAAGCATCGAAATTTTTTTTCTTCGATAGTATGTTCAGCCATGTTTGTTAAAAAATCCTAAGTACACATTTTATACCATGAATGAGAAATGACAGAATTGTAATTACGACAAATGGAACGTTTTGGTAATTTGTGACGCAGGTATTTCGTACCGATTAATCAAATCATGTTGGTGACCGTGAAAATTTCGAAGTAAGGATTTCATCATTTCAACTTGACCACTAGGAACTCTTGGTTTCGGCAGCTTTCTAATTAGCTACCCTTTATCAAGTGGACAATTACTTAGCTATATTATCACAAGAACAAGTCTTGACAACATTCATGTCTGGTTTAGTAGATAGACTAATGCGCTTAGCTGATTTGTTTTTATAGTACTAGTTCACTGAAGCAAGAGTCCATAGGTCGTCATGCCGCCCCAACTCAGGACACATTATCTTGACTCTGAACCATCCAGTTGTTGCTCTTTCTCGTACTTTTTGCTTGACTCGACGGATGATCGAATCCGAGATCTACCTCACACAAGGCACTGACACAGTTAAGACGATGAAAATATCATATTACGAGTAACTTTTTACATATGTAAACTGTAAATCAACTGTCGACGAAGAAACCGTGTCATTATGAGATAAAGATTATAAATTGTGAATAAAATGAAAGATAAAAATACCACTCTGTCGGACCGGTTGCAAACGTCAAACGAACCATCGTAGAAACAGGGAACATCGATACCCCCTAACACACATACAATGATCGCTCACTTTCCTGTCTGGATACAAAACTTTTAAAAAAGTGGTGGGCTTAAGCTACTTTTATTTAAGCAGTTCCTGGTCCTTTCCTATTTCATGAAGTATCACCGGATTTGTAATTATAGTAACACGACGAGTCCCACAAGTGGAGAAAGGAATGTTTACCTGAGTTCATCCCCGGCTTTTAGTGGGGTTCGTGTTTGTCCTTTTGTCCATTTTCTTTTAGCCATTGTGTTGTCTATCCTTTTTTATTTACCGATTATGATTAACCACTTGGTATTTTAAAACTCTTTTTATGGATCCAATGCAGTGTAAACAGTAATATAAAGAGAAAATAGAGTGAGAGAACAACATATCAAAGGAGGTTGGTTCGCATTGTTCCTGTGCATCTTTTTCGCGCATGGCTGTCACGAGTATTTCATCATAAAACTATGCCTTTAAGTGCAAAATGTAATGGAAAAATAAGAGTAATGGCTAAAAAAACAAATTATTCAAAAACTCTGTGAATTAGTAAATTATAGTAAGAGTTATTTCCCTTTAATACTTGCTATGCCACTTGACTGTCTTCAAATCAAAATATTGACAAAACAACATCAGTGACTCCATTATTTTAAAAGCTTATTTCGTTCTAGATACAACTGAGCACATTATATGCAAAAAATGGGGGAACTTGCATTTGTATTTCATGCAACATAGTTATGAGCGAAAGAGTGATCAGTGGAGGAAAACAAATCTAGGACCAAGGTGAAAATCTTCTACTTTTCTTTCTTTTTTTAAGAGTTTGCCGATCTCAGGTATTGCAAAATTACTTCTGAGTATTCCTATTAGCATTGTCTTTTGAAATTATGCAAGATATTTGCAGAAGACCTGTCAATGCATCATTTGTAGAGATCCAAAGTTGGTACCTCATATAGCTACCCCCCACACA
Source organism: Bathymodiolus brooksi (assembly GCA_963680875.1). Lineage (NCBI taxonomy): Eukaryota > Metazoa > Mollusca > Bivalvia > Mytilida > Modiolidae > Bathymodiolus > Bathymodiolus brooksi. The sequence continues at coordinate 63,235,942 of OY804582.1, forward strand.
AAGATGGGCGACTAGCAAAAAAGGTTAGTTCGGTGACCTATGCTATTATTTTTTTTTCAGCTCAGAACATATGTACCTGTCATCAGGGAAAAAATGAGAACTTGGTATTTCTTTTTGAAATTCAATCCAGCCTCATTAAATAGATTCCACAAAATACTGCAAGTAACAATTGAGATTGTAAATTTTCGCATCCATGTATTATGTACATAGTTAGGGGAGTATCGTTTTACAGTTATAAGTTGCTATGGGTATAAAAAAAACAAGATTACAGGCAATATTAAACATTTGTTTGTTTAATTTAAGCAGAATGTCTATTTTGCTCCATAATTTTCAAAATGATATGCACTCGTTATCTTTATGGTGACGGTGTTTTAACAGTTTGAGCAGAAATCATGGCGTTGAAATAGGAGTGTGGATTTGACATCAAATCTTGTGGACTACCAATCTCTATTACCTGTAAATACAAATGTCACATTTATTTCCAATTTTTCTGTACGAGTGACACTGGTAAATTGATTTCTTGATTCTTCTAACTTTTACAATAGACGTACTAAAATGTAGTGTTATTGACGGCTTTCCATAATGAGATTTAATACAACACGTTTTACATACAAGTTAAAGTAAAGACATATTATAGCAACAATAATTCAGAACAGATTAAGAACATCTTTCATATACAATGGCTTTCTAGAAAAACAACAGAAGTAATAAAAATATTTCCGTCACAAATGTTCGCGAACTCTCCATTTTATACGTAAATTGTTAAGCAACCTGGGCTTGTGTTTATGATTAGTGAAAAGGGATATGGTTTCAAAATTAATATAAGAGATTACTGAATACTCAAATTTGCACTTAGACACAAACGATATAAAGGAATATGTAGATTTTGTGCTCGCAAATCGGTACATTATATTTCAAGTGTACATAAATAAAATTCGAATGTTTTTATGCAATGTTTATCTTTTGTAGGAGTTTGTGTTTTCCGATTTTAGCTATCTTGCTGGTTTGTTTACTTTTGTATTTATTCCATTGTTATTGTTGTATTCGGATAGTCTTTTTACTCGAAAGCATATTGGCACTTTGAAACCCATAGTTGAGTTCCATAGTTGAGCAGGAAGTGCTTACCCTTCCGAGGCACCTAAATTCACGCCTATTTTTAGTGGGGTTAAACATTGTTGTTTTATATTGTCTTATGTAGACAATTGTTTGTAATTTATCCTTTTTCTTTATGAGTTTATATTGTCTGTCCTCCAAATTACGACTTCTCATTAACTCTTTGTGATCTTCAAACTTGTCCTTTTTTCTTCATCACAATTGTATGTTTTAGATTCTAAATGAAAACAATTGCTTTTAATATTATCATGTTCCATGATATGCTTTTTACAAGCATTTGAACACACTTACCTCTCCATTATCTAATATGATAATGAGGTCAGAATGAAGGACAGTATTAAGTCTATGGGCTATAGTAAGGACAGTACACCCATCAAAACCATCCTTAATTGTCTGTTGAATCAGAGAATCTGTCTGTGTGTCAATAGAGGCTGTAGCTTCATCTAACAGCAATATCTAAAAGAAAAACACCTGATTTGTTTTTCTTACACAAAATATAGATAAATAAAATGTAAGAAAAAAATACCACACTGTTAGCACTGTTCCAAAATCCAATAGATACATCGCAGAAAGAGACAAATTCGATACCCCTATATACACACATATCATATCCGCTCACATTCTTGCTACACTCTATTTAATTTTAAAAAACGGGTGGGGCTAAGCTATTTTTACCAGCCCATACATCCCCTCTTAGTGAAATGTTGCTTCCTGTAAGGGTTTCCACATGTGAGTAAAATATCAACTCTCGCATACAATCGGGTGAGCAACGTTATTACAAAGAACACTATAATCGTGAACATTATACGTCATATATTTAATATTCATGACACAGAATATGTATATTACTAGTTTTATCAAAGAGAGCGGATGGTATTAATCATCATTAAAAATTGAGTAGTACAATGCAATGCATAACAACGCATAAGAATCAAACAATAGTCAACTTTGAAGCAACATATTTTGAACTTATTAAATTATTCGTTTTTTCTGTAAATCAAAATGGCTGAAATTTCAAAGTCGAAATTCTTCTACGTATTCACATAGACTTAATTGTTTTGTTTGATATAAACACGTACATGTTAATATGTTAATAAGCATTCGTAAAGAGCTTAATAAAGGTTTTTGTTATTCAGGTCGATAAGAAAACAAATTATTAGTAATAAAAACTAGGGCCCGGGTGGCTCAGTGAGTTAGGTAGTTGGATTACCTAACAACTCATACAAGCCTATCATCAATACGGCGTGTGTTCGCGCCAGGCTTTGTAAATTACAAAAAAGGTGCACTCGACTCACAGCTGCAAGTGATAAAGTTTACCAGTTGCTTGTCCATGGTCGGTGGTTCTCTCCGGGTACTCCTGCTTCTTCCACCACTAAAATTGGACGCCATGATATAGCTGAAATATTGCTGAAAGTGGCATTAATCCCCCCCCCCCAAAAAAAAATATCAATCATGTTAAGAAAACTATGAAGAAATAGTGAGTGTGGTAACAAATATAACAGAGTGTACATAAAGTATAGCTAATCGTAGATTTTGAATATCAAATTCTGTATTCTGTATTCTTCGTATCATAGACAATGGATTGTCTCTCTTGTAATTTTGGTATCGTCTACGCGCATGTACAATTTACACTCGATAATTTCAACACACTTGTACTTTTGATAGGTGGGCACTGATATAAAATAAAATTAAAATAAATAAAATAATTACGGTAGAAAAATAATAAATAAATTATAAATCGAAGCTTCGGTTTCCTGTATATAATCTGCTAGAAGTCGAATCCGTTCCGTTTCCATTAGTGAAACTTCTTCATCTGCTCCTACTGTAAGGAGCACCTCCAGACTGAGGTGCATTGAGCCAGACAATAAAAATATGTCATGAATTAGTTTTTCTCTTGCTTCTTAATATTGGTCACAATGAAGAATATAATGTTCTACGGTTTCCCTTTCTCCACATTGACAGTTTGCACTTTCTGTGATGTTTAATTTGTGGCAGTAATCATTAAGTTTGGCATATTGTGATCTGAGGTTGTAAATTTCTTTTGAAATTTTTTTGCTTGGAAAGTCATGAAGGTTTTGTGTTTTTACTTGATGATGGAAATTGTGGTAGAATCTTCCTCTATTACTGAAATTCCATCTGTTTTGCCATTTTCCCGTAATATGGTCCCTTGCTGCTTTTTTCACATCTTGTTTAGTTATAGTATTGTGAGAGTCTGATTGATTTTGTTCTGCTTCCTTTGCAGCTTCTTTAGCTAATATGTCAGCTATTTTATTTCCATTAACATTCGCATGTCCTGGTGTCCAATGAATTTTTATTTCGATTCCATTTTTTTGTATTCTTTTCATTTTATCAAAAATTTCGAGTGTAATTCTTTTGTGGTTTTCAATTTTCCAATGTAGGGATAAGAGTCTGATTGATTTTGTTCTGCTTCCTTTGCAGCTTCTTTAGCAAATATGTCAGCTATTTTATTTCCATTAACATTCGCATGTCCTGGTGTCCAATGAATTTTTATTTCGATTCCATTTTTTTGTATTCTTTTCATTTTATCCAAAATTTCGAGTGTAATTCTTTTGTGGTTTTCAATTTTCCAATGTAGGGTAAGTATTCCAATTGCTGTTTGACTGTCCGAAAATATTGTAAGTTGTTCTATTTTTCTTCTTATTTCTGGTTGATCTATATATTCTAATACTATTTTGATTGCTATTAACTCTCCTAATAATATAGATCCTCTTTTACAAACCGGTTGTTTTAGTTCTGTTGTTTCTTCCTCTACAAATACTATTGCCCCTGCTCCATATGGTCCAGGATTATTAAGGCATGAACCATCGGTGAATGCTATTGCTGTATTATCGGTTGTTTCAGTGATCTTTTGAAGTATGAAATCTCTACCTTTGATTTCCTGTTCCTTTGTTCTAGTTTTTGATGATCCCAAATTTCTCCAATATTTTGGTGGTGATTTGCTTGCTTGTAAGCCATGGAATTGAAATTCTTCTTCTATGTTTTTAACATCTATTTTCGTTTCTTTTTTCATTTCTTTCCCTTGTAAACACATCAATCCTAATGGTGATATATGCCTATCAGTAGTTTCTTTTCTTCTCCATTTGTCTAGTTGGTTCTTAATGGGAATTTTTATAGAATATGAATTATTTTTTCCAATGTCTCTGATGGTGATTTCCTCTCTCCTAAAATCTAAAGGTATTACCCCTGACATTACTTCCATTGCCTCTAGACTGGTAGTCGATGGTAAGCCTAGGATTATTGACAATCCTTTCCTCTGTACTGTGTTTAACTTATCTAGATTGTCTTTATTTCCAATTTGCCACACACAGCTAGCATACTGTAAAACCGAACCAATTAAACTGTTGTAAATTTGCAATAAAAATTTGTTTTTATTTGGCCTAGTCCTTTGATTTCTCTCAGCATTCCTAACGAATTTATTTGTATATTTCATTCCATGCGTATAAATCTACGAGCAATGATACTAAGGGTTCAGATGGAAGGATCTGCCATCTTGAAAATGTGAATATCAAAATAAAACCACAAGTGACAGAAGTACGCATAAGGATTAAACAAGTGGGCGGAACTTGCTCCGTCCATAAGTTTAATCATTAATGCGTATTCTGTCATGAGTGGTCTTATTTTGATATTCAAAATGTATGATTTAGTTATACTGTTTATTATATAGACTTTCAAAATTTCTTATATATTATTTCTTTATTTGTATATTTCATTCCAGGCGTATAAATCTACGAGCAATGATACTAAGGGTTCAGCTGGAAGGATCTGCCATCTTGAAAATGTGAATATCAAAATAAAACCACAAGTGACCGAAGTACGCATAAGGATTAAACAAGTGGGCGGAACTTGCTCCATCCACAAGTTTAATCATAAATGCGCATTCTGTCATGAGTGGTCTTATTTTGATATTCAAAATGTATGAATTAGTTATACTGTTTATTATATAGACTTTCAAAATTTCTTAAATATTATTTCTTTATTTGTATATTTCATTCCAGGCGTATAAATCTACGAGCAATGATACTAAGGGTTCAGCTGGAAGGATCTGCCATCTTGAAAATGTGAAATCATACATGTCATATTTACAACAATAGACAAAAATAATTAAAATGCTTACCTTGAAAAATTATTTTAGTTAAATTGTATCAAAATTGAAGCGTACACGAAGCCAAATAACGTCTAATCTTTACGTTTCAAACTGGAAGTCTTCACATGACGTCATGTTGGTTATGTTGCAAAGTCGTCAATAACATTTCGCGGAATTTTTAAAGTTTAAAATCGTATGTGTATTCACCGTAACACCACAGAGGACGTAACCAACACGCTTATATTTGTGTAAAAGTAGTTCCGACGGGAAAAAACTGATATTTCACATGTGAGATATCGGAATTTATTTCACGGATTATTCAATTTTCTTATGTTTGCTTATTCAAATTACAATCTTCAGAAAATTGAAGAACAAGTGTACAAAGCAATTTAAAAAGGTAATTGATATATAAGCACATTGCACTGCCGTAGCACCACTTGTTTGGCTGGTACGGCAAACCGTACCACCATTTCGACAGAAAAAAATAATTTAATTTTGAGTTGAAAAAAGGATATTTTTGTTAATGTCGTTGTAATGAATTTTTGATGTCTGTTCAATAAAATGCTACAAAATTGTTACAGCTAGACGAGTTGCCTCTCTTGCATTATCAAGAAATCGGGATCCGATCTTTATCGGCACCGGAATCAGTTTACTTATTTATTTCTATTAATTAATCTTGATCTGCTATTGTTTTGGATGATGCCACTCTGATTAAAATCTGACCTCTCACTTGCTCTTGTTTATTGATATGTCGCGCGTGTGACATATCAATAAACAAGAGCAAGTGAGAGGTCAGATTTTAATCAGACTGGGATGATGCGTATATTATATAACTAATTAAAGTCGTAATTTGATGGAGAAAAAAACGCTGACTCATTGTATGCTGGAGATGGATAGCATGATGGACGCTATTGAAAGCTGTAATCATATGAAAATACAGCAACTTTTCGAAAATGAGCTTGTCACTTGTCAAACAAAACAGGTCCGCTCTGCTGAACATAATTTCAAATATTAGATTTTTAGCAAGACAGGGTCTTCCGCTAAGAAGAGCGGATCATGACAAAGACTCTAATTGTTATCAGCAAAGCAACCTACGATGTCAGGAAAATACAGAATTTGAAGAGTGGCTTCAACGAAAGAAAGATAAATACCATTGTATACTTCTCCAGAGATACAGAATGAAATTCTTTCAATTATGTCTGATCGGGTTATAAGAAGTCTTGCAGATGAAATTCATCATTCTCATTTCTTTGCCTTACTTGCCGATGAAACCACTGACGTAAGTAATCGTCAACAACTTGTAGTTTGCATACGATGGATTGATGATGGTCTCCAAGCACATGAAGATTTTATTGGTCTATACAAAATAGATAATACTAAGGCTTCTACCATTGCAGAATCGTGTAATAGTTGGATTGCATTTAAGTATTTCAAATTGCAGAGGTCATGCAGGCAATGGCAGGGAGAAAATCTGGAGTGCAAACAATAATTAAGGAAATTGAGGCAAAAGCCTTATTTAATCACTGTCATGGGCATTTGCTTAACCTAGCATGTGCTGACAATATCAAATAGAATGAAGCACTTCGCAATGCACTAGACACTGCATATGAAATTACGAACCTTGTAAAGAAATCCCCACAACGTGACACGAAACTAGAACAGCTTTGTCGAGCTGCTGCTGCAGATATAGAGAGCTTTCGAGACGTTTCGTCCACACTCCGGTTCGGCCATAGTACATTTCGTCCACCAACCATTTCGGCCATAGTTGCCATGGTCGTTTCGGCCATAGTTTATATTTAACTGTTTGAAGAGGGAGTTTCTCTAAATTAAATTGTTAGATTTGTCATAAGTATGGTTGAAGAAACTGAGTGTCGTAGCCTGTACTTTTGTATCGATTCTTAGGGGAGTTATGTTTATAGTAATCATGGTAATACACATACACATATCATATTGGCGTCGAGATAACCGACCATACATGTGCATTGCTTATTCTGTGACCATTTATATCTCAGGTTTTGGTAAGTGTGGATCCTTGGTAATAGTCTGTATTTTTGCATGGATTCTTCTGGAAAATATTGTGTATTGCTTCATCTGTGATCATTTATTTCATGATTTCAATATCTTTTGGTTATTGGTCTTCCAAATATTACGATTTTATCTGCACTGATGAGACATAAATTGTCGAAATGGCCATATGCAGAATTTAAATTTCCTGCAATTTCGGTACTTTGTTATTTACTTTGTTAATACACATAATATTTGGAGGTTTACATTAATTAAAAAGCATTTCTTTTAAACAATATTGAAAGTTTGAAATCAAATAATGTTATAAATAGAACATTACGAATTATGATTAACAGGAATAGCTAAGTCAGTTTACAAAATATGAAAATATTCATAAGTTCATATTCATATAAAAAAATAATATATATACGGTAAAATTAAACATAACAACCTTTCAGAAATATTTACTTTTCCTTTACTAAGACATATTGAAAATATAATAAATAGTTTAATAATGAAGCTTACCTGTATTGCAAAGGAGACCTAATTCGAAAATCCGAGTTCTTTGTCTAACTAGATGGACAGTAAAGGCAGACGCTCTTAGTATTAAGCATCATTGAAAATTACGAGACACTTATGGAGTTATGGGACTGGTCACTAACCACAGTAACCGATACAGATATGAAGGCTCGATTCCGTGGCGTACAAGCGCATATGCAGAAATTTGAATTTTTCTTTGGTTCATCGCTGGCTGAGCTTCTTCTTCGAATGCTGACAACTTAAGTAGGACACTAGTCAAAAGATTTTATCAGCAGCTGAGAGCAAATCGATTGCACATAAAAGAGTCCTGACTCTTCAAGGAATGAGAAGTGATCAATGTTTTGATTTGTTTTGGGAAAAGGTTGCCATGAAAGCAGAGCAAAGGTCAGTTGAGACGCCACTACTTCCACGAAGAAGAAAAATACCATCACGATTTGAAACTGGACAAGCACCTGCTGAATTCCACTCTATATCAAAGGATTACTACAGGCAAAACTATTTTGAAGCTATGGAACATATTGTCCAAGCAATAACTGACAGATTCGGTGTATATCTAGACACGGAACAACTGCTTCTTAAGTGTGTCAGGGGTGAACATTACCAAGAGAAGTTAAGCTGGTTTCGGAATTCTATCGTGGGGACATTCACGAAGCCAATCTTCAATGTCAGTCGAGGCAGTTTGCCACAATATTTGAATGTGACGGAAAGAAAGAAGAAGCAGTTTTGAGTGATGTATTGCTGTACATGCGGGGAATGACTAATAGAGAACGACTCTTACTATCAGAGGTTGTAAAAGTGTTGATGCTTGTTTTGGTGATGCCGGTAACCAATTCCCCCAGTGAAAGGTTATTCAGCACTCTTCGAAGGATTAAAACATACTTACGTTCAACGATGAGGCAAGACAGATTGAATGACCTCATGATTTTACATGTTCACAAAGACAAGACTGATGAGATGAACTTCCAATTCGTTGCAAGAGACTTTTATTTCAGGGAATATAGACAAAACATTTTTGGACAATTCAAATAAGTTTTGCCAGAGATATCATGTACCAGTGAAAACAAGGGTAACCACGGTTAAAGCGATATCCCAAACTGGAAAGTCAAGGGACAAAGACGAAACAAAGAAAACAGAGACAGAAACTGAAAGAAAACACACAGAAAACTAAAAGTAAAAGAGCAACTAGGAGCATGGACCAGGTGCACCGGTAGGGTACGCGTTATTCTTTTTCTTTGGCTGAAAATGCACAAGAATTTATCTTTGTGCATATATACCTAAAACAAAATACGGGAGATAACCCCCTCCGACAATAAAAAAAATTAGCCGTACCACTTTGTTTTAGGTGCTACGCCTATGCATTGCTTCAAGGTATTGTATTCCTACCAGTTTCCAAACAAGAAGCTCTTTGATCCAAACATGACTCTTTCTCTTTTTAAATGGTCCATTAATGGAAGGAGTAAAATGGTTTACAAATTTCGTTCAGAAGTAACATGGAAAATAAATGGCTTTGAAATGGTAAATGGCATTTAAATGGAATAACAATGGAAATTAAATGCTTTTATTTTGCTAAGGGTGCATTCTGCGTCATTTGATTGAATGTTAAAAACACCCTGTGTCATTAGACCTGAATGCATGTACTATCGTATGTCATTTAACTGAACGTAACTAAGATCCTGTGTCATTTAACTGAATGTAACTAAGATCCTAGCTGTATTATTTGACTGAATATAAATAACATTCTGTGTCATTTGGATGAATATACATTATTATATAGATAGGTGTGAATTATCGGGATTGATCCGTGAAATAAATTCCGGTATCTCGCATGCGAGATATCATTTGTTTCCCCCGGAACTACTTTTACACAACTATAAGTGTATATATTGTTGTGTTACGGTGAATACACATACGAATGTCAATTGAAAAAAATCTGCGAAATGTTACTGACGACTTTGGAACATAACCAACATGACGTCATTGACGTCATATTTGAAACGTAAATATCAGATGTTATTTGGCATTGTGTACGCTTCAATTTTGATCAAATTTAACTAAAACAATTTTCCAAGGTAAGCATTTTAATTATTTTTGTGCATATGTAAATATTTTTGTAAATATGACATGTAGGATTTCACATCTTCAAGATGGCAGATCTTTCCAGCTGTACCCCTTAGTACCATTGCTCGTAGATTCATACGCATGGAATGAAATATACAAATAAAAAAATAATATATAAGAAATTTTGAAAGTCTATAATAAACAGTATAACTAAATCATACATTTTGAATATCAAAATAAGACCACTCGTGACCGAATACGCATTAATGATTAAACTTGTGGGCGGCCGCCCCACTCGTTTAATCCTTATGCGTACTTAGATCACTCGTGGTCTTATTTTGATATTCAAAATCTATGATTAGTTATACTATATATATTCAGTCATATGACACAGGTTGTTATTTACATTGTTTATTTACATACACTCAAATGACGTAGGGTGTTATTTACGTTTACTGTTATGTTCAATGAGTTGAGGTGAGAGAAGGTTGCTCCTTTTATTGATAATGGTAGAATTGTTGACCATCACTGTTTTTACTTTCTTTTCATAATAAGCTATACCTTGTTTTTCCTTAGGATGGCTCGTGCCAGACAAATCAATTGTCTCTCACCAACTGAAAAATTGTCACCATTTTCCTCAATTTCATAACTAAGTCCTTGTTCAAACTGCTGAACCTGTAACAAAGTGTATTTTGTGTTAAGTTAATTGGTTTCTTTATTAAGCTATGACCGGTTACGTTAATCTCCATAAAAGCATGCTAAATGGGTTTGTTATGGGTTCATGGTACTTAACTCCATATTCAACAATATTTCAGTTATATCTTGGCGGTCAGTTTTATTGGCTGAGGAAACCGGAGAACCCGAGGAAAACCACCGACCAGTCACAAGTCACCGACAAGCTTTATCACATAATGTTGTATTGAGTTCACCTCGCCTCAGCAGGGTTCGAACTCACAACGTTAGTGGTGATAGGCTCTGATTGCATAGGTAGTTATAAATCCAACCAACATACCATCACGACCACGTCGGTCCCGTGGAAACAGGAGAAGACCCGTACCCATGATCGTACAGTGTTAGTACTTCGTGTTGTGTTAAGTTCATGATTATTACTCAACGTTCTTTATAACAACACTGCCCACCAAGTTATATGTGAGCGTTAGCATTCTTTACAACAACGTTGCCCACAAACTTATATGTGAGGGTCAGCATTATTTACAACAACGCTGTCCACCAAGTTATATGTGAGCGTCAGCATTCTTTACAACAACGCTGTCCACCAAGTTATATGTGAGGGTCAGCATTTTTTACAACACTGTCCATCAAGTTATATGTGAGGGTCAGTATTCTTTAAAACACCACTGTCCACCAAGTTATATGTGAGGGTCAGCATTCTCTACAACACTGTCCACCAAGTTATATGTGAGGGACAGCATTCTTTACAACAACACTGCCCACCAAGTTATATGTGAGGGTCAGCATTCTTTATAACAACACTGCCCACCAAGTTA